>JARBWK010000003.1:108979295-109579295 GCA_030556195.1 Anolis apletophallus | reverse complement strand
GAAAATCCCACAATTTCTGCTTTGGACTGGGTTATTTGAATCCACACTGCCATATATTTCAGTTCAAAGCAGAAATTATGGGTCTTTATTCAGCTGTGTAGAAGGGGTCTGAGGGCCCTTCCACACAGCCATATAACCCAGAATATCAAGGCAGAAAATCCCACCGTATTTTCTTTGAACTGGGTTATCTGAATCTATGCTGCCATATATTCCAGTTCAAGGCAGAAAATGTGGGATTTTGTTCAGCTGTGTGGATGGGGCCTCAGTTAGAACTATATCCAGGTGGGAATTAGACTCACCCACATGGAATTGTATTATCCTTTTTCATGCCTCGGTGTACAGTAAGCCCTTGGTATACCTTGAAATTTCTGAAGATACTTCTCCCATGCGGTATAACATTGTAATAAAATGGTGTCATTTACATAAAATGGCAAAATCAAGGTCGAATTTTTTTGTGGGGGAGAGGCACATTTTTGGGTCATGGATAATTGAACCTGCAGATACAGAATCAGTGGATACAGAGGGCCTTGTTCTGGGAAGATTGCTGCAAGTATAGAGGTGAACAGCTGCAGTGTTTTCTGCCCTGAGTCCACATGCTGTAAAGATGCTCCAAAAATCAACCCCAACATCCAAAAGATGTTGTTCACTTTCTGGGTTAACAAAAACAGGAGGGGATCTTAGTGCTGAATAATAATCATCATCTTCTTCTTTATCTTCTTTTGTACCCTGTCGCATCTCCCCAAGGAACTCGGGGCAACTCACAACAGAAATAAATACAGTAACATACATAAGATGAAATAGACAAATACCGTAACATCATTTTTTTTATTTCAATTATTTATAACCCACCCTTCTCTACCTCTGAAGGGGACTCAGAGCTGCTAACAAAAGCCAATGATTCGATGCCACATGTAGAATCAATAAAACAACAATTACATCATAAATAATACATTAAAATCAAATTAAAAACCAGTTAAATACAAATAGTTAAAAGTACACATAGCCTGAGTTCAAGCAATATAAAAACAAATAAGTTAAAATTAGTTAAAACACCATCATTCCTATGAATTAGAAGAGACCTACTCCTCGAGTCGTGTCTATCCATGTAAACAGGGGTCTTACCCAGTGAAGAGTATTTAAAACGTGACCTTCCATTTCTAGGAACTGTCAGGAGAAGCAATATATTTTGGGTGGGAAGATGGAAAAAAGGGAATCTAGGGGACATGAAGGCTGCTACAAACAGTCCTGGGAAAAGATACATTTTGACAAGTCTTTTCTAGTTTTTGCCCAACACTTCACAGACTGAATCACTTGCACACTGAGAGTGAACCCATTCTAGTGATCCTTCTTTGGATTCATTGGCTCTGGACATAAGCTGGCACGCTTTCACACTCTGATCCAATTTTCCCCTATGGAGTCTCATTATTAGTATTCCCTGGTTAAGGAGCTGCTTATATGCATTGACTGCTGGCTGTGATGTTCAAAGTGGGAGCTGTTGATCTTGAAGAAGTTACTTCTTTGAACTGCAGCTCCCCAAATACCTCAGCACTAACAATACTGGCTAAGACCTTCTGGGAGCTATAGTCCAGAAAAGTATTTTTTCTCTGCTGTATTGCCAAACTACCACACTGGATGCAAAGCTTTGTAATTTCAAGATCTTCTGAAGATGAGGATGTCTCAGATCTTTCCAGCCAGGATCCGTCAATGTTTAGAAGCCTAATCTCATCGTCCATGTAAAAGAATTGAGGAGGCTGACACTTCTACCTTTTCCCACACTCCTTTTTAGGCAGGAAGCTGATTTCCAGCTCTTTGTGAATTCTTTGCTAGCTGCCGGCTCTGTTGATAATTCAAGGAGAGACATTCAGCATGAAGTCCAGAATATTGCAAAGAAGGTATGTATAAAGCTACTGAATTAATAGTAATGAAAAGCACCACAGTAAGGAAAGAACAACACACACACACACACACACTTGTTAAAATCCCATTGCCCACCAAGTTGTCATCTGTCAAAAACTCACCTGACTAAAACACACCAAGTTGTCATCTGTCATCAAATGTGAAATGCCATTGAAAGTCCTTCTGAACTCTCAAACCATGATTAAAATCTTCTTGTATGTGGGAACCAGCTGCACTCAGTGTAATTCACAACCATTGCTTTTCTCAACATATATAATACTTTCCCAAAACTGGGAAAGATGTGGAGTGTATAGATTTTGCTGCTCTTTTATGGCATAATCCATTTCTCTCTGTGTTTTATCTTTATTATAGTTAAAATGTGATGGAGTAGTGAGCAAAATTGGCACAGGAGATGGAATGGTGAACTTCACAATAAATCGAGAGTTGTTGGCAAAGGTAAGAACCGATCTTTCACATGTATCAAAATAGTGAAAATGTAGCTGCTTGATGAAATGTTGTATTTCTGTCTTCTGTATTTGTTTCCTAAGACAGTGTTGCAGCAAGTGTTTGACGATGGCCCTCGGTATGGACTAAAGAGTGAATTTTTCTCAGATTTGCCCAAAAGAAAGATTATAATTGAGTTTAGGTGAGTATATTGGCCAAGTTAGTATGAGTCATATTGCTAAAATGCCTTCAGTGTAACTGGAGTCTGTAGGCTGGTTAAGCAAGTATCTTTGACTACATGCAACATAGATTCAATGAGCTTCTTTGGGGTTTAGTTTTATTTTTGTCATCCATTTTATTGAGTGTGTACCTCAGTACTGCTATGCGCACACACACTCTCGAACTATGCCAACACAACTTCCACAGGAGCATGCACCCTTCACTTTTCCTATTTCTGTTACTGTTGTGGTGATAGTATGCCTTCAGGTCATTTTCAGCTTGTAGTAACACTAAAGCAAACCTGTGAAAAGGTTTTCTTGATAAGATTTGTTTGTGGTAGGGATTTCTTTATTTCTTTCTGAGGCCAAGGCACTGTAACTTGCCCATGGTCAGTTAGTGTATTTCCATGCTGAGTGAGAGCTCTGTTATGACACATCCCTTTAAACCAGGCACCCTCAAACTATGGCCCTCCAGCTTTTTGGGCTTCTAACTCCCAGAAACCCTAATGAGCTTGTTCAATTGTCAGGAATTCTGGGAGTTGAAGGCCCAAACAACTGGAGGGCCTCAGTTTGAGGATGCCTGCTTTAAACGTTTAAAATAGTGGAATACAAGAAAGAACCATGTCAAAGAACCACTACTGTGGGGTTTTTAAAGCTTTGGATATGTTTTTATGAATTTAAACTGTGATTTTTTAAAAACACCATTGACATTTAATTCTGTTATATTTTTTATATATTTGTAGATTTTAAATGGCATTGAAACGTTTTTAATATACGCTGCTTTGAATCTCTTTGTGGAGAAAAAAGGTGGGGTAAACACAAACATCATAATAACACTATACAACTAAATTTGAAAAAAAATTGGTTTGACAGTGTTATTTCCTGTTTAGTTATGCGGTAATGTATATACTTTAGTATAAGCCGACCTGAATATAAGCCGAGGCACCTAATTTTATCACAAAAAACTGGGAAAACATATTGACTCAAGTATAAGCTGAGGGTGGGAAATGCTGCAGCTACTGGTAAGTTTCAAAATAAAAATAGATACCAGTAAAATTACATTAATTGAGGCATCAGTAGGTTAAATGTTTTTGAATATCTACAAAAAACTGTAATTTAAGATAAGACTGTCAAACTCTGAGAAAACCATTATACTTACCTTCTTCAATGTAAATGTGCTTACGTATCCCTCTAATAATAATAAATAGAGTAAAATAACAATAAAGTAAAATAATGGAAGTGTAATATAACAGTGATAATAGAGTAAAATAATAAATGTAATAACAATAATAAATAAAAGAATGCATGTAATAAAAATAATAATTGAGTAAAATAATAAATGTTAATAATAACAATAACAGAGTAAAATAATAAATAACCTTGACTCAAATATGAGCTAGGGGGGCTTTTCAGACTAAAAAAGGCTGAAAACACAACTTATATGGTACTTACTTTGGAAATAGAATTGGTTGAGACTCAGTGAGATATTCATTGAAAAACTATATCCAAATGTGTTGCAGGATGTCCCACAAAGTTTTTGCAGTTTAATAAACCTTTTCCATGGTTTATGATAGAAACAATTAGGAATTTTTTTTATAACCCAGAAACAAAAAACACATGTTACATAATGTAACCATCATCATCATAAAAATCATACATGCCCAGGAAACGTACTTCTAACTCATCTCAAGTGAACTATGAATCAGCACATAAATATCTGAAAAAGGTTTTGCCACAAAATACTTTTAGTAGATAAGTATTTGATTTTCAAAGGACATTGCTTATGCTTCCATTGGAGAATGGATGAGTTCTCCCAGCATCCAAATTACTGTTTTTGCTTGTATTGCTTTTACATTTTCATGGGTTAATATCCCAGACATGTTTTCTTTTACACTCTGTGTGACAAAGATGAGCATGGAAATGCGTATGTTTGGGTGTAGTGGTTTGATAATTCTATGTGTACATATGAGTGTATTTCTCTCTTATGTGCCTTTTAAATTTTAGATTAGGGAAATAACCTGAACTAAAAATAGTAACTCTCAATATTTTTTTGCAGTTCACCAAACATTGCAAAGAAGTTTCATGTAGGTCATTTGCGTTCTACAATAATAGGTAAAGTATAATTAAAGTGGAAAGAAAGAAAGAAATAACATAATATTGATGCTTTAAACTGGAGTGATTAAAGTGTAGCTTGTAGAATGGATGGACTTCTCAAAGCCAGTTTTGAGGCCCACACTTTTTGTTTTCAATGTATCTTCTTTATATTAGCAATAACTTCCTGATAAACAACCACATTATGATTCTGGATCCTGGAAAGACAAAATGTAGCTCCAAAACACAATGTCATGTTTAAAGATTTGCTGTAGAACGTTTTTGTGTGCTTTTTAGCCTGAGGGGAGAGAATACTATTGGTACAGCATGTTCTTTGATACCTGCAGAATAGAATTTAAAAGGGAGACATTTTATTTGGTTGCTGTGAGTTTTTCGGGCTGTATGACCATGTTGCAGAAGCATTTTCTCCTGTCGTTTCACCCACATCTATAGCAGGCATCCTCAGAGGTTGTGAGGTATATTGGAAATTAGGCAAATGAGGTTTATATATTTGTGGAACTTCCAGATTGGGAGAAATAACTTTTGCCTGTTAGAGGCAACTGTGAATGTTGTAATTAATCACCTCCCAACAAATGATTCTCCCAGGCAGGAATCAGCAAGGCCTTGAAGCTGTAAGGATCTTAAATTCTAATCAAGGTGATTAATTACAACATTCACAATTGCCTCTAACAGACAAGCGTTCTTTCTCCCACCTTGGACCTTCCATACAGTTCCGTAACCAGGATTTTGATTCGGGAGGGGCTGAGTCTGAGTAAGAGAGGGACTACCCTACCAAACCTTTTGAATTGTTATCCCAATAAACCCATGAATGTGGGATATAATGAGCATGGTGATCAGATCATGATATGAATAAACATAACATGCCTGCTTCCACAGATATATAAACCTCACTTGCCTAATTTCCAATATACCTCACAACCTTGAGGGATGCCTGCCATAGATGTGGGCAAAACATCAGGAGAGAATGCTTCTGGAACATCGCCATACAGCCTGGAAAATCAGTGATTCAGGCCATGAAAGCCTTCGACAACATAAAGGATAATTTATGTTATGGAAGTCTCATTCAGAGTAGTTTTAGAGATCCACTGGGAAATTCTCTTTATCAAACCATTGTATTTGTTGGATGGGCAATGAAGGAAAAAAGGAAGTTTGTGTTACATCAAAATGAGCATTTGGGAAGAACCATAAAACTTGCTATGTTTGTATTTACAGGGAATTTTGTGGCAAATCTCAAAGAAGCCTGTGGGCATAATGTTAAAAGAATTAATTACCTTGGAGACTGGGGAATGCAATTTGGTAAGAATTGTTTTTGGCCTCATGACTGCATCCTAGGGTCTGGGATTTATAAAAGTTTGCCCTTTTAGACTTTTTTTTTTAAAAGCTGTGTTGTAGAAATCAGTGACTTGATCTCATGTTGGCTAAAGGGGATATTAAATTATGATCCTCTACCTCTTCTTTGCATAGACAGTCTTCATAGGAATTATGGTGATTCTGATCAAAAAAATATTGAATTTATGCTTAGTTATATGTTGTTGATTTATGATTTGGTTTATGTATGTAAAGCATTGAATTTTGCCATTATTTTTGTAAACTGCTTTGAGTCCCCCCAGACATCAGAACTTTTGCATGCCTAATGATGTTGTGGGTGACCTCTCTTAAACAGTAATATCCTATGCTGATTGACAAAGGTTTTGTTTTGTTTTAAACTGAAAAGTGTCTTAGAGCAGCCCATGGTATGACATGCCTGATATATGTCTAGCATAAATGGCTGGATGTGATCAATTCATTGTGCATTCGGAAGCAGTTCTTTTGTTTCCAGCTATCCTGTAGGCACCTGTACCATAGACACTTTATTATATTTGTTCTTTATTCTAACAGCTTCCACAGTTGTACCTTGTGCTTGCTGCTCCTATCCATGGTTCAAGTGCAGTGTTCCCCTGTTCATTTCTCTTTATTTGGGGTCATGGCTTGTATTTATAGTCATCTTGCAACAGGCCCTTGAGGCAGGAGTGAGTAATGTGCATTCCTCTTAAACTCCTGCTGTGCTTCACAACTGACTACATTGTCTAGAGCAGGGCTGTCCAACTTCTACCGGCCCAGGGGCCTGAATTCTGGTCACTGATGACCTGGGGGGCCGTAGAGACTGCCCCCGCCTCTGCCCCCTCCCCACCCCCGGCTCCGCCCTCTCCCCTCTCCCCTTATTTTAATTTAATATTAAATATATTTAATTCCATCCTCCCATCTCCCCTTATTTTTATTTAATATTAAATATATTTAATTCCATCCTCCCCTCTCCACTTATTTTAATGTATCCCATCTCCCCTGATTTCATCTTTAAATATATTTAATTTTATATTTAATACATGAGGGGAGATGGGGGGAGGGAATGAGGAGCCCCCTGCTTTGGCCTACCTTTTCCAAACGCGCAGGATCCAGGAGTACCCGGACGACGAGAGAGGTGATGACCAACTGAGTCGAAGAAGGTCCTAATCGCGTCTGTGGGCCTCAGCGATCCAGTAGTAGAGTAGCCGAAGAGTATCGCGAGAGTACGCAATCCACATGGGATTTCGCTGTCAACGCCGGCGTGATCTCGCGTTGACAGCGAAATCCCGTGTGGATTGTGTATTCTCGCGATACTTGCTCCAAACCCGGAAGTAGGTATTTTTTTTATTTTTAAAATTTATTTTATTTTTCATTTTTCATTTTTTATTAAAAAGCTTAGGGGGGCGTAGGGAAGGGGCTGGGGGGCCAAATACGGCCCCCGGGCCGCCAGTTGGACAGCCCTGGTCTAGAGCTGATAGTTCAGTGACATCAGGAAAGTGACATGTTCCTCACTATAGGACAGAGCTGGGGTGAGCAAAGTGCAATTTCTGAGGTTGTTATGTGGAATGCGGAAAATAAAGAGGAAAGATAGAAATATAAATTGCTATTGCTGTTTGTAATAATCATCATAATACCACTACCCTTTCCCCAGATACAGCTAAAAGCAGTTAAAAGCAAGACAATTAAAAAGAAAACAGCAAATGAGCAATATTGCACATGCTGAAAAGCCTGATGATGATGATGATGATAGTAGTAATAGTTTTGGAGCACAGTATTCCTGACCTCACAATCATGGGGGGAAAACGAAGTATGGGTTGTCGATGTTGCAATCCCAGGGGACAGCAGAATTGACAAAAAGCAACTGGAAAAGTTTACACAATATGAGAATGTAAGGATCGAACTGCAAAGACTCTGGCACAAACCAGTAAAGGTGGTCCCAGTGGCGATCGGTACATTGGGTGCAGTGCCTAAAAACCTTCATCTGCACTTAAAAACAATTGGTGCTGACAAAATTACCATCTGTCAGCTGCAAAAAGGCCACCCTACTCGGATCTGCACACATTATTCACTGATACACAGAAATATCCAACATGTAATCCAAAACAACAGCCAGCATAGTGATCTTGTTTGCTGTGTATTAATCTTGTTGTGTATATAATAACGATAATAATGATGATGATGATAATAATAATATACTTCTAGACCACCCACTCTCTTTCCCCAGAAGGACTCAGGGTAGTTTACACATAAAAAGGCAAACATTCAGTGCCTCAAAATAGGTACAGACACATCAAAATAATGCAAAATAATGGAGAGTAACAACAGAAAAATTACAACAAAGGAATTAAGTATCAAAATAAAATATAAATAAGAACAATCAATTAAGACATAAAAACTAAAACATAAATAAGCATTACAATGTATATCCTAAAAACAAATTATGAGATATTACATTAAAAATGGCTGACAACTGTGTTTCATTTAATATGTTTCATAACAACCGTCTAATACACGTAGATTAGCCAGCAGTCCTTTTCCCCGATCAGCCATCAAAGACAAAACGTTAGTGAAGTGATAGCTGAGAGAATAGAAGTCTAACCTTCATACTAAAGGAGTTCCAAAGCCTGGGAGCATCTACTAAGATGTCTCTCTCCCTTGTGCCTATCAGATGTACCTGTGAAGATGATAGGACAGAGATCTCAAAGGATCTGCAGGCCCATATTGGGAAATATTCAGATAACTTGTTGAATTATGAACTAGCTCTTCTAGAAGCCTTCACTTTTAAATAGGTTGCAAGATTTTCTGTAATGTTTATCACAGAACCCACTCACCCATCTCATTTCTCAAAAACAGGCATGGACTTGCCACTGCTTATGTTTAGCTTTTTGCATTTTTTGGCCATTTGTGAAGACTTTGAAGATTCCTCTGGGAGCAAATTGATTCCCAAAACTGCTTCAGTTGTCCTCCCCCAATGCAGAGAGATACAGTGGTGAGACGCTGATTTGAAATGTATTTAAGTAGAGTCAGATGTTTTCCAGTCCTACAATAAATAATGCTCTAAGGCAAAGCTTCGAAAGTTGCTTTTAAGCATAAGGATTATAACATGTGGAAGCCAGCCATAACTGAGCAGAACTTGACTATGCTTTCAGTCAGAGTTGCTCAGTTATGGATTGCTTCAGTATGTCATTATATACATTGAGTTGCTGTGAATTTTCCGTGGTGTTCCAGTTGAAGGTAAGCTGAAGAGACCCTTGAGTCTTTGGGTTGCTGTGAGTTTTCTGGGCTGTATGGCCATGTGCCAGAAGCATTCTCTCCTGACGTTTCGCCCACATCTATGGCAGGCATCCTCAGAGGTTGAGGGGTCTGTTGGAAACTAGGCAAGTGGGGTTTATGTATCTGTGGCATGTCCAGGGTGGGAGAAAGAACTCTTGTCTGTTTGATGCAAGTGTGAATGTTGCAATTGGCAATCTTGATTTGTATTGAATTGCCTTTCAGCTTCAAAGCCTGGCTGGCAGCTTCCTGAGGGAATTCTTTGTTGGTAGGTGTTAACTGGCCCTGATTGTTTCATACCTGGAATTCTACTGTTTTCTGAATGTTGTTCAGGGCCAGTTAACGCCTCCCAACAAAGGATTCCCACAGTCACGAAGCAGCCAGACTTTGAAGCTGAAAAGCTATTCAAAGCTAATCAGGGTGGCCAGTTGCAGCATTCACACTTGCCGCAGGCAGACAAGAGTTCTTTCTCTCACCCTGGACAGTCCACAGATATATAAACCCCACTTGCCTAGTTTCCACAGATCTCACAACCTCTGAGGATGCCTGCCATAGATGTGGCTGAAACGTTAGGAGATAATGCTTCTAGAACAGCTCAGAAAACTCACAGCAGCCCAGTGATTCCGGTCATGACAACTCATTATATACATTTTTTCTTAAAAGTAGCTTTCCAAGCCCTCAGCTGAAGAATATAAAAAGAATGCAAATAAAGTTTTATGTTAAAATGAATAAGATTCATCCTCATTTGAAAAGACCTCCCGGCATTTATTTTCCCCACCTTTGATTTGGTTGGTCAGCATCTTTTCTAGAAATGTGAACAAGATTCAAAATACCACAGCTACATTTTTTTTTCAAAAAAGAAAAGAACAGTTCTTTGCTTATGTGCTGTTGGATTAATGATCTGTCCAGATTTCCATTACAACAGGCTTTTAAGTGGATGGCTTTAAATTATATCCTTCTGAAATTCAGCAGGCAGAAAGGCAACCTCTGATCCACAAAGCAATTATTTTCTTACAGACATCCATTTGAATAGGAGTTAGCCCTGTTTTTTCTTCTTATTCCATGGATGTCAGCGAGTTTCCTCATTGGCTGCGTTCGAGTGATTGCATCTCAGCTTAATAAGCAGAGAAAGGAATGAGTCTTTTGCCTGCTCACTTGCTCTCTTTGCAGCAAAGGTGAAGGGCTTGTTTAATCATCCTTAACAAGTTAAATTGGGAGAGCCCTGGCTAAAGAGAAGGGAAGGAGGATGGGGGGAGGAATTGGAGATTACAGTGTGGGGCAAAAAGAAGTAGGAGGGTATCCTCCAGATGTGCCACACATTTTGGTAATTTTGAAAAGCAACTATGTTGCATTTGGTAATTGTCCTTGCTTCTTCTCTTGCAAAGGAATAGAAAATGACTGCTTCCTGATGAGATTATTTAAGTGGATGAAACAAAATGATTAATTAGCCACTTTGAGTCTCCTTTGGTAGAGAAAAAGCATGTTGTGTGTGTGTATATAGTAAAGGTTTTCCCCTGACATTATGTCCAGTCGTGTCCAACTCTGGGGGTTGGTGCTCATCTCCATTCCTAAGCCGAAGATTTTGTTCACTTTCATGGTTTCCTCCTTTCTGTTGAAATTGTCTGCACGTGCTCGGACAGAAGCAGCATTGTCCATTTTCAGTTCACACAATTCTATTTGCATTTATTTATGTATTTACGACATTTATATGTCGCCCTTCTCACCCTGAAGGGGACTCAGAGCAGCTTATAAGTTATATGTAAATATAATATATTGTTAACATAGTTAATATATTGTTAATATTAGTACCATACATTCCCATATTGTGCTACACCATTATACTGTAATAGTATTAGTAATATTACATGTAATATGAATTATAGTTATTATATAGTATTATTATTAGTATTACATTGTATTACATTATAATATTATTATCAATATTATATGTGTATACAATATCCTATATTATTAGCATAGCACAATATTAGTATTATATATTACTATTTTGTACTATACCACTATACTGTAATATTATTCGTTATATTGCATGTAATATAATATATATAATTCTTATATTGTATTATTATTAGTATTATATTATTATATTGTATTATTATTTGTAACAGTTGTGTGTGCTACAAATGTTTATTGCAGGCCTGTTGGGAGCTGGCTTCCAGTGTTTTGGCTCTGAAGAAAAATTACAGTCTAATCCTTTGCAGCATCTTTTCGAGGTATGTTAATGCACAATGAAAGCATTTTTAGACACATCATCCAAAGTATTTCTTAGAACTTACTACGGATCCTAAAGTTATCAAGTTTTAAAGCTCTTTCCTGTGATTTTTAAATTTTGTTTTCTGTGTTTATATCTGTGGTTCTCTGTCCCAAAGAGAAGAATTCTCTAGGTATCACACAAGAAAGCATTAGCTAGAATAAGGGAAGGTTCATGGCTCAGCGATTTCACAACTGTGACCTGCATGCAACACATTTTGCTGAAATAAGGGCCTCCTAAAGCTGCTATTTATCTTCATTCAATGGGAGGGGAAACCCTTCATAACATCTCTTTAGCTATCAACTTGGTATAGCATCTGAGCTTTGTTTCTCCTTCAAGTATGTGATGCTAGTACAAATTATATACATGGCAGGAGGTTGGACTGCATGACCCCTTGTGGCCTCTTTCAACTCTACGATTCAGTGAAATTGGATCTGTGCTTGACTAGTTCCATAGAGAAGGCAAGGTAGGATTGTGGCTGTTAAGTTCAGTAAATCAAGTCTTCTCTTGTGCTATATCTCAGTCGGTGATACAGTATAGAATTTGTGATTGGCCAAAAAACAATTGTTTGGAATCCAAAGTTGATTGCTCCACAAGAGGAATTGATCAATAGAAACGTGAAGGATAATTTTCAGTGATTTTCCACTATCTTCTTCAGCTCCCGTCCCCATCCATAAGCTGGGGACCAGGAAAGGACTCCCTCCCATTGTCACAACCAACATGGCTAGGTTTTAGGAATAGTGGGAGAACTGGTGCAATAATATCTGAGAATGTATAGATTCCTTACCATATTGATTCAGACTGCCGGCTCTTGGGCTTCCCAAGCCGCAGGTCTTTCAGCTCTGCTGCTTGTGCGTCCATCCATAGTTCAGAGATCATTTTTGAATGCTGTGACCATGCTGTCCAGTTTCTAACAATTGTCCCAAAAATATTTTTCCCCAAGTCTTACTTGACTTGGAGACCACCAGGAATGTTCCGGACACAACTTTTGTTCAACCACTGAGCTGTTGTCATTGTCCTCTTTCTTTATAGGAAGTATTGCAACAATGACTTACCTTTCCCATTGGTCTTGGTCTCACCTAGGTCTACGTGCAGGTCAACAAGGCATCGGAAAAGGAGGAAGATACTAAAAAGCAAGCACGGGATTTTTTTAGAAAACTCGAGATGCGTGAAGAACAAGCAGTGTCATTGTGGCAACATTTTAGAGATGTCAGCATTGAAGAATATATCCAAATATACAAGGTATTTACTAGGAACCTTTCTTTCAATCTACACAAATTATCATTTATATTAAGGGAACAGGATTTTTTTTACATGATTCACTATTTGTCATTTATATCAATGTACTGAATTCTCTGGGGTGTTATAGCCTGTTGTCATCAAAATGGGAAAACAGGTATTTCCCAAGCTGCTGAATCAGAATCCAATATGGTATTCACACTTACTCTAGCAGCATGATTATGGTATATATGATTTCCCCTTGACTAGCTTGGACAATAAGTATGACCAGTTATTTTGATAAAAAGTAAATTTGTGTTGTCGAAGGCTTTCATGGCCAGAATCACTGGGTTGCTGTGAGTTTTCTGGGCTGTATGGCCATGTCCCAGAAACATTATATCTTGATGTTTCACCCACATCTATGGCAGGCACCCTCAGAGGTTGTGAGGCCTGTTGGAAACCAGGAAAGTGGGGTTTATATATCTGTGGAATGTCAAGGGTGAGAGAAATAACTATTGTCTGCTTGAAGCAAGTGTGAATGTTGCAGTTGACCACCTTGATTAGCATTGAATAGCCTTGCAGCTTCAAAGCTTGGCTGCTTCCTGCCTGAGGGATTTTTTTGTGAGAGGGATTAGCTGGCCCTAATTGTTTCTTGTCTGGAATTCCCCTGTTTGTGAGTGACAGTAAATTAAGAATAACACTCAAAAGCAGTGGAATTCCAGACAAGAAACAATCAGGGCCAGCTAATCACCTCTTAACAGAGGATTCCCCCAGGCAGCGATTAATCAAGGTGGCCAATTGCAACATTTACATCTGCCTCAAGCAGACAAGAGTTCTTTCTCCCACCCTTTCTCACAGATATATAAACCCCATTTTCCTAGTTTCCAACAGACCTCACAACCTTGAGGATTCCTGCCATTAATGTGGGTGAAATGTCAGGAGAGAATGCTTCTGGAACATGGCCATACACCCCGGGAAACTCACAGCAACCCAAAAAGTAAATAGTTCAGAACTGGACAAACTGAAATTTTGGGGCAGTTGCGAGCAGTGGAAGAGATATGGCCACACTGGAAATTGAATGGAATCGACAGGTTAGCTCTGCACTTCTACACCGGGAATGTGGCGCAACTGGCTCGGAGTCAGCTGCATAAGACCTCTACTGACTAGGGTCGGGGTGAGCTCTTGACCAA
Organism: Anolis apletophallus; assembly: GCA_030556195.1. Lineage (NCBI taxonomy): Eukaryota > Metazoa > Chordata > Lepidosauria > Squamata > Anolidae > Anolis > Anolis apletophallus. The sequence goes on along the minus strand of JARBWK010000003.1, from coordinate 109,565,352 downwards.
ATTGTGTAGCTCTTTGTCGACCTTTGCAACCTGAAAGACAGTTGCATCTGTCATGTAGGAAATTTAGGTACCACTTTGTGGGGAGGCTAATTTAACTGATTTACAAGGCCATAAAATCTCCAGGAAATATGAAAAAGAATGAAGGAATGCGACAGCTCCCCCTGGTGGCCAGAAGCTGGAATGTTAAATTGCCTCTGAGTGTCTGTCTATATATGTTGTATGTCTATGGCATTGAATGTTTGCCTGTATATATGCATTATGATCTGCCCTGAGTCCCCTGTGGGGTGAGAAGGGCGGAATATAAATTATGTAAATAAATAAATAAAATAAATAATAAATAAATGGCACATTTAAGTTTTTCCTCTTGAAACTGATCAGATATGCTAACCAATTCTTTTAATTTGATTTTAAATGTTATTTGCATATCTCTAGTTTCATGTTAATCAAGTGGTTCTTGCAGAAGTAAATGTAGTCATTGCCTTACAATAATGCTGATTTTCCTTTTATCTTGGTGGAACCATTCAGCGTCTTGGAGTACGCTTTGATGAATATTCAGGAGAATCTGACTATCAAGAGAAAAGCCAGGAAGTTCTGAAGATGTTAGATACCAAAGGACTTTTGAAGAAAACAAAGTATGAACAGATTGCTTCATTTACAGCCTTTGAACCATGGGCTATAAGCCCCTTTGCAATAGTTATCAGAGACCCAAAGTTTTATTGGGGGTTATGAATGAATCAAAGCTATATCCCCTTGATACTAAGCCTTTCTGTTTTCCTGAACTCTAGGTCCTTCACCCAAATGCTTCTCCTCCTGGGTTTGTCTAAAATAACAAAGATAATATTGCAAATACTCTTTCATGTACATAGGTAGTCAGACTAGAAAATGTTGAAGGAATGAGATGTGCACTCAGCTCTCAATACCAACTAGTTGTGTACACTCCCTCCCTCTATCCTTTGGTCTTTTAAGGTTTTGGACTCCATCTCCCATTGTTTCTGACCATTGGATAAGTTAACTAGGGCTTCTTGGAAGACCAAAAATTGAATACCACTAATTTATAGAGTATATGATGAAATTACAATTCCCTCTAGTTGTCCTTGGACCTCAGCTCCACCTGTGACCAGGATATTCCAGTGTGCGTTTCAATGATGATTAGTCTCTGTTCAAGAATGCCCAGCTCTAATTTACTGATAAAGTTGTAAACAGTGCTTTACTCCCAGCCCCAACCCTAGAGTTTGCTTTTTGCACAAGCCCATACCTTGCCCTCCCTCATCTGATCATGCCCACCATATTCCTGGTTACTGGTTGTTGAGATTGGTTTGATATAATTTTATGATGTTTTTATGCTCTGCCGTTTTTAAATGTTTTAATTAGTCTATGTTCTATTATATGTTGTTATGTTTTTAACTGTGTTTTAGCTGGTAAATTTTGGCAGACAAATAAAGGCGCTTCCGTCTTGATGTGTCCAAGCTACAAACTTCCAGGAAGAAGTGGAGTGGGAACAGGGAGAGGACTCCACAATTGTTTGAGAGGACATTATGCAGGGCTTGGTCCCCATGTAAGCCGCCCCAAGTCCCTTCAGGGAGATAATAGCAGGATGTAAAAGTAAAGTTGTTATTATTATGAAGGCTGGGCTTCTGGTAGTGCAGCAGGTTAAACTGCTGAGCTGCTGAACTTGCTGACTGAAAGGTTGGCGGTTCGAATCTGGGGAGCGTGGGGAGCTCCCACTGTTAGGCCCAGCTTCTGTTACCCTAGCAGTTTGAAAACATGCAAAGGTGAGTAGATCAAATAGGTACAGCCTTGGTGGGAAGGTAATGGGACTCCATGCAGTCATGCTGGCTACATGACCTTGGAGGTGTCTACGGACAACACCGGCTCTTCAGTTTAGAAATGGAGATGAGCACCAATCCCCAGAGTCAGACACAACTAGATTTACTGTCAGGGAAAACCTTTACCTTTATTATTGTAAGGGCTGCTGTAAACTGTGGTACTTCATTTTGAGGGTAATGTGGTTGAAGTTGTGATGATTTGGCCTCTGGCATATCAAATCTTCAAATCTTTTGAAAACTATTTTAGGGAAGGAACAGGAGTAGTTCTCCTTTCTGAAAACGGAGACCTGTCTCTTGTAATGCGTAGCGATGGAACTTCCCTCTACCTCACAAGGTAGGTATTCTGGTCCGATTGTTTAGAGGCAAGTTCTTCTTTGTTTATACGACTGCGCACAGCTTTCTCTTATAAGATTAAGCTAAAAACAGATTTCTTAACATTGATTAAATACAAAGTGGTTGAAAGAGTTCAGGTTTCTGCATAAATGTTGTTTTTTAAAAAATTCAAATGGAGGATGAAAAGAATTAGCCCACAATCAAGGAGACAAAACCTTAATCCCTACTAAAAGCAGGAAAAAAGGGCAAAGTTTGAAAAAGAGGCAGCCAAGGCTCTGGGTTTTAGCATCATGGACCTCACTTAATATAACATGGCAAATAATCACTGTCAGATATACGTACATTATTTCAAAATATTTTGATTTTGATTTGTTATTTCTTTTGTTTGTTTTTGCAGAGATCTTGCAGCTGCTATAGACAGAATGGATAAATATAATCCTGATACCATGATATATGTGGTAAGTAATTCCAGATCTCCTGTGGACTACTTTATCTAGAGCTGGGATAGGAAATAGGTGGACTTCCAGAGGTTGTTGTGCTGCAGCTGCCATCATACTTTCCCCATTGGCTTTGTTGGCTAGAGCTGAACTGAGTGGCAATTTAACATATAGAAGGCTATAAATTCCCTTCTCCCTAGTTTAAAAGATCCAAATACAGCAAGTCCTCCATGTTTTTGGGTTTGACTTTTGCAGATTTAATTAGTCGCAGATTTCATTCAAATGTTCAATATATGAATTCTATGGAATCATGGGAAGTGTAGTTTTTTATAAGGTCTTTAGTCTTCTGGGCCAAAGAGTCCTGATGTCTCACCAAACTACAAATCCTAGGAATCCTTTGCATTGAACCAGGGCCGTAGCCAGGCGTTTGTTTCAGGGGGGGCGGGGGTTGAGTTTGGTTCGGGGGACCTGAGACTGGGTGGAAGAGGGTCTACCCTAGCAAACCTTTTGTATTGTTATCCCAATAACCCCATGAATGTGGGATATAATGAGCATGGTGATCAGATCATGATATGAATAAACATAACAGTTAAAATAATGTACCAGTAAGGCCTTTTCGCGGACCACCTTGAGAATTTCGGGGGGGGGGGGCTGAAGCCCCCTTAGCCCCCCTGGCTACATGCCTGCATTGAACCATAATAGTTAAAGTTGTATCAAATTGGATTTATTCTTAAGTGTGGGTCCACCCCAGTGGGAGCTGCTGCCATTTACTGGTGTGTAGGAAAAGGCAGGGGGAAGCATTTAAGATAATGGAAAAGTAGCTTGCCTTGGCTTTCCTTGGGATCTAAGACCAAAGGAACAGCAACATACATGGCTGACTTAAGGCTTTGCAGCTGCTGGCTGTGGAAAGTTTTGGAAAGGGACCAAGACCTAGAGAAGTGGGCAACTCCCAGAAATCCTAACAGCTGGTAAACTGGCTGGGATTTCTCAGAGTTGTAGGTGAAAACACCTGGGGACCCACAGGTTCAGAACCACTGGCCTAGAGAATAGCTTCTTCCACTCTTCTAGAAAGAGGCATAATGTGTACAAGTCACATTATGGACAACACACTTGAATTGCTAACACGCTCCTGCCTACAGTGTGATTGCAATCTTCATTGCCTATTTTTAGCTCACAACAGTATGTCATGCATCGGATCCAAGCAATTTCAGGCCAAAGATATCGATGCCATTCCATTTTTTCCATAATTATACATTGGTAGCTGCTAATGGCCACCAAATATGTTGGTAAGATGTGTGGCAGACTACCGTATTTGTATTCTGTTTGAGATTTTTATAGTGGAATATCTGTTTTCTTTTTTTGTGACCCATGGTGTGAATGGATAAAAAGATAGCTAGGTTTCAAAGTTCTGGAGGACAAACATTTCTGAGGTTTATCCAGAGCCTGAACATTTTTCAAGTTTGGATTGTTCTTTCAAGGTTGATCTCTTTTATGTTAGACTAGTTTACCAAATGTTACTTTAGAACATAACTCCTCATATCTCCATTTTTGCTCTTTCTCTCTCTGATATACGAGATCAATTCTGTGCTGTGACATGTGTTTCTAGACCTAGGAAAATTTACATTTGGAGCTAGAGTTCCCAGATTTCCCCAGTCTTCATAGCCATTGGCCATAGTGATTGGGAGATTCTTAGAGTTGTACTATATATAAAAAAAGGTAATTTTCCCAAACGTTGTTTCTTCCAACTTGAATATGAACAATATTCACTTAAGTTGTCCATTTAGTATCTGCAGTATGCTTAATGGCCTCTTCCCTCTTCTAAGACAGATAAAAGCCAAGCTCCGCATTTTCAGCAAGTGTTCCAGATACTGAGGTTATTGGGTTTTGAATGGACAGAAAGGTAAACATGGGCTTGGCAACTTGTTCATGTGCATATATGTATCAGATTTGGATCATGGTAGTGTTTCTGTGGAAGGAGAAACATCCTATGGAAAGGTATAAGGATCCACCGTGTGTTCATAGTAAAGGCCAAACAGGGTACTGAACGGCTCAATTTTCATATCAAGGCACTTGTTTTATAAAGTGTAGTAGACACATTAAGGCTGTATACTGTCATTACTACGGTGGGAAGTTTCTTAGTTGGCTGGTCTTGTAAAAAGCAGTTACAAGACATGTAAAAAGCAGTTATCTTCCCAAAATTGATAAACTAGTATTCTCAACTTCTGTCACAATTAGCAAGGCTTGCTGGAGCTACCAAGGGCTGAAGTCCAGTAACACCTGAAGAAGAGCATTGTTTCCCTACTCCAATACAGAGTCAACATGTTTTTCACCTCCAACCCCCATAAGTTGTAATTGATTGATTTAGAAGCTCCAATTTACCTTATAGATTTTAAAAATGGCAGATTTTTAACAGGACAAAACAGGGCCATTTTTTCTGAACAGGAATGGCATGAGCTCATTGTTTGGAACTAAAACTGTGCTCAGAGAGAAGTTTGCAATTACTATTTTCTAAGTACAGTGTTACTGGAGCCCCCAGTGGTGCAGTGGGTTAAACCGCTGAGCTGTTTGTTTTAATATTTTTTATTGACATATTTCAATTTTTTTGACACTACACACACAAAAAAAGAAAAAAGACACACCTAACAAACATATAAGGGGAAGGGAATGGGGGAGTAAAACCGCTGAGCTGTTGAACTTGCTGACCAAAAGGTCAGCAATTCAAATCCAGGGGGCGGAGTGAGCTCCTGCTGTTAGCCCCAGCTTCTGCCAACCTAGCAATATGAAAACATGTAAATGTGAGTAGATCAATAGTACCGCTTCTGCGGGAAGGTAACAGTGCTCCATGAAGTCATGCTGGCCACATGACCTTGGAGGTGTCTATAGACAACGCTGGCTCTTTGACTTAGAAATTGAGATGAGCACTACTCTCTAGAGTCAGACTTGACTAGACTTAATGTCAAGGGGAAACCTTTACTTTACTTACTTAAGTACAATGTTATAATATTCATGTGCAAGAATTGCATCCATGGTTGCTCTTTGCAGGTGCCAGCATTTACCCTTTGGAAGAGTTCAGGGGATGAAGACTCGAAAAGGAGAGGTGGTTTTCCTGGAAGATGTTTTGGATGAAGCTCGCTCAATGGTTTTAGAGAGAAGTGCTTCAGTCAAAAGTTAGTCAACCATGCTTTAAAGTAATACTTATACTTCTGGCAGTGCCAGATTCTCCCTTTCTATGGACTATAGTTAAAGCCACACTTACTTTTGCTTCTTTTGCCTGGCAGAAAAAGAGATGCTTGCCCCAAACACACACGTTTCAACTTAGAGGCTGCCTTTCAAGTAATTTCTTTTATTTCATGGCAGGGAATGACAGCCCATCCATCAATGGAATTATTTCCCTGCCCAGGATGCACCTGAGTTCCAACTCGAATTGCTCTTTTTTATTGCTTCTCTTGGAAGCAGGTGCTTTTATTGCTGTTTTGATATTTCTGCTCATATTCTTTTTATCTCTGCCATGACTGCTTTTATTGCTGTCCATATCATCAGATTTTGATGGGATGCTTCAGTTTACATTTCGTCCACTGCAGCTGGGTTTTGTTTGAAAAAGTGTGTGCACGCATATGCATGTACGCCTATACACTTGAATAAACCCTATGCTTGAAGTTAAACACCTTTATTCCTAACAGAGGGAAATTCTGTGCATGTCTGGTTCATTGAGCTCTGTGAGGCTTACTTCCAGGTATCTAAAACTGAAGCATTACTGTTAATACCCCACTATCCTGTGGCATGAGTGGGCAACCACTGGAGATAAAGGTCACTCCCTCCCCCCAAGGCATGGGACATCAGGTAGCTGGACCTTTCCATTGTATCCCCATTCTAAAAGTCATTGTTTTCTTAAAAATGAAACAACTAAATTTTTCCCTCACGTTCCATCAAGATGTATGATGCAGGGCCTTTCCATTATGTTTAAGAGACCTAAAAGGTTGATTTAACCTGTAAGAAAACAGGAAAACTGAAAAACCTTAAGACCCACATATGGCCTGCAAGCCACACTATGCTCACCCATGAGCTATAGCACGTGTGTCAAGCTCAGTGCCCACAAGCCAAATAAGGCCCACCATATCTTTTTGTGTGGCCCTCCAGATGCTAGACTACAATTCCTATATTTCTCATCATTAGGCATCATGACTAGAGTTGATGGGAGTTGTGATACAGTAACATCTGGAAAGCTGTGGTTTATTCAGTTCAGTCAGGGGACTGGGGTTTGAATTTAGATACAAGTCGGATATGTCTGACTTTAAAATAACATTATTTCAGCCTCAGCACCACAAATGCTGTTGGGTTTCAATTACCATTATTCCGAGTCCACGTGGTGGATAATAGGAAGTGATGGGAGTGGACATTCAATAGCATCTGGGGAGTTAAATCAGGTAAAAACTAAAGAGCACCGACCACTATATAAAAATATTATAGGTGACCCTCTGTCTCCATGGATTTTCCATCTATGGGTTCAATGACTCTGTGAAGGCAACCATAAGGCTGCCCTCATGCAAATGAGTTTGACTGCCCTGATTTATAGAATCATAGAGTTGGAAGACACCACATGGGCCATCTAGTCCAAACCCCTGCCATGCGGGAAAAGCACAATCAAAGCATCCCTGACAGATAGCCATCCAGCCTCTGTTTAAACGTTTCCAAGGAACTAGCTTCCACCACACTCTGAGACAGAGAGTTCCACTGTTGAACAGCTCATACGGTCAGGAAGTTCTTCCCAATGTTCTGGTGGAATCTCCTCTCCTGTAATTTGAACCCATTGCTCCTAGGTCTAGTTTCAAGGGCAGCAGAAAGCAAGTCTGCTCCCTCTGCCTTATGATACCTATATAGTGTTCCTACAAGCCAACATCTGAGATCAAAAGAGCTTCCTAACAGTTAATGCCCAGTATGTGGGGAATTTGGGCCAGAAAATGTTATTTAGTTTGGTGTGCCTACCTGAGCAGCTGGCCTGACTTTAGTTACTTGATAGGAAAGGTATAGTTGTAAAGTTTCCTTCTGGTCAAACTACAAGGAATAATACTCCCATATCATCCCAGAGCTCTGGATTCCCCGCTTCAGAAACAAGAGCTTAGAACATGCCTTCACTAATAGCATCCATTCTCATATCAATGAGTTGCTTTCCTTTTAAGATGAGATAATAGGTGTTTTTTCCTCCCCTTAATCTGCTTAGCAACCAAAGAACTCGACAATCCTCTTGAGACGGCTGAAAATATCGGTCTTGCAGCACTTATCATTCAGGTCTGTTCAAGCTGTCATGTTTATTTTCCCTTTTGCGATAAAATTTAGAGATGCTGTGAAAGGTTCTGTGTAATGCTGGAATAATCTATGGTTTCAGGACTTCAAGGGTCTTTTATCGTCTGATTACCAGTTTAGCTGGGATCGTGTCCTCCAAAACCGAGGCGACACTGGCGTCTTCCTGCAATACACACATGCCAGGCTCTGCAGGTAGGTGGTGTAATCAAGGCTCGGCTTTTCTGAATTTGGCTATAGAGTACTGTAGTTCGAAATGAAAGAGGATAGTTGAGGATGTGTTTGTGAGTCATGGGGTTAGGTTTCAGAGGTTGGGATCCTGTTGGTGCTCTAAAGGTAAAAGTAAAGGTTTGCCCTATCATTAAGTCTAGTAGTGTTTGACTCTAGAGGTTGATCTCATCTCAATTTCTAAGCTGAAGAGCTGGAATTATAGATACTTCCAAGATCATGTGGCCAGCATGACTGCATGGAGCGCTGTTAACTTCCCGCTGGAGTTGTACCTATTGATCTACTCATATTTGCATGTTTTTGAACTGCTAGGTTGACAGAAGCTAGGGCTAACAACGGGAACTCACCCCTCTCCGGATTCGAACCACTGACTTTTCAGTCAGCAAGTTCAGCAGCTCAGCAGCTTAACCCATTGCTCCACAAGGGGGCCGTTGGTTCTCTATGACAGTGCAATTATGCCTGAAGACAGGAGGAGAATGGCAGTACAACAGCCATGAAAGAAAGAAGGCAGTAAGAAAATACACCGGAGAGATAGGGCCAGAGAAATAGCACAGCGGTAGCAACAGCTGTGCTGGCAATCTGAAGATCTGAAGATTGCAGGTTCGAATCCCGGGCTGGTTTGGACAGCAGCTGTGAGCCCTGTCCACTGTTTACCCAACAGTTCAAAAACAGCTCAGCTGTGATTAGATAAAAATCTGGGAACCGCCAAGCGGGGAAGGATTTTTTCAAAGAAGGAATTACAACGCCTAAATAAGTAAGATCGGCTGTCCAAAGGTGGAATGCAGAAAAACAGGCTCTCCGTCATGAGGTTGAAGCAACAGCACCACCTTGTGACGTAATGACGCAATCACACCCTGTGACGCACCCTGTGATGCAGCCCGAAGAAAAATCCTTCTAAAAAAATTGTACTTGTTATATGTTGTATGCTGTATGTAATTGTATGTGTAATCGGCAGGAACTGTCTGCCATGTGTGTGATGTAATCCGCTCTGAGTCCCCTTCGGGGTGAGAAGAGCGGAATATAAATAAAGTGTATTATTATGTATTATTACACTGCTTGGGAGATTTATCTCTTAATTTGCCACCATTGCTACATCTTATAAGACAGTAGTGCTACCTCTAGTTCACAAGCAGGATTCTGGCCACACTCTCCTTAATTGCGTGCCCCCCCCCTCTATTTAAAATATAAATAGTCTACTATAAATAGTAGTCTCTTTTATATCCTTCACTTCTTTTTGTTCCATTTAAACAAGACTTGCACAAAGTTGTATGAGATGAAACTTTTTATTTAAAAGGTGATGTGTGTCTTGTTTTTTTTTTAATGAATTTTGTAACTTTTTTATTCCCATCTTCTCACAGTTTGGAAGAGATGTGTGGAACAGTTGAGCAAGTGGCTCACATTAACATGGCATGTTTACAAGATCCACCAGCTGTTTCCCTAATTCAGCATCTTCTCAGGTACTTGAGATATGCAACAGTCCTTTGCTTGAACAAGTAAATGTGCATAATACAAGAAGGTGTACTATAGTGCGTGGTTTTACAATGTGAATTGCCAGTAGCACAATTAGTTAATCGATGGATACTACGTATAGAATGCATATGGCACTATTCCATCTTGAGCATTCAAAATGGGCACCTCTCCATATCTCAGGTAAGATTTTAAACCAGGATGAGACTGAATGAGGTGGGTGGGAAAGGGGAGAGAGCATTTAAACTTGGACAGGAATGAGCGAGGTGGGTCAAAGGAAGAGGGGAAACATTTGCAAGGGATGAGATATTTTGTGTCAAAAGCATTGCATTAATAAATACAAAACTGATAAAATAAGTGTCTTATCATTTGTCAAGACCTCTGGTTTTGATGAATGAATGGCCTCTGACAATCCTTTTCTTTTCAGATATGATGAGATCCTTTACCAGTCTTCACAAGATCTTCAGCCCAAGCATATTGTTAACTATCTCCTTAAACTCAGGTAAGAGAAAGAGAAGCGTATTCACCATTGAATAGTATCAGAATTGAAGAATTGAAGACCAAGGAAGAATATTCAAAGCTAAAGGAGGTGCTAAAGGAGCAAAGCTAAAGGAGGTGCTAAAGCTTGAAAAGAGCAGCCTTTTCCCCCGGGCCTACAGCCAGAATCCTAAATGCATAATTAATTGAAGCAATTTTGCTTTATTTTATTTTATTTTCCGTGTTGGGAGCAACTTGAGAAACTGCAGGTCGCTTTTGGTGTGAGAGAATTGGCCGTCTGCAAGGATGTTGCCCAGGGGACGCCCGGATGTTTGACCATCCTGTGGGAGGCTTCTCTCGTGTGCCTGCATGGGAAGCTGGAGCTGACAGATGGGAGCTCACCCCACTCCCCAGATTTGAACTGCTGATCTTTTGGACAGCAGTCCTGCCAGCACAAGGATTTAATCCATTGCACCACCGGAGGCTCCTTGCTTTATAATTGTAGCAATGTGAAGAAGTATATTGAGATAGGTCAAGAAAGAGTACATTTTCTGAATGTGTCATGAAACTCTAAAAAAAGGTGTCCTAAAATGTGCTGTTTTGTGCTTCAGTCCTGAGACATCATGAGCTGACATGTTGTTCCTGAGATCACTGTCTCTGCTTAGCAAGAAAAACTAGTTTCACTGTCCATCATCTGATTCTGGGAAAAGCATGTTTCCTATAGGGTTCTTGTAAACTGATCTTACTCTGTGACCGAGGCCAACAGCACATACTGTAGTTTCATTATAACCAAATTATCCATGATCTTTAAAGCTTGGTAACGTTTGTTTTTTTGTTTTTGTTTTTTGAAATATAAGCCTGCAGAAATTGCATTACACTGTGTAACATGATTTTTGTTCCTGGTTTATAAATGTCATTTCCTAGTTGGTTCTATTATTATAAACATGGAAAACATTTCGTAAACTGCAAAACTTTGCTTTTGCAGGACACCCTGCAGCATCTTTTGCTATAGTTTTTCAATAAATACCTCCTATAGAGTCTCAACCAATTCAACATAGTTTGTGGCAGTCACAAAAATGAAGTTCTTGGAGTATAACAACTACTTTCAAAGAAAGTACCACAGAATTAAGCAGGAAATACACTTACAAATCAGGAGCATACAATGTATCAAATTTTATTATAACATTATTTTTTGATATGGTGTTGCAAGAATAGGCAGCTGTGGAAAGCTACCGTGTTTCCTCGATAGTAAGACACCCCCGATTGTAAGACGTATCGGGGGTGTCAGAGGGGTCGGCTAATATAAGCCGTGCCAAAGTAAGCCGTACCCCCGGCCGCGCGTCACTCGGTCCCGCCTCCTCCTCAGCCCTCCCTGTGGCCTCCTCTTCAGGGAACGGAAGAGAGGCTGAGCTGAGGAGAGCCCTCTGCCGCCTCTGTTCCGTTCCCGAAGAGGGGACTGCAGGGGGGCGATCGCCTGGTTTCCCGCAGCCCCTCTTCGGGAACGGAGGAGAGGCGCAGAGGGCTCTCCTCTGCGCCTCTGTTCCGTTCCCGAAGGGGGGCTGGGGGCGAGCGCGGTTTCCCTGCAGCCTCCTCTTCGGGGAATGGAAGAGAGGCGGCAGAGGGCTCTCCTCAGCCGCCTCTCTTCCGTTCCCGAAGAGGCTGCAGGGGGGTGATCGCGCGGTTTCCTGCAGCCTCCTCTTCGGGAATGGAAGAGAGGCGCAGAGGGCTCTCCTCTGCGTCTCTGGTCCGTTCCCGAAGAGGGGCTGCAGGGGGCGATCGCGGTTTCCCGCAGCCCCCTCTTCGGGAACGGAGGAGAGGCGCAGAGGGCTCTCCTCTGCGCCTCTGTTCCGTTCCCGAAGAGGGGGCTGCGGGGGATCGATCGCGGTTTCCCTGCAGCCTCCTCTTCGGGAATGGAAGAGAGGCGCAGAGGGCTCTCCTCTGCGTCTCTGGTCCGTTCCCGAAGCTGCTCCTCTTCGGGAATGGAAGAGAGGCGCAGAGGGCTCTCCTCTGCGCCTCTGTTCCGTTCCCCAAAGAGGGGGGCTGCAGGGGGGGCGATCGCGCGGTTTCCCTGCAGCCTCCTCTTCGGGGAATGGAAGAGAGGCGCAGAGAGCTCTCCTCAGCCGCCTCTCTTCCGTTCCCGAAGAGGGGCTGCAGGGGGCGATCGCGGTTTCCTGCAGCCTCCTCTTCGGGGAATGGAAGAGAGGCGCAGAGGGCTCTCCTCTGCGTCTCTGTTCCGTTCCCCGAAGAAAGCTGCAGGGGGCGATCACAGCGGTTTCCCGCAGCCCCCTCTTCGGGGGAACAGAGGAGAGGCGCAGAGGGCTCTCCTCTGCACCTCTGTTCCGTTCCCAAGAGGGGGCTGCGGGGGCGATCGCGCGGTTTCCTGCAGCCTCCTCTTCGGGAATGGAAGAGAGGCGCAGAGGGCTCCTCAGCGCCTCTCTTCCGTTCGCCGAAGAGGGGCTTCAGGGGGGCGATCGCGCGGTTTCCCTGCAGCCTCCTCTTCGGGGAATGGAAGAGAGGCGCAGAGGGCTCTCCTCTGCGCCTCTGTTCCGTTCCCTGAAGAGGGGCTGCTGTTTCCCCTGCAGCCTCCTCTTCGGGAATGGAAGACAGGCGCAGAGGGCTCTCCTCAGCCGCCTCTCTTCTGTTCCCGAAGAGGGGGCTGAGGGGGCGATCGTGGTTTCCCTGCAGCCTCCTCTTCGGGAAATGGAAGAGAGGCACAGAGGGCTCTCCTCTGCGCCTCTGTTCCATTCCCCAAAGAGGGGGCTGCAGGGGGGGCGATCGCGCGGTTTCCCTGCAGCCTCCTCTTCGGGGAATGGAAGAGAGGTGCAGAGGGCTCTCCTCAGCCGCCTCTCTTCCGATCCGAGAAGAGGCGGCCGCAGGGAGGGCGGCGGAGGAGACGGGACCGAGTGACGCGGCGGCCAGGGTGCGGCTTACCGTCGCCCAATGCCCAATGTAAGGCGTAGTGGGACTTTTCGGGGGGAAAAGAAAGTAAGATGCTGTCTTACTTTCGGGGAAACACGGTAGTAGGTTGCATTGGTCCTCCAAGAAACCTTGGAGAACTGTATCCCCCGCCACTCAGGGCCCTTCCACACAGCCCTATATCCCAGAATCCTTCTTGGCTTTTCTTCGCGAACGAAGATTCAGGAAGGACTCATCCCACGCTTTCTACAAGCGCTCTGATGATTCGGAGGTTGGATGTGTCCTTCGAGCCTGTGCAATGGACCTTTCTGGGGAAGCGCAGCGTGCACAGAACTGGCCTCACCCTTTAAACCAAAGGTTCATCTGCAGGGGCCTAGCAAGCTGGGACGGTGGCATCGAGGTCCTCAGGTCATAGGTTTGGTTTGAGTTTCCTTCTCTATATGGTTGACCTTACAGGGTTAAACGAACACCATCTGCCCGGGTTTGAAATCAGAGTTTTCCTTCTCCTAGGATGGTTGCCAAAAGGCTAGAGAGCCCATCCTGCTCGTTGATGCTCTTTGTCAGACCCTTCGGTTGTGACCTGTCTGGCATGGGAGGCCCTACCGGTGGCTATTATGCCACCGCCAGCATAGCTCACAACTTCTTTTAGGGTACGCAAGCCTCTCCCCCAAGACAAGGGGGCGCCAACGGAGAGGATATCAGAATATCAAGGCAGAAAATACCACGTTATTTGAGTGTGGGCTCAGATAACCCAGTTCAAAGAAGATATTGTGGGATTTTATTTATTTATTTATTTATTTATTTATACATACATACATACATACAGTATATACATACATACTTGTATGCCACCACTCTCCGAGGGCTCTTTTTCTGCCTTGATATTCTGGGATATAGGGCTGTGTGGAAGGGCCTTCCCTCTCCCTCTCTCTCTCTCTCTCTCTCTCTCTCCCCCCCCCCTCTCTCACACACAATCCATCTCTCTCTCAAAAATATTAAAACACCCCCCCAAATGCCTGCTAGAGGAACATTTTCACATTTGGGACATTTTAGCACCATTTTAGTTCCAAGAATTTCAAGAATCTTTTTTCAAAAAAAATTATTTTCTTTTTATCCCTTGATGGCCCAGTATGTGTTTGTTCAAGTCACTTGTCTGTCAATATATGGTGACCACTATGAAGTTACTAGCTGTTGGCTGTGGCCAACCTTCACTCTCCCTTTCTCTCCTTTCTTTCTCTCCTTTCTTCCCTCTTTCCTTCCTTCCCCTCCCTTTTTCTTTCCCTTTTCTTTCTTTCCTTTCTTCCTTCTCTTATTCTTGGACTGCAACTCCCAGCAGTCCTTCTGATCTATCTATCTACTACCCATCTCTATCTAATCTGTCTTATCTATCTGGAGGATTGCTGGGAATTGCAGTCCAGGAGTAGGAAATAGGAAATATGCACAGATTGGGATGCTCTCAAAGAAATCCAAGGAGAAGCAAGCTTGCAGCTTGGAAACATTTGGAGCACCCTCCTCCCCTAAAGGGCCTGGTCTAGAGGATTCTGGGAGCTGTCGTTTTCGCAGAAGCATTGTATCGTCATTTCACCTTTTTGGGGTTTTAAGTCCTTTCCACTGGTTTTTTTGGGGGGGTTATGAGTGATGGTCACTCGTTGGTCGTTTAGGGGTGTAGTGTCCAAATTTGGTGTCAATTCGTCCAGTGGTTTTTGAGTTATGTTAATCCCACAAACTGTTACATATCTCTGTTTTTATGTATATGCTGTTTTAAGATGTTTTAAATTTGTATGGCATTGAATTTTGCTGTAAGCCAGTCTGAGTCCCTCCATGGAGGTGAGATGGTCGGGGTACAATTTTTTTTAAAAAAAAATAAACTGACATTTTTATTTATATAGATTTTAGGCAACGTACTACAGATAGTTTTGCCAATTTTCCTCTTTGCAGTACAGCCTAGAACACTTAGTATTTGTTGGCAGTCTCCCATTCATGTACTAATCACAGTTGGCCCTGCTTAGCTTTTATGATCAGACAGGATGTGATGACTTTAGTGCAGTACTTTTCAACCTGTTGGCTTTCAATTCCCAGAAATTCTAACAGCTGGTAAACTGGCTGGGGTTTCTGAGAGTTGTAGGCCAATACACCTGGGAACCCACAGGTTGAAAAGCACAACTTTAGGGTATTTGGGCCCTAGGGGCCACAAAAACAACCAGAGGAGAGCTTTACAGGCCTAGTTGAGAATTGTGGTGTTATATGCACATCGTTTTGTGGGACAGCTACCCTTGTGCAATAACAGTACAAGAAGAGGAGGGACAATGGTACTCATCATAGGTATGGAGCACTAATCTAGAACATTGGAAAGCCATGAGTGCTCTGTGCCTGGCTAGAAAAATGCTCTCCCAAATTTTGCAGTGGGAGCCCCCCCCCCCCCCATTGTGCCATGGGGCATCTTGTATATTGTTTGCATTCTTTAACATGATTACATAATGTGTTCGTGACATAGCTAGTCATCGTGAAGTTTTATATCACAGGTCACGAGGAGCCCCCATTGGCACAATGGGTTAAACCCTTGTGACAGCAGGACTGCTGACTGACAGGTCAGCAGTTTGAATCCAGAGAGAGCGGGTTGAGCTCCCTCTGTCAGCTCCAACTCTCCATGTGGGGACATGAGAGAAGCCTCCCACAAGGATAGTAAAACATCAAACACCTGAGCATCCTCTGAGCAATCTCCTTGCAGATGGTCAATTCTTTCACACCAGAAGTGACTTGCAGTTTCTCAAGTCACTCCTGACATGAAAAAAAATGAAACAAAAAAAGGCCATGATGCAGAGTCTTGGCCATAGTTAATAAGAGAGTACATGCAATAGATAAGGTGGAGAACGAGTGGCCCTGCTGGACTGCAGTTTCCATCAGTTTCAGCCTACATTGATTGACGATGGTGAAAAAGGGGTGGGAGTTACCATCTGACATTTGGAGGGCCTTGGGAGGATGGCCATGGAGGTTCACCATCCAATGACATTTTAATTGAAAGTAAATGCTACTGCCTTGGGAGGCTGATAAGAACAGAACATAAGCCATGGAATCGGTTCATCAGCTGCTGTATTTTGTAACGGGGATCAATAGAAGGAGGGGCAAAACCCTTGCTCCCTGGATCTTGAACATGTTTGGCACTTGAATGTCCTTTTCAGTAACTACCGATACACTTGGTATCCATGAATCTGTCTAATCCTGCCTTGAAGTTTTTTCAGGCTGACAGCTGTCACAACCTCTTCTGGAAGTGAGTTCCATACTGACCCTCTGGGTGAAGAAATATTTCCATTCAACTCCTACCTTGGATTGCAGTGCCCCCTTCCTAATGTTTTGTGACAAAGAAAATAATTTTTTTTTTTTCACCTTTTTCCAGCCATTTAACAGCGCCGTCTTTCTTAATGACTTCGTTTTTCTTTTTTCCAGCCATTTAACAGCTGTTGCTCATAAAGGGCTTCCTGTGAAAGGCAGTGTTCCTGAATTAGCAGAGGTAATGTAAATAGTCACTGTTTGAATACCATTGGCCACTTTGGGGGGCGGGGACCAGTTCAAGGGGCAATATTAGGAGCCTGTTAATAGGGTGTGGTATACAATAAAGAAATGGAAATAGGGTTAGGTTTTTTTTTAAAGCAAGGGAACAGTAGGATAACATAACTTGCTTTAGTTCTGCACTGACAAGTCTGGATACTGTTCCTTCCAAATGTCCTGTAGAACTGTGAACATCTCTTCATACAAAACTATTCAATCTCACTTCTACCTACATTATTTTTAAAAAGATTTTTTGCATTGTGCTCAGACTGAACATTTCTCCGTCTGAGAAAAGATAACGAGTGTTTTCACTTGCTCCATGGATTGTGATTTTCTTTCCAAAATCTCTCTTTCAGTACTGCTTGTGGGAGCTGCGGCGGCACAATGGGTTAAACCCTTGTGCCAGCTGAACTGCTGACCTGAAAACATGAAGGTCGGTGGTCCAAATCTGTGAGACAGGGTGAGCTCCCATCTGTCAGCCCCGGCTTCCCATGTGAAGACATAAGAGAAGCCTCCCACAGGATGGTAACACATCCGGGCATCTCCTGGGCAATGTCCTTGTGGACAGCCAATTCTCTCACACCAGAAGCGACTTGCAGTATATTCTCAAGTTGCTCCTGACACACGCAAAAAAAAAAAAAAAGAAAGAAAAGTACTGCTCATACTTATAAACTGCTCTAAAGTAAAGGCAGAGTTAAAATGCAGGCTGTCAAAAGTTGGGTTATGTCTGGTTCTTGGAAATGTTTATCAAAGCAGAGAAAACCCAAGTTTGGATATAACAGGGTTGTTCTACCAGTGGAACTGCTTCCACCATCCGAGCAGGACCTGGAGGGAAGTCTCCCCTACACGTTTCATGGGCCTTAAAACCTGTTCTACAAGACTGAGAAAGTTTCAGTAACATACAAGGATGGAAAAGATGGAAAAGAAAGTCCTGACATGATAGCAGCCAAGTAGTAGAGCAGGAGTGGGCAAAATGTGGTGTCTGGGTAGCATGCAGACTCTCAGTGGCCCCAGTTCCCCACCCCCAATAATCAGAAAAGCCTTCTTCAAAAACAAATTTTGTAAAACAAAAGTTCACATGTCTACCATGGATTAGATGGCTCTTGTGGTCTCTTTCCATTCTGTGATTCTATACAAAGCCCCCAAATGATGCCAAGGGGGCATAGGGGCATTTTGGCCATTATCCTTTTTAAATCCTTTTTAAAAAATCAAGGAGTGAATAGGAATTTATTTCTGTTGACTTTTTGTTAAAATTGTGAAAATGTTTTCCTTTAAAGGGGGACGACTACGACTTTTTTTGGTGAAGATACTGCAACCCTCTAACATCTGATATGCTAATACAATCTCTAACTTCAATAAATTGTGTTACTTCTCTGTTGGGAGTTAAGTCTATTTTGAGGACTATTTTGTTTTATCAGCTATAACCCAGATAAACAAAGTGCAGGCCTCCAACTGCCATTGAACTGCAGTTTGCAGCATCCTCTGCCATTAACAATATTGCCTAAAGTTAATGGGAGCTGCAGACTAACAAAAATTGGAAGAATATATTTTACGTACTCCTGCTATATAAGAATCCCCTATTTGACTACTAATCTGCTCTTTCTTTCATGTCAGGAGGGACTTGAGAAACTGCAAGTCACTTCTGGTCTGAGAGAATTGGCCGTCTGCAAGCACGGCCAATTCTTTGCACTGTTTATTATATTTTACGTGTTATTTTAAAAATATTTTTTGATGTTTTACCATCCTTGTTGGAGGTTTCTCTCATGTCCCCGCATGGGGAGCTGGAGCTGACAGAGGGAGCTCATCCGTGGTCTTCCCAAATTCGAACCTGCGACCTGTTGGTCTTCAGTCCTGCCGGCACAAGGGTTTAACTCATTGCACCACCGAGGGCTCCTATTACTCTGCCTGGTCATGCAACCATAAGAAATAGTTTAGGATTTAAAAATAATGGCAACATCAGCTCATCCTAATTTAAAATTAGAATCTAGATTTGTTGTTTTAATGAGCTCACTTGGCAAATTAATCTGCTAAAAGCTGAGTTGAACAAACTGCCAGGATTTACAAAAACCTTAATAAACAGGAACTACTTGAGGCAAAGGCTACTGTTCCAATACAATCAGTACAAGCTACTCAAAAAGTAAGCCCTATTAATTTAATGTGGCTTTTAAAATTGCTGTCAAGTTGGCTTTGACTTAAGGTAATCTTGTGAATGAGAGACCTCAAAGACATCGTAATTGCTCTGCTGATATCTTGGCAATCCAGTCTGTGCCTTCATTGACCCAGTCTCGCCACCTGTAAAGTAGTTTTCCCATTGCTGTACACTTTATCCATATTTTTCTAATGGGTTATGTTCTTTCCTGACCTGGCGAAGATATGACTGCTTGTGTTATTTTGGCTTCTAGGAAAAGTTCGAATTTGAATTGTTCTAAGACCAATTTATTTGCTTTTTAGGCCGTCTATAGTATCAATTGAACTCTCCTCTAGCACATTTCTAATGAGTTGATTTTTTCTCCCGTCAGCTTCCTTCAATGTCCAGTTTTCACAATCTGACATAGAAATTGGAAATGCAGGTGTCAGTATGTGCAAAATATGAATAGTTTCAGTTTCAGTGAGTAATGCCACCTTTCAAACTTCCTCCTGTTGTTTTTTCTTTCAGGCAAGGCTCTGTCTGTTTCAGGCTGTTCGCAGTGTCTTGGGCAGCGGAATGAAGCTTCTAGGAATCACACCTGTAAATAAAATGTAATGCCTATCTCAAAATACATCTGCTTTGAAGACTACTTGTTGTCCTGTCCTGTTCTTGTCTTCTCTGTATGTAATATTTAGGTGTTTTATGCCCTTAGCAATTAATTGAATGCATGGTAGGATCATTGGTTCCAGCTGGTAAGCTGCCTGGGATTTCTGGGAGTTGAAGTCCAAAACACCCGGAGGCCCAAAGGTTGGGAACCACTGCTTTATATGAAACCCATAATCCCAAACAAAGCCTGTCCTAGGCCTCATTCAATTAACTTTTCTAATATACTTGGTGATGGAAACAAAAGTAGAGACAATCTCTGCAATTGAACTCAACTCATATACCTTGCTTTTTCTAGAACCAAAACCTTGTCTTTTGAGGATTTCAGCCACTTTAGCATAGCAGCAGATTGTGTCTCATTGAGCAAAGATATAGGTTCCCTTTTATATTTTCATATAGGCATGCCTGCACTTATATGGGATGTGTATATCTAATGAGAATTGCTGAACCAGTAAAGTCTCATTCTTAAGTAGTTGGATTGCTGGGGGCTAGCATACAAGGTAATGGTAGCATATATCTTTTGTTTGTGGTTCAGGGGATTCAATACTTCCCTCATGCAGGTGGCCCCAACCTTCTCAACACTTAACTTTCTCTTTTAGCCTAATGACATAACCATCTTCCAAAATGCCTGGAAGACGCCTGCCTCTGGCTATAGGGACACAATTCAATACTCTACTACTGCCCCTCTAAGTCAGGTGTTTTTGACCAGGGACCACTCTCGAAATTTTCATTGTATTACTTTGCACTGTTTATTATATTTCTGGAATTTTTAAAAATATTATTTTTTGATGTTTTGCCCATCCTTGTTGGAGGTGCCACTCTGCCTCTGGCTATGGGGAGCTGGAGCTGACAGAGGGAGCTTAACCAGGGACCACTCTCGAATATTAGTACCCAAAGGGTTACGAATTGGCTTTTGGTCAACTTTAGATTCGGTTTGGTTATTTGGGGTGCTGATTCAGAAAATTGCATTGGATAGACCACATCAGCTCTAGTTTCTGATACAGAACATATGCTATCCAGTAGTCACCATCTGCTCGCTTACAGAAAACCATATTTAGTCATCTAGAGCTGATGTGGTAGTAGGAATCTTTCATGAGTAGTTAGCCTCTCCCCTCCCGACATCCCCGTTGCCTTGGCACTATAAGAGGATTTCGTGAGACCAGTCACTCTCGCTGCCACATGGTTTCGAGGCAACGGTATAGTAATAGGCTGCAGACCATATTGTTGTTCTTTGGGACCACAGGTTGGGAACCACTGAATTAAATGGTCATGTTAGAGGTGCAAGGGATAAGTGAATCCTATAGCAGGGATTTTTTTTGCAACTTTTTGACATAAAAGATTATTTCTGTATTAGAAAGATAACTTTCCGCCATCTGTGATCTAAGTGGGTCTTGCACCTGAAACATTTGAAAGAATGATACATAGACGAATGCTACAAATGGACTTATATTTGGACATTTGGTCAGCCGCTCACTGGAGGATGAAAAAATCCCTTTAGGAAGACAAGCTCCAGAAAGGCAAAATTGGTGTCCACAAGCAAGATGAGGCAAGTTTAGCTTCTTATCCGTTGTGGAGGTTTGTAATTTTCGTCCTTGGATTTAATGATTTCACAATGTGTAAACATCGGATGTATTGTGCATTTCAAGAACACAACATTTCTCATGATCCTACCCACTGGACTATTCCATGTTTTACAACTGCTTCTACATTTCTTGATATAAGAGCAAACACAACCAATGACATCATAGCATCTCTTCAGGAACCAAATTGAATTTGTTTCTGCTGCTAAATTCATTTACATGGAAGGGGCCATTCATTTTGTTGCAGAAGAGGAAAACATATTTAAAATTAAGATGTTAGAATGGAAAAATAAAGAGTATTAATGGCACAGCGGGTTAAATCACTGAGCTATGGAACTTGCTGACCAAAAGATTGGTGGTTCAAATCCGGGGAGTGGGGGTGAGCTCCTGCTGTTAGCCCCAGCTTCTGCCAACCTAGCAGTTAGAAAACATGCAAGTGTGAATAGATCAAATAGGTACCACTCCAGCAAGAAGATAACAGTGCTCCATGCAGTCATACGGGCCATGTGACCTTGGAGGCGTCTATGGGCAACACCGGCTCTTCAGCTTATAAGTGGAGATGGGCACCACCCCCGAATCAGACATGAGTAGACTTTACCTTGTAACATTAATAGCACCAGTTGTCTAGAATAGGATCAGATAATAAGCTTCCTAGGAAAGGTCAATGAGAGATCTTCCCTCTATTCAGAATCCATCCCTATTAATGGCGAAACCAACCCTGTGGCTCATGGCATAGAAATCAGCTTCTTAACACTATAAAGGGATTTGTAGTGTTACCTCAAGAAGTGCACATTTGCTGCATATAACCAAGATCAGAACTAGATTTCATCCCCTCAAAAGAATTAGATTATCATTAATAGAAGTCAAGGTCACTTGCCGTTAAACATTTATCTCTCTACAAGACCAACTGAGAAAAACAACACATTTTTTAAAAAATATGTACAATTATTTAATGGGGGGGAAATCGCATCTTTCACAAACTCCTAAACAAAACATGTTGGCAGCTTATGACTTCACAAATTGTACAATACTCTTGTTGGTAATCATATGGCCCTGCATATATTGCTGAACTGCAACTTGCAGTATTCCTCATCCCTGGCTTTGCAGGCTGGTGCAGCCACGAGTTTGAAGTCCAGCACTATCAGGAGGGCCACACAACTCCCTACTTTTGACATAAGTAATGTAGAATATGCAGTATTTGCTCCCCGTCCCAGAAAAACGTATTTTGTAGGTAGGCAACTTTGGCCCTCCCAGATGTATTTTGGCCTGTATGTCCCATAATGAATGGTGAGGCTTACTGCCTAAAGAAAACCCTCAAGGGCCACATTTGCTCTGTTATGCTTCAAGTAAAAGGCACAATCCATAATGGCACACTGCATTACCTAACTTGGACAAAAATGTATTTTAGAGCTGATAAGTATGACAACAGTCTTAATAATATACAAAAATGGTATAAACCCCATTACAAGGGGGAAAGGTATATAAAAGAAGCAGCAGCATTTTTCCTTCTTGATATTGTAAAAGGATGCACCCTACCAAACACATGAAGACAATAAGATCTGTTCCGGCTAGTATTGTGGTCACTTTAACCATCAAATGGAACCGCGGTGGCACAATGGCTTAAACCTGTGTGCCAGCTGAACTGCTGACCTGAAGGTCGGTGGTTCGAATCCTTGAGATGTAGTGAGCTCTCATCTGTCAGCCCCAGCTTCCCACGTGGGAACATGAGAGAAGCCTCTCACAGGATGGTAACACATCCAGGCGTCCCCTGGGCGACATCCTTGCAGACGGCCAATTCTCTCACACCAGAAGCAACTTGCATTTTCTCAAGTTGCTACTGACACAAAAAAAATTATAGGTACTTGTAGTATATTCTCAATTTGCTTTTGACACGGTTTTTTTTTAAAAAACCCCATCAAATATTGGCATTCTTCCCCAAGTGCCATGTCAGTGTAGATGCAACAACTACTTTAACAACTGTTAAGACCTGTTCATCAGTTGGCTGCATCTTAAAGATAGGGGCATGCAAAGGGAAATGAGTGGGACATTCTACACAACCAAACTATGATCGACATATTAAAAGAGGGAATCAATCTCATCCAAGAGTAGACCTTGTTCTTCTCTGGTACATCAAAGTAGCTTCCAGTAATGCCCCACTCTTTATTATATACACAATATATATTAATATATAGGTGCATATTCTATTCCTTCATATATATATATATTTGATGAGCAGAATCTTCATAGTCCAACACAAAAGGAAGACACAAGTTTACATCAGTTACAGTGCTACACAATACAGTGAAGTATCCATCCTCCAGTGTAAGCCCTCATTCCACTGATGATTACTTCACTTTTAGTTCAAGCAGAAAAGTTTGCCAAAAACAGTTTAAGGCTATTTAAAAAGGAAACTGGGGAAAGAAACTCTGTCAAGTCTTTGCTCTGTAATGTCTTTTGTTTTTCTTCTTCATGATTGTGAACATTAAACATGAATAAGACTTGCTTTCGACGATGTTGGTTCTACCGTCTGGAGTTTAGTTGTGTTTTCTCTAGGCAATCCATACAGATAGATTGAAATACATACGAGAAGAGCACCAAGAGAGAAAGTTATCGCTGGAAGAGAAAAAAAACACAAGGTGCATGATTTAAATGCTGGTCCAAACAAAAGCCTGAGAGAACTTAAGAGTACCGTAACCAAAACCAACTTACTTATCTGTAAACCAAAGAGGACAACAGATGCAACAGTAGAGAGGACAATGGCAGCTGCTGCAGAAAAGCCTTTCATAATATTGTCTGTGTATTTAACGACCACTGATGTGTAAAGGCCTCCAACACTGGAAAGAACTGGGAAGCAGAATGAGACATATCAGATATCTTTTGCTTGGCATGATAAAAAGCTGCTTTCACGGTGACTCAATCTGTAAAACAGATTTTATAGCACCAGATTTTGTTAAGAAATTTTGTATTTAGTTTACAAAGACCACAGTGTCCAGTCCTGGGCACTGAAATGTAAAGGGGATGTTGACAAGCATTTGCGTACAGTACTGTAATAGGTAAAATGACAAAAGCGGGGACAAAAGCTATTTCCAGGGGCCTGTTAGGAGAATGATCAGGGTAATATATAGGGGGCTAGGTCATGTCTGGGCTGAGCTAGCACTAAGCACTCTCGAAGATTTGCTGATACCACCAAGTCTTCAAACTCTTACGAAAAGAGGGGAGGGATGGGGCCTGTCTTATTTCCCTTGGAAGAGCGTTCCAGAGGCCTTCTCTCTCGTCCCCACCAACCGTGCTTGTGACACAGGTGGGAGTGAGAGGAGGGCCTCCTGGAGGATCTTAGAGTTCATGCGGTTAATAGATGGAGATGTGATCGCAAAGATAGGTGGGGCCTGAATTGTTAAGGGCTTTATAGGTCATGACCTGCACCTTGAATTTGGCTCGGCAACTTATCAGCAGCCAATGAAGCTGTTTAATAGGGGGGTTGTATGCTCCCTATAGTTTGCTCCAGTAAGGAGCCTGGCTGCCGCCCGTTGTACCAGTTATAATTTCTGGGCCGTCTTCAAGGGCAGCCCAATGTAGAGCGCATTGCAATAGTCCAACTGCAATAGTATAATACAAATTGCAATTGGACGATCAGATATTGTTATGTCTACGGGGATTATCGCTACTACTGTAATTAGAAAGAGCTAGTTTATAGAGCAAGTTTTAATGTTTATACTGGAAAGTGTGTACTGTACTTAAAGTTGTATAGCATTTGATGTCATGGTCTATAGCCAATACAATAAACAACTCAACCTTTCCCAACTAATTAACAAAAGTTTTGTATGTCAGCCTGTTCAGCCTGTGACTGTGTCTGATGATCAGGTTGCTTTGGATGATGGGAATGACAACGATGTTCATGTTCAAGCTGATTTCCCCAATGGAGATGGGGATGCTGTTTATAAAGATGTTCCTGAAGGGAATGGGGATGATAGTCTGTTTCCTGGGCCTGGTTTTGGAGATGTTGGGCCTGAATGCAGTTCGGATGATGGGTCAGAGGGGCCTGTATTGCTGCAAGAGGATTCTCAAGGTCTTGATCTTGGGAAAGGCTCTGCGCACAGTTCCCTGGTCAGTTATCTCCAGATTTTAATGAAGAGAATAGCAGTGAAACCTTGAACAGGAGAAGTGTTTTTAGCCAGCAAAGACAAACAGGTCATCAATTACAGCGCTCAGCCAGATTACAGCAGAAGTTAGAAGTGAAACCAAAATTGAGAAAAAAAATCCTTTCCTAGCTCTTTGGGAAATAGGGCAGGGATATAAGTGCCAAGTACGGAATCTAGCTTCAGACGAAACAACATTGGATCCACGTTAATTACTTCATGCCAAGTTCTTGAACACTTGTCTTTGATTCCTGGATTAAGTGCCTTTGATGTTATTTGCCTTTGAAATCAAGTATCTAGTTTCATGGACTTGTTTGGACTATTTCTCTTTGGACTAACTGTTCCCATTTTTTCCTTATCAATTGGATTACCTTTTACTGTGGATTACTTTATTGCTTTGGCTTATATTACCCTCAATAAACTGCTTGCTATTTAACCCATCTGTGTGGTATTTAAAGTCAGAGGGGATCCTGCTCTGGAGTGCAACAGAAAAGCCACATTGCTGTGTTTTGCAAGCTTGAAAGTTGCTGTCCTGAGTTTATTCCTGAATAGACATCCCCAGAACAGAACTATCATTCATGGGAAGATGTTCAAACTATGGAAGTCCCATCTGTCCCTGTACACTTGTTTTGGCCTTGCTCCATACCTTCAACCCCCTGCACTGCTGGTACTGGAAATTGACCTCTGGACCAAAAAGGATTTTCTGCTCCACTTGACATTAATATGTACTTTCATTGACACTACTCCCATATTACTGGTTAAGATATCAAGCCCATTTGGCCTCGGGTAGAAAAGAAGATTCAAGAGCTCTGTAAACATTTAAGGAGAAACACTAAGGATACTTACGTATAACAAACCAGACATAATGTGTATAGCCATAGAAAAATCCCTTCTCCATTACTTGAGCTCCATCAGACATGAAGACACCAACCAAGGTCACAACAATTCCAGAAAGATACATCTGAATGTTCCTGACCCATAAAGATGTGTCTGAACTCTTGAGCACCTTTTCAAAATAGACCCCTGAAAGGAAGGACAGGGAGAAGGATAAATATGAGTTCACCAGGAAAAGAAACAGACCTTTTCATTGGTCTGAGAAGGAGCCGTAAATATTTTTCATCACACCTTTCAGTCTAGATGGCTAAAGGCCATGGGGCGTCTATAGTTTATTTGGCATAGCCATAATCTGAAAAACCTGAAGAGTAGCATATTACAAGTTATTCATTGCGTGATATTTTTTTACAAATGCCTCAAAGGTAATGTGTTGCCTTCACTTTTGTGGGAAAAGGTATTAGTAACTCCCTGCATTGGTCATTTCAGTACTCATTATTTTTGCTCTCCTCAATGGCTGGATATCCATTTGGAAAAGCAAGACTAAAAAAGAACTGTGGGGAAGTCTTCTCAAAATGATCTGTCCAAAATAAACATTACTCAACAGTATTACAAGTCTTTGGCTGGCATCACGTTAGTGATTCACATAATATATGCCAAACATGTATCTCTGTGTATCTTTTATTGCTAATAAGAGGTTGGCATTCTCTTCCTTCCTCTGTAATGACCAAAATTATAATCCCAAAAGTAAAGGTAAAGGTTTCCCCTGACATTAAGTCTAGTTGCATCCGACTCTGGGAGGTGGTGCTCATCTAAGCTGAAGAGCCGGCATTGACCATAGATACCTCCAATGTCATTTGGCCAGCATGATTACATGGAGTGCTGTTACATTCCCATAGATGTAGTATCTATTGATGTACTCACATTTGTATGTTTTCAAACTGCTAGGTTGACAGAAGATGGGGCTAACAGCAGGAGCTCACCCCGCTCACCAGATTCGAACGCCAACCTTTCGGTCAGCAAGCTATAGGTATTTGTTAATTTATTGTTATATTTGTTCACTGTATGTTGTTTATGCTTTGATTCTATGTATATTGTTTCGATGTTACATTGTAAACCGCTCTGAGCCTCCGGGGAGTGGTGGTATATAAATCGAAATAATAATAAAATAACTAATAATAAGTTCAGCAGCTCAGAGGTTTAACCCACTGCACCACCAGGGGGGCCTTATCATCCCAACTTACTGTTTAACTTCTCCGTCCCTCATTGCCATTCAGTTAGTGCTGGCAAGTCAAACAATTGATGAAGTACCTGACTATATGCCTACAAGCAGATGCAAAATGTCATCAAGCAACATCTGGCTATGGGGACAATCCTTTGATTCCTCTAGCTACTGAAATGCCATGAGGTTGGGGTCTGCATTGGCTGGTAAATTGAGATTGACAGGAGAGATGCAATGTAGGTCTGGCTGCAAAACATACTGTGTACTTTGCATTTAATTGTTCTCAACCACCATATTATTTGAGAAAAGGAAACCTGATATCCCTTTTATATCCCCAAACCTAAAGCCTTACAGGTAGCATTGTTACTTATAGCATGCCATTTTAAGCTCTGAGAAAACCTCCCAAAGATTTCAAAATAAAAACATGTCCAGGCCTTTAAATTCTTCCCCATACTACTAAAACCAAACCTCCTTGTCCTATTAATTATAATAACAATGAGATTTTTTTTGAAACTGGACATTTTAAAATTAAGTTAATAGAATGTCTATTTTCCCAGAAAAAAAATAGAAATAACACTGATCTAATTGTACACATTGAAAAAATAGGACCAGGAAACCTTCGGATAACTTAATCCATACCAGTATTTTGCACTTCAAAATATTTTGGAGCAAAACTGTCTCATGCTGTTTTTTCATACCCAAATTACTTCTGTTTTGGTCACTAAAACTAGAGCTTCTAAAGTTATCTAATGTGGGCAAACTAGAATCCTTCCATTGACTCAGGGAAGAGGATCACGTTTCTGCCTATAGGCTACAGTTGTGTCTCCAGAGCAAGTATTTATTTATTTATTTATTGTTTCGATTTATTAGTCGCCCCTTCCGAGAGGCTCGGGGTGACTTACATACACATAAAACCATAAAAGCACTGTAAAAACAATGGACCGATGTCCACATATTAAAATTAAAAACAAGCAGATATACATAAAATAACCCTTAGGCCTACATTATAGACCGTGGCCTAGGGATGTCTAAGAACCGAAGGCTTGAACAAACAGGAGGGTTTTACAAGCCCTGCGAAAGGCTAGCAGGTCGGTCTGTGCTCGAGGATGGAAGGGCAATCCACAAGACCGGCAAACTTTGGCCTTCCAGGTGTTTTGGACTTCAACTCTCACAATTCCTAACAATCTACCTGCTGTGAGGAATTGTGTAAGCTGAAATCCAAAACACCTGGAAGGTCCAAGTTTGCCCATGCCTACTCCAGAGACTGGTAGCTGATAGCCCATGGCAGTGTTTCTCAACCTGTGGGTCTCCAAATGTTTTGGCCAACAATTCCCAGAAATCCCAACCAGTTTACCAGCTGTTAGGATTTCTGGGAGTTGAAGGCCAAAACATCTGGGGACCCACAGGTTGAAAACCATTGGCCTATGGTTATGGTCCATGGACCACCGGTTTCAGTAGCACTGAATTAAATGACAGTACCGTGCAAATTTTTTCTTGGACTAATAGCCTGAATATGGTTTGGTGAGCCTCCTGCTTCAACCACAGAGCCCTCCTTTCCTCCTCCTTCTCCCCACCAAGAATATCTACTACATGCTCAGAAGACAACTTCATGGTTGCAGAGCAGGATGGGGAACTTGTTGCCTTCTGAATGTTACTGAACTGCAACATTTGTCAGCCCTTTATTTATCGTGTCAGAAGCCAATTGAGGGTGCAGTTATAATGTATTTAAAAACAC
This sequence comes from Anolis apletophallus, assembly GCA_030556195.1. Classification (NCBI taxonomy): domain Eukaryota; kingdom Metazoa; phylum Chordata; class Lepidosauria; order Squamata; family Anolidae; genus Anolis; species Anolis apletophallus. Next base: position 109,536,529 of record JARBWK010000003.1, on the reverse strand, counting down.
AAAGTTAAACATTTGGTATTATGCAAAATGTCCTTTGACCAGAAGCCGGCCACTTGGAGTGCCTCTGGTGTCGCTGTGAGAAGGTACTCCACCCGTTAGCCCTAATCAGCATAGATAGTAATGAGAGCTGATGGGAGTTGCAGTCAATTAGTCCCATGGAGGACCATACAATCTTTGCTCTACAGGCTGAAAGGTCCCATATCATAGGAGACATGCCCCCTTCTTAAGTTAACTTTGCCTCTTGGAAGCTACAGTGCCGACACTATTGACATACCATGAAAAAGTCAGGTCATGGACTGCACTCATGATTTTTTTTTTCCGTGTCAGGAGCGACTTGAGAAACTGCAAGTCGCTTCTGGTGTGAGAGAATTGGCCATCTGCAAGGACGTTGCTCAGGAGACGCCCGGATTTTTTGATGTTTTACCATTCTTGTGGGAGGCTTTTCTCATATCCCCACATGGGGAGCTGGAGCTGACAGAGGGAGCTCATCCGTGCTCTCTCCAGATTCAAACCTCCGACCTGTCAGTCTTCAGTCCTGCCGACACAAGAGTTTAACCCATTGCACCACCGGGGGCTCCTATGATTAATTATTTTTGTTGAAGGAAATGATAGCATCAGCAAGTTACTGTGTGTCCTTCTCAGGAGGCCCAAGGCTCTTCAAACTACAAGACCAATGAAAGAAGCAGGCACGCTGTTGTAGGTCCTTGGCAAAGAAAAGCATAAGGAGGAGGTCTGGGCTGTCAAAACACCAACACTCGTGGCTATATGCCTAAGGATAAGTGTTAACTATAGGATTTTACCTGCAAATCCTGAACATAAAACAGCAACAGCGATTGCACCAAAGCCTATCAGAGGATTTTGTTCCATCTAAAGGACATACAATTAAATATTTTAATTAGTCTACTGAAATATCTACTTTGTATAAATTGAACAAGCAACAAATGAAAGCACCTTGATCAATGGTAAGCACTGCACATTATGGAAATTTCCTGTGTCAGTAATAATACACTAAAGGCTTCAATTATTTCCAAATCTACCCACACAACATTTAACCTTCAGTGTTGTAGACAATTTAATTTAGATCGGTTTTAAAAACATGGACACTGATTGAAATTAGAATTGCCTAGGCTTCTGATTTTAGAGGGAAGATTAATGAAGCAACTCAGCTAATTTTGGTTATGTACTGGGAAAATAGATCCCTTAACACATATCCTGCTTTTCTCAATCCATGGGACCCAGGCTCATTACCAGGCTCAGCATACAGAATTTCAGCGAATCTTTAGGAAATCTGCCTCAGGAAGGCAAGACAGAACTATGTGAAGGCTGAGAGGAGACATGATCAGGGCCATGTATAAATATGTGGGGGGGAAGTCATAGGGAGGAGGGAGCAAGCTTGTTTTCTGCCCTGGAGACTAGGACGCAGAACAATGGCATCAAACTACTGGAAGGAAGATTCCACCTGAACATGAGGAAGAACTTCCTAACTGTGAGAGCTGTTCAGCAGTGGAACTCTCTGCCCTGGAGTGTGGTGAAGGCTCCTTCTTTGGAGGCTTTTAAACAGAAGCTGGATAGCCAGAGGTGCTTTGAATGCGATTTTCCTGCTTCTTGGCAGGGGGTTGGACTGGATGGCCCACAAGGTGTCTTCCAACTCTATGATTCTATAATATGCACCATCATTACCACTTGACATCTATGGCATTTTGGTATAGCATAGATATAGATGCTACCTACAGTCATCTACTGGGTTTGGTAAAAAATGTCTTTTAAACAGCCTGAAATTATTGTTTTTAATCTGGCTGCATATTTAACTGCTTTCTCATTTTTGCATTGAAGCTGTAATGTAAGCCCCCTTGGGTCTCATATACATAGACACATCAAGCAAGATTTCAACCCAAAATCTTCCAGATAAATACTCAATAGAATGTACTAAGGCAGAATAGGGCAGAATGTAACTCAAAAATTGAGCTGAAAGATAGATCAGTTTCCTACTCCAAATTCTTTTTAAATGACAACAACAAAATTACTTTTTCTATCCTGCCCATGTTAGATTAAGGTAAAGGTTACTCCTTGACATTAAGTCTAGTCGTGTCCAACTCTGGGGGGTTGGTGCTCATCTCTATTTCTAAGTCGAAGAGCCGGCATTGTCCATAGACACGTCCAAGGCCATGTGGCCTACATTGAATGTCGTTATCTTCCTGCAGAAGTACCTACTGATCTACTCACACTTGCACATTTCCAAACTTCTAGGTTGGCAGGAGGTGGGGCTAACAGCTGCAGCTCACCCCACTCCCTGGATTCGAACTGCCAACCTTTCGGTCACCAAGTTCAGTAGCTCAACGGTTTAACCCACTACGCCACCATAGGACCCCTGGCAAAATGAAAAAGCTAAAGTGTATGGGTTGTGCACAGAATTGCTGTGACATCAGTTCACTTCTGTATTTTGCATCTGGCTCTGGTCGGGTGGCTTTTAGAACAGTTGTTTTAAGAAATGTGCACAAAATGCCATCACAGATTATTTGTATATCAAATACTGAAAATGTAGCTAAATAAGAATGTGCATTTCTGATGAACCTTTAATCTCTCTACACCAAGATGCCAAAGACCCCATGTGAAATAAACCTTTCTATGGTACTGCCCACATAGAAAGTGGTGGAAATGATGTCTCCGAGTTTTCAACCTCTTGCCATGTAAACTCTGCCAAATGTATTAGTTTTCGCAATTAGGGTGCATTTTCCTCCCAATCAAGGTACCATATGAAGAAAAAAAATGTCCCATGCTATCTTCCAGTGAACACAATGTCATGAACTATGGGTTTGGTTTTGTTTGGTTTTTTGTGTGTGTGAGGCGCGACTAGAGAAATTACAATGTTGCTTCTGGTGTGAGGGAATTGCAAGGACGTTGTCCACGGGATGCCCGGGTGTTTTGATGTTTTACCATCCTTGTGGGAGGCTTCTCTCATGTCCCCACATGGAGAGCTTGAGCTAACAGAGGGAGCGCATCCACGCTCTCCCCAGATTCGAACCTATAACCTGTTGGTCTTCAGTTCTGCTGGCATAATAGTTTAACCCACTCCGCCACCGGGGGTTCCTATGAACTATGGGTACTTTTCCACTACACAGTTATAGCATGATAATTCAACTCTAGCTGCCATGAATTCTATCGAATTTTGGTGCATTTAATTTAGCCACAGATTTGCATCTCCCACAAATGCAAATCTCAGGATGCCATAGGATGCTGGTGTGCCAGTAAAAGGGAAATCAGAGAGATATAGCTGTGTAGTATGAAAGGGTCCCAGAAGTCAATAGATTGGACGATTAAGGGTGACTGAGTGGTGAATAAACACAGTAGAATTCTTTGTGGGGCCTAAAAATATTTGTTGTTTATTCGTTCAGTCGCTTCTGAAAGAACTTCATTAAATCTCTCCCATCTCAACCCTATTTCCTGTACATACAATTTCAAAGGTGATTGGAAAATATCCCACACTTCATTAACTGATTTTTTTAAAAAGAACCCTGGTGTATGACAATTCATTTTTAACATAAGCTGCTTTGAGTCTTCTTTGTGGAGAGAAAAAAACAGGGTATAAATAAACACAACAATAATAATAACAACAAATATACTGCTTCCACAGCTGGTATTCAATGGAAATATGTTCATTTGCACACTGAAACGTATTTCAGATTTGAGAAAACGGTCTGGGGAAATGCTTACCTGTACTTTTGTAGCCTGAGCTGGCTTCCACTGAACGAGCGTGACTCCGCCACAGAGCATGAAGACAGAGAACCACTGCAGTTTACTGAGAGTGCGGTTCAGCATTAAGACCGTACATAAGGCTGTGCAAGGGATCTTCAATTGATACGTAACCTTTAAAAAATCCAGATTTTTTTCAAAAATCACATAAAACATTCATTAGGATGATCTGCTTCATTACATTAATAAATATTTTATTATTTGATGATTTGACTATATGAATTTAGTAATAGACAAGGGACAGAATCCTGGCAAGGTCTCAGTGGTTGCTAATTTGCTCTTGCTCAGAGAAATCCTCATCTGTAGGTGGAATATGACAAAATTGTCCCCACACATCTTTTAGGGGACAATTTATTTTATTTTTTTTAGAAAATCTTTATTGCATTTCAATTTAAAAAAGAACATTACATTTTTGACACAGCAGTAGTGGACTGGATCCCAGCCCGGACCTAGGTCTGGGTACATCTCCTATCCCGTTGTTTCCTTGTGCCGAAAAAGTCATGAAAGGGGGTGGGAAAAAGAGAACTGGGGCAGTGCGGTGGGTAAGTAGGGAAAGAAAGGGGGAAGGTAAGGGGGGTGAATAGAAAGTAAGAGTTAAAAGGGGTGATGGGGCAGAACCTCAACAAAATTCATCATTCATCTCTATTATTTCCTTTTTCTAAAGGCTTCAGAGAAAGAACACGAAAACAGAAAGTAACCTATCTCTTACATCTCGTTCTCCACTTTTTTTTTTTTTTTTTTTTTTGGTCGATGGGTTATCTACAAGCTATATTTCCGGTTTACTTTTTTACTTATACATTTAAATCAAAATAAAAATCATATTCCTTTTTACAATATTTCACAAAAATTTCATAGCTTTTCATTTGTAAGTCATCTTTTTTAAGATTTTCTCTCAGTCTATCAGTCATCCTTTCCATTTGGATAGTATCCACTACTTTAAGGATCCATTCTTCTTTCGTAGGAGCTTCCACAGATTTCCAATGTTTCGCGAAGATCATTTTTGCGGCTGTTGTAATTAAAATAAAAATATTTTTTTCTATTTTGTCCATTTTGGAATCTACTATTCCTAAAAGAAAACTTTCTGGCTTCTTACTTACATTTTTTCCCAACATTTTTATAATTTCCCTGTGGATCATGGCCCAAAATTTTCTGGCTCTCCTGCACAACCACCACATGTGGAAGTATGTTCCGCTTTTCCCCTTGCAATGCCAGCATTGTGGGTTGGGTGTCTTATAAATTCTTGTGATCTTTTCCGGGGCTAAATGCCACCTATATAATATTTTCACCCAACTTTCTTTATAACTTTGGCTATATGATATATTTACATTTTTTCTCCAAATTGTCTTCCATACCTCCGATTTTATAGTATAGCCGATATTCCTAGACCATTTTATTACGTGATCCTTCCCTTGTACCTGTTTCTCCTCCCGGTCTTGAAGAATTTTATATATTTTACTTATCAGTTTTTGCTTCTTGTTTAATAATATCTCTTCTAAATCATTATCTTGGTGGCCAAAGCCTATTTTTTTGTCTTCCTTATAGATATTATTAATCTGAAAATAGGGGAACCAGCTCAATTTTATACTTTCCTCTTCTAATTGTTGTCTTGATTTTAGCTCAAAATCATTTCCATCCCAATAAAGTAAATCCTTATAAGATATCCATTGATTATCGTCAAGCTGCCTAATCCGAAAGGCCTCAATTGGGGACGTCCACATTGGTATGGTATCCTTTTTTTATTTTGTGGTATTTTTCCCATACCTTTATAAGAGTACTTCTTATATAATGATCTTTAAAATTGAAATCTATTTTAGTTTTATTATTACAAAGATATGCGTGCATTCCGAACTTTAAATTGAACCCTTCTAAATTCAATAGCCTATTATTTCCAAACAGAGCCATTCTTTTAGCCATAACAAGCAATTCGCATAAAAATATAGTTTTAAATTTGGGACTCCCAGTCCTCCATTTTCAGTTCTTTCTTGCATATATTTTAATCTAACTCTGGGCTTTTTCCCGGACCATATAAATTTGGATAATATTCTATTCCATATATCCAGTTGTTTATCATTTTTAATTATGGGTATTGTATTAAACAGAAAATTTATCTTTGGGAGAATGGTCATTTTTACGGCCGCGATTCTTCCAAGTAGAGATAGGTTCAGTTTCTCCCACTTTTAAAGATGTTTTGTATCTCAGCCCATTTAGCTATGTAATTATTTTTGTATAATTGTGAATTCTTTGAAGTTAGATGTATCCCTAAATATTTAACTTTATTTGTTATTGTAAAACCTGAAATGTTTTGTATTTCCTGTTTGTCTTCTTCCCTTAGATTCTTAACTAATATTTGAGTTTTTTCCCTATTTATTTTAAAGCCCGAGTTTTTACCAAATTTTTCGATTATTTTCGACCAATGCATTATTCTATTCTTTGGGTCTTCTAAAATTTGAACTAAATCATCTGCGAATGCTTGAATTTTTAAACTTTCTTTTTTAATCTCTAACCCCTTAATCTCTTTGTCTTGTCTTATCTCTTCTAAGAGTAGTTCCAAAATCATAATAAATAGTAGGGCGACAAAGGACAACCTTGTCTCACCCCTTTTGAATAGTTATCTTCTCTGTTTTTTTATTGTTTATTATAATTCTTGTGTATTGTTCAGTATATATGGCTGAAATAATATTTTTAAACTGATGGCCCATGTCCAGCTCATCTAATAACGTGGAAAGAAAATACCAATTTACCCTATCGAACGCCTTTTCGGCGTCGACGAAAATAAAAGCGACCTCCCTGTCAATATTCTTGTCATAGTATTCTATGGCATTTAATAATAGTCTTACATTCATATAGAGATGTCTTCCCGGAAGGAAGCCGTTTTGATCTCTCTTAATCCACCCGCTTAAAAATAACTTTAATCTTTCAGAAATAATTAACGTAAAAATTTTATAATCAATATTTAATAAAGATATTGGTCTATAATTTGCGGGGTCTGCGGGGTCCCTTCTGGGTTTCTCTATTAACACCGTGTTGGAATCTTTTAGGGGACAATTTGAATAAAAAACGATTCAAATCATTTCCCCAAATAATTCACAGAATTGTTTTTAAAAAGGCTGGACCCTGGGAGAACCCGAAGACCACAACAAATTCCCTGAAGTCGACATGCAGAACGGGGATTGCACTTTCCCCATTGCTGCTTTCTGCTGATGTGAATATTTGGAGAGGAACTCAAGGGATTGTTTCTATTAGCAGAGGGAAAAAGCTTAAACCCAAAGGGTTTTAATGTGAGCCAACCCATTAGTTACAAAAGAAATGAAACAGATAAATTAGGAGTTATATTACCATACATACTCAAGTATAAGTCAAGTTTTCAGCCCCTTTTTTGGGCTGAACCCCCCTCCCCTCGGCTTACACGCGAGTCAATATTATTTATTATTTTACTCTATTACTATTTTATTTAAATTAATTATTTAATCTATTTATTATTATATTTACATTATTTTACTTTATTATTATTTTTATTACATTTACTATTTTACTCTATTTACTATTATTAAATTTATTATTATACTCTATTATTACTATCATTATATTTCTATTATTTTACTCTATAATTTTATTAAATTATTGTACTCTATTATTATTCTTTTACTCTATTTTTACTGTTATTACATTTCTATTGTTTTATTCTATTATTCTATTTATTATTTTACTCTATTATTATTACATATATTTTTTTACTCTATTACTTTATTATTACATTTATTATTTTACTCTATTATTACTGTTATTATTACATTTCCATTATTTTATTCCATTATTTTAATTACATTTATTATTTTACTCTATCATTGGAAGGATACGTAAGCACATTTATATTGAAGAAGGTTAGAATAATCATTTAATCAGAGTTGGACAGACTTACCTTAAATTACAGTTTTATGTAAATATTCAAAAATATTCAAAAACATTTAATCTGCTGATGCCTCAATTAATATAATTTATGGGTGTATATTTTTATCTTGAAATTTACCAGTAGCTGCTGCATTTCCCACCCTCGGTTTATACTCAATACATTTTCCCATTTTTTTATGGTAAAATTAGGTGCCTCGGCTTATATTCAGGTCGGCTTATACTCGAGTATCTACAGTACATTCTTCAGGAAATACTTTCTTGATGGCTTTTCAGTGGAAACCTTTCTCTTCCAAAATGTCGCTGCGTTTTAATTCAGCTTCAGTGATCTGCCTACAGTGTTGAATGTTTGATGTGCAATTCTAATACATAACTCAACTCAAGGAGGCGGCCAAAGAGTAAGGAGCACACATGGATGAGTTCACTTTGGGCTCTGGTGGAGAAGCAGCTGACTTTCAAGCATCAACCATTAATTACCTGGTAAACGGCTGCATCTAAATTGCTAAGAGCCAGGAAGGCCATGTTGTTCTGAATGGCATACACCACAGAAGGGACACTTAGTTTAAGTAGTTCTTTGGGGCTTCCCAAGACATTTTCTTTGAGTGACGTCAACAATCTTCCTGCACTTCCAGTCTCTCTGGGGGGAAAAAACAACACAAAAGGTATGTGTGTGTGTGTGTGTGTGTATAGCAACTTCACAAATATGTGCTGTAAAATTGCTATGGAGGTCTGTATGCTCACAACCTCCAAAATCTGATGGCAGGCTGAACAAGTCCACAAGCAACCCAGATGACGGGTGGGGGTTTGTCATAAACCACAGATAATGCATGTTTATCAAACATCACATACTTCGAGAACAGAAAGCAGAAGCCAGTAACTGGAAAGATAAGTCTTAATTGCTCTCTTTAATTCACATGGTTTCCCTAAACTACCCAGCTGCATCATTTCGTACATTTGGTGGCTCTCGAAAATCAAATGAAAAATTCAGGAATGGAGGCAGAGGTGGAAACAATTAAGGGAAAGAGAGACTTGATGGCTGTATTCCCAGACCATCAGCTCAGTTATTAAATGCTTTTGGTAAAGAGCAAAGAGTATTTGCTAAGTGATCAGTTGGCCGGCAACCATGCTGATCAGTCAAAATTTTAAAAAGCAACACACAAAGACATAATTAATTATGATTGTTTTAGTGGGGAGAAAGTACACATAAAACAAAACTATAAGCATAAGTAGGTCCATATACAATGACTTCTTTGTGGATGCATTGGAATAGATGGATGGATGTCTATCTCCCAAAATGGTGCTGACATTTTACTCTCTCTTCAGAATGACCCTTGGCTTATCCATGAATCATATCAAAATCCATAACTCTGGCCTCAAAGGCCGCTCTTGACTTATACATGAAACTGATTTATACATGTATACATGTAGAAGCCCCTGGTGGCGCAGTGGGTTAAACCGCTGAGCTGCTGAACTTGCCGACTCCAAAAATCTGATGTCAATGGTTTGAATCTGGGGGGCAGGGTGAGCGGGGTGCCAACATAGCAGTTTGAAAACATGCAAATGTGAGTAGATCAATAGATACCACTCTGTCAGGAAGGTAACAGTGCTCCATGCAGTCATGCTGGTCACATGACCTTGGAGGTGTCTATAGACAACGCTGGCTCTTCGACTTAGAAATGGAGATGAGCACACACACTCACACCAGAATCGGACAGGACTAGATTTAATGTCTTTACCTTTACTTAGGGCATGTTGCAAAGAGCAATTGCTTGAAGACTGTTAAAAAACATTTGTCAGATTTGAGTCTTGTATCCAATGGGAAGGAGGAGGTTCACAAGCGAGGCATATAGCTAATTGTGGAATTGCTATCCTTGGGGCTTAACTAAAAAATACGTGGGAGTCACTCTGGACTGTGTTCTGATTTATAAGAAGCACTGCTTGAATATCAAGTAAAAAGTGGGTGCTAGAAATAATATCATATGAAAGCTGACTGGCACAATCTGGGGATCACAATCAGACACAGTGAAAACATCTGCCTTTTTGCTTTGCTACTCTGCTGCTGAATACATATGCCCATTGCGAAATACATCACACTACATTAAAACAGTGGACGTGGCTCTTAATGAGACATGCTGCATTATCACAGGATGTCTACGCCCCACGTCATTGGATAAATTACACTGTTTAGCTGGTATTGTACCACCTGACATCCGCTGGGAAGTATCAGCCAGTAATGAAAGAACCAAGGCATTGACATCTTCAACCCATCCTCTGTTCGGCTATCAGTCAGCATGCTATTGCCTTAAATCAAGAAACAGCTTCCTAAATCTACAGAGATACTTGCAGGAACACCTCAGCAAGTGAGAGTCCAAAAGTGGCAAGCTAAAAACCCAGCACCTCAATCAGTAGCTGAGACCAGATGAGAAACTCCCTCCTGGGCACACAGAAGTGTAGATGGCCTGGAAGGTTTTGTACAGGCTGCACTCTGGAACCACAAGGTACTGAGCTAACCTTAGAAATGCGGCTACAAAGTGGAGTCCGCGACATGCGAGTGTGGAGAAGACCAAACCACAGACAACCTACTACAATATAACCTAAGCCCTGCCACATGTACAGGGTACAGGGAGCGCACAACTCCCTTGTTGCGCCAGCTCCACTGGCTGCCAATTAGTTTCCCAGCACAATTCAAAGTGCTGGTTTTAACCTACAAAACCCTATACGGTTCCGGCCCAGTTTACCTTATCAAGGACATTAAGATCCTCCGGAGAGGCCCTGCTCTCGATCCCACCATCTTCGCAAGCGCGTCTGGTGGGGACGAGAGACAGGGCCTTCTCTGTTGTGGCCCCTCGGCTGTGGAACTCTCTCCCAAGAGGTTAGATCTGCCCCCTCCCTGTTGTCCTTCAGGAGGCGGGTGAAGACTTGGATGTGGAATGAGGCTTTCCCAGAATAAGCTGAGATTGATTACAATCTGAAATGAGTGACCACATTTACAGACCGAGCTGAATGTGTTTTTAATGGCAATGTGATGTTTATGTATGTCTGCTTTTTATGTATTACTAGCTTGGGGACCCGGCCCTGCCCGGGTTATTTGTGAAGCGCAGCAGGATGTAGAGTGGGTCATGGGGGCTCTGTGTGCCAAGTTTGGTCTTGATCCATCATTATTGGGAGTTGCAGTGGTATCATGAAATTACTGAAGGTAGTGCAAGTCCCATCATCTCTGCCCCCCAAAGTGTAGTAGGATGTAGATTGGGTCATGGGGGCTCTGTGTGCTAAGTTTGGTCTGTATTGGTGAATGGATGAGGGATGCATTCTTTTTCGGAAGTGAGTGAAGGTACTTCAAGTCCCATCATCCGTGGTCCGTCTCACAGTAAACTGCACCAGGCTGTAGAGTGGGTCATGAGGGCTCTGTGTGCCAGATTTGGTGTTGATCAGTCATTGGATTAGGTTTGTAGCAGGATTGGGAAGTGAGGGAAGGTACTGCAAGTCCCATCATCCATGTTCTCTCCCCTCAAACTTCAGTAGGATGTAGAGTGGGTCACTGGGGCTCTGTGTGCCAAGTGTGGACTTTCTCGGTGTTTTTTGGGGCCACAGTGGTCTGTGGGAACAGAGGGGTGTGAAAATACTACAAATTCCATCATCCATTGTCAGTCCTCCCCGAACCTCACCAGGACGTGAAGGCAGTCATGGGGGTTATGTGTGCCAAGTTTGGTCTCAATCGGTAATTGGATTAGGGTCGCAGCAGACTTGGGAAGTGAGTAGAGGTACTTCAAGTCCCATCATCCATGGTCCACCCTCCTCCGAACTGTACCAGAATGTAGAGTGGGTCATGAGGGCTCTGTGTGGCAAGTTTGGTGTTGATCAATCATAGGATTAGGTTTGTAGCAGTCTTGGAAAGTGAGGGAAGGTACTGCAAGACCCATCATCCATGTTCTGTCCCCTCCAAACTTCAGTAGGATGTGGACTGGGTCACTGGGGCTCTGTGTGCCAAGTGTGGTCTTTATCAGTGTTTGTTGGGGGCCACAGTGGTCTGTGGGAACAGAGGGGTGTAAAAGTACTACAAATCCCATCATCCATTGTCAGTCCTCCCCCCCCAAACCTCACCAGGACGTGAAGGCAGTCATGGGGGTTATGTATGCCAAGTTTGGTCTCGATCAGTGATTGGATGAGGGTTGCAGCGGACTTGGTAAGTGAGTAAAGGCACTTCAAGTCCCATCATCCATGGTCCACCCTCCTCCGAACTGCACCAGGACGTAGAGTGGGTCATGGGGGCTGTGTGTGCTGAGTGTGGTCTGTATTGGTCCTTTTTGGTGGCCTCAGTGGTCTGTGGGAACCAAAGTGTTGGAAAGTACTACAAATCCCATAATCCGTGGGTCATGTCCCCCGACCCGCGCCAGGACGTAAAGGGGGTTAGGGGGGTTATGTGTTCCAAGTTTGGTGCAGGTCCATCACCCGCGCTGGTCGCTGTGGCCTGTGAAAGTGGCTGCCACACATCCGCCCTGGCCTGTGAAAGTGGCTGCCACATATCCGCCCTGGCCTGTGAAAGTGGCTGCCACATATCCGCCCTGGCCTGTGAAAGTGGCTGCCACATATCCGCCCTGGCCTGTGAAAGTGGCTGCCACATATCCGCCCTGGCCTGTGAAAGTGGCTGCCACATATCCGCCCTGGCCTGTGAAAGTGGCTGCCACATATCCGCCCTGGCCTGTGAAAGTGGCTGCCACATATCCGCCCTGGCCTGTGAAAGTGGCTGCCACATATCCGCCCTGGCCTGTGAAAGTGGCTGCTTCCGCCCTTCTGCCCTCCCGCCCTCCGCATACACACATACAAACATTCCGTTTTATAAAGGTATACAGATATACAGATAATATGCTGTTTAAGATGTTTTAAAATTTGTATAGTATTAAATTTTGCTGTAAGCCGGTCTGAGTCCCTCCATGGAGGTGAGAAGGTTGGGGTTTAAAAATAAACAAACAAACAAACATGCACAATGGAGGACCTTCTTATAGGCACTCGAAGTGGCCAGCTTCTAGCCAAAGGACATTTAACATAATGCCAAGTTCTTTTTTTAAAAAAAACAACTTTGTGTTTTTAAATGCATTTTAACTGTACTCTCAACTTGCCTCTCACACGATAAATAAATTTAACTGCAGCCTCGTTGCCCACAGCATGTAGAGCCACCTTAAGGGGTCCTTTCACACAACACAAATATAACACCATGATTCCACGTCAAGTGTAATGCCTATAACATCATGATTCCACATCAAGTGTAATGCCTATGTTCAATGTAACCTTGGGATTTGTAGTTTGAGGAGGCACTAGAGTTCTCTGACTTAAGTTTCCCTGAACAGCACATCCCAGGAGCTCATGGCTGCTAAAGTAGAACTATAGTGCAATAACTGTGTCATGTGGAAGGGCCTTCAGAACAAAAGATCAAATGGAGGGAAAAGGCCAGAAAGGACAGATTATGAAAAGGTAACTTGAGAAGCAATGCTCATTTGGTCACAGAATCAGACCCACTCACCCCATGCTCATTTATGGGTCAAATTACCAATATTGTAACCCAGAAATCCTACTGTCATGTATTTTAGGAACAGATGGGGATGCGTTGTACAAAATTAATCTGTACTTTGTGTGTCTGAAAGGCATAAGTGAAATTAGTAATTTATATTGAGCCCCGCCCTGTTTTGCTTTGGCCCCAACTTGCACCTTTGGCTCCACCCAGGACTGCAATGTAACCCTGTTTTCTCACCTGTTGCTGAAAACTAAAAATGTATAAGCCAAAATCATATTTTAACATTTTGTAGCTGGTTTCCCAACTATAAATTCTCTGTTTAAGGTCACTCTACCTGGGGATGATGGGAATAGCAGCCAAACATATTAAGGAAGTGCCAGGTTTGGGGATGGCTGTTCAATTTGTCCAGATTATAGGAAACTTCGCCATTCTGCGATACATAAAAGCCAAGACATTTCTAAATCAGGAATTTCTATATTTCTATATTTTAGGGAGCTCTGGCGTGGGCTGGTCTTTGAGATCACGAAAAGTTGGAAGCGACTGAACAAATAAACAAACAAAATATTTTCGTGAGAAATCAGTATGACAAAATGGCATCAATGATTACAGAGTCCAACAAAAAAATTCTTGGTGTCTCAGTTTTTAGGCCAGCTCCGGAGATTGTTTGGGCTCTGATTCAGAAAACTGCATTGGATAGACCGCATCACCTCTGGTTTCTTAAATATGGTTATCAGACTTTTCTATGAGTCAGCAGATGAAAATTGGTGCCATTTTTGGAACCAGGAGGTGAAATATACCCAAATTTCCAGGTAAATTATCTTATCTGGTGCATCAGGGGGAAGATTGCCAATATTTGCCTCTAATCTTTAAACATCTATTTAGTGAGAATAAAAGTTTCTCTTGAATGATTCTGAAGAATCAACACCTACTCCAATCCAAATAACTTTGAATCAAGATCCTGGCCTTAATCCATAATGACATCTTGAACTTCATCCAAAACAGTCAAAAGGGTGTCTTGGGGCGATGCCTATTTACTCAGTCACAAAAAAGGGAGACACAGAGCAGGAAACGAAAACTGGCATGTTGTAACATGCTCTAAAACCAATCTCTGAATAAAGAACTGCACACATACACAATGATAACCAACACTGCACATGTGAACAGCGAGAAGCACAGAAATAAAACAAAGCAGAAATCAATTGAACAAATCTATCATTCCAGTTGGGTCTCATACTTACTTTGCTAAAATGCCCAGACTCAGGAATAGCTTGATAATTTCTGCTATACACACAGCTGTCGTTGAAAAGTACAACACTGTCTCTGTCGTTCTTGTGTACCGCAAAGCCACTGTGTATGTTGCCGCCACCAAGGTCATCACCGTGAGGCAGTACAACTTAAAAAGCAAACTGACATTTTCTGGGGGGGAAAAAACAAAAGCATTGCTCTATAAGAGAAGAGAGGCACTTGACAGTAACCCTTGGCCATATGGAACTTGAACAACAGTCTAATATTAAAATTGTAGGATTCTGAATTGCAAATGGCACAGCATGGCGGTTGTAAATCCAGCTGTGCCTGTACCTTGAGAAGCCAGACTTGGCCACAGTTGTCCACATCCCAAATAGACTACCGCAATGTGCTCTACATGGGGTTTCCTTTGAAGACTGTTCAGAAGCTTTTAAAAGTCCAAAGGGCAGCAGCCAGGCTGTACACCAGAGCAGCATATAGGGAACATACAACTCCCTTGCTACATCAACTCCACTGGCTGTCGATTTGCTACCGAGCACAATAATAGTTCTGGCCCAGCTTACCTGTCCAAATACACCTCCCCCTGTTAACCATCCTGGGCACTAAGATTTTATGGGGGAGCCATGCTCTCGGTCCACTTTCTTCACAGGTGTGGCTGATGGGGGCGAGGTACAGGGGCTTCTCATTGGTGGCCCATCAGCTGTGGAACTCCCTTCCCAGTGAAATTAGATTGTCCCCCTCCCTCCTATACTTTAGAAAACAAGCTAAAACCTGGGTATGGAATAATAATAATAACTTTATTCTTATATCCTACTAACATCTCCCCAAAGGGACTCGGGGCGGCTTACGTGCCTAAAAACAAACATAAAAATGAAGCACAATATAAAATACAATAAAATAAAACACATATGCATATAAAACATCAACTCAGACTCAATAAAACTGGAACAAAGTGTTTGGAAAGTAGCACAGGGCTATATACAGCTACGAAGTGAATGGCAACGTGATTGGAACGGGTTCTGAATTATGATTTTTAGTCTATGTGTAATCTTTTAACAGTTTGTTTATGTATTTCTATGTTAAAGTTTTATTATTTTCAAGATTTACACACAATGTATGTTGTATTTTGTTTGCTTTATGTTAATGTGGCATTGAATTATTGTCAATTTGGAAGCCGCTCTGAGTCCCCTTCGGGGTTGCGATACAGCAGGCTAAAAATACAGTAAATAAATACATCTTCAATGGTCCTTATTAAAACTTGAATAGCCACAATATGGGCCCCTGGAATAGGGCTAAGCAGCTCCATCTTTCCTTAGAAGCCTTCAACTTCCCTCAAAGTCTCTTGACTTTTTGAGACATGTAATCCAAGGCCATTATATATTTCATTATCTGCTTAGGTTGGGTTCCAGGACCACCCGCTGATACCCAAATCCATGTGCCATTATATACAGTGGAGTAATAAAATGGTTATATTTTAAGAATAATTTAAAGCTGTGGATGTTTGAATCTGTGGATACAGAATCCACGGATACGGAGGGCTGAATGTACACCATAAAAGCACTACTATGGGTTAACTTCGAGCGCCACTGCTCCATCTTATGGGACCCTGCGGATACCAGTTTTGGGAAGGGCATCTATGTTCTCCAATGAACTCTAGTAGTTCATCCCAACTACAAATCCTAGGATATCAGTGAAAAGTGGAATCCAGTTGTTAACACTGTGCAGTATGACAAACCTCAAGTCAATAAGAACATAAGAACATAAGAAGAGCCGCTGACCTACCCATCTAGGATATTATCACAGGACTATATTATTTCCCCCCACAACCAGTACCCGGGAAAATCATTTCAAACAGACCATTAAGGATATTATCCAGGACTTTTATCTCTTTCAAAAGACCATTAAGGTTCTTCTCTCTCTGGGTTGTAATGAAAACAGGAACCAGGAAATAATAATGAAGAAATCTCTAGCCATCAATGTGTACATAAATTATGTTTGCCTAGGGCCTGCCAAGGCCTATTACTCATATCTTTGGGAGAGGTAATATCTTGGGCTGTCTAAACATTCCTTCAAGGTACAGTTTATACACATTGCGCTGTTGCAATCATACAAACGGAGCCCCCTCTTTTCAAGATAAAATCTAATTCACGCCAACATGACAGCAACAGATAGATCTGGGAACAACACTTAAGATTCTTGGATGCTTCCAAAAAGTTTTGATATGTCACCTTCATATACCTTCCCTCTTTTTCTTCCTTTTTCTTCCCTTCTTTTTCCTTCTTTTCCTTTCTTTTTCCCTTCCTTCTTTCCTTCCCTCCTTTTTTCTCCCCCCTCTATCCCTTCCTTCTCTCTTCCCTTCTTTATCTCCTTTCCTTCCCCACATACCTTTTCCCTTTTCTCTTCCTTCCTTCTTCTCCTCTTCCCCTCTCCCTCTCCTTCTTCTCCCTTCCTTCCTTCCATTTCTTTGCTCCATTCTTTCCTTCTTTCTTCCTTCTTTCTTTCTTGCTTTCCTTCTTTCATCCCTTTCCATCATACATGTCACCTAACAACCGCCATCTGCTTCACACCCTTTATCACAAGACAGAGGGCCACTTCACCTAGCCACAGCCAATCAGTTTTGTTCCTTTCCTTTCCCTCTGCGCAGGCTCCAAAGCAAGTAGGGTTTTTCAGTTCAAATCTCACAATTGTTATAGGTTGGACAATGAAGAGTATGTGTATTAAGTTTGGCCCAGATCCATCAAGCCACGTAGGAGTATTTGAAGTACAAACCAACCAACAAACATATATACATACATACTGTGACTTTTCTATATACAGGCAGTCCCCAAGTTACGAACAAGACAGGTTCTGTAGGTTTATTCCTAAACTGAATTTGTATGTAAGTTGGAATGGGTACATTTTTAAAGTGTAATCCCAGTCAAATACTGCTTGTAGATCAGGCATGGGCAAACTTTCTAACTTAGGAGCCGCATGCTGGGAGAGAGAAAAGGAAGGAAGGCAGGCGGGCAGGCAGGGAGGGGAGGATGGAAGGAAGGAAGGAAATGAGGAAGGAAGGGAGAAAAAGAAGGAAGGAGAGACGAAAGGGAGGAGGAAGGAAAGAGAGAAGGGACAAAAGGAAGGAAGGGAAGGATGGAAGCAAGGGAATGAGGAAGGAAGAAAAAAGAGAAGGGAGTAAGGAAGGGAGAAAGAGAAGGAAGGAAAGACGAAAGGGAGGAGGAAGGAAAGAGAGAAGGAAGGAAGGACAAAAGGGGGAAGGGAAGGGAGGAAGGGAAGGAGGAAGGAAAAAGAAAGAAAGGAGAAAGAGAAGGACGGATGGAAGGAAAGGAAGGAAGAAGGAAAGAGAGAAGGAAGAACGAAAGAATGAAAAGGAATGGGGGAGGGTGAAAGAGGGAGGGAAGGAGGGAGAAAAGAGGGAAGGAGGGAAATATAAACAGGAAGGAAGTAATGAAGGAATAAAGGAAGGACAAAAGAGAGGAAGGGAAGGAAGAGAAGAAGGAAGGCAAGAATGAAGGAAAAAGAGAATGAAGGGAGAAAGAGAAGGATGGAAGAAAGGGAAGTAGGACGAAAGTGTGGAAGGAAAAGGAGGGAGGAAAAAGAGAAAGAGAGAAAGAGAAGGAAGGAAGGGAGGAAGGGAATGGAGGGAGGAAGAGAAGGAGGGGGAAATAGGGAAGGAAAGACAGACAAAAGGGAAGGAAGGAGGAAGGGAAAGAGGGAATGAGGTAGGTAAGAGGGAATGAAGGATTAAAGGGAAGGATAGAAGAAGGAAAAAGAGAAGGAACAGAAAAAGGATAGAAAGAAGGAAAGGAAGGAGGAAGGAAAGAGAGAAGGAAGGAAGGATGAAAGGGTGGAAAGGAATGGAGGGGGGGAGAAAGAGGAAGGGAGGGAAGGAGGGAGGAAAGAGGGAAGGGAGGGAGGAGAAAGGGAAGGAAGGAGGAAAGAGAAGGAAGGAAGGATGAAAGGGTAGAAGGATGGAAGGGAAGGAGGAAGGAAAAGAGAAGAAAAGACAAAAGGGTGAAAGGGAATGGAGACAGGGAGAAATAGGAAGGGAAGTAGGGAGGAAAGAGGGAAGGAAGGAAAGACAAAAGGGAAGGAAGAGAAAGGGAGGGAAGGAAGGAGGGAGGGAAGAGGGAGGGAAAGAAGAAAGGAAGGATGAAAGGGTGGTAGGGAAGGAAGGAAGGAAGGAAGGAAGGAAGGAAGGAAGGAAGGAAGGAGAAAAAGAGAGGAATGGAGAAAAGGGAGGGAAAGAGTAAGGAAAGAGAGAAGGAAGGAAGGATAAGATGGTGAAAGAGAGGAGAGCCTGAGAAAAGAGCCCAAGGGATCCCATCTGGCCCATGGACCTGGGTTTGCCCACACCTGCGGTATATAGATAATCGACACCTAAACATCATTTGGGCTACAAACAATTACAAATTATCCGTGCTCAGCCATTGAAATCCAGTGGGTGACTGTGGGCAAGCCACACACTCTCAGCCTCAAAGGGAAGCAGTGACAAAAGCCCTTTGTGACAAAAGCCCTTTGTGAAAATACTTTTAATGTGTTTTTATGCTTTTATTGTAGGGCTGCATGACAAATATTATTGTTATCCGCCCCGCGGAATATAAGACCGAACAATAATCAATCAATTCAATATTACGTTGCCATAAGCCGGGAATGACTTGAAGGCACACAACACCAACATAAAAGGGCAAAACACAAGTAAAACGACATATACTTATCTGGCTAAAAAAAAGATGTAACCCCACCGGCACCAACTCCCCTTCCCATTTTACTGTAATTTAGCTTTGTCAAAGAATGGCAGGAAATGCTGCATTCTTTCTCAAATTATCTTACGCTGTGTTATAGAATAAATAGACAGCACTATAATCATTGAAAGCGATGTTTGAGAAAAGTAATATTAGGAGTGTACTGAATGTGAAATGAGGTGCTATAGTTCCCAGGGTGCATCTACACCAGGCCTGGGCCAATTTGGGCCTTGCGGGGGTTTTGGACTCCAACTCCCACCATTCCTAACAGCCTCAGGCCCTTTCCTTTTCCCCTCAGCCGCTTAAGCGGCTGAGGGGGAAAAGGAAAGGGCCTGAGGCTGTTAGGAATGGTGGGAGTTGGAGTCCAAAAAACCCCGCAAGGCCCAAGTTTGCCCAGGCCTAGTCTACACTATAGAAATAATGCTGTTTGACACCACTTTATGGAAGCATGGGAGTTTGTGGTTGCAGTTTCACAAGGGCTTCAGCCTTCTCTGCCAGAGAAGGCTGGTGCCTCCCCAAACTGCACTTCCCAGGATCCCATAGCATTGAGCCTGAGCACTTGAAGTGGTGTCAAACTGCATTAATCCTGCAGTGTAGATGCACCCTGAGGCCTCTGGGAATTGAAGCCCCAAACACCAATGCACCAGACTACACTATTCCCCCTGCTCCTCCATCTGATGGGAGTTATAATCAGCAACCTTGGCTGTGCTGGTTTGGTAGCCCTTGAACTTATCCACATGACAGAAATCTCCTTTTAACAACTCCCCCCCCCCCCCCGCTAGTCAGAGGAAGATGGTTGAGTCCAGCATTGCCGTCAATGAGCTGGAACGTCCCATTCTCTAAAGGAGTGGGGGGTGCTGAGAAGATTGAGCCCTCCATGGCTAAAGGGTGTCTCGCGCTTACCTTTCGGAGGCGCCATGGTGGCCAGGAGACAGGACCAGCCGGCGAGCGCAGAAGCCCGCCCCGGCAGTCCTCCCAGCGCGCCATGGAGAGCGACGGGGCGCGGCTAGAGCGGACACGGCTCCATTGCTTCCGCCGGAAGAAGCATATAGGTAAATGACTCATTCCTCATAAGCCTTCATTGTGAAGTGGGACTTAACTCCGGCGTCCTTAAACGCTCAGCAAAGCCAAGACACATCATAAGACGCGAAGTAGCCTTCATACAAGGTTGCTGTGGGTTTTCAGGGCTGTGTATGGCCATGTTCCAGAAGCATTCTCTCCTGACGTTTCGCCTGCATCGATGGCAGGCCTCCCCAGAGGTTGAAACAAACACACTAAACGGGGAGAGTCGTCCACGCTCTGGTCACATCCCGAATAGATTACTGCAACGCACTCTACGTGGGGCTGCCTTTGAAGACAGTTCGGAAATTGCAATTAGCCCAATGGGCAGCAGCCAGATTACTAACGAGCTACATACAGGGAGCATACCACCCCCCTGTTGTGTCAGCTCCCCTGGCTGCCTGTCCACTTCCGAGCTCAATTCAAAGTGCTGGTTTTGACCTTTAAAGCTCTACACAGTTCTGGCCCAGCTTACTTGTCAGAACGCATCGGCCGCTACGTCCCACCTCGTAATCTAAGATCATCCGGGGAGGCCCTGCTCTCGCTCCCGCCTATGTGGCTGGTGGGGGCGAGGACAGGGGATATCCTGCCTACCTCAACCAACTCGGTGGTGGCTCCCCACCTGTGGAATGTGCCCTATCGGTGGTGGCTCCCCGCCGATCCACCTCATCCCTCCTGGCATTCAGGAAAAAAGTAAAATCGTGGCTGTGGGACCAGGCGTTTGCACACCAGCACAAGGCAGCATTTTTGATGGGATTTTAATGGAAAGTGGATGAATAGGGCCAATGCTTTTATGGACAGAACATTGTTTTAATCTGGAATGAATGCGCATGATGCTAATGTTATTATATTTTAATGTATTTTAATTGTTGAAGGGTTCTGGGGTCTTATATTGTTACTGTGTGGGCATCGAATTGCGCCTTACTGTAAGCCACTGTGAGTCCCCCCCTTGGGGGTTGAGAAGAGCGGGGTAAAATCCTGAAATAAATAAATAATAAACAATAGCAGGGTAATAATTTGTTTAAGGCAAGTAATTCTTAACCAACGAAATAAAGTAAACAGTAAATCGTAACCCGTGTGGGTTCCTATCCCAACCATGAGGAACAGTCAGAAGACTACGACCTAAACACATTGGATTGTTTTTGGGATTTGCGTGTACCTGAACCTTTGCATATGGATATAAAGGACATAATTATTTCACTGGTAGGAACCCACACGGGTTATGGTTTACTGTTACTTTATTTCATTGGTTAAGAATTATTTGCCTTAAACAAATCATTACCCTGCTATTGTTGGTGTTCAGTTGAGGTTGAAACGTCAGAAGAAAATGCTTCTAGGGCATGGCCATACAGCCTGAAAAACTTACACCAACCCAGTGATTCCGGCCGTGAAAGCCTTCCACAACACAGCCTTTATACAATTATCAATGTCTGTTGCTACTGTTTAATTTTTTTCTGCCTTGTAAAGCAGTTTGAGTATCAATTCAGTTTTGTATCTAGGAAAATCAAAAGGAAAAATAGTGGTTGGTTTTTCCCCAAAGTTACAAACAAGCAAGGGGTGTATCTGGAAAGGCTAACAAGTTCGCATAAATATGTTTCAAAGAAGTTAACAAAACCCCCACGGTATAAACCAAATGAAAATGCTGTATTAGCACACATAAGATAATACTGTACATGTAAATACGTTCACAATATAAACAAGTTCACAATATAAACAATGCAGGCGGTCGCACTCCCTCGTCTCTCACATGAGCAAAAATCCCATTACATAGTAAACAGAGTCATCAATACAGTTGAAGCAACTTTTTCCCAAAGTTCTCAATAACAAATCACTGCTAAATAATTTTCTAAATGATCGTAAGCATGCTAAATTAAAAGGTCTTTTGGATCATCTAGACCAGGCCTGGGCAAACTTGGGCCCTCCAGATGTTTTGGGCTTCAACTCCCACAATTCCTAACAGCCTTCCAGCTGTTAGGAATTGTGGAGTTGAAGCCCAAAACATCTGGAGGGCCCAAGTTTGCCCAGGCCTGGTCTAGACATTTAAATGTATCTTCATATAGAAATTTCCCTTCTACATTTTACTGGCAGTTAATTTACTACATTTATTATTTTTATTTTCCCCGAAGGCAGCTAATAAACACACACACTGATCAATTTAAAATAAAGTGAATACAAAAATAAAGGGGGGAAAACCCCAGATAATTTGCACTGTGTGTGTAAGTCAAAATCTCTCTCTCTCTCTGGCATTACTTCGCGAACGAAGATTCTTAGGAAGGACTCATCCCACGCTTTTTACAAGCGCGTTGATGACTAAAAAGGCCAATCTGAGATAGGCAAGTTTGGGTGCAGAAAGCACAGCAGAAAGTCTCCTTGATTGATGTTGTTTCCAAGTTCCGGTTCTTTCTGCGTTGTAGTTTCTCTTCGAGACCTGTTTGGCATGTCTTATCGAAAGAGGCCGCAGCATTGTGGATAGTGCATCTCCATGCCTCCCGATGTGAGGCCAGGGTGGACCATTGTTGGTGATCAATCTGGCCGAGCCTGAGATGTTGCTTCAGGGAGTCCTTATATCTCTTTTTGAGGGCGACTCTCTTGCACTGACCCGTGGTGGGTTCACCATAGAGCAGTATCTTTGGAAGGCGGTGGTCCTCCATCCTAGAGACGTGCCCTGCCCAGCGCGTCTCAATAGCATGGCCTCAACGCTGGTTACCCCTGCTTGCTCAAGGACAGCAACATTCGTCACATAGTCAGTCCAGTGTATATTTAAAATTGTGTGAAGACAGCGCTGATGAAAGCGTTCAAGGAGTCGTAGGTGTTGGCAATAGGTGACCCACGTTTCAGACCCATAAAGGAGGACAGTACGATAGCTCTGTACACACTGATTTTGGTGCTTTGCCTCAGCTGCTTGTTGCTCCAGACTTTTTTGTGAAGCCTTCCGAATGCACTATATGCCTTTGCTAATCTGTGATCTATCTCTTTATCAATCTTGGCGTCTGAAGAGATTATGCTTCCCAGGTAGGTGAACTGCTGAACAGACTTAAGCACAGATTTGCCTATGCGGACGTGGGGATGATGGTGTTCTTCCTGTGGTGCGGGCTGGTAGAGAACTTCCGTTTTCTTCAGGCTGACTTCCAGCCCAAACAGCTCTGCAGCTGTTGCAAAGCAGGATGTTAGGCGCTGCAGGGCTGCTTCTGAATGGGCGACAAGTGCAGCATCGTTAGCAAAAAGCAGCTCACGGACTGCATAGTTTAGGTCAAAATACCGTTAAAACATAATAGATTTAAACATACCTTTTAAAACACACATCCCCAAATCCCATGCACATTCTCATGTCATTTCTATTTTGTTTCAGTAAGCATTCAAGTCCGTTGCAACAACCCAGTGATTCCAGCTATGAAACATACATCCAAGCCCTCAACAATACATTCAAGTACATTGTTTATTTGCCTCTCAAAGCCATCGGAGGCAGATGTAGGTTCTCATCTTGGATGGATCATTGAGACATGTTGAAGCCCTACACCAGGTTTAAGAGTTGTCTGTCAATTCTGGTGTGGATCCAAATGCTATTAGGAATTTACATATTTGTGAAGAACATAGTTACACTGTTATGCAATTAATCCCATCCTGATTCCCTCTAAATTTGATGTACTGGGTAGCAGCTGGGGACATCTGGTCCTTTGTTGACTGGAAATAAACAGGCTGCCAGTCCCATTTCACCCCAAAAGCAATCTCTGGTATTAACTGGCAGAAGCAGGATGACTGTTGAAATTTCCCTTAATGCCAGATTCCTCATATGAAGTTGGATGGGATTATCAGTCAGCTTTTTCCTGATTTGATAGGAAATAAACCCGTCAATTTCAGAAGCTGCTCCCCAGTAAACGAAGATTGTGAGATTTTTCTGTCTGTTGGGATCATCAATACAAAACAGTTGTAAGTGTCTAACTCTTGATTATACTTTTGTAAACCCCCTCCCCAAAGATTCCAGCCGATAACTCCCAGAAGCCCCAACTAGCAAACTCAGGAGTGAAGGGTAGGGGTAACTAACTGCAATTCAACCTCTGCAGAGCTGCAGGAAAGAAGATTCCACCTAAACGTCAGGAAGAACTTCCTTATGGTAAGAGCTGTTTGGCAGTGGAATATGCTGCCTTAGAGTGTGGTAGATTCTTTCTTTGGGGGTTAAGCAGAGGCTGGACAGCCATGTGTCAGGAGTGCTAAATCCGATGAAACAACCATATTTTAGAGCAGGCATGGCCAAACTTCCAGCTGTTAGGAATTGTGAGAGCTGAAGTCCTAAATACTTGGGAGGGCCAAAGTTAGACATGCCTATGCAAGAGTCTATATTCAAGTCTAATTTCTTGGGTTTGTTACCTAGGTCAGTCAAGCCTGATGTATTAGTCCCTTGTATAATGCAAAACTTCCAATGTAATGAACAAACACTGTGGAAAGGGTAATATAAATAGGTATTGGAATGAATGCAAGATGAGAAATAAATAAATTGTGGTTTTATTAAAGGTAGGCCCAGAACAGAAAGAAAAATCAGATCAGTATGTCATGTTGAGATGGCCTGGAAGAAGGGGAAACATCACTTGTTAAACGAAGCAAGTATTGGTGACTGAAGGAGAGCAACATTAACTGTTGGAAGCCATCTTGTACTGTTTATCCCATACAAACTCCAGTAAAAATCCTGTAAAAAGACATATGTGAAAAATGACCTAAGCTGTAGCAGCTTAACAATCAATGATGTCTTTAAAGATTTTCCTCAAACTTTGCTAATTAAATGCTAACTTTAAATCAGCAGATAAAGAATAGGACACAGTTCATTTCCTTTCCTTAAGTGGTTATTGAAGGAATGACAACTCTTAAGTTTCATCCACAGCTCTTGTTAAGTTCACTTTGACCATACGAGTAGTTGGGAGCGTTCTCCCTCGAAGACCGGCCAGGAAAATCTGTGGTCTGGGCACATTACTGGAGCTTTCTCGTTTGGTTTGTGTGCCTGAATCCTTCAAAGGATAGACCTGGCTGCTGTTATCTCTTCTCATGTGACTGAGGTTGGTCTGCATGGAATGAGTTAGCTTTCGACGAAGGTTAGCCTGAAAGTAGATGTAAGAGCAATTACAACTGCAGTTAAAAAGATTCAATTAAAAATTGCACAAACCCTTTAAACAAGAAGTACGTGCTATTCAAAACCATTCCATTCTGGTGAAATGCAACAACAGTTCTAAGTCAGAAATATGTTAATGGGATGCAATAGCTCTTTAAAGTATTACATCTTCCTCTTCCTGTTGTCAAGAGCTAGGAAGATCCTTCGTTATTGGATACCTGTGTTCTATATACTGTAGTTGACATAAGTTAGGCTTATTACTGTCAAATGATAAAACTTCATAAATCAACTAGGAAACCTTAGTGCGGTAAAATCACCGCTCTGATTGATTTATAAAGTTTAATCATTTGACAGTAATAAGCCTAACTTATGTCAACTATATAGAAGCTCTATGTTTTTCCAGTTAAAGCAAAATGGAAAAGTACAGAAGACTCAATACTTTCAGATTAATTGTATGCAACTAGGAAGAGGTCCAAAGATAATGATTAGAAATTATTGGTATGAAGCTCCCAGTTACTAATGACACAAACCAGTTTGATGGCTTTTCTCCTCAGTTCCCATTCATTCCATTCATAGTCCTTCACAATATTTGGTGGCAAAATATGGGTATCAGTCTGAGTACTGACGTCAGATTTTGTGATTGGCAGCAAGCTTTTCTCTTTAGCTCTGATCTGGAGCAATGGCAAAAGAAAACAGACTTTCTTTTAGTTTTCTATTATAACCACTCTGGAAAAATAGCTAAAAATTTCGACTTTGATTTGAAAGAATATGTTTTTGGTATACACTTGCTTAGTTTGGGGCCTGGCTATTTGTCTAACCGCATCTCCCTATATAGGTCATCTCGTGCACTGCGGTCAGCAGAGGAGGCCCTGTTCTCAGTCCCACCCCATCACAAGCATGGGAACAACCGGGGGGGGGGGGCTTCTCTATGATTGCGCCCTGTCTCTGAAAACCCCTTCCTAAAGAAATAAAAATGGCTCCCAACCCCCTGTCCTTCAAAAAACTTCTGAAAACACACTTATGTACCTCAGCACCCTAAGAGTGCTACGGTCTATTTTAAATCACAACTGGTGTTAGGCACTTTTAACAGTTTAGTCATCTAATTGTCCAGGGTTCATGCCTTTGTGCAATTATGTTTTATTTAAGTATTTGTATTTCTTCTTATTTTAATGTTAATTCTTTTTTGGCAATAAGTTTATTAACGTTTATTGTTCTTTTTTTATGCTGTGTGAGTTTAATTATGGCATTGAATGTTTGTCTTTTTGTATGTATATAAACCGCCCTGAGTCTCCTCTGGGAGAGAGTGTGGTCTAGAAATAAATTATTATTATTATTATTTGTTCTCATTAAGCATTAAATAAAAGCTGAATGAAAGTTTGCTGGCAAAAGAGCACATAACATACTTTCAGAAGGGCTTCTTTAGTGCTTAATAAAAACTGGGTTTCTTGGAGGGCCCTGAATTAATGCAGGATAAATATGACAAATACCTGAGAATATGGAGCAAGGGACTCAAATTGCTGATGAAGCTCAAGCAGCTGAATCAACTCTGCAGACTCCTTTGCTTTTTCTGCAGTCATCTTAATATACTTCTCAGGATTCGCAGCGAAAGTATATGCAGCTTCTTTGGAACTAAAAGCATACAATTTCTCCTTGTATTTCAGGATTCCAATAGCTGGATTTCCTAACAAAGAGAAGGTAAACATAATATTCTTTTTAGGCATGAAGTGTTTCCTCATGGCATTCGTGATTAATATTATAGTTTCGCCACTAAAATTAAGAATATGCAAAGCATTCAACTCTCTTAGAGTTGTTTTTAACTTATGTGAATGTATATGATGTATTTTAATGCTAATTGTATTTTAATGTATTTTAATGATAACTGTATTTTAATGTATTTAATTTTGACTATTTTTGGTTTTCTATTATATGTATGAATGTTTTTGGCATTGAATTGTTGCCGTTATTAAGCTGCTCTGAGTCCCCCCTTGGGGGTTGAGAAGAAGCGGGGTAGAAATTGTGGAAATAAATAAATAATAAATTCGAAAGTTTACTCTCAATTATTTCCCAACCATCCCATGCTGATTTCTATAAAATAATCAAGTAACTAAGGTACACCATACCCAAATCTCCATAATGTTTAAGGCTGAAAAAATCTTTGAAAACAAATACATTTTTGAATTCTACTTCCTTTGCTGAGATCTCAGTTATATTCATTTCTTACAATCCCATCCCCTGGTGGTGCAGTGGGTTAAAGTGCTGAGCTTGCTGGCAGAAAGGTTGCAGGTTCGAATCTGGAGAACAGCATGAGCCCCCACTGTTAGCCCCAGCTTCTGCCAACCTAGCAGTTCGAAAGCATGCAAATGTGAGTAGATCAATAGGTACTGCTCCGGTGGGAAGGTAACAGTGCTCCTTGCAGTCATGCAGGCCACATGACCTTGGAGGGCTGGACAACACCAGCTCTTCAGCTTAGAAATGGAGATGAGCACCAACCCCCAGTGTCAGACACAACTAGACTTAATGTCAGGGGAAAACCTTTATCTTTACCTTTAATTTAAATCAATATGAATCAATTCTATATAATAGCTGCATGGGGCTATCATATAGGTTTTCCTCACCAGCCCTATACCAAAACACTGTTGTCCTGTCTTTTGCTCTACCTCCAAACCCTCCTTCTCGATTGAAAGGAAAACACCACTAAATGGGACAAATCAATTTAGTGAAGAACAAAACTATACATCGATATCACTTGTTTTCCAATGGCTGAGGTATAATTTCCACAATGATCAAGCAAGCACATCTTCAAAATACATTGAGAAGTTTGCTGTGTTTCTACTTCCTAACAAAGATGTTGCACTTTTCCTAATCTCTCTGCTGTCTCTTATCACTGTCTCAAATTCCTCATATTCCCCACACAAATTTGTGCATAAATTTATCATAAGACAGATGAAAATGAGAAGAACAGTGCAATGAAAGATGAATAATATTCTTAAAGCATGAATCTTTTCAATCTATCCTTTGAGATACCTGGGAGGAGGAGACCATCTTTCACAGCAAAAGTGTAAGCACAAAAGCCATGAAACTGAATCACCAGCTGGTTAAAGTTAATGGTAGTTTCTGGAAAGAGCCATTCTTCTTTAGTAAAGTCAGCAGGATTTACTTTGACTTCTGGAATATAATAGCCAAAGGGAAAGCAATTTACTACTATTTCTTGTAAAAATAAATACAGATTTGCTAGAAGGTATTATTCACAGTAACACTGAGATAATCAAAACATACTCTCATATATACACACATATATACACACACACACACACACACACACATATATATACTAGCTGTCCCTGCCATGCGTTGCTGTGGGTATGTGTGTGTTTCCTCCTTCCTTTTGTCTTGTCTTTCCCTTTATGTGTATGTACAGATGTGTATGTTTGTGTGCATATGTATATGTGCATGTGTATATGTGTGAGTATGTGTGCATGTCTGTATTTATATATGTGTGTATGTATATGTGTGTATGTATATGTGTGCATGTGTATGTAGTATGTATATGTGTATGTATATATGTGTGTGCATGTGTATGTGGTATGTATATATGTGTGTGCATGTGTATGTAGTATGTATATGTGTGTATATGCGTATATGTGTGCATGTCTGTATTTATATATGTGTGTATGTATATGTGTGTGCATGTGTATATATGTGTGTGTAGGTATGTGTATATATATGTATATGTGTGTGTATGTGTATATATGTGTATGTGTGTAGGTATGTGTATGTGTATATATGTTTATGTGTGTGTATGTATATATGTGTGTGAAAGGGGCAAGAATGACATTGGAAAGAGAGGGTGGAACGTGGGGAAGGCTGGGAATAGAAAGTATTGGGAGAGGGGCTGGAGAATGGGGGAAGTTAAAGACTGGGAGAGGAAGGAGGAAACTACAAAAAGGGAAGAGTGGGGTGGGGAAAAGGTGGGGATGTGTCTGTGACCGAGAAGTGAGTGTGACCGAGGAAGGCCCTGGCGGCAAAGCCAGCGAGCAGGAGGAGGAGTTAGAGGAGAACGAAAGAGCAGTGCGGGGGGAAGGATCCTAGCCATGCCCAGAGGCAACGATCCTCACCCCCTCACTGCTCTTTCCTCCTCCTCCTCCTGCTCGTTGGCTTTGCCGCCAGGGCCTTCCTCGCTCCGGCGGTGTCTCTCGTGATCCCGGCGGAGGCGGGAGGGAAGCTGCCCTTTTCCCGGGCACCTCTGTCTTCTCCTCGCCTCGCCCTCCGTTTTTCAATCAAGGGAGGACGGCGGGGTGAGGAGGAGGAAGAGGTGCCCAGGAAAAAGGCCGCTTCCCTCCCGCCTCCGCCGGGAGAGGAACCGCCGGAGCGAGGAAGGGCCTGGCGGCAAGGGAGCCAGCGAGCAGGAGGAGGAGGAAAGAGCAGCGAGCGGGGGAGGATCATTGCCTTTGTGCATGGCCATGATCCTCCCCCCGTCGCTGGTGTTTTCTCCTCCTTCGCCTCCTCCTCCTGCTTGTTGGCTCCGTTGCATGGAGGAGAAGAGCGGCCGCATGGAAGAGTGTTGCCGCTGGGGCGGCCTGGCTTGAGACTGGGGAAGGGTGCTTTGGGGACGTGGGAAGGGGGCAGGGTGCTTTGGGGACGTGGGAAGGGGGCGGGGCTGTTGTTTTGTGTTGCTTTGGGGACGTGTATTGTGGGCAGGCTTTGAGTGTGGCGTGCGGTTCGGTGGCGAAGTCTTTGGGATGGGGCCAGGGCGCTCTGGCTGCCATGTGTGAGCATTCTAAACGTTTGTGCTGGCAGCGGAGAGCCCGGGATGGGAGTTCCGTTGCCCGTTTTTGGGGGCTGGTGTTTGGGGGTGTTGCGAGGTTCCTAGGGCCGATTTTTTTGGCTCTGTAGGTACCTCGTGGTATGGCTATTGGGGCTGCCGAGTTTGGTGTTTCTGAGGCTTATAGTTTCTTTGTCTATGTCTCCCGTTGCACGACGTGAAGAAATATATATATATATATAAACAAGTTTGATATGTTAAAGAAGTCATGGCACACATTCTCTTAAAGACTTGGAAACTGAAAGAATTTGACAGCAAATTTCCTCCACAAGGGACAGGAAGTGCAGATAAACCATTACTTTCTGAAGTAGCCACAAAGCTCTTCCAGTATTGTGAACATTTAAAAAACTGATACTAAAAAGGCTTAAGTGCACAATGCATTGTGACTCTGAAGATGAGTGAGATAAACCAGGGACAAACACACATGTCCGCTGGAGGATGCTATGCAACCCCATTTCTTCTCTATTGTCTCAGAAAAGCCCATTTTTCTTTCAAGAAAGAGCTGAACTGCTTCTCCGGGAAAGTCTCAGGAGTGGCAATTAAACTATTTAGGATTCTTCTGAGCTGTTTATATAAACAAACCTGTAAAATCAGAATTGAACTTCCAGTCACTTCCAGGGCATTTTTTTTCTCATTTTGAGGCAGGGAGATTTTTGATGGTTTCTGACAGTCCCAGTTTCAGAAGGCTATTCCCACACCCATTGCCCATCCCAGCTATAAACATTCATAGGAACTTTAGCTTGAAGACAGCTAAAGTAGTTTACAAACTTCATGGCATATTATTAATATTCAGTAGGTCAAAATTTATTAGTATATATGTACCAGCACTTTCCATTAACCTTTCCTTATCTGTTTTCACAGTAATGCCTTCAAGAAGGGATTCCATGACATCTTCTGGAAAGATCACCATATGGATTCCCAAAAACTGCTGAAGATTGACAGTCAAGTTGTTGAGGAAACTGAGCACCAGTATCTCATCTTGAAAACTAGTCCAAAGGTTAGAAAGTGTAATAAAAATAGGCTAGAAAAACAAAGATAAATAGTAAAGTTGGTTTTAATTATGTATTTTTAATAAGTCTCATATTTAATTATATTTAATGTTTATATACTTTTAATTTATCCAGTTTAAATTTTCAGCCACTTGGAGTCTCCTTGAGAGAAATACTATAATAAATAACATTGTGTATCTGTAAAACAGTGCTGCCCTCTTATCAAAATTTGTATCTACTATTTATGTGTACACTGGGTAAAATAAAACAACAAAGACTATAACAGAATATAATATATGATTTTAAATATTTAATTTCAAAATTTTAATTTTAATTTTGTTAAATAATTTAAATAAATATTAAATACTTTTCTTTGTGCAAAGTGCATATAATTTATTCATCGGTCAAATGAGAAGAATATTGCAATAAAATATTAATAACACTCTTAAAGAAAAAGCAGGCCTGATTTATAATTTTTGTAACTGGGATGATACTCTCAAAGTATTCTAACTACAATATTTATACTCTGCTTTATTATGCATACACTTTGAAGTCAGAGATTGTATTTTCTACCATAGTGCGATTCATTCCTTCAAACAGAGGGCAGAGGGAACAGGAATGCTATAAAGTTAAGCTAACATGGTATAGTAGTTTGAGCGTTGGACTATGACTCTGGAGACCAGGGTTAGAATACCTGCAGCCAGTTACAGAAATCCACTGGGCGACTCTGTCAGCCTCAGGCAAGAGCAAAGACAATCTCCTCAGAAAAAATCTTGCCAAGAAAACCTTGTGATGTATGCGTCTTCAGGTTGCCCCTCATCTTATGGTGACCCCATTAATTTTTCACAGGGTCTTCTTGAACAAGGAACTAATATACTGGTATTAGTTAGTCTCCCATCCAAGTACTAACCAGGGCTAACCTTGGTAGGGTCACCGTAAGTTGGAAACTCCTTTGAAGGCACACAATACATAACAATAACATTTTATATGAACTCTACATTACATACTGAACCACTAAAAACTTTCTTTCTAGTGAAAAGTCTCAGGTTCAAACCAGAATAAATGGCAGGAGATCTAGGTTTGAACTTTTTAAAAGGGCTAAATAGAGCTTCTGCATCAGGCAACATTATTACTGCCCCCAAGCAAACAAAACATTTATGTCCCAGAATGCTTTCCATCTCACAAAGCTCTTTGGTCCACCTATATGTAAAATAGCACCCGATGAATGTTTTCTTATTTTGCTCTGCCTAATAAATAGGAGCTCCTCAGGAGGAATCAGATTTAGGAAACAGACTTGCAGGGCGGTGGGTACAGTATGTATAAGTTCCTCAGTATTGCAAATCCAGATCGTGTGCTTCCACTCCTGCATTTAGTCTGCAGGAGACTGCAGGTGCATCTCTACTGTAGAATTAATGTAGTTTGACCCTACTTTAACTACCATGGCTCAATGCTAGGGAATCATAGAAGCTGTAGGTTTATAACAGTGGTTCTCAACCTTTTGGCCTCCAGGTGTTTTGGACTTCAACTCCCACAAATCCTAACAGCTGGTAAGATGGCTGGGATTTCTGGAAATTGCAGTCCAAAACACCTGGAGGCCCAAAGATTGGGAACTACTGGGTCTTTAGCCTTCTCTGCTGTTCCCATGATTCCCTAGCATTGAGCCATGGCAATTAAAGTGTGGTCGAACCGCACTAATTCCGTAGTGTACCTGCACTGTGAATCAGAGGTGGTCATCTCAGCAACTTATGCCCTAAAAGGAAAGGTCAAAAGTCCATTTTTGATCATAGAGTTCTGAGCAGGCCAGGGGGGAGATGAAGATGTATGGTAATCTCTTGTTCTTTTAAATCAAGGATGGAGAATGGATCATATTCCAGCTGCCATTGGACTGCAGCTTGTATCCTCTCACCATCTGGTACACTGACTAGGACTGTACTCAATGGTACCAGAGGGCTACATGCTCTCCATTTCTGCTTAAAATAAGGCACACAGTAACATGCTTAAGCTTGTTCTGTGTTTCAAAGGATTCAGAAAAATCACAATTTTAGAAAGAGAAGTCCAAAATTCCCTTGGACTAAATGAAAAGGCAATGATCCAATTTTCTCTCCTGAACAACAGAAAAGAGGTCTGTGCTGTGATCGTTGGAAGAATTTATGTGAAAAACCAGCTGCAGAAAACTAAACAAGCCCTTACTTACCTTTGATAAATTAAGATACTGCCCTAAATCCAAATGTATGCTGTAACAAAAGTATCGATGGAATGTACACAAATTTTGATTTGCTCCATTCCCAATAATCCAGTGAGTCTACTTCAGTAAGGACTAATAAATGGATTTAGATCCCCAGATCATGCCTCCACTGATGGTGTTGGACTGCAAATCCCAAAAGCTGTGCGCAGTGGTGAGGAATGCTGGGAGATACAGTTGAACAACCTCTCGACTGTTACACAATCCCCACCCTTAATTTAAGTTTTGTAACTCAATTAGAAGCATACTAGCAATTCAGAAACTCACATAAACAAGTGATGTAGGTACAGCTGTCTTTGCCCGAACAATGGTTTTGAGCTCTTCCATCTGGGCTTCAAACTGCTTGTGCATCATATCAACTTCTTGTGCACATGTTATCACATCAGACTGGAAAGACAAGATATATAAGATAACAGTTTCATCACCAGAACAAAACTCACCATGGGTTGGCTCTCTTATAAAGACCTCACTCTTTGGATTGCTTTACTAATGGTGATATCATTCCAACCTTTTAGTGTCACAGCTTACTTATTTAGCATGGTTAATTTAGAATAAAATCTCACTTCATTTAGTGGGATTTCATCACAAATAAATATGCAGAAGATTGAATATCTAAAGTAAGGTTAACTAGATTGATTTTGTGAACTGTTGATTCAATGATCTTCAGGCAAAGGCACAAAAATAAATAAGATGACTTCCAGTTGAGATGATGCTGTGAGTAGTAGAGTTGTCTTAAGTTTCGATAGTTGTTTTACCTTGTTTTATCTTCTAAGTATCCAATTTGTTTTAATTAAAGCACTGTCCCCTCACTGAGTGCTAACTAGTTAGGCTTTTCTTAGTCAATATAAATAATTTAAAGCAATCTATGAAATGCAGAACAGATTCTTACCAGAATAACACAGAGAAAAGCCTCATGTTGCCTCACATTGTACAGTACTTCTTTTAACATCGTCACCCTTAGTTCCAGCTCAGCATTTTGACTGTGGTGCATCATTTCAATCAAGGCTGTATACTGATAAGCCAACCCCTGAGAAGCACGTAACTCTAGGTCTATATGATGGCTGGCGGCGGGGACAGCCTCCTCAAGAATACCTGGCACTGGAGACACAGAGTTGATTTGAAACATACAGATATCATACAGTGGTTATTATTTTTAAAAGATCAGGGTCTATTTTAGTAACTGGACAAATACATTTCCCACACATTCTCCTAAATTATTAAGGTTGGGCTTCAGAAGACTGCAGGTTAAACCCCTATTGTACATGCCAAGACTTCTATTTCTTCTGAGTCCCTTTACATGCTTTGAATAGTGCCTCTTGAAGATCAGAAGACCTTTTGAAGAAGAATTGAGCATGGCACAAAGAATTGCACATGGAAGTGTAAAAAATCACACAGCTTCTCTGCACACATAAGAAGCTTTTAAACATGCTCTCAGGTCTTGTTGGACCATGGTTTTGGCTTATTTACTACTTAAAAGACATGTTTTTCATCAGTCAACTTTATGCCCAGTCGTCTAGTTTATAGATAATAAAACATTCCATGAAGACTGTTAAGCTGTTTGTTTTTCTGGACTCCTCAATTTTTTTTTATCAGACCTGAATATTCTTAACATATGGTATCTGAAAGTGAATTAAATGCAGAAATATTCTTAATATCTAATATTAAGTTCCTATATACCTACAGTCATCAATGCCTTCTCCTCCTTTTCCACAATCCTTGTTGAATAATCGAATTCCTGTGACAATCATGGTAAGTTCCTTCAACTGCCGCTCTTTCTCCTTTTTACTGAGAGAGAGGAAAGCAGCAAGCTCGGTTTGAGGAAACACACTCTGCAGGGCAGCTGGAAAATAATAAATATGTCATACAAAAAAGAGAATACATTCAGTTAATAATTGTTTTAATAATAAAGTTATCAAAAAGTTAAATTTGAGAAGTTATTTTGGGAAGAGATCAAACTTTCAAGTTTTTCTCTACTTTCACAAAAAAAAGAATTATGCTTTCTCGTATCAATAGAGAGTGGATTGCCAACATTATGCAGAAAGTATTAATTTAGCTATAGAATCTACTTAGAACCAAAATAATTCAACATCCTTGTTGACAACAAGTCTGAAAGGCCACACTGGGAGCAGAGAGAAAACTGACTGGTAAATGCTTTGACTCCAAACACAATCTTATGATCTAGGCAGTTGTCAAGTGCTGTTGGAACTATTGCTTTGCTCTTGGCATAACTCTAACAGAGTTAAGGAAGATATTTGGCGTGTAGGAAATATGTTGGATAGCTGCTTACATCAGGACTCTTTGAAATGCAAAATTAGGGAAGGCTGTCATGATTTATTCTCAGCCTTATTTTGTCACCTGCAACAAAATTTGTATATCAGTTTTTTTCAGTTTGTTTGTGATTTGAAAATGTACTTTGCACTGTTTTTAGACCTCTTGTCAGCTTCCTTGAACACCTCTGCGTGAGGCAAAAAGATATGATAGAAAAGGTTTTAATTTAAAAACAGATTTTAAAGCCACCAGCTGCTCATCAGCCTCTGCAATATTAGGATGGGTGTTAATAAATGTCATAAGTGACTGTATGAAAGTTTTACTAACCTGTTGCTTCTCTAATGACCCTGATGTCTGTAGGGGATCCAAGGCCAGAGCGCAGCAGCACATAGCTGACAATCTTGCGATAAACACTTTCCAGCTCTTCTCGAGTACGAGCGCGGTTATCTGTAATTTCTCGGCTTACGGGAGCAAGCCTGGACTCCAGGACATGATGCTGTTCATTAATTAATTCAACTAAAAGAAACAAAGAAACATATCAAAGCAATTTGTGTCACTAGCCGGTATTTAAATCTGTCCTACATATTCTGCAGTTATACATCTACTGGAACATGGCCATACAGCCCGAAAAACTCGCAGAAACCCAGTTGTTCTGATGCAAGGCCCATATGAATGCAATTGCTCAATCATACATCAACACCCTTGTAGAATACTTGATTACAAAATATCTGCTTCTTATGCATTTAGATTCTCCATGGTCTTCTCATTTTGAGACATTCTGACTGCAGTTGTATGGATTCTCTCAGTAAACACAGTAAAGTTCACACCTGGGTAAAATTATATAAATTGCACTGAGGAATTAGTAGTTTCACAGCCTTGGACATAATTGTACTGCCATGCAGCACAGTCATACTCGACAGAGCCACAAAGCAATTACCTCTGTTTGTATAGTTCATATCAAAATAGACTTGCATCTTGATAGTGTCTAGGGATGGATTCCTCGTGTCAAGAAGTTTGTCAATGGAAAGCTGAAACAAAAAAACACCTGAAGTAATTATTTCAAGTCATTTATCCAAAATAACATTATTCCGGTACACACAGCAACTCTGTTAACCAAAGAGTTTGCACACAGGAGAGAATCCTTTGTCTCAACAATTTCTGTTTTATTTAGAACACCAGTCAAGCATCTCATACCAGAAGTGACTTGCAGTTTCTCAAGTCTCTCCTGACACTGAAAAAAGCATCTGAAGAGCACTATTATAAAAATGATATACTGAGTTGTTATAATGTGTCCAAAAACATGTTGCTATAGTGCAGTTTAACAAATAAAAATTCATCATTGCATAATACACTATACAATTAAGTCGTCTGAAATATAAGATTAGGAATGAATAATCCAAAGTACCCATGCAGCAGAATAGACTTGAATTTAATATACAATATTATGCAAAGTTACACGAATATTGAACAAAGTTAAATAGCAGTTACAAATGGTGCCTTTCCTTTCTGAATAATGCCACAGCTGCCCTCAAAAGTCCCACAAGTTTGAGGTCAGCCTACTTTGTTCTCCACAGCAGAAAAGAGAAAGCAACCAGTTGGAAGGAGATGGATATAAATGCATACATTCATTAGCGAAGTCTGCTTGCTACTGATTGAAAGTGGTACTGCAGGCTTCAAATGGATATATTCAAAATAGTTTAATATGTTTTTAAAAAACTAAACAACCTCCATGTTTTGGCTCCTTCAACACTCCCACCATCTTCCATGCCTTGGTTTCTGATCTTTTTTTAAAGACAGGAATTTTGACAAGTGTCTAAAATTTCAAGGGTCTAAGCTGGTTGGAGAAAATTGGAATAATATAACGTATAGTAATCTATCAATAAAACTTGGTCTCAACATCTACTACCTTGGTTTTTATTTCCTATGCCTTCAGTATGACACCTAAAATCTATTTCATAAGCCTCCTTCAAGACTCTCCTGTATAGCTGAATACAGCTTCTTCCTGTTTCCCCCCTTAAGTTGAATATTCAAAAATAGAACATTCCAATTGCTTTGTAAAGCAATGAAAAGCCACCGCTCACTTAATGCTTTAATCTGTTGTCACATCATTGGATGAATATTATCAAACAATCTTTTATAACATGTTCCAAAAGAAAAGATTACCTTAATAAGTTTCTGGACATCAGCTTTTGTAAGGGTCCTGTCCACGTTAAATCCATTCTTTGGATCCAACACAACAGCTTTCACCTATACATTGAGAAAAGATGTTTCTAGACTCATCTGTATAATTTGCAATTAAGTACCTCTTAGTCTTACACATAACTGCACAATAACATACTACTTCTGAATTCAAACCAACAGGAAAAAGGCCTAAGTACAAACTGTAAATACAGGCATACTCAATCCATGGGTGCTCTTGGGGTGATTTTGAATTTTGAGCATGATGATAGTGCTCTTATAAATGGGTGCCAAGGAATGGGAACAATTACCATCATGAACACCCAGCTACAAAATACTAAGATTGGGCTACGGCAAATTAATCTGTGAAATAACCAAAATAGAAAGCAGAGGTGGCATCTTCAAACCACAAGACTATTCTACTGAATCCACAGTTCTCTGTTGCAACTCCCATTTCATAAAAGGCAAGCTCAAAGATAAATTAACCTGCACAAGAAAATGAGTAAAAACAAAGGTGGAGACCTAAACATCCAAGAGCATGCAGAGTACTCATTTCTCAGAAGTCAAACACATCATGCAGAGCAAAACAACCCAGCCCTTTGCAGTACACCATAATAATTTAAATAATAAAGTTGAAATTGTACAAACTGGG
This sequence comes from Anolis apletophallus, assembly GCA_030556195.1. NCBI lineage: Eukaryota > Metazoa > Chordata > Lepidosauria > Squamata > Anolidae > Anolis > Anolis apletophallus. The sequence continues at coordinate 109,498,069 of JARBWK010000003.1, read as the reverse complement.
AATAACAGAGAGCCTGGTAGATACTATGGGAGGTGTCCATAGGTAGTGAGAACTTCAGTTTTTAAGGGTCATTAAATATAATTCAATTGCTACACAAAATAAACTGTGAAACAAAACTATGAAAAGTGGGGCTACAATGATGTACTATGCAGGAGAAATCCAGTATTATGTTTTATCCTGCTTTCTGGAAATTTTCTCAAAATACTATAAAGCACTGTTATTCCAGTTTAACTGCTATGCCTGCCTCCTATGAAATTCTGGGGTTTGTGGTTTAGGAAAGGCCCTTTAAATGATCTGCTCCTAAGCCTCATTAAACTACAAACCTCAGATCCCCAGGAGCCAGCAATAACAGTTAAACTGGAATGACAGCGCTTTAACAGTGTGGTGTGATGATCTCCTAAATTCTGGATTCTTTTAAAATCCCAGATTGTTTGGAAAGCTGTGACGGTTATTTCCAGAACCCCAAAGTACTGTCCACATTAGCACCACATGGGCAGGTGAGACATGAAAAAGGCATGCCCTTCCCAACATGAGCAGCAAAATACTAGAGCTCATGCATTTACACAGTATCAACAGGTAGTGTCTGGAATGCTCTTACTATGAATGCCACCAGAGTTTCGGATACAATTTGTCCCTTCATGGCACATTCTTGTCCTATTTCACGGATGATATTCTTGATGACGTTCTCTGCTTGAGCGTGAGCCATTCTGCACTATTAAAAGGAGGATGGACATTTGTAAAAACACATTTGAATCTTCTTCACATTAGCTTTTACCAACAGTACTGTGGTTCCAGTCATTTAAAGCCAAATAAGCCCTCAAGTTGTCAAAAAAGAAACGTAAGTCCTAGTCAGGAGGGAGAGATAATTTATGGATGTTTGCAAGGTTGATATATTGTAGATAGAAGGTTGGCTAAACAGCTTTTGTCTGGTGTATGAAATGCATCTTATCCAGTGAACATGACTATAGTTGTGCTCTGATAATTTAATTGAAAGGACTACAGCTGAATGTTAGATCATCTGCTTGACATGAAGAAGGTGTCAGATGTACTTTTACATAGTTCTGACTAGAAAAAATTCCCACAAAAAACAGGAGGCAACACCGTAGTGTGAAAACAAAAGGAACTATTCAGGTATACAAATAAATACAATAGACTGAAGTATATCAAATAGTAATCTATTGACAATCAATGAGTCAGTATATCAAAAATCACAGTGGGGTATATAAGGTAGGGGTACAAGTGGATAAACCACTATGCAGGTGCACCAAAGTACAGTCAATGGACTTTCAATACATCAAATGCATCATAGCAGTATAAACCAAACATATCAAGAAGCCATGAGCCAGGAAAGAAGAAATAACTCCTTCCTGGTAATGGGGAACGCTACAGTTCAAAATAAATTACATAAGCAGCATAATAGGTATCAGTGAACTGTAGGTTGTGGTGGGAGGATCCCAGGTGGTTCTGTGTCAAGCAGGAAGGCAAATGTGCGACAGAGGACGCTCAGCGGGGCCCAAACATCAAAGGCGCATGCGCGGACATGCGCTGTGGCAAGCCGCTGGTATAGCTGGGCGTCGTAGTCCTGTCGGGACGCTCTGTAGGCCGAACTGCGCAATGCGCATGTGCGGGAGACGCTCAATGGCGGCCCGCAAGGGATGATGGTAAAGGTAGTTCGGAAAGGTTCTAAGGGCGTCCGTGAAGTAAAGGGTGGAATGGCAAGTGCCGGGAATGTAGAATAGGAGTCCGCTGTTCACTGGGTGGGTGAGAGCAGCGGAGGGAAAGATGCCTGACGGCGGGAGCTCACTCCAAGGCCGGCGGAGGGCCGTTTCGTCATAAAGACTTCTTCAGAGGCATAGAATTGGCATCCTCAGGGGTAATTAATCGTCAAGAGTTGTCCAAGCTGTGTGGAGGACGGCCCATTCCATCAGCAGGAAATGGCCATCAGAAACCCTAAGTGCAGTTAAATCAATGTGATTAGTTTTCTTCAACTCTAGTGTGTTGAGAGTTGTAGTGCAACAAACTGAGAAAGACTGATTTGGATGGTATGGCCTAAAGGTAAGGGTTTCCCTGACATTAAGTCTAGTCGTGTCTGACTCTGCGGAGTGGCACTCATCTCCATTTCTAAGCCGAAGAGCTGGCATTGTCCGTAGATACCTCCATGGTAACGTGGCCAGCATGACTGCATGGAGTGCTGTTACCTTCCTGCATAAGCTGTAACTATTGCTCTTTGATTGTTGCTGCACTATAAATCCCAGAAACTGAAACACCCAAATGTCAAGGTGTACTTTCCCCAAACTCCACCAGTGTTCTCATTTGGGCCTATTGAGTATTCATGCCAAGTTTGGTCCAGATCCATTATTGTTTGTGTCCACAGTGCTCTCTGAATGTAGATTAACTACAACTCCAAAACTCAAGGTCCATGCCTACCAAACCTTCCCAGTATTTTATGTCGGTCATGGGAGTTCTGTGTGCCAAATTTGGTTCAATTCAATTGTTGTTGGACTTCGGAATGCTCTTTGATTGTAGGTTAACTATAAATCCCAGCAACTACAACTCCCAGATGACAAAATCAATCCCCTCCCCCAAACCCCACCAGTATGGGAATGTGGGAATCTCGGGTATTGGTGCCAAATTTGGTCCAGTGAATGAAAATACATCCTGCATATCAAATATTTACATTATGATTCATAACAGTAGCAAAATGACAGTTATGAAGTAGCAATGAAAATAGTTGTATGGTTGGGGGGGGGGGTCACCACAACATGAGGAACTGCATTAAGGTGTTGTAGTAGTAGGAAGGTTGAGAGCCTAGCACAATTGTCTTTGGTTGTAAGCTAACAGAGGAGATTCTGCTCTAAAGGGTTTTTTGGCCCTTCTCTAAAAGGTTATATTTGCTCTGTTTTTAAAAAAAACCAAAAACAACTTTTTATTGTTTTTAACCAAGTAAGTAAAATACAGTGAAAGAGGGAGGACAATATAAGATTATAGAAAAGTAAGGAAATAGAGAGTTGGAAAATTGAGTCCAAAAGAGTAAAAAAGTAAAAAGATTAAAAAAATATGGGGAAAAACAAGAGGAAAAAATAAAATAGAAAAAATAAGATTAAAAGTAAAGAAAAAAAGTTTTGTGACTTCCATTCTTCTTCCATTCCTTTCTCATGTTCTTGATTTCCACTAAAATAAGCAGTCTTTTATAATCATTTTTATCATGCAAATTAACTAAACTTTTTATATTTTGTTCGCCCCCCCCCCCCATATTTATTAACCATTGTCCATCTCTAGTTTTATTTAAAAGGAAAAGAAATAGAAATACGGGAATTTTACAATTCTTTTTCCACGTATTCCTCTAATATACTGATTCTCAAAGTGGGTGGTACCACCCCCTGGTGGGCGGTGAGGCGTTCCAAGGGGGCAGTGGGAGGCTCAGGGGAATTTGGGGGGGGGTGAACCCCTTTAAGGGGGCGGTGAAATATTGGCCATTTTGGAGGGGTCGCACGGCCCTCTTCTTTGGCCCCACCCTGCCCCCTTTGCTTAGACCTGCATATTAGATATTTGGATTAGAATTCATAAGAGTAGCAAAATTATTTATGAAGTAGCAATGAAAATATGATTGGGGGTCACCACATCATGAGGAACCTTATTTAGGGGTCGCGGCATTAGAAAGGTTGAGAACCACTACATTAATACATATCTTTTCTTTTAATTGCTATTAAATTTTTTAAAAAATAATTTCTAGGGGGGCGGTGAGTAAATATTTTTCTGGAAAGGGGGCGGTAGGCCAAAAAAGTTTGGAAACCACTGCTCTAATACTTTCCAATTTGTTCTATTCAATCCTTTTCCATTATTCTTCTTAATCCAAAACGTCAGTTCATCCATGTCTTTGATATCCATTATTTTCTGCAACCACTGTAGGTTATATTCTCTAACACAGTGTTTTTCAACCTTTTTTGAGCCTTTTTTGAGCACATTTTTCACATTTACAAAATTCTGGGGCACACCACCAACCAAAATGACACTGTAACACAGTAATACATATAGTTAATATGTTTTTAAATGTATTTATACACTCAGTGTGAAACCTGGGCCTGTTTCGATGAACACAACATAGATATCCTGGCAGGAATGGCAGAAAGACACACACGAAGGTCTTGCTCAACAGCTGGGAGTTATAGTTCACCCGCAATCAAAGAGCATTCTGAACCCCTCCAATGATGGAATGGAATCAAACTTCCCACACAGAACTACCATAACCAAGAGAAAATACTATAAGAGTTTGGTGGGCATTGACCTTGAGTTTTGGAGTTGTAGTTCACCTATATCCAGAGAGCACTGTGGAGGGGAGGGAGGAAGACGTGGGGTGAGTCTGCGCAGTAGCGCCTGCACGGGTCCCGTCTTCCTCCCTCCCCCCTCCCCCTCCCGCAGAAGTGGCAGCGTGAGCAAAGAGAGGCAAAGTGAGCAGAGCGAGGCTGGGAAGAAGGGAGGCCGAGTGGAGAAGAAAGTGTTCAGCAGGAGGGGGAAGAAAGGGTATTGGAGGTTCCAATTTCCCACGGCACACCTGATGATCGCTCACGGCACACTGGTTGGGAAACACTGCTCTAACAGGCTATGTTACCTAATAATTACAAACCCCAGGGTAACTCCATAGTACTTGAAGGGGAATTATAGGCTGGATCTACACTGCCATATACTCCACCTTCTAGACCAGTGTTTCCCAACCTTTTTTGAGCCGCGGCACACTTTTTACATTTGCAAAATCCTGGGGCACACCACAAACTAAATTGACACAAAATGACACTCTAACACAGCAATACATGTAGTTAATATGTTTTTAAAATGTATTTATACACTCAGTGTGAAACCTGGGCCTGTTTCGATTAACACAACATAGATACCCTGGCAGGAATGGCAGAAATCTTATACACAGAGTAAGGCTCTAATGCTAACAGCATTCAAACACGCTATGAAAGCTAGCAAAGAATAAAGAGTATGCAAAATTGTGTCTTTCACTTTTTTATATAAAAGTATCAAAGTATACCATTCAGGTATGGTGCAAGGTGTAGGTATATTTCACTATATAATTTCACAGTGTTCACATAATACATTCACATTTGTGACCATATATCAATCATTCATAGTATGCATATAACAATATCACAAGCGATATCACAGTGTTAATATCACATAAATTCTAAAGCAAGGTATTGGTGTAACTATAACAGAACCAACAGTATAAACCTGTATTTCCACCGTAGGGTAAGTTCACTCTAATGTTAGCATGTAGTGGCTGGGAAGATCCCTGGATGTGAACAATAAACTGCTTCACCGCCTGGGAAGCAAACGCCGCTTGGCTGGAGTTCAGTATAGCTGCTAAATGCTGGGCGTCTGTCCTCCGCTGGGGTGGCAGAATGGGGTGGGTTAGGAGGCTGTGGTTCTGTGGATCCAGAGATAGCCGTGGAGTCCCTACGCGGTTCGCCTGACGGTTTTACTGTGCAGAGCTCGAATCGTTTCGGGCTCCTGGGTGGTGGATGGAGTCCGCGGCTTCTTCAGAGGCTGCACCGGCGTTCGCCACATTGGCATGTACCCGCTGAGGAGGCTGGTGTCGCTGCAGGAGGAATATTTTCACATCCAGTCCATGATGAGCAGGCTTGACCAAAAATATTCCTCCTGCAGCGACGCAAGCCTCCTCAGCAGGTACATGCCAATGTGGCGAACGCCGGTGCAGCCTCTGAAGAAGCCGCGGACTCCATCCACCACCCAGGAGCCCCAAACAGTTCGAGCTCTGCACAGTAAAACCGTCAGGCGAACCGTGTAGGACTCCACGAACATCTATGGATCCACAGAACCACAACCTCCTAACCCACCCCATTCTGCCACCCCAGCGGAGGACAGACGCCCAGCATTTAGCAGCTATACTGAACTCCAGCCAAGCGCGCGCGTTGCTTCCCAGGCGGTGAAGCAGTCCATTGTTTACATCCAGGGATCTTCCCAGCCACACTACATGCTAACATTAGGAGTGAACTTACCCTACGGTGGAAATACAGGTTTATACTGTTGGTTCTGTTATAGTTACACCAGTACCTTGCTTTAGAATTTATGTGATATTAACACTGTGATATCCGCTTTGTGATATTGTTATATGCATACTATGAATGATTGATATATGGTCACAAATGTGAATGTATTATGTGAACACTGTGAAATTATATAGTGAAATATACCTACACCTTGCACCATACCTGAATGGTATACTTTGATACTTTTACATAAAAAAGTGAAAGACACAATTTTGCATACTCTTTATTCTTTGCTAGCTTTCATAGCGTGTTTGAAGGAATGGCAGAAAGACACAAACTTCCCACACAGAACTCCCACAACCAAGAGAAAATGCTATAAGAGTTTGGTGGGCATTGACCTTGAGCTTTGGAGTTGTAGTTCACCTATATCCAGAAAGCACTGTGGACTGAAACAATGTTGGATCAGGACCAAACTTGGCATGAATACTCAATATGCTCAAATATGAATGCAGATGGAGATCAGGGGAAATGACTTTGACATTTGGGAGTTGTAGTTGCTGGGATTTATAGTTCCCCTACAATCAAAGAGCATTCTGAACCCCACCAATGATAGAACTGGGCCAAACTTCCCACACAGAACCCCCAGGAGGCAAGAGGAGGTCTCTACTTGGGGAAAGGGAGCCGGGCCTTCCCAATGCATGGAGAGGGAGAGACCAAGTAGACAACGGGTGGGGAGGGGAGGTGTTTGTAATTTTGTGCCTTTATCGAGGTAGGTTTCTTAGGGTTTTTATACTTCAACACATTAGACTCTCCCCCTCCCTTTCCTGGAGGTTCCAATTTCCCACGGCACACTTGATGATCGCTCACGGCCAGGGCCGTAGCCAGGATTTTGTTTCGGGGCTGAGTTTGGTTCGGGGGGCTGAGACTGGGTGGAAGAGGATCTACCCTAGCAAACCTTTGTATTGTTATCCCAATAACCCCATGAATGTGGGATATAATGAGCATGGTGATCAGATCATGATATAAATGCACACAACAGTTTAAATAATGTACCAGTAAGGCCTTCTCGCGGACCACCCTGAGAATTTGGGGGGGGCTGAAGCCCCTTAGCCCCCCAGCTACATGCCTGCTCACGGCACACTAGTGTGCCCCAGCACACTGGTTGAGAAACACTGTTCTAGACCAGGCCTGGGCAAACTGTGGCCCTCCCTCCCTCCAGGTCAGTGGTTCTCAACCTGGGCTCCCCAGATATTTTTTGGCCTACAACTCCCAGAAATCCCAGCCAGTTTACCAGTTGTTAGGATTTCTGGGAGTTGAAGGCCAAAAACATCTGAGGACCCCAGGTTGAGAACCACTGCTCCAGGGGTTTTGGACTCCAACTCCCACCATTCCTAACAGCCTCAGGCCCTTCCCTTTTCCCCCTCAACCACTTAAGAAAGGAAGGGGCCTGAGGCTGTTAGGAATGGTGGGAGTTGGGAGTCCAAAACACCTGGAGGGAGGGAAGGCCGCAGTTTCCCCGGGCCTATAACTGAGAACTGCCTTACAGCCGCGGTTCAATACTGGGTGAAACCCCAGTACTCTTGGGCTTGTCAAGCGACGACTCCCCCGGGCCCCGGCCTCTCCTGGGGCGTGAGTGGGCTTTGCCTGGCTCTGTCCTGGGCAGCAGTCGCCGACTCTCTTCCTTCTTTCCGCGGCCTTCCGCTTCTCAGGCAAGGCCTGGTCGCTCTCCGCGAGAAGGCCGCGTTGCCATGGAGACGGCGGCCGCTCCTGCAAGCGCCCCGCCCCCCTCCCCAGGCCTGAAGAACGCCCAAGGCCTCTCACGCTCTCTCTCCCAACCTTAAGCCATACAGGTTCTGGGGTTGGAGAGCAATAATACACCTGCCCCTAGGACACGCCTGGGCAAACTTGGGCCTTTCAGGTGTTTTGGACTTCAACTCCCACAATTCCTCACAGCCTCAGGCCTCTTCCAAAGGAATTATGGGAGTTGAAGTCCAAAACACCTGAAAGGCCCAAGTTTGCCCAGGCCTGCCCTAGGAGGAACTTATAGCCTTCTTCCTTGGGATTGCCATGCCTCCCTCTTTCAGTGTCTCAACAGGTTCCAAAAAACACCCTCAAAGCTGAGAGAGTGTGACTTGTCCAAAGTCACTCCATGATGGAGAGGGGGGGGGATCTGGAACTTCAGACTTTTCTCCTCCTCACCAACCTATTTCAAAACACTGAGGCCCCTTCCACACAGCTGCATAAAAACCCCACATTTTCTGCTTCGAACTGGAACATAATGGCAGTGCGGACTCAGATAACCCAGTTCAAAGCAGATATTGTGGGATTTTCTGCCTTGGTGTTCTAGGTCAGTGTTTCCCAACCAGTGTGCTGGGGCACACTAGTGTGCCGTGAGCGATCATCAGGTGTGCCGTGAGAAATTGGAACCTCCAGGAAGGGGGGGGGGGGGAGAGAGTCTAGTGTGTTGAAGTATAAAAACCCTAAGAAACCTACCTCGATAAAGGCACAAAATTACTTAACACCCCCTCCCCCCGTTTGTCTACTTTGTCTCTCCCTCTCCATGCATTGGGAAGGCCCGCCTCCCTTTCCCGAAGTACGGTAGAGACCTCCTCTTGCCTCCTGGGGGTTCTGTGTGGGAAGTTTGGCCCAGTTCTATCATTGGTGGGGTTCAGAATGCTCTTTGATTGTAGGGGAACTATAAATCCCAGCCACTACAACTTCCAAATGTCAAGGTCTAATTCCCCTGAACTCCATCTGCGTTCATATTTGGGCATATTGAGTATTCATGCCAAGTTTGGTCCTGATCCAACATTGTTTGAGTCCACAGTGCTATCTGGATATAGGTGAACTACAACTCCAAAACTCAAGGTCAATGCCCACCAAACTCTTATAGCATTTTCTCTTGGTTATGGGAGTTCTGTGTGGGAAGTTTGTGTCTTTCTGCCATTCCTGCCAGGATATCTATGTTGACTTCATCGAAACAGGCCCAGGTTTCACACTGAGTGTATAAATACATTTCAAAACATATTAACTATATGTATTACTGTGTTAGAGTGTCATTTTGGTGGTGGTGTGCCCCAGGATTTCGTAAATTTAAAAAGTGTGCCGCGGCTCAAAAAAAGGTTGGGAAACACTGTTCTAGGTTATATAGGGCTGTGTGGAAGGGCCCCGAGAGCCAGTTCCTTTAAGCACCGGAACCTGGTTTCTCAAAACTACAGTTCAAAAACCAAGGAAATAGTTGTCTTCAGAAGGCTACTTTTAAACATTAATAACAACATTAATAACTTTATTTGTATCCCACCCCATCTCACTGGAGGGACTCGGGGCGGCTTAAAAGACGGCACTGTTGTTTTGTTGTCTTGTAAGCAGCTTGGGAGTGATCCTGGGTTCATCACTGAGCCTCGAATGGCAGGTTTCGGCAATGACCCGGGGGGCATTCGCACAGTTAAACTTGTGTGCCAGCTGCGCCCGTACCTTGGGAAATCTGACTTGGCCACAGTAGTCCACGCTCTGGTAACATCCTGTATACACTACTGCAACGCACTCTATATGGGGCTGCCTTTGAAGACTATCCAGAAGCTCCAAATGGTCCAACGGGCTGCAGCCAGGTTGCTAACAGGTGCGGTGCTCAGGGAGCACACAACTCCTCTGTTGCGCCAGCTCCACTGGCTACCAGTTTGCTACCGGGCAAAATTCAAAGTGCCGGCTTTAGCCTATAAAGCCCGGTTCTGGCCCAGCTTACCTGTCCGAACGTATCTCTCCTTATGAACCATCTAGGACTCTGGGGAAGCCCTGATCTTGGTCCTACCTTTGTCACAGATTCGGCTGGTGGGGACGAGGGATGGGGCCATCTCAGTGGTGGCCCCCCGGCTATGGAACTCCCTTCCTAGGGATATCCGATTGGCCTCCTCCCTCCTAGTGTTTCGCAAAAAAGGTTAAAACCTGGCTTTTTGAGCAAGCAGTATAACAGACAAAGTTAGACCTACGGAACAACTGGACAATGCGATTTTAGTAATGAGACGCTGATGATCCATGTTTTTATTCGTTTTTTTATTGATTGTGTGGTTTTATCCTTATGCTAAATGTTTTTAATTGTGATTTATGAGGTATGTTGTTGGGGGCATCAAATTGTGCCGTTGTGTAAACCGCCTTGAGTTACCTTCGGGCTGAGAAAGGAGCTATATAAATATGGTAAATAAACATATAAATAAACAATAGACATCAAAACATGAAATCAGTAAAAATAGACCCCGCATAAGATAAGAATAAACAAGCATATAACAATTAAGGTAGATCACATCAAAACAAAATAAATTAAGTGAAAACATAAACAATAAGTACTAGTTAAAAACCGTAATATACAAACCAAATTTAAACATCCAACCACAGATTGGGTTAAAAGTATCACATTATTTATTTTATATTTATTTATATCCCGCTTTTCTCCCCTATCAGGGATTCAAAGCGGCTAACAACAAGGTTTTGCTGAAAACCTTATATATTATCCAGATTCCCACTGCTTCTCAATAATAAAAAAACCCACCTTGATTTCATGGTCACTTATGTGACAAGTAACTTGGGCTGGATTATGTGGCAGCGTAGAATCATATAATCCAGTTCAAAGCAGTTAATTTGCATTCTGAAACTGGATTATGTGTTACTGTAAATCCAGCCTAAGGGAGATTGGATAGGAACATCTGCTGTTTGGGTGCCAGTTTGGTGAGACACCAGCACACAGAGGCTATTTCTTATGCTCACCTCTATTAAAACTGGTTTCACAAGTTTTTGAAATATGGAAGCCTTCCATACATTTTTGAAACAGAACTCATCTTTGTACACAACAAAGGCAGCAGCCACTCTTTCAAACCCCTTTCAGTTTTATAAAGAAACTGTTCCTGTCATCCTCGCAGGATGGTGATAGTGGGGACTCCAATTAACAGAATGGACATAATACATTTAGTAGTGAGAGAAAATGATTTTAATTCCCCCCTGCACTATGCCTGGATGTTCACATCAAACAGACAGATCCTCAGAGAGCCTCCTTTGCATGTGTTGTCCCTTGAATCAGCTCTACAAAATCTGATTCTGAGAACGGACATATTTTTCTGAATGGCAAGATAAAATCTGCTTGTCCTGGAGCAAGCTGGGGAAATGTGAGGTTGATATATTTCTGAAATGCTTCTCTTGTTTCCAGAATTTCAGTTTCCAGGCTATCTTTCCAAGATGTCATGTTTTCCATTTGAAGGTGAAGAGTCAGGATTTCACTGTCTTTTCTGTTGATCTCGTTGGTCACCTCTTCAATCTGAGTTTCACGAATATTTTCAGCTGTCTGGAGCAATCTCTCAGTTTCTTCTTTAAACTCTCTTTGGGAGATTGTAAGTGCCATCTCCATCTCATGTTTTTTCTCCAGGGCTAACTCTTTCAGATTCCTCTCATAAATTTCATGAGCAATTGCCCCAGCTTGTTCAAGTTGTGCCTGATACTTCCTAGAGGAGTGAAATGAACAAGAATACAATAGGTTTAACACTTTTTTCATTAGCCACGGTTTCAAATTTAATCTTCCACAAATGTTTAGATGTTACAATTGCAACCATAATTACATTATACAGAACATATAGAGGAACCTTACAAAGTGGAGTAATATGTTGCTGACCTTAAGCTGACCCGAGTCCCTATACTGGGAGAAAGTTAGTACAAAAAAAATTAAATTAAATATCAAGAGAATCATCTTGCAAAAAAGAAATTGCAACTAGATTCTGCCCAAGAGCACTATATTTCACATTCAATCATACTTACCTGGAAGATAGCAATACCAAAAATAGTGCAACTTATTTCTAAGTAAGTAAGCGTCTCTACTTATTTTTGGCCTTAGATTTGCACACATACACACAACATTTATGTATTTGGCCTAAATAAATAAATGTTGTATTGCTATTATTGAGGGAATCATAGCAATACATTGATTTATTTGGGCCAAATTATCTCTATCTGTATTTTAAAATACGTAAGTGATTTGAAAAAAGGTTTTGCTTTCCATGGTATACTCTGACTGATTTTTATTCTGCTGTCGTCTTTGCTCATAGCAGACTTCAAAAGTGTTTGAAACAATACATGCACACTTTGCAAAACTTTCCATAGTAGCAATTTTTAAGAGATTGTTATGCTAGTCTGCTTCAGGATGGAAGGAAGAAATTAAAGTGGAAAGATGGGTTTCTGATTAAGTGGACCCCCCAATTTTCTTTCTCTTATTTTCTTTCCCTAAATGATTTAATGCAAACTGCACTCTTTCCACCCATTTTATAAAATGCTGGACAGAATAGCAATTGGAACTTTTTGGTGTTCCCAGAACTAAGAGTCAAAAGGTCCTTTCAACTCCAAAGTGTTCAGAGGTACTCATAAAAACAAAAGGGGAAAGTAGAGATAGTGGGTTGGATCCTGAGATGTCCCTTCCACAGACTAAAGGACTCTTCATTGGCAGAGAGGTCTTTTCCAACTTAGTCCAACATATGATGAAAGAGAACAGGAACATCCAGAAGTGTGCTTCCACTTGCAGAAGGCTTTGGGCAACTGCTTAAAAAAGTCTTATACAACATCTCAAGAAGCAATATATCAAAAGTCTTCCACAGAATTGGGTAAGCTCTAAGGATCCAGCATCTACCATGATCTGTGCCACTCATGCAAAGAAAACTGGCAGTGACCAGAAGTCTACTTCTAGTTTCACAAAGTCCTTTGTGTACATTATTTTGAAATGAGAGCTGCAGCTCCTGAAGGCTTCAAGGAATAGCAATTCCCTTTTTTGTCTGGAATATTTTCCTACGCAGTGATGGTCTGGGGACAGGGACTGGGGCTCAAATGGCACATGATTCCCATTCCTGATGTTGCATAAGAACTGTAGTCTAGTAGTGCATAATACCTTCTGCTAGTTTTTCACAATAGGTTACTGTCAAAATTACTTCTATTTGAACATTTCTCAATCAGGATCAGCTTGTTTCCAGCCTCTTCAAAGATACTATGAGATTGTTCCAATATTTACCTTTTTTGTGCGGCAAGCATTCCAGCTATCTTCTGTCTCTCCTCCTGTCTTACTTCAGCTGTAGCAGATGACTTGTCTAGATTGAACTGCTTTATGAGCCGGTGAAGTTTGTGTGTCATCCGCTGCTCGGCAGCTTCCGATTCCCTCTTCAGCTCCACTTCCAAGTGATGCAGCATTTCAATCTGTGTATTCTTCACAGCTTCCTTAAGCAACATGAAATTGTTTATTTAAAAAGCAGAACAAGATGTAGTTTCCCTTCTTCTCACCTGACTAAATAAAAGAAGTTTAGAAAAGTGCTGAAATGGTAGCATCTGAAACACAGGCACACAATTAATTGCACATACAAACTGTATCAGGGAGAAATGTTTTAGTATGGCTTTTGCCCTGATGTGCTAGTTTCCCATACATGGATTTTTGAGAATGCTCAAATGCAATTTTCTCAACTAAACATTCAGCAGAAACTATTCCAAATACAATGCTGCATGTATAGCCTAGTTTACTTCCCTGAATAGCATAGATGTATTTTCTATAGATGGAGCTTTTTCTGGCTCTCCCTTTTAGCTATGATCCACTTATAATGGTTATACAGTATATAATGGTTATAATGATCCTTGAGAATGGTGTGGGAATATATTTGGGGATAGGCTAGCGTAGAGAAAGGGGCATACTAGCAGCAGTTCTTATTCAACGGTAATAGTTGCTTAGGATGCAGAGAATATCCCTTCTGAGACCCTTCAGGGAAAATAGGGTGGGTTATAAATAAAGTATTATTATTATTATTCTATCAAAATAGTTTATTGTATGGGCCCAAGGCCAGACAAAAAGCACCACATGCACACAATAGTACCCTCGGAGCAACAGGCACCAAAGATGCTAAACAGAAATCATTTCTTATTTTACTCTGTTGTTGTTGCTGTTATTGTTATTATACTCTATTTATTATTACTACCACTATTATTAAATTTATTACTTTATTATTTTATTACATTTATTATTTTACTCTATTTATTATTATTAGGTAAAGGCAAAGGTTTTCCCCTGACACTAGGTCCAGTCATGTCCGTCTCTGGGGGTTGGTGCTCATCTCCATTTCTAAGCCGAAGAAAAGGCATTTTCCAGACACCTCCAAGGTCATGACTGCATGGAGCGCTGTTACCTTCCCACCAGAGTGGTACCTATTGATCTACTCGCATTTGCATGTTTTCAAACTGCTATGTTGGCAGAAGCTGGGGCTAATAGCGGGAGCTCATGCCAGTCCCCGGATTCAAACCTGCGACCTTTAGGTAAGCAAGTTCAGCAGCTCAGTGGTTAACCCACTGCTTGACCAGGGGCTCCTTTTATTAATAATATTATTTCTCTTTTACAAATAAGTTAGGGATGAAAATAAAATTAGTACTGACTTGTAATGCTTGTTCATCTTTGATTCTAAGATCTTCAAGATCTTGCTTGTGCAGTGCATCAGCACGACTGAGAGCATCTTCCACAGCATCCTCTTTTTCTGTCTCAGCCTACAAAAGCAAGCATGAACAGACCCAATTAGCCAATAAGTAATCTATACTTATGGTATTTTGAAGCAGCATATGGGTTGTATACAGTGGTGTACGATTGCCAGCATAGCATTGCACATCACATCAGTAGAACCGCTCAAACCCAGGTGCAGCCCAATTATTTCCTCTAAAAATCTGCTTTGGGAGTATGAGGGGCCCCTTTGTTCCACAGGTGGGGAAGAGAAGGCAATGTTCCCCTTAGGCGAACTTTTTCAAATCTGTCAATAACCAAATTTGCAAAAGTCAAGACCACAAATGTGGAAGGATGACTATAGTTCTCACAAATCTCACATATATGAGATAGGCTTCCTCCATCTCACCCCAAACATTAAGTAACGCCATGCTTTTATAACAATTAATCAACTAGCATGTACTCAGGAAGTCCTGTGGTCAACTTCTCTTTGCAAACCTAGCAAAGTGATATCTGCATGGCATAAGGTTCCAGTTTTAAGCAAATTAACATTGATAAAAGTCTGGCTGATTTAAATGGTTGTCAAAACAAAAAAGCACAGGTTTGCGGCATAAGCATTTACCGGTAACTACAATTTGTTTGTCGTTGCATACATATGTATCTACAGGACCATTTTCTTTTTTAATCACAGTTTTCCCCAGGGATAACTAATGGCTCTTTCATCCTTTTCTAACTGCTGTATGTGTATTACATAGATAAATGATCCAGAAATACTTTTTTCTTTACTTATAGATATTGCTTTCTTGCATTTTTTAAAAATTGAGGTTGCTGTCATACCAGAGAATAGGAAACACAGGCTAATTTTATTTTCAATATAGATGCACTGGATTGCAAATAAATGCCTTTATAGATTAAACATGAAAAGGTTACTGAAAAGGACATTCAAGTGCCACCTCGGAGTTGGTTGAGGTAGGCAGGATTTCCCTGGGTACTGGTTGTGGGGGGTCGGGAGCAGGTCAGGGTTTTGCCCTCCCTTCTGCTCGAGATCCCCGTGTACAACTGGTGGGCCACTGTGTGATACAGAATGCTGGACTAGATGGGCTGAGGTCCGATTCAGCATGGCTCTTCTTATGTTCTTCTTATGTTCTTAAACATTTGTGTCCCATCTTTTAAGACAGAGTCCTCACAAAGCAGCTTAAAAATAGACATTAAAACTATCAAAGCAAAATATACAATAAAATGTATATAAGAAATCCATGACACCTATAGTTAGAGATTTTATTCCTGTAAAATATTTAATTTATTATTTAATAATATGTGTTATTCAAAGAAGAATCCACAAACTGATTAGTGTTATGACAGTATAGGGTTTTTACCTGAAGCAGGAGACGTTTTCGTACTTTTTCAATTCGGTTTTGAATTTCTATTTCTCTTCTTTCTGCTTCCTCTTGCTTAAGGTCAGCTCCAAGTTCTGTACAGGTCAAGAAACAATTGAAACAATTCTACAAGAATATCGCGCTGTAATATGAAATTTGTTATTTTGTTTTATTATTCCACAGGGTACAGATTTATTTTCCGTGTCGGTAGTGACTTGAGAAACTGCAAGTTGATTCTGGTGTGAGAGAATTGGCTGTTTGCAAGGACGTTGCCCAGGGGATGACCAGATGTTTTGATGTTTTAACATCTTTGTGGGAAGCTTCTCTCATGTCTCTGCATGGGAAGCTGGAGCTGACAGAGGGAGCTCATGTGCGCTCTCCTCAGATTTGAACCTCCTACCTGTCGGTCTTCAGTCCTGCCGGCACAAGGGTTTTATTTTAACATTTAAAATATTTCTCTAAAAAATTTAAAGCCATGCTTTTAAATGCAAATATACTACTTCAAATTTTGAAATTATAAATTCCCCAGATACCAGATTAACACCTAAAACAGATGAGATGCAAAGACTGACTTTAGTCTAAATTCAGCATTACAAGACGAGATATGTGCTCATGCAACTTTTACTCTCTTGGGTGTGGGTGTGTGTGTGTGTGTGTGTGTGTGTGTGTGTGTGTGTGTGTGAACCACCCGGAGGACACCATCAGCTGTCCATAACATTTCGTGCAGTGCATCAGCAGAAATTTATTACTTTAAAAAAATAAAAAATATCCCTGTAGTTTGTTAAATTTTAAAAAAGTTTTTATATAAACCTAGATTACATTTACTGGATCAGTGTACCTACAAGGCTAATTTACTTCCTGAATCTTCTAATGTGCAAGCGCTGCAGTCAAACTGTATTATTTACTACCCAATCACAATAATACTTCGGATCACGTGATTTCATCTGCACACACTGCATGTTGCTTCTAGTGTGAGAGAATTGGCCATCTGCAATGTTGCCCAGGGAATGCCTGGACGTGTTACCATCCTATGGGAGGCTTCTCTCATATCCCCGCATGAGAAGCTGGAGTTGACAGACAGGAGCTCACCCCATCTCGTAGATTCCAACTTCGATTTCTCAAGTTGCTTCTGACACAATAAAAAAATCTGCACATGCCACCAGCGTGATCTGTGATTTGTATTTGCTGCTGTATTTTTATACTGATTTTGTCGTTCAATGATAAATAGGAAATATGGTTTACAGATAACTTAGGAGGAAAACATTACTCCAGATTCAGTATGATCTGATATGGGAATAGGTGCATGGGAAGGTTGACTCTAATGTCACAGAGGTAACAAAAATTTGGGGAAGATGGGAAGGGGCACAGAGAGCTACGGGGAGGGGGGGGAGTTACATTCACAATTGGAATCCATTCTACTGCCAGAAGGCAGCTATCAGATTCAGCTTCTTCTAGAACTGTTAGGAAGCATGTAGGGTTTACCAAAAAAAAACGCTGATGTGGTTCTGTATATCCAAACTGTACCCTAGGGATGAGGAACCTATAGTCCTTTAGACGTAGAAATGTAATTGGGCTAAATGAGACTGATGGGAGTTAAGAGTCTAATATCTGGGGAATGAGAGGTTCCCACTCTGTGTCCTACTCTGATGCCACCAATGTGATATATTCTTACATGAAGGTGATTGAGAGCACTCTTGTCAAACATAGCACTGTCTAAACAAAATGAAGTTTGCATAGTTGTTCTTGCTGCATGCCTTTGAGTCATTTCTAATCCGTAGCAACCCTAATGATCCTATCACTGAGGTTTCTTGGTAACATTTGTTCAGAGGGAGGCTTGCCATTAACTTCCTCTGAGGATGAGTGTGACTAGTGGTGACTAGCCTAGGAATTGGTCCAAAACACCTGGAGGGCCAAAGTTTGCCCATGCTTGGACTAGCCTAAGGTAACCCAGAGGGATTCATGGGAGGGATTCATGGCCAAGTGGGGATGAGAACCATGCGCTTCAGAGTTGCAGTCCAACACTCATATCACTTACCCTATATACTCAAGTATAAGCTGACCCAAATATAAGCCAAGGCACCTAATTTTACCACAAAAAAACTGGGAAAATGTATTGACTCGAGTATAAGCCGAGGGTGGAAAATTACAAGCAGCTACTGGTAAATTTCAAAAATAAAAATAGATACCAATAACATTGAGACATCAGTAGGTTAAATGTTTTTGAATATTTACATAAAGATAAGGCTGTCTGATTCAATCATTATTCTAACCTTCTTCAATGTAAATGTGCTTACATTTCCTTCCAATAATCATCAGTTTATTTTAATTATACATTTTGGGGAAAATGCTGTGTGTATGAATAAGGAAAAGTGGGAAAGACTGGCGCAGAGAGGAGGAAAGTGCGTGCTGTGCAAGACAGGAGGAGAGGAAGGAATGCCGAGTTGCTGTGTGCAAAGAATCTTGGCAGGAAGGCGTGGGGCTGAAAGAAGCCCTTCTTTCAGCCCCATTCCTTCCTGCCAGGTCCATCACCCGAGTATAAGCTGAGGGGGGCTTTTTCAGCCTAACAAAGAAGCAAAAAACTAGGCTTATACTCGAGTATATACAGTATTCCTTTACTTCCTATTCCTTGAGAGTAACTAAAGTGTTGAAGGATACTAACTGGGGGCCTATGGTTCAAAACAACCTCTCCTGTTCCCCTGCAGAAGCAGAAGTCAACACATTAAGTGTGTAATACTCTTTCTCCCCCCTTTAGCAAAGGCACTTAGTTCTGAAATTATGCCCCATGCTTATATCACAAAAGGAGCAGTTTCATCCTTTAAGTTCCATTCATAATGTGGGTTATACCTTCCTAATCAGAATGTGTGTGTGTGTGTGTGTGTATGCATTGCAGCAATTAAGTTCCATTCATAATATTACACCTTCCTAATTAGAATGAATATATAGCTTTTGCATTCCAGCAATTAGTAAAACATGGAATGTATTTAAATGCTAGAGACATGTACGTTGCGGGTTGTGCAGGATAGCAGAGCAACTTACCCAGTATATCTTTGTGCGTATAATACCGAGTTTTGAAAGGTTTATATTCCCTAATCCGATCAAAGGCCTCTGGTGTAGGAGGTGGTGGAATTAGTTTGGAACAAACTGCGCAGCAAACAAAGGTGTCAAAATCTGGATTCCTGATCATGATGGCATTCAGTTGGTTTTCTGCTCCCAAGGTAATGAAACGTTGGCACGGTGGACTAGTTTGAGAAGCAAAACCTTATTGTAGGCTGAGTTAAACTGGTCTTTTCTTATAATGTGTGCATCTCAGTGGAAACGAGAGGAGGATTTCAGCATTATTTGGTGAGATGGCATCTTCAAGGGGCTGCCTGCTTCTCCCACAGCTCTGGTGTTAAGGAGCTCAGCCTTCACTTAACCATCAGAGAAACAGAGGCTCCCACTGAGCAACTGTTGCTAGGCAAATTAAGCTTGGATCACAAAAGCATCTGCAACACTAATCAGCATGAAGCAGCTCATGACAACTAAGTTGAAAACTTTTTAAAGTCTTATCTGCATCTCCGAAGCCTTTTATATGGCTTACCTGGCTCAGTATCTCAAATTTAAGACATTTTCTTTAAATAAGGTGTGCCTTGACTGATCACCTGACTTGATACGCTGCTTAAGATGTACTTAAACTTTAAGAAATAGCTACAGTATATGTTTGGATAGCTACAGTCCTAGCTATATGTTTGGACCTGCTGGTATCAAACTGGCGTTTTGGTGAGCTCCCATTGTTAGTCCTAGCTTTTGCCAACCTAGCAGTTTGAAAACATGCACTGTGAATAGGTCAATAGGTACTGCCTTGGCGGAAGGTTAAAGGCGCCCATGCAGCCATTCCAGCAAAACACAACCAGGAGGTGACTAGGGACAACAGGCTCCTCGGCATGGAAATGGAACAAGAGCACCTCCCCATGAGCACCACCTCCAGACGCCGGAGATGGAAAGGGAAATCTCTGCCTTTGTTTGTACATTGTATGTCATTGTTATTACTATTTAAAAGGCATTGAATGTTTGCCTAAATAATATTTAGTAAATATGTGTACAGTGTAATCCGCTCCAAGTCCCCTCGTGGAGATAGAGCGGAATATAAATAATGTGTATTATTGTTATTGTTATTATTGGAATGCTAATTGTTTACTTTGGGCTTTGTCCCTATGTTCTTTCCTTGTTCTCATAATTCAATCAATTTATCCCTAAAAGTTGAAATAAAGAAAAAGAACAGATATATAACATTTTCTGCTTATATATGCTGCCACTGAGCAAAGCAGTAATCATTTATGACCAAAATAATGTAATAAATTAAAGGGGGAAACTACAATGTTTCTTCAGTTGGCAAAAGGACACCAACATTACTGGTCCAACATTTTTCATAGCGATTGTGTATTCTTTCATAATGGGATGGACATAGTACAGCCCTTATTTAATAGTCCAGGCTTTTATTTAGAGTATGCAAAAACAACAATATTTCATGTTGTTGATTTAGTTAGATTACATTTTTATAAGAAACACCCATTATTGCACAGATTCTTCCACAGAGAATCCAAAGTCACACTTTTAGAATACGTAGACATACTTAATTTTTTGCCTCCTCACATACTGATATGTACAGACTACACATTGGTTCTCAGTTCATTCAATCCCATTTAGATGTCTTCCGCTTCATTTGCCTGTTTCCCTCGCTGTCAATGGCTTCATAGAGATCCTTTTTATTTTCTTGCTGAGCATGCAAGTATCCAATATAGGCCACACAGAAAGTAAGAGTTACAAGCCCAAAGGCCATAACTGTTTTGTTCTGTGAAAACAAACAAACAAAAATTATATGATGCATTTTTAAATCCAAAAATATTTTACCCAACTCACGTCATGTACAAAACATTCCTACCTGTCAAATTATATTAAATAAATAATTTCATATATCAAGTTGTTATTTTATTTTCTTATCCATCTTCGTTTCAATGAGGGAAAAAAATGAATAAACAGAATTAGGAAATCTTATAGAAATACAAGCTTTCCAGAACCAGCGAATTCTGTGGGATTTATTTTTGAAAATCTCAGATTCCATGGTAAATCGTGGAATCACTTTAAAATTAGCTGCTAACATCACTAGTACAAAAAAAACGAAAACAAAATGAATCTACTGTTTTGTGAGGTGTGGCCTAGCAATACATATATATTCTGTATTTATGTCCATATGTATCCTATGGTTAAGAGACCAGTTCATGGATTGGATGGAAGATGGAAGATTTTAAAACTATATTAAGCTAATTGACTATTTAAATACATTCTCACATTGATGTGGCCTCTTTTATCCACCATATATCTTAATTAATTAATCGATTAATTACAGGTATACCGCTGAGCTCCTGGTGGTGCAGCAGGTTAAACCACTGAGCTATTGAACTTGCTGACCAAAAGGCTTCTGCCAACCTAGCAGTTCAAAAACAGGCAAATATGAGTAGATCAATAGGTACCGCTCCAGCAAGGTAATGGTGCTCCATGCAGTCATGCTGGCCACATGACCTAGAAGGCATCCACGGCTGTTTGACTTAGAAATTGAGATAAGCACCACCCCACAGAGTCGGACACAACAAGCCTTAACATCAAGGGGAAACCTTTACCTTTAAGCTAACTGACTATTTAAATACATTTTCACATTGATGTGACCTCTTTTATCCACCATATACCTTAAATAATTAATTGATTGATAAAGAGATAGATCACAGATTAGCAAAGGCATATACGTAGTGCATTTGGAAGGCTTCACAAAAGAGTCTGGAACAACAAGCACCTGAGGCAAAGTACCAAAATCAGTGTGTACAGAGCTATCATACTGTCTATTCTCCTTTATGGGTCACCTATCGGCAACACCTACGACTCCTCGAACGCTTTAATCAGCGCTGTCTTCGCACAATCCTAAATATACACTGGACCGACTAGGTGACGAATGTTGCTGTCCTCGAGCAAGCAGGGATCATCAGCATTGAGGCCATGCTATTGACAACACAGCTGCGCTGGGCAGGGCACATCTCTAGGATGGAGGACCACCGCCTCCCAAAGATACTACTCTATGGTGAACTCGCCATGGGTCAGTGCAAGAGAGGTGCCCCAAAAAGAGATATAAGGACTCCCTGAAACAACATTGCAGGCTCGGCCAGATTGATCACCAACAATGGTCCACCCTGGCCTCACATCGGGAGGCATGGAGATGCACTGTCCACAATGCTGCGGCCTCTTTCGAGAAGACACGCCGAACGGGTCTCAAAGAGAAACGACAACGCAGAAAGAACCACAACTTGGAAACAACATCACCCAGAGACTTTCTGCTGTGCTTTATGCAACCGAACTTGCCTATCTCAGGTTGGCCTTTTTAGTCATCAATGTGCTTGTAAAAAGCGTGGGATGAGTCCTTCCTAAGAATCTTCATTCGCGAAGTAATGCCGAGAGAGAGGCCTCTTTTATCCACCATATACCTTAATTAATCAATCAATCAATTACAGATATGCGTTGGTTAATGAAGTATATGTGTCCCTGGCCATGAGTTCTTTAACAGAAAATATGGTACCAAATGAAGAAGGAAAGGCACATCTACATTGCAGAATTAATGCAATTCGACACCACTTTAGCTGCCATGGCTCAGTGCTATGGGATCCTGGGAGCTTGTAGTTTACTGAGGCATCCTCACTCTTTGATAGAGAAGGCTGAAAGCCTTGTAAAACTACAGCTCCCAGGAATCTATAGCATTGAGCCATGATGGATAAAGTGGTATCAAACTGTATTCATCCTACAGTGTAGCTGCACCTGTAGTTCAATGCACAAACCACACTGGCCCTCTAAAATATCTGTATTTTTATTTTTTTTTCTCCTTCACAAAATATGTGTGACTTGTAAATAGTATAATCCAAAAATCAAAAACAAGCGACAATAAAAGGTAATAGATAATATAAATTACAGATTCTGTCACACAGAAGCCATTGCTCTTCCTTTACAGGCCTCTTACAGGTTTAATGAAAAGCTCCGGGTTCACAGCTCTGAACAGCGTAGTAGTTCGGGCCCCTCGGAGGCCAGGAGTTCGGAAATCTTTCTCTTTGGGCGTTTCCTGTTGTAAATCTGGACTCTGGCGAGCTGGAGGCATCTCGCTGGAGCATAAAATATTTGGATAAACAGATACAAAGTTAAAACTTTCCACTGGAAAGGATGTTTGTGCACATTTGCAAAATGTATAGGCATTCTGACCGGCCCCAAGGCAAATTCTCCCGGTGAGTAAAGTTCAGCAGCCCAAAGTAATATGTGAAATTGCCTTTCCCAAGAGCAGGTCCATCTTGCTCAGCTTGCTATGAGAGATACTCAACGTGTAATGTGATCCTACAGAAGAGAGGATTTCGCCCCATATGCTACATCAAGTGGTCCTCAAACTTCCGTCCTCTAGGGTTGCATCTACAATGTGAAACTAATGCAGTTTAACTCTCATGGCTCCATATTATGGAATTCCAGGATAGGTAGTTTGGTGAGGCTCCAGCTCAGCAGAGAAGGCTAAAGACCTTGTCAAACTACAATGCCCATGATTTGATAGCATGGAGCCAGGGCAGTTAAAAGTGGTGCCAAAGTGCATTAACTCCACAGTGTAGGTGCACCCTACATTTGGGGACTTCCAACTCTAAACTTAAAGGCCAAATAAATAACATCAAGGGATAAGACAAGAGCTATATGTCACTCTGAGTTTGGGGACTTCCCTTTCCATCGAGGTACACCTGAGAAATGTTGGAGCCTCCCCTGCCCCCTTTTCCCCCTTTTCCTTTTTTTGCTTAAGGCTGTGTTTACACTTTGCACGAGGTTACTGTACCTGGAGGCAGGGCTACACCATCTGTTGTAAAGAGGAGGGGGTGCAGGGGAGTGGGTCACGCGCACAACATGCTGCTCGAGGCACCCCTACAGCCCCAATGGACCATTCCGAAGACTCCTCCTCCTGGATCCCAGAGGCAGAAGGTAGCTTTTGCTGAAGTTCTTCTCCTAAAGCGCATGCGCACTACCTCTCGCCCGCCTCCTAGTGCTGGGAAGACTTTGAGCTCATATTCTAGGAGGCGGTGCCCGGAGCGCTCCTAACCAATGGGAGGGCGTTCTGTATGTTGAGTGACATGGGGAGGAAACAATGTGATCAGCTTCCCTTCTCAGACATGTTTAGGGCTAGGAGTTTCTTGGATGTTTCTTTTCCTCCCTGGATTTTGGAATTTCTTTGTTTTTAAACTATTTATTACACAATATTTTAAAATCCCAAATCAGAAAAGCAAAGGTGCTACTAATTCTATTTTGTTTAAATAAATATTGTTATTTATTATTTTAAAGATAATATAATAATATATAATATATAATATAATATAGTGTTACATTGCATTGCAATTTGATATAATATAATATAATGTCAATATATTGTATTATGTTATAGTATAATAATTGTAATGTAATGTAATAATAATAATAGTATGATTACGGTATGGTATGTGGTATATGCATTTGGTATTGGTGGTGTTGTATTGTAACACAGTATAATACTGCCAATGATAATGTGATACAGTAATTATATCGTGATATTATAATTTATATGTTTGTATTACATGCAATATTGCTAACAATATTGCGATATGTTGTAATGTTAATTGTTGTTGTTTCAGTTTGTTGTAAGCCCCTTCGGGGTTGAGAAGGGTGGCATATAAAAAGAGTAAATAAATAAATACTATTCTCAGCATTTTGGGTTTCTGGAGAAAGGATCAAACTATTTTTAAAGCTGCTGATGTATTTTTGCACCTTTAGAGATTTAAAGTGCTCTGCTTGGCAGCCCTTGCTCTTAACATTGGGCTGGGTTTTTTTTAAAGGTGCATCTACACTGTAGAATTAATGCACTGTAGCACCTCTTTATGTCTCATGCCCCAGTATTATGGAATCCTGGGATTTGTAGTTTGCTGAGGCCCTGGCCCTCCTGGGCAGAGAAAGCTGAAGACCTTATAAAACAACAACCTCCAGGCCCATAGCCAGGATTTTGATTTGGGGTGGGGGTGGGGGGCTGAGTGAGTGAGAGAGGATCTACCCTACCAAACCTTTTGTATTGTTTTCCCAATACCCCCATGCATATGGGATATATTGAGCATGGTGATCAGATCATTATATGAATACACATAACAGTTTAAATAATGTACCAGTAAGGCAGACCACCGTGAGAATTTCAGGGGAGGGGTGGCTGAAGTCCCTCAACGCCCACCACCACCTGGCTACATGCCTGACAACCTCTGAGGATGCCTGCCATAGATGCAGGCGAAACGTCAGGAGAGAATGCTTCTGGAACATGGTTGTACAGCCCTGGAACACTTACAGCAACCCACAACTTACAGTTGCTATGAGTTTTCCAGGCGGCATGGCCATGTTCCAGAAGCATTCTGTCCTGACTTTGACATTCAACAAATATATACACCTCATTTGCCTAGTTTTCAACACACCCCTCAACCTCTGAGGGTGCTTGCTATAGATGTGGGCAAAATGTCAGGAGAAAATGCTTCTGGAACATGGCCATGCAGCCCTGAAAACTCACAGCAACCCAGTGATTCCAGCCACAAAAGCTTTCGACAACACAAACAACTAGATAACAAATTGGTCCCTCCCTCCCTCCTTCCAGCAGACCATTTGTCATTTACTGTGAATGCAATTTGCATGCATTAGACTTTTCAAATATCAGAGACTGGAAAATACCAAGGTAATCAAGGATTCAATGAGCCATCTGTGTTCTGTATCAATATTTAACTCACTTTGGCTGCAGGCACAGCTATTGTTGTGGCAACACTTTCTATAATGAATGTACACAGAGAAGAAGACAAAGAAATGGATTGAACTAGATCCATTATTTGTCACTAGGAAAGTTGAAAATATAACAGTCTTGGTATTATTATTCAGTACCTTGTTGTTATTATGGGAGATAGTGGGGAGATATTTATATATGTCCATTGTGGATAGCATATATGAGTCTCTGTGGAGAGAACAAGCAGGGTATAAATAAACACAATAATAATAAGTAGTGGTAGTAGTAGTAATAGTTTATGACAAAGTATGGATTGTTGATGTTGCAATATGGATCATCGGTGTTGCAATCCCAGGAGACAGCAGGATTGAAGAGAAACAACTGGAAAAGCTGACACGTTCTGAGGATTTAAAGATCGAACTACAATGACTCTTGCACAAGCCAGTAGATGTGGTCCCAGTGGTGATCGGCACAGTGGATGCAGTGCCTAAAGACCTTGGCCTGCACTTAAACACAATCGGCGCTGACAAAATTACCATCTGCCAGCTGCAGAAGGCCACCTTACTGGGATCTGCACGCATTATTTGTCAATACATCACACAGTCCTAGACACTTGGGAAGTGTCCGACGTGTGATCCAATACAACAGCCAGCAGAGTGACCTTGTTTGCTGTGGACTCATCTTGTTGTGCTTCTAATAATAATTAGCAGCAGCAGTAGGAGTCATAGCTCAGGTTTTTTCTTCAGAAGGGGATCTAGTGTCCGTATCCACAACAGTCTCAGTTCGCCATATTCATGAGCAATGTAGTGCTGGAAGAGGACAATGAAGAAATGTCATTACACTCTGCAGGCTCATCTCTGTACAATGCATCCTTTCTTCAAGTCTTCTGTCTTAAGGTGATGTCATGCTGGGAGTTTCTTTCTATTAGATTTTTTTATGTGAACAAGAAAACAAAGGCCCTGCTTTATACAATCCAGATTTTCTTCTTTGAAAATCCAGTTCAAAGCAGATGATTTGGCATCAGATCCTGGGATACAGGACAGTGTAGATCCAGCCTCAGGGAAATCAAGGGGACTTGAATTAGGCTGGATCTACACTGCTGTTGCCCATTTTTGGTCAAGAGATATTTAGCTGCCTACACACCTTCTATTTTAATCAGTTTTATACTAATTTATGCAATGCTTTTGATACAAAATTATATAATTATATAATAATAATCACTGTCATATATCCCAGGACCTGATCCCAAATTATGTGCTTTGAATGGGATTATATGAGTCTACACTGTCAGACAATCTTTTGGAAAATGGAAATCTCCATAACTTTTTGGAGATTTTATGATCTTTGGAAAGGCATGACCTTGTTAGAAGTCACAACCTTTTGAAAAAATGATGTCATAACCTCTTAGTAAAAGGCATGACCTTGTTAGAAGTCAAAACCTTTTGAAAAATGATGTCATAACCTCTTAGTAAAAGGCATGACCTGTTAGGCTCATAACCTTTTGGAAAAATGGCATTCACGTAAGGCAATCAGGTTTCTCAGCTGTTAAACTGATGTACCTAGATATGTCTTTGAACTGTTAGGGACAAAGATATGCCAATACACAAACATATATATTCAGTAGCGTTTCAGAAGTGTGCTTTTTAGTTGCCCAAATACATCTACTTTCCCTTAAAATATATTTACCTTAAATCATGCTCTCAAGAGACAGAAATAAGTAGACTTCTTGAAAAGTAACATAGTTGCTTTACTCACAAACTTCATGTATTCATTATACAGGTACTTTGCTTATCAATCCAGTTACAAAAAGATTTGAAGTAGTTTCTCTGTGTAATTAACACAGGGCATAATTTCTTATAGCCAACAGCCCAAAATATCTCTCTGTTCTGGGAGTGTAATAGAATAGAGTCTCTGTCTAGTCTGAAAGTCCAATGGAGTCTGTACAGTTTGAGAGTCTGAAAGCATACATCTGTTTCTATTGAAATCTCTAAGCATACTATTTCTAAAAGGGAAAGCTCCTTGGAGAGCGGCGGTGGCAAAACCCCACAAAACAGCGATATATATTTTAAATTAATCTTTTTTGAAATCCGCAAAACAGCGAGTCCACAATACGCGAACCGTTCAGTAGCGAGGAAACACTATATATGCTTTTTCAATACCTTAAGGTGAACAATTTCTTTGATCCTTGTTTGCAAAGGCAAGGACAAGCAATTCAATCCATGTGTTTTTAATAACCAGTGATAAAATGGAAACAGCAGGGGTTTGTTTCTGATAAGATCTTTAATTACAATATAAGCATTCATTACAATTGGGATTTTTTTTCACACCACCACCTGGATCTCAACTTGCATATGCAAAGTTTATATATCAAAAGCCTTGATAACGTAGGCACAACAGGAAAGTACTGAATTATTTTGTGATGGACTAGATAAATAAAATCAATTGGCTCTATTGAACAGATAACAGCTATCTATCTATGGCATAGTTATAACCGGAAGCCCTTTGTTTCCCTTTTACATTCATAGGTTGTCATTGTTTTTTAAATTAAACACGCTATTATCCTGAGCCAATTTACCTAAGATTGAGTTTGAATATATTCAGCAGGACTTCTCGGTAGACCTGTATGTGGTATAAGGTTACCAGATTTTTCTGATAGCAATATGGCAACACTTTCTGTTGCTCATCCAAATCCAGAATGGCCAACATATAAGAGACAGGCTCATATAAAGCCACTGCAAGCGGAGAATATCAGGTGAGACTTGACGTAGGACTTACTCATATGTTACTCAATCTTTTGTAAAATTGAGAGCGGGAAGAATAGGTTCTAACCAGAACCACAACAGATCAACACCTTTCTGAGACCATTTTGCTGAATATTAAGTCTGTTGTGAGCATGGCACATGCCAGCTGTGCTAACACCAGACCTAAAGTGAGTCCCTAGCCCGTTATCATTTCACCATCTTCTTCACGCAGAGGCCCCCATGTTTCCTTTTTCTTCCTTTTTCTACTGACATAACCTAAGAACCTCTGGCAAGCATACACTCATTTTGTGCTTTAGCCTTATGAACCTTTTCCCTACATATGTTGGTTATTTGTATGAATTCCTCTTTGGTGATTCCCCCACTTTTCCAATTTTTTTCCATGTCCCTTTAAATTTTAGTTAAGTTAAAAGTTCTTTGGACATCCATTCTGGTTGTTTTATACTTCTCCTATTTTTTTCTCCTTGCTGGCACTGTTTGCAGTTGTGCCTTCAGTACCTCACTTCTAAGAAACTCTCATCTGTCATTAACTCCCTTTTCTTTTAGTATTCCTATCCATGGAATCACACTCAGTATTTCCTTAAATTTCCTGAAGTCAGCTCTTCTAAAGTCTAGAATGCAAGTTTGACTTCTCTTAATTTCACGCTTCCTTTGTATCACAAACTCCAGGAGCACATGGTCACTCCCACCTAAGGATCCCACCACTTCCACTCCATTGTCCAGGTCCTCAGTGTTGGTTAGGATCAGATCCAGAATAGCTAATCCTCTTGTTGCCTCTTCTACCTTCAGGACAATAAAATTGTCTGCAAGGCAATTGAGAAATTTGTTAGACTTCACACTCTTGCAAAGATTGTTTTCCAACAAATATTAGAGTAGTGGAAATCCTACATTAATACTATATCTCTTCTTTCTTGTATGTTTGGTCATCCAATCAAGATTTCATCCTCCAAATATCCAGAATTGCAAAATACTCTAAAACTGTCTCCATGGTTGATTGAGATAGTGACACCTTTGCTTTCTAATGATTGATTGTACACAAACTTTGTATCACACACAAACTTATTTAAAAATACTGTATATAAAATGATCTACAGGCTAAGGTGTACATGAAGAATAAATGAATTTTATTTTAGATTTTTACATATGTGGAAATACAGGTATTCCAAAATCCATAATATTAATAATAATAATAATAATCCCAAACATTTCTGTTGCTCAGCATTTCAGATAAAGGATACTCAGCTGACAATGTTGGATTAATGTGGGATCTTACAGACCTTACACAGCAACAGCTGACGGTTGAAAACATACACACGATCAAGCATAAATATAAACTTGTAAAAGAAATAGTTGGTGCATGTCTGGGATAATGGAAGTGCATGTATGCCCCCAAAGAGGACGGTCCCGCTGATCACAATTACAAGGACTTTTACTTAAGAACATAAGAAGAGCCATGCTGAATCGGACCTCAGCCCATCTAGTCCAGCATTCTGTATCACACAGTGGCCCACCAGTTGTACACGGGGATCTCTGTGTACAACAGGCAAAACCCTGACCTGCTCCCGACCCCCCCACAACCAGTACCCAGGGAAATCCTGCCTACCTCAACCAACTCCGAGGTGGCACTTGAATATCCTTTTCAGTAACTACCGATACACTTGGTATCCATGAATCTGTCTAATCCTGCCTTGAAGTTGTTCAGGCTGACAGCTGTCACAACCTCTTCTGGAAGTGAGTTCCATAACCCAATGACCCTCTGGGTGAAGAAATATTTCCCTTTATTAGTCCTAATTTTCCTACCTTGGAGCTTCAGGGGAGTGCCCTCTAGTCCTAGTGTTTTGTGACAAAGAAAATAATTTTTCTTTATTCACCTTTTCTATCCCATGCATGATTTTATACACTTCGATCAAGTCACCTCTTAGACGCCGTCTTTCAAGGCTGAAAAGACCAAGGCGTTGCAACCTGGTTTCATAAGGGAGCCGCTCCATCCCTTGGATCATTCTTGTTGCCCTTTTCTGTACCTTTTCCAGTTCCGTTATATCCTTCTTAAGGTGCGGAGACCAGAATTGTACACAGTACTCCAAATGTGGCCTTACCATCGATTTGTAGAGAGGTAATACAACATTTGCTGACCTATTTTCGATTCCCTTTCTGATCATGCCTAGCATAGAATTTGCTTTTTCACTGCTGCTGCGCACTGGGTTGACATCTTCATTGAGCTGTCCACCAAAACCCCAAGATCCCTTTCCTGGTTTGTCTCGGAAAGCTTTGACCCCATCAATTGGTAGGTGTAGTTGGGGTTCTTTGCCCCGATGTGCATGACTTTACACTTGTTTAGGTTAAAATGCATTTGCCACTTTGTTGCCCATTCACTCAATTTCGAGAGATCTTTCTGGAGCTCTTTGCAATCAGTTTCATTTTTAACTACCCTGCACAATTTAGTGTCGTCTGCAAACTTTGCTACCTCAGAATTCACTCCTACATCCAGATCATTAATGAATAAATTAAAAAGTAACGGACCCAAAACTGAACTTTGGGGTACGCCACTTCTCACCTCTTTCCACCCAGAGAAATGTCCGTTTATTACCACCCTTTGTTTCCTACAGTTTAGCCAGGTTCCAATCCAGGACAAGACCTGTCCTCTGATTCCATGGCTGAAGAGCTTATTTACTTATTCTATGTTATGTGGCTTTATATTCTGCTTTTCCTTACCAACCTTGGTGTCTAATGATTTTATCCAATTTGGACATGTGCATGGCTTTAACTACTTTGAATATTTAGTCTTAGACCGGGAATGTGGCGCAGCCGGCTAAGTGTCAGCTGCATAAGATCTCTCTGACCAGTAGGTCATGAGTTTGAGGCCTGCCTGGGTTGAGGTGGGTTCTCGACCTTAAGTGTAGCCTGCTACCGACCTTTGCAGCCCGAAAGACAGTTACATTTGTCATGTAGGAGATAAAGGTACCACATTAAAGTGGGGAGGCAAATTTTGACTGATTTATGAGGCCATTAAAAAGAACCCAGGAATCGCTGAGGAATGCGGAAAGAACAAGGGACGCTGGAAAACGCTAAGAGATGAGGAGTGCGTCAGCTCCCCCTGGTAGCCAGAAAGTTTACCTTTGTTCGTCTATATATGTGTGTAATATGTCAAAATGTATGGACTGTACTGTACTGTGATAAATGCCACATGTTTATATGTCATATGTTAAACTGCAGGGATTGTCTGCAAGTATGTGTACTGTAATCCGCTCTAAGTCCCCTTCGGGGTGAGAAGAGCGGAATATAAATAAAGTAAATAAATAAATAATACATTATCTTTTATTGGTTTAATATTTTTCTTAAACACAGATTTTTATGTTTATCTCTCTGAGATCTTTGCCTGGGAAATGAATCTATAATCAATAATTTTATTAATTATGTTGATAGATTCTCACTGGACAAAAAAAGGGAAAAACACATGTCTGTGAAAGAAGATTAACTCATTTGGTCCTCCGGCAAATGCCCACAAATGAGTCAGTTTGATTACACAGTAAATATCTTGTGCAGAAGCAGCCTTCGGTAGGAAGCTGCTTTGCAAGACAAACAGGGAATAAGCAAAGCAATACAGTCCAGTGATTTAATCTGTCTAGTTCAGTATTGTTGGGAATGATTAACAATAATTTCATCAACTAGGGTTTGATTCTTTCTCATCCTACATGAAGAGCCCAACAATTGAAAATGGAAAAGACCCCAACGATCGGAACAGATTTAGGTGATTCACCACTGTGCTGCGCCACCTTTTGTAGGCACAATTGCGCTCTCAAAGTAAATGACACGCCAGCTGGGAGGATTGTTTACACAGTTGTGGTTCTTTGCATGTACTCTTTCTTTATGAATTCTCATATTTCTCTCCTTGGTGCGTCATGAAACGATACGCACACCAAAGGCAGCACTGGGAAGACTATGAAAAGCAGTAGAGAAATATTTTAATCACTTATAGAAATAAATTAGAAGTAGGCTCTGAGATTGATGCTTTTTATGATTAGTCCTGTACATTTGTAACATGTGTATCCGTATTTATTTATTGGTTTAGGGACTCATTCATTTTAATGGAGGATTTTGTTCCCTGACATTTACCTGTAAGACACAGGAATAAATGAGTCTAGGTACCAAATAAGGGATGGAGATAGGCCCCAGAACCGATTATGCCTTGATATGCAGAGTAGTATCCACATAATTTGTCCATCCCTCTGCACTGTAGTTTGGCACTACTTTAACTGCCATGACTCAATGCTATTGAATCATAGGAACTATAGTCTTGCAAGACATTTTTTTTGTGTGGAGTGATTTGAGAAACTGCAAGTTGCTTCTGGTGTGAGAGAATTGGCTGTCTGTAAGGATGTTGCCCAGGGGATGCTGGATGTTTTGATGTTTTATCATCCTTGTGAGAGGCTTCTCTCATGTCCCCGCATGGGGAGCTGGAGCTGACAGAGGGAGCTCGACCTGCTCTCCCTGGATTCGAACCGCTGGCCTGCCAGTCAGCAGTCCTGCCAGCACAAATGTTAACCCTTTGCACCACCAGGGGCTCCTGTCTTGCAAGATGCTTAACCTTCTTTGCCAAAGAGTGCTGGTACCTTGCCAAACCCCAACTCCCAGGATTACAGAGTCTTAGAAAGTTTTGTCCATTCTGGAAGACCCTAAAAGAACCAACCCACTCTACTCTTTCCTTTTTTTTAAAAAAAATAATATTGATATTTTTTCATAAATGAATAAAATAAAATAAAATAGTAAAATGATATAGAATATGATGGTATGGAGAAAGAGGGAGAAAAAAACAAAATAATAAAATAAAATAAAAAAGGAAGAGGGAGAGGAAAAAGGGGGGGAAATTCATCTTTAATTTTCTTCTTTACGTTGTGTCTTCCTCTTCTTCTTCTTCTTCTTCTTCTTCTTCTTCCCAGTCTTTCATATCCTATCCCCTCTTTATCTTTCTATTTTCAGGACCAATCTTTTGTTGAGTTCTTAATTCTCTTTGTGTAAATTGTCTCTTTCTTCATTTCTTTCCACATATTCCTTGAAGAGTCGCCAGTCGGTGGGTATTATTGGTCTCCCCAAATATCTTTTCGTTAAGAATGTTAATTTGGTGTTTTGAATGCTGGGAAGGGAAGTGGCAGCAGTGGTCAGGGACAACTTTCCCCCTGGGCTGGCCTTGTTCTTTTCCCTTATCAGAGCAATGATCCTCAAGTTATTCAGAGATCATCTATAATTTTGCCCCCAAAATGTACATTGATATATACACAAGATTGACTTATACATGAGTATATTCAGTAAATTAAACAAGTAAATGAAGCATTCAATATTAAATCCTTCTTTTACTGCTTCTTCTCTTTTTCTTTTTTTTTTTGCCACAGCCACCCACCCACATCTGCTATGATGGAACAGCAGCTCCATTATTTTTTAATGCTTGTACTAAGATTCCTTTGCCTGGAAGTCCCTCCAAAGAAACTCCATTGCAGACTAGGAGCTGGAGGCCAAACCAGACTCGCTATCCTCTGTGCCACGGAGCCTTCCAATTTCCCCTTTGCTAGAAGAGCTTCCAAACAATGTTCCAGAACTGGAAAGCCCAAGTGTATTTGTTCTGCTATTTAAAATACAGAAGTGCAGGAGCAGTGTGTGTGTTGCTTGGGACTTTTGCTTTGAGTTTCGGTTGTCTCTGACCCTCCTCCGGAGAACAAGAGACATGTGGTGTGTGCCTCATTTGAATAGTATGCCAAAAGAAATGATCACGTTACACCTGTTTAGGTTACACTGCCTAGGGAACCGTTGGAGTCACTTTCCGAGACCCGAAGCTGTAAAACTCCCTTTCTGGGAAGACAAATCATTAATTTTAATGGTACCAGAAGACTGCTGTGCTCTCTGACAACCACTTGCTGATACACAGGTACGTCTGTTTCCCACTTAATCTTAAACAACATGTAAATGCCTTCCTTTTTCAACAGCATGACAGTGAAATTGCCTTTTGGATTAAAAGTACTTCAAGTTCAACAAAAATAGACTTGCTAGAAAATGAATAAATAGTCAGGAAATACCGTAGCAATGAAAAGGGCTTGCTGAAAAAAGAGGCAAAAGCCTGCCAACCGGAGGGTAAAACCCACCTGACTTTGATCGTTGATTGATGTGGGACTTTCAGATGAATCTCCAGCCCACCATGATCTACTACGATATTTTTTTCCTGTGACAGGTACTTTAAAACAGTGGTTCTCAACCTTCCTAATGCCGCTACCCCTTAATAGTCTATTGGCCTTCAGGAAAGCCTGTAAGACCCTGTTATTTAAACAGGCGTTAGATTGCTAATTCTACAGGCACTTTGTCGCAGACAATATAGGTCTGTGCAACCTACCTTTATGGTTAGGCTGTTATTGTGATGAGTTTTTTATATGTAGATGCGGTGCTCTATATGCTATTTTAACTGTGTTATTATCTATATATGCTATGTTTTTATATATGTGATTTTAACTGTGTTTTTAGTGTTGTGAGTCGCCCCGAGCCATACGGGAGTGGCGACAGACAAATCTAAACAAACAAACAAACAAAATAAATAATGCAGTTCCTCATGTTGTGGTGACCCCCAACCATAACATTATTTTTGTTGCTCCTTCATAACAGTAATTTTGCTACTGTTATGAATTGTAATGTAAATATCTGATGTGCAGGATGTATTTTCATTCACTGGACCAAATTGGGAACAAATACCCAATATGCCCAAATTTGAATACTGGTGGGGTTGGGAGGGATTGATTTTGTCATTTGGGAGTTGTAGTTGCTGGGATTTATAGTTGACCTACAATCAAAGAGCATTCTGAACTCCATCAACAATAGAATTGAACCAATCTTGGCCCACAACTCCCATGACCAACAGAAAATACTGGCAGGGTTTGGTGGGCATTGACCTTGAGTTTTGGAGTTATAGTTCACCTCCATCCAGAGAGCACTGTGGACTCAAGCAATGATGGATCTGGACCAAACTTGGCACGAATATATGCCCAAATGTGAACACTGGTAGAGTTTAGGGAAAATAGACCTTGACCTTTGGGTGTTGTAGTTGATGGGATTTATAGTTCACCTACAACCAAAGAGCATTCTGAACCCCACCAATGATAGAATTGGGCCAAATTTCCCACACAGAATCCCCATGACCAACAAAAAATACTGTGATGGTCTTTGCCAACCCCTCTGACACTCCTTCACAGACCCTCCAGGGGTCCCGACCCCCAGGTTGAGAAACGCTGCTTTAAAACCTTTTAACTATTTATCTGGATGACACATTAACATTTGTTCGTCTGTTATTTTTAGCATCCTCATATATCCCACCAAAAGAGCGTTTGGACTGAACTAGGAGAGAATTAGATAACATGGAGAAGGTGCAACAATGGTAATATATGTTTCTGGGTGTAAAAATGTGCACATTTGGAAAAGGTACATGTATTGAGGAGGGTAGCCAGCTGGATTTAATATGTCCTCAATTGTCATCCAGTGGTTCACTCAAAGAGCTTGTCAGCGTTAGTTTTTTGAACTACAGTCTCAAAATCCCACAGTCAGGAGATTCTGAAAGTCAAGAGGCCGCATAAAGGAAGTCTAAATTTGACTAATAATAAGCCATATCTGCATCACCAATAACTTTAGGATGATTCACTATGCCAGTCATTAGAGGGAGGAACAGAAGGAAAATGAAAGAGATATAGGGAGAAATAGAAAGTATAGAGACAGTAAGATGGAAAAGAGAGAGAAAACAAAAGAAAATCGGTGTTAAAATGACATCTAAGATAAATAGTTTGAAATGCCTCCATGTTTCATACCCGGGGAAGGTTCCTTTTTTGCCTTTAATTGCACGTTAGAAGGGAACACTATGAAGGTAGAGATTCTCCAATGAATACATCGTCATAGGAGAAGCTGCATCTGGTAAATCTCTCTCCCCCCTCTCTCTCCCTCCTCCTCTCTCTTTCTCTCTCTATCTATCTATCTATCTATCTGTCTGTCTGTCCATCCATCTATCCCTATCCCTATAGCTATCCCTATCCCCATCCATTCAATCCATCCATCCACATGCACATGTATAGGTTTAGCCCCCTTCAAACAATTTTTGTTAAAAATGATGGGGCTGAAAATTGCAATTTGTATCACACAAGATTTGCATTAGAGCTCTGAAATTACCAAGAGATTTCAATACATTTTCAAGGAGGGCACATTATGAACTGTTGCTACAACACCGCTGAGTATAATTGAAGCTAGAATACAGATGAATATCCCCCCCTGAAACCTCCCATTTAGTGAAAACCTAGTATGGAGTGGATGGAGAGTTAGGTATAGATGGGCAAGGTTTATGGAACTGGTTCCCAACCTTTTTTTTGACCAGGGACCACTTGACTAGGGACCACTCTCCAACATTAGTACCTAAAGAGTTACAAATCAGTTTTGGTCAACTTTAGATTTGGTTTGGTTATTTGGGGTGCTGATTCAGAAAATTGCATTGGATAGACCACATCAGCTCAATTTTCTGATACAGAACATATGCCAACTAGTAGTCGCCAACTGCTCACCCACAGAAAACCATATTTAATAATCTAGAGCTGATGTGGTGGTAGTAATCTTTCATGGGTAATCCTGTCCCCGCCTGACATACTTGTTGCCTTGGCACTATAAGAGGGTTTCATGAGACCACTCACTCTCATACCGCATGGTTTCAAAGCAACGGTTAGTAATGGTAAGGCCGCGGACTGTGTTTACATGCTTGAGCACCACTGGTGGTCCACGGAACACAGGTTGGGAATTACTGGTTTATAGGAAGAAACATTACACAGAAAACAACAGCCTAAAGCCTTGTAGTATCTTAAAGATTAAAACTTTTAATTTGGGCATAGGTTTATTATGGCAGTCTTTCTCAACCAGTGTGCTGTGGCACACTAGTGTGCCGTGACGGATCTCCTGCTGTGCCACGAGAAAAGCTCTCTGCCCCCCTTCCTCCCCCCTCCTGCCGAACTCCTGCTGCTTGGGGGAGGAGGAAGGGCTGGGCAGTGGCAAAGAAAAAGAAGGGTGCCGGGGCGACGCCTCCTTCGGCCATTTCCCCAACCAGCCTCCAATCCGCCATGACTCCCACCATGACTCTCGCCCCTCGCTCGCTGAAGCCGCGTGGAGGAGCCCCGCCCACTGAAGCCCATCCACCGCTCATGCTCCTCCTCTGTAGGAGAGCTGAAGCTGGGGGAAGGGGCGGGGCATGGTGCGGCCTGGCTCTGCCCCCTCCCCCCGCTTCGGCACTCCCAGAAGCTGCTCCAGCCTTGAGGGGACAGTGCCAAGCCAGCATTGTGCTGGCTCTGGCACCGCTGGCTTGGCACTGCCCCCTCAAGGCTGGAGCAGCTGCTGGGAGAGGTGAAGCCGGGGTAGGGGGTGGGGCATGGTACTCCCAGCAGCTTCTCCCAGCAGGCCACCAACCCCCAGCCGTTCTTTACTGTGTTAGAGTGTCATTTTGTGTCATTTTGGTTGGTGGTGTGCCCCCAGATTTTTTTAATGTTAAAAGTGTGCCGCGGCTCAAAAAAGGTTGGGAAACACTGCATTAGAGTATATGCCTAATAAGATCCCATAATTGGAATTCTTACATATTTCCCTATTTTAAAAGCTGCAGCTGTGTATTTTCAGCTTTCTTTAAAAAGGGAGCTTTGTGTCCCTATTGCACTTCCCCATGCCTTTCAACAGCATGGCAGCATAGTACACAGAGTAGCAGCCACTCCCTTGATTGTAAAGTTGTTGTTTCAAGACAGAAAAAGAGCTATGATGAGTGCATTCATATATACTCTTGGAAAACTTCACTATCCATAAAGCGTAAGGCAGCCCTTTCAGCAATCCCTGCCAAATTTATGTATTTTGTTGAACTTCCAAGTGCTTTTGTAAGCTGCCCCAAGTCCCTTCTGGGAGATGGTAGCAGGATACAAATAAATAAATAAATAAATAAATAAATAAATAAATAAATAAATAAATAAATAAATAAATAAATAATAATGTACACTTTTAAACTTTTTGGCACTGATAAAACACCCCTATGGAA
The DNA here is from genome assembly GCA_030556195.1 of Anolis apletophallus. Lineage (NCBI taxonomy): Eukaryota > Metazoa > Chordata > Lepidosauria > Squamata > Anolidae > Anolis > Anolis apletophallus. Next base: position 109,459,540 of record JARBWK010000003.1, on the reverse strand, counting down.
CGTTTGTTGCTTAACTTTGCGCCGCCCACTGATATTTTTATAATTTTCCTCTTATTTTAGTTTTCAAAAAAGTCTAGACTTGCCTGGGCAACAGGGACCAGTTTTTCCTACCGGTATATGCTTCCAAGCACAATGGCCAGGCACCAAACTGGACAAGCACATGGCAGAGGGCAAACGGCCACATGTATGACTTTGGCATTTTAATGTGTTTTAAGGGACAGGGAAGGAAATCATCTAAAAATTACACTAAACAAATTAAAAGAGCTTTGATAAGACTGGTGTGGGACATCCGAGGTCCTGCAAACCACAGCTTAGGTTGGGCTTTCAGAGAGAATAACGTCATAGCATTACTTATTACTGGTACCGTAGTTTTAGACTCTGAGCTTAATGATCTTAACTATCTCCCTTCTCATCCACTGCTTTTTAAACTGTAGGTCACAGCCCCAAATGAAGTCCCCGTAACTCAGTGTTGGGGTTACCAAAACCTGGCAACAGTGAAAAGTTTTTGATTGCCACCCATTAACACAAATCTGTTAGCAACAACGTATAGAGTTTACAGTGGACGCTGCAGAAAATGCTTCAGCTGTACGCCACAAAAAAGGAAAATTAACCCACTTAGCAGGCCTTGCAAATGACAATTTATTATCAGTAAATATCGGCTCACATACCTATTTTATATACCTGAGGTGACATAACAAAGTCTTGGGCCAAAAGGGATTGCATGTGGGAAAAGATTAAGAAGCCCTGATCTAGTTCGGTTATGTTTTGGGGATCTTTCTAGTCATTCTGCCAAATGCAACCCAGCACTCTGGCCCCATGGCCTTTCCAGTAAGGATTTGGGGGTTTCTGGGAGTTGTGGTCCAAAGAGCAACTCTTTTGAGATCTGTTCCTTATATGGAACAAGGGGATAGTGCTGATTGGGACATGGGTCCATGGAATTGGTAACTGCTTATTGCTTTCTGGCAAGTATGATTTGCCTCGTCTGATGTAAAACACAAATGTCTGCTCTACAAGTAGAATGACTAGGTTCTAATATGGCAGTGGTTTTCAGCCTGTGGGTCCCCAGAAGTTTTGGCCTTCAACTCCCAGAAATCCTAACAGCTGGTAAACTGGCTGGGATTTCTGGGAGTTGTAGACCAAAACACCTGGGGTCCCACAGGGTGGGAACCACTGCAATATGGAATTGCTTCCTGGAATCCAATCAACATTGAGAAAAAAATGTAAAGCACATCCTGTGACCGGAATGATCCAGTGTCTTTTATTATTGCATCACGTTCTGTCCTGAAAAGCAGTTCCTCAATCCTCACTAGCCACTTTAGGGAGAAGTATTGAGATGTTGAGAGGAAGAGGTGAAAATGGTGGCACTTTGAATTTTGGGCAGTTTTGCTGACGTTTTAAGACAAGCATCGCCTATATGCTTTTATTACTTGTAATGTTTAACCTATTGAGTAACCATGAGAAACATAGTTCTTAAGCTTAATTGTGTTCTTAAGCTGCTCTTGGTTGGTTAGGTATTCATTCTCCAGTTCAACATTATGTTTATTGTGTAATAAGTTTCTCCTCTATTCATGCAAGGGCATCCATGTGCTTTCGGTTTTATGTCTCTCGGTATTGCAACACCATTTGCCCCCCCCCCCAATGCTTGGTTACTTTTTATTATTTAATCTATTTAAACATGTATAAATATGTGGGAGGAAGTCTTAGGGAGGAGGGAGCAAGCTTGTTTTCTGCTGCCCTGGAGACTAGGGCGTGGAGCAATGGCTTCAAACTACAGGAAAGGAGATTCCGCCTGAACATTAGGAAGAACTTCCTGAGTGTGAGAGCCGTTCAGCAGTGGAACTCTCTGCCCTGGAGTGTGGTGGAGGCTTCTTCTTTGGAGACTTTTAAACAGAGGCTAGATGCTTTGAATGTGATTTTCCTTCTTCTTGGCAGAGGGTTGGACTGGATGGGCCACGAGGCCTCTTCTAATTCTATAGTTCTATGACTCTATTATTTATATCACTATGTTTTGATCAAGGATATGACTGTACAATGTGTGACTGGCCAGGACTGCCTGGAACGGCGTGATGGTATGAGTTACTAGTATAGGTTGTGTATCCCTTATCCAAAATGTTTGGAACCAGAGGTAATTTTAATTTTTTAAAAATGAAAAATGTGTATATGCATAATGAGATATTGTATGATGCAAATGAGACCCCAGTCTAAACATGAAATGCATTTATGTTTCATATACACTTTACACACATAATCTAAATATAGTTTTATACAGCATATTTTTTAAAAAAATGTTGTGCCCATTTAACTACCAGAAAGAAAAGGTGACACCGCTTTAACTGCCATCGCTCAATGCTATGGAATCATGAGAGTTTTAGTTTGGTGTGGGACCGACACTCTTTGGCAGACCTTGTAAAACTACAAGGGTATCAAACTGTATTTATTCTACAGTGTAGATGCACACAGGAAGGAAGTAACAACCCCTCTTTGAACTATTCATGCCAGAAGAAGTGTGATAGATTCCTTAGTCACCAAAAGTCAGAAATTACGTGCAGACATAGAACAAGAACAAGTAATTCTGTGCTTCAAAGTAAATGGAAATATTGAGCAGAGTGGAACAGGGTTGTGTCCTGCAGCTATCAGTCTTCAACATTGCTATCAATTATTAAAATAATGAGGTAGAGGAAATCCATATCCAGTTGCAGATGATACAAAGCTGGAAAGCATAGTTAACATATTGAAAGTTAGGAACAGAATTGAAAACGGCCTTGATAAACTAGAAAATTGGCTTGAAATTAAAGGAATGAAATTCAACAATGGATCCTTCTACATTTACCTAAAACCTGGGAGGAAGTGGGTTCAAATAACCCACTTCCTCTTGGGTTTCAATCCCCATCCCCTCCCACAATCCTGGCCTTTTCATTGGAGAGTAGAAAAAATCCCAGCCCCCCATTCCCCCAAAAAAACCTTACCAGAGGAGCCTGCCAGCAGCACAGGCCCCTCCGTAGAGTATTCTTAATGCTGGAAAATGATGTGTCAGGAGGGGGAGAGAAAGGGCCTCCCCCACCACTACCTGCTGAGGCATTATTTTCAAGCATCAAGAGGACTCTGCAGAGGGGCTTGTACAGCTGGCAGGCCCCTCCAATAAGCTTTGCAGGGGAAATGTGGGGCTGGGGGGAAGGGGTGGGTGACCAAGGAGCCTGAAGAACCAGGATGGCTGTGGGGATTGACCTCCAGGACTGCAGAAGTGGTCCTGGGAGTAAATCCCCACAGGGCCCACACCTGGAAAGATCAGAACCTTAGCTTAAGGTCAGGAAATTACCAGGTGTTTAATTAACGTGGACTAAATTAGGAAAACCCAGTTATAGCCACATTAATTAGCTTTCACCTGAGGTGTTATTTGGACACCTTAGGTAAAAGTGAGACAAGTCCCTCATTTTGGGCCTGTCTGGAAGGGCCCAAAGGCACATACAACATTCTCCTTTTAGGCTTATGGATGATTCTTGACTTAGCAGTAATACATGTGAGAAGGAGCTTGAGATAACTGGTCAGGGTAGACTCAATGGCTTATGAGGGCCCTTCCATCACTATGGTTTTGTTAATTGTACTCTATCTTAACCTACTAGCAATGAATTTGACTAACAATGCCACTTAGCTAACTGTCTCAAGTAGTTTGTCTCCTGTCTTTCTTGTTATACCCTGTGCTAATTGATAAATGAAAAATGGAGGGATTTGCAAACCGGCTCAAAAACTCATATTCTTCTGATCCCAGAAACTCAGACCTGTTGTGGTTGATTCAGTTGGGGGTGAGGGGGATCAATTTGTACTCAGAATTAAATTATTTTAAAACACAGATATAGGTCTGCAGCTTGAATGTACTCCTGGATTCAACTCTGAGCCTGTGATCTCAGGTGTCAGCAATGGCCAGGAAGGAGTGTGTTTGCACAGTTAAAAGTTTGTGTGCCAATTCTTTGAAATGGTGGTTCTTGCCTCAGTGACACAGGCCTTAGTTACATTACAGTTTAATTACAGTAACACACATTTTGGGGACCTATCTTTGAAGACTTTGGTAACTTCAACTAGTCCAAAGAGCTGCAGACAGATTGTTAACTGGGAACACACAAATCTCTTGGTATATGAGCGTCACTGATTCTGGGCACAATACAATGTGCTGGTTGTGATCCATAAAACACCCGACAGCTTAGGTCCAGGTTGTTTGAAGGACTCTAGTCTCACTTATGAATGAACCCCTGCTTTGAGATCAGCTCAGGAGGTCCTTCTTTCCTTCCTATCTTCTTCACATGTACATCTGGGGGGGGGGGGGAGAAGGTCTCCTCAGTGGACACCACACTGAAAAGTTAGACTGATATCTTCCCTACTTTATTTTCTGTTTCGTAGGACATTTGACGAGTAACTGTATGTGTCCCATCTCATCCAAACAATATGCTGGATCCTGCTACTTTTGCGCTGGGATGCATCTCTAGCCCTAGCAACATTGCCATATAATCCAGGTTAAAACTACTTTATATGGTCAGTGTAGACTCATATGAAGGGAAGGATATTAGAGGCAAATATGAAGTACATAATGAGAAGACAGGAAAGCTTGGAAAAGATAATGATGTTGGGGAAAATGGAAGGAAAAAGGGAGAGGGGCCGACCAAGGGCAAGATGAATGGATGGTATCTTTGAAGTGACTAATTGTAATGTTGTAAATGTTGTTAAATCTTGTTTTAACTTTTGTATCCTGTGCAGTTTTAGCAATGCGTTTTTTAAACTTGTAAGCTCCTTTGAGTTCTGAAACAAGAAAAAGAGGGGATAGAAATAATAATAATAATAATAATAATAAAAACTTTATTTGTATACCGCCCTATCTTCCCTAAGAGACTCAGAGCGGTTTCCACATATGCAAAATAATACAAAAACATACAATATAAAACAGAAGCATAGACATAAACTGTTAGCACAACATATACATTAAAATCAATTTAAAACCAGTTCTGCTCTGTTCTTCATGCGAATTAATAATTGCAAATATAATAGTTCTACCTTAGCAAAACAGAAACACAGTTAAAAGGCCAATAATAATAATAATAATAATAATAATCATAGTCATCATCATCTTTATCCCGCCCTATATCCCCAATGGGGACTCAAGGCAGTTAACAGCATATAGCGGCAAATATTCATTATAAGAATATAGTAATAACTTTATTTTATACCCTGCCTCCATCTCCCCGAAGGGACTCGGTGGCGGGGGGCTTACATGGGGCCAGGCCCAACAATGCAGTTAAAACATAACACATTAAAATGTAAAACAACAATATAAAGCAAAGCAAAAAATAAGAACAACAACATTATAACAAAATATAAGACAATGATCAAACCAACTATCAATAGCAAATTGAATGTCTCATCATGGGTGGGCAAACTGGTAAGATAATTTAGAAATGAAGGGAGGATAGTGATGTGTATCTTTTAATTCATGATTCTAGCAGACTAGAAATTGAAATTGTAGCAGAAAAAGATACAGTCTTTTACTGTGAGTCAGGAATAATGGAGTGTAAATAAAAATACCATAGTAGGCTATATTTCAAAGGAAGGAGCAGGCAAAACTTTGCCTAAGAAAATCCTATGACATTCATAAAATCTTCATAAGTCAACTAGCGACTCGAAGGCACATATGCCCACACACATTTAGCAAGGAGATACTGCCACCTAACAACAGAAAGGTAGAACTGAAACTGGTTTACTTTGCAGGCTTTGCAGATGGCCATTCTAATGAGTTGAATGGCATTTACTACAAGTAAATTTTGTATTGGATTGGAATCTCAGGAAGCAACTGGGAGTCTATGGAAATGTTATACTCCATGACAGAGATGTTCCCATGTAATATAGATTTCGTTTCAATTGTATTCTAGAAAATAGTTTTACTAAATACAATTGAATATTTTAATCTGTACTCATTACATAGAATCATAGAAGCATAGAATTGGCCATTCTAGTCCAACCCCCTGCCATCCAGGAAATGCACAGTCAAAGTACCCCCGACAGGTGGCCATCCAGCCTTTGTTTAATAGCCTCCAATGAATGAGCTTCCAGCAGAGTTCCACTGCTGAACAGCTCTTACAATTAGGACGCTCTTCTTAATGTTCAAGTGAAATCTCCTTTCTGTAATTTGAACCCAGGAAAAAGGAAGTGATTTAGGGCTTTTAAGACATTGGCATGTATATATTCAGATGAATTCAGAGACCTCTGTGTACTGGATGATCATTAACATATAAATATTATTTATAATTTTGGCAGTGGAATGGATTGTTTCAGAAGTTGATGGACTTTCCTTTCTTGTAGGTCTTTAAACTGAGGTTAGATAGCCATATTTTTTTAAAAAAAGAAATAGGTTTAGAATAGGTTTCATTCTGAATGAAAACCTGAAGTGCCCCCCCCCCCCCCAATACAAAATCCTGTCCATCTCATAAAGGACTATTTTGTACATGCACTTTGTGGTTCACTGGCTCCATCCCAACTCAGCACAAATGAATTTTCCAGGAATAAATCATCAATGAAGATTTTACAGAATAGATCTCTACCTATGCCAGAAACATCAATGCGATAATGTTATAGAAATGGTATGGAATAGCAGACCAATTGAAGAACTCCATATAACTTACTTGTTTCCTCCTTCACTATTTACACCTCATCATCTTTCTAGAATTCAGATTCAAAGCATTTTACAAATTAAAATTAGTACAGTTAAAACCACAAAGCTTTGGCATTATCAAGACATATTCATACAATTTAAAAGAGAAATACATTGGACCTATGCCTTTTGTATTGAACTTAGGAACAGACCAGTCTATTCCTTGTTGCAACAAGTTGTAATGTATTGTGTATAAACTCTCTCAAGCATTTTGTTATTAATAGTAAATGAAAGTTTGTTATCCCTAGTGTCTTGTTAATACCCTTTTGAACCTAATTCTAAGGTCCCTTCTACACTGCCATATAATCCAGATGATGATGATGATGTCAGGAGCAACTTGAGAAATTATAAGTTGCTTGTGAGAGAATTGGCCATCTGCAAGGACATTGCACAGGGGACACCCAGATGTTTGATATTTTACCATCCTTGTGGGAGGCTTCTCTCATGCCCCCGCATGCGGAGCTGGAGCTGACATAGGGAGCTCAACCTACCCTCCCCAGATTCTAACCTCAAACCTGTTGGTCAGCAGTCCTGCCGGCACGAGGGTTTAACCTACTGTGACACTGGGGGCTCCAATCCAGATTATCAAGGCAGATTATGTTTTGAACTGGATTAAATGAGTCTACACTGCTAAATAATCCAGTTCAGAGCAGATAATCTGGATTTTATTTGGCAATGTAGAAGGGGCCTAAGATACCTGGAAGTGCTAAACAGAGAGATTTGTAATAGGAAGACTAATCAGTTTTCCAAAAAGCTAAATTTCTCTATATTACCCCCAGGCAATCCACTTATGGTAAGATTGGTTTGTTGGTTTTTGATCCAATGAGCAATCTAATTCAGTCTGGATGTTTCCTATTTTGTTTTTTCAAAGGAGATTCTCATGTATCTTATTTGTTTTGTTACAGCGTCTTGTCTCTCCTGAAGTAGAAGAAATGAGCTGGGGATTTCTCCGTGATATTCTAAGTGGGGTGAATAAATATTCAACTGGAATTGGCAGAATTTGGCTGGCTATTGTGTTCATATTCCGCCTCCTTGTCTACGTTGTGGCTGCAGAACACGTCTGGAAGGACGAACAGAAGGAGTTTGAGTGTAACATCAAGCAACCTGGCTGCGAAAATGTCTGTTTTGATCACTTTTTCCCCGTTTCCCAAGTCAGGCTCTGGGCCTTGCAACTGATCATGGTCTCCACCCCATCCCTTCTTGTTGTTCTCCACGTTGCTTATCGTGAAAATAGGGAAAAGAGACACAGAACAAAGCTCTACAAGGACCCAGGGAGTATGGATGGCGGATTGCTATGCACCTATCTCATCAGCCTCCTTTCCAAAACAGGATTTGAAATTGGTTTCCTCTTTTTGTTTTACAAGCTCTATGGTGGGTTCAATGTCCCCCGCCTTGTGAAATGTAACATGAGTCCGTGTCCCAACACGGTTGACTGTTACATATCCAAGCCCACTGAGAAGAAAGTCTTTCTCTATATTGTGGTGGTGACGTCTTGCTTGTGCATCGTCTTAAATGTCATTGAATTCAGCTATTTGATTTTCAAATATTCCATCAAATGTTGCTTCAAGAATTATATCAAGAAGGCCCAAGACTCCAAAAGTGAACACAAGAAATTGAATTCTACAGATCACAATGGGACAGTCTTGTATTTCGGGAGTGATTTGGACACGGTCTTTGATATCCATGAAACAGAAGTAAAAACCCAGCCCAGCAGCCAACATGAAGAATAAAAGCACGTGTTAAAAAGAAAACATGTCCACGACTTTAAAAATGGACACTGAGAAAATACTATGACAGCTTGAGGACTTTATGCTGTAGGCTATTTCTCCCCACAAATGAAATTATTTAAAGTTCACAATATTAAGGACCCAGTGGGATGTAGTGGTTTGAGCATTGGAGTAGGTCTCTGGAGATTAGGGTTGATCCCTGCTCAACCATTGAAAACTACTGGGTGACCTTTCGCCAAGGTACACATTCTCAGCCTCAGAGGAAGGCAAAAGCAACCCCTCCCAACAGATATTGCTGGGAAAACTTTGTGATAGGCTCACGATCAGTTGGAAATGACTTGAAAACACACAACAGAAGTAGTGATTCCCCAAAATCAATGTGTAAACATTTGATGCATATGATAAAAAAACATTGAAAAGACCAGTAATTCAGAGTTCTCTTGTCTTAAAAGAATTAAAAGTCGGCCTATTGAGATTTCCTCTTTTCCTTCCAGGAATAGAAAGTTGTTGGTTCCTGCTGGTGGCCCATTGGCTCCCACATCATGAGTTAGGGCCTTCTCTGTGACATTCTTGTCCTCCCAGGTGTCCCCAAATTTTTGCAATGGAAGCTCCTGCATTCTCCTCTTACTACAAATGTCAGGGGCTCCTGATACATTATTCAAGAGAAGTGTATAGCACTGTACATGCAAGCTTTACTGGATGGTAGAGGAACCCACTTCTCTCCCCAAGGGGCATTGCTAAAGTGGTAGAAAGTCTTACGCAACCACCTATCCCCACCAGTGTGTTTGCCGTGGCTAAGCCTTTGTGTTTTCCAGAAGGAATTACTGGGACACTCTTTCAGGAGATGCAAACATTATCTACCCACTTGATAATGTTTGCCATTAGTACATATTATATATAACAGAATATTTATAGGTATAATGATATTTTATTTATATTCTGTCCTTCTCACCCGTAGGGCGGATCATAGTACACATACACAGCAAACATTCAATGCCGTTTTTTGGACGGGGCAGAGACAGACAGAAAAGAAAGGAGGTGTATTGTGTTGACATCCAGTTTGTCAGCTCCCTTGGAAGTTGCCAGCCACGGGGGTGCTGCCATCTCATCCTCTATGACGAAGAGCCACCAGGACTTCCTCCTTCCTTTTGGTCACTGGCATTCTTTGATCTTTTTCTTTATGGTGTCATAAAATACCTCCCTGCATTAGTAGTACCTAATTTCTCTAATCACAGCTGTAAGCTGTTTTTGAACTGCTTAGGTAAACAGTGATCAGGGCTGACAGTTGGTAGCCCATGCCAGTCCGGGGCTTCGAACTGGCAACCTTCCGATTGGTAGATCTTATCATTGTTGGTGACAAGGGATAAGATCCCACCTTTTGACTGGTAAGAAAGCTGACAAAAGAATGGGTGTTCAGCCTGTTAGAAATGGGGCAGCAGCCCATCTGAAAGAATAGGTGTGGAGGCTTCCTGGAACCCCATTTTGCTAATGACCTAGGAATACCATAGTTTTTATCAAGGCAGTTTTTATTACAGCATATGTAAGAAACTGGCTAAGTTTTAGTGGGATCAATACCATGTGTGTTTAGAGAAAAAGACCCACCCAGGTTAATTCCAATACAAGGATTGGGTGAATGGGATAATTAAGGTCAGCAAGTATGAGCCACTCCCGAAGTGTTTGTAATTCAACTATGGGCTAACAGAATATTTGCTCAAGCTTACTCTGTGCTAGCTCCTGGCTTGCTGCCTATTTGATGCAGGCAAGTTTATCTTCTCTGCTCGTCTCCATGTCCAAGAAAGGAAGATTGGAAGAGACATTTTCTGTGGGAAGAATTGCATGAGTCAATGCAAGGACTATATGTGAGTGTGCTACTCCAGAGGGATTGTGATTGTCTTAACGCAAGACTGCAAGTTTGTTTGGAAGTTACTGGTTTTTGAACTCTGCTGCATAAGAGTAAAAATTTTCCCTCTTCTACTTGTGTTGCACATATGAAAATACAAAAGGACTAAGCTTCAACTGTTCTCCATGTATCGTCAACCCATAAGAGTTTCCACCAAAGCTGTTTTCAACAGGGACAGATTCAGCTATGGTCATGTATTTGTAGTCAGCACAGTTTGTGGGGATGCTTTTGGGAGTGTTTGGAAATAGCAAGTGGCACAGAGGGCTGCTGGTATTCCCTAAATGTATGATATTTTTACTTATCTGCACTGGCCTCCACATGGGTTCTGGGCCCAAATTTCAATTCTGGTTATTATATTTCAAAGCCTATATGGTTTGGGTCCAAAGCATTTAAAGCAGTGGTTCTCAACCTGTGGGTCCCCAGGAGTTTTGGCCTACAACTCCCAGGATTTCTGGAAGTTGAAGGCAAAAACATCTGGGGACCCACAGGTTGAGAACCACTGATTTACAGGAATGGCTCCTTGCATGTGATTCTATGTATTAAGATCTTCAGAGAAGGCTGTTTTATCTCCAAGAGCTGTCTAAAGTTTGGTTTGTCCTTTCTCAAGTCTTGGATTTCTGTTAAACTCACGGGGCTTGTGAAAACCACCCGATTTCAATGTGGCTTTAAAATTTTGATTAGTCCCTGCCCTCTCAACTTAGATTGTAAATGTTATCTTCTGTTGCAATTTTGTAATTATCTTCTGTTGCAATTTTTTTTGCATTTTCTAGCATTTCATTGGATTTTAATTTTTTAAAATATTTTGTTGAGCTGATGTGAAATGAGAAGCAGCAAAAATATAGTCAAGAGAAATTCTCTTACTGGTTTCGAAATGAAGTCAAAACTAAGATGGCTTGTTGCCACATCCTACCAAATGTAAATAAAGCCAACAGTCAGATTGCTATATGCCTCAAACCTCAGCTTGCGATCTCTTCTCTGAAGTCATCAGCTTAATTCCTTGCTCCAGTTCAGTAAGAAACTCTAACTCCCGAATTTTGCCATTATTACCTCTTCCACAACCCCTTCCTCTGCTTACATTTATATTTTGTCTGCCTCATATATAGGTATTAAACCAGTTTTATCATTTCCCTCAAAACCTCAGGTTCATGTCTTCTCTTGAGTGGAGGAGATAGTATGGAGGAGACTAGAAGTTTTCTTTTCCATTTTCAGCTAGTAGCAGTTGGTTCTTATGCCTACATTATGAGTCAGCATTCATTGTAGTGTAATTCAATAAAAACAGTCAGTTTTGAGTTGTGCTCAAATGTGATGGCATGTTTCACTAAACCCAGGGTAGGCAACTTTGTGCTTTCCAGTTGTTTGGGACAAGAAGTCCTATCAGATCTACTCCTCATAGGCAATGGCCAGGAATTCTGAAAGTGCAGTCCAATATCTGGATGGCATCAAATTGTCCACTCCTGAATTAAACCATTAACATTAACCTCATTGTTAACTAATATCAGGTCTGCAGAGGAAGATAATGTATCAGGTAGTTGCTAATTCAACCACCTAGATACAAGAACCTGGTTTAGGCTGCTCAGACTCCTGAACAGAAAGTTTGTTGCAGCCATATTCAATACTCACCACAAACGGACATACCTCTGCTAACCTATAGACTGCCCCTTGACTTACCATACAGCCCCTGAAACCCCTTTCCCATATCCATTCCATGACTTATTAGGATAATTAAAAGTTGGAGAAATGTCTGGCTAAGTCTTATAACCAGGTGCAAAATGACTGCATTAGTGCAGAGAGCTGCCAAAGTTTTCTGGATAGCTCAACATTCCTGGAATCATTTTATGTCTAGCTAAGGAGACATAGTAGGACACTTTTCTGATCTGCTCCCCACAAGATATTATATTAGCCAGGAACTCATTTACTAGGATGATTGGGTAGCAATTTGTTGTCCAGGCTATTTTCCTTCCCTGAAGATGTACTACTACTATCTCTTTGATAGAAAATAATATTTCACCCTTCAAAAGATTATGATCCCAAATCCAGTATTTTCGTAACACCGACATTACAAAGACATTTCTTGATTACTATTTTACCTCAGTAAGTAGGAAGACCTGTGATGTTAAAAACAGCCAATAGGAAAACTAGATTGAAGAATTGAAGGTGCAGGAACTGCTGTGGCTATTACAGAAAAATTATTATGGAAAAATTATTTTTATGCATCTTTCTGAGTTCCATGCAGCATGTCCTTATGGTGGTCCCTCCATCTCCACACATTCTTTATCTACAGATTTAACCATTTGCTGTTTGAAAATACAAGGGTTATCCGGAAAGTAAGGTTACAAGGCACATAGCTCTCACGGGGAATTTTTGCAGGGGAAGCTGGTATCACTGCCGTGTAGCAGGAAACCAGCTGAAGCGAAAGAGCAGTGCCAGTCGTCAGTAGCTCATTGACTGACTTTGTGGTGAAGGTTAGAGATGAATATCCTCATTCAATTTCCCGCCAAGTGCGAAGTTCGCGGGATTCAAAACTCAGCAATTGGTGAGAGAAATCATGCCACCAGGGGAGGAAGAGGAGACAGCGGAAGCTGCTTGGCGGCGGTTCCCTAAAGTAACAGTTCCTCCTCTTCCTCCTTGTCACCTTCCACCATGTAAGCTGCTCTGAGTCCCTTTTGCGGAGAGGGAAGCGGCTTATAAATAAAGTTTATTATTATTATTATTCTCGCTCTAGCAGCAGCATGTTGGGCTGGGTTTGCTCAGCTATGGTTCAATTCGCCGAGGGGCTCGGGAGCTCGGGAAGCCCCTCCAGCTAACAGACAGCCTTGGCCTTGCCTCCACCTCCTGCTCCAGTTCTGTTGCTGCTTCCTCCTCCCCCTCGTCCTTTTCTGCCACTGCCAGCTCCTGCAGACGGGATCCGGTGGTTCCTCGAAGTGACAAACTGGCTGAAAAAGGCGGCAGGAGACATCTATAACAGAGGCATCGAAAAACTCGTCCCACGGATGACAAAATGAATTGAGGAAAAATAATGTAATATCTATCCATGTAAGTTTTATTAAAATATATTCATTCTTTGTATTTTAAAAAAACCAATTGTACCCTTACTTTCCGAATATTCCTCATATTTTTTTTAAAAACCCTTAAATCTAAACTGTTATTTTGCCCTATTATATAAAGAATGCATTTTTTGTAAATTGTATATATTTTGCATGAATATTGGTATCCACAGGGGATCCAAGAACCAAATCCCAGTGGAGACCAAGGGTCGCTGTTCTGATTTTGGGAAACATATATATAAGACCTAAGTATGAAGCAAGAAAATGATCATAAGAAGCAGATATATATATTTGATATTCATGGAATCCATAGAAATTTAGATGGGGAGATCATATGGTTTGCTAATGGCATACTGTATGTATGTTTGTCAATTCAAATTTTACTTCAAATGCATCCCCAATGCAGAAATCCACTACCCATTTACTCACTCTAAAGAGAAGGGAGTGCTAGAAATCTGCATCACACACAGACAAAGCAATTCTCCAACAAGCAGTTGAATCTTACTTTCAAAACTGAGGGTCCTTCCAGAGAGGCCTAAATCCTGAGATAAACCAGCATTTAAAATGCAGGTTTCTCTTGAGTTTTAGGTCACAAAATGGTCCCAAATCCCAGTTTGGTGAAAGAGTATCTATATCCTCCTGGGTTGATCAGCCCATCAGAAGCTTACTCCTAGACATGAGAGAAGCTTCTTCAGGCCTCTTCAGTAAATTTACTGGGGAAACCGGGATCAAAGAAGGAAGGGTGGCAGTGCCATCCTGGTTCTACAGGCTCTTGGAGCCAAAAGAACTGTGATGGCTGTGGAGATTGACCAATGGGATTGAGGAAGGTGATCCCAAGAGTCAGTTCCCACAGGCCCCTTACCTGGGAAGGTGTGAACCTTCCTGGAAAGTCCACACCTTCCCAGGTATTTTTTAACCTGTAGTAAACCATGAAATCCAGATTTACTCCATGTTAAACGGGATTAACCCGAGATGTTGTTAGGCATTTTCAGTTGGTGGCATGTACAGAAAGCAGAGGCTGATTCTAGAGAAATGGTTAGGTTGCTTACCTGTAACCGTGTTTCTTCGAGTGTAAGGTCTGTGAAATTCAAACAAATGGGTTTACTCCCGCGCATGCGTAGAATCTCGGACATACTAGCTAAAAATTAAAGATTTACATATGCCCCTCCCACTCCCCGCCCTCCCTCATCCCCACTGTAGCTCCCCAGGCAGGTCCTTCCCGCCAGACCGCAGCAGGAACCTAGGCATGACATCAGCGGGGGAGGACGGGTGGGTTCTGTGTGAATTTCACAGACCTTACACTCGAAGAAACACGGTTACAGGTAAGCAACCTAACCTCCTTCTTCGTGTGGTCTGTGAAATGCACACAAATGGGTGACTTAACAAGCTTATGTACCTTGGAGGTGGGTCATGCCACACAGGAGAACAGGACGGCTCTGCCGAAGGATGCATCTTTCTTCGCGAGAACGTCGAGCTTGTAGTGTGCTGCAAACATCGAGGGGGTCACCCAGGTAGCAGCCTTGCAAATTTGGTCAACAGGAACACCCCGCAAAAACGCTTGGGATGTGGAAACGGCCCTTGTGGAATGGGCTTTAACACCAGCGGGTAATTCCTTATGGGCTAACTGATAAGCCAATCGGATTGCCAGGACTATCCAAGAGGCTAAACGTTGAGAAGAAATGGGAAGTCCGAGGGAATCTTCCCTATATTTGAGAAACAACTTGGGGGATTTTCTATAAGGGGCTGTTCTATGTAAATAGAAGGACAAAGCCCTTTTAACATCTAAAGAGTGGAGTGCAACCTCCAGAGAGGATGAAGGTTTTGGAAAAAATGTCCTGAGTCATATGGAAGTGGGAAACAACTTTGGGAAGAAAAGTGACATCCGTCCGGAGGACCACTTTATCTTCATGAAACCGAATGAAAGGGGGATCAGAACAGAGCGCTGTGATTTCACTGGCTCTTCTGGCCGAGGTAATTGCCAAAAGGAAGGCAGTTTTCCATGAGAGATGGGAGATATGGCAGGTTGCCATAGACTCAAAGGGAGGCTTGGAAAGTTGGGAGAGGACAAGTTTCAAACTCCAAGATGGAGGTGGGGGAGAAACAGGAGGGAAAGACTTTTTATAACCCTGTAGAAACATGCCCACCATGGGGTCCTGGAAGAGGGACGGAAGGCCAATTTTTTTCCTGTACCAGGAGAGGGATGCCAAATAACATTTAATGGAGGAAAGGGAGAAACCTTTCGTGGAAAGGTGGACGAGGAAGTCTAAAACAACTGACGTGGGAGCGGACTGTGGTGAGTGGCCCAATGGCTGGACAAACGCACGGAATTTGTCCCACTTATAAGTGTATGCCTTCCTGGTGGAAATCTTTTGAGCTGCCTGGATTATCAGGCGGACAGGGTCGGAGAGGTGGGACAGGGCCTGATCCTCCATGCTGTAAGGTGGAGAGATGGAAGGTCTGGATGTAAGATGAGGCCCTGTTGAAGGGAGAGGAGGTCGTGATCTAACGGCAGACGGAGGAAGTCCCCCTGAGAGGCCTGGAGAAGGGGTGTGAACCACGGCTGACGAGGCCACCAAGGGGCTATGAGGACACAGTCTGAGTTGTCGGACAGTAACTTTGCGACCACCCTGGACAGAAGTGGAAGTGGAGGGAATGCATACAGGAGACCCGGGGACCAGTGGTATAGGAATGCGTCTCCTAGACAGTCTGGGGATGCGTGAGGTTGGAGTCTTGCGCAATACCTGCAGCAGTGGGTGTTGAGGTGTGATGCAAATAGATCTATTTGGGGTGTGTCCCAACGCCTGATTAGTGAGAGGAAGTGGCGAGGACTGAGCTGCCACTCGTGAGTGGTGGACGACGTCCTGCTCAGTGAGTCGGCTAAAGTGTTCTGAAGGCCCGGGAGGTGGATGGCCTGGAGAAACGTGTTGTGGAGAATGCACCACTCCCATATTCGAAGAGAAATGGAGAGGAGAGTGGGAGAGCGGGTGCCCCCTTGTCTGTTGATGTAGCATTTCACCGAGGTGTTGTCCGTGAGGACTTGAATCACCTGGTTGGAGACTACAGTCACGAACGACCGAAGGGCCTTCTACACTGCCGTGAGCTCTAGGGCATTTATGTGAAGTCTCTTTTCGTGGAGAGACCAGTGACCGCTGATAGTCAGGTCTTGGAGGTGAGCACCCCACCCCGTGGATGACGCGTCTGTCGTCAGGGACAGGGATGGCTGGGGAGGGGAGAATGGAAGGCCCGAGCATACATTGGATCTGTCTGTCCACCATGACAGGGACCGTAGGACATGGGCGGGGGGTGGAGAATCATGTTTTGGCTGTCCAGTCCTGGCTGGAACACAGAAAGGAACCACGCTTGGAGGGGACGGAGGCGGAGGTGGGCGAACGCGGTAACGTTCGTGGTGGAAGCCATATGACCAAGGATAGATTGGACGGTCCAGGCGGAGCACTGATGGGTGGATTGGATGGCCTGGATGGAACGGCATAGATTGAGGAAGCGATCCTCCGGAAGGTAGGCCCTCTGGGACACAGAATCTAGGACAGCACCTATGAATTGCACCGTCTGGGCAGGTGAGAGGTGAGATTTCTCGTGGTTGACGATCAGTCCCAGGCTCTGCAAAAGAGATAAGGCATAACTAATATCAGATGACAGCTGGTCACCTGACCCAGCGCAAAAAAGCCAGTCATCCAGGTAAGGAAAGACGGTGACGCCCTGTTGACGGAGATGGGAGGCGACGACCGCCATACATTTAGTAAAAGTCCTTGGGGCCGTGGAGAGGCCGAAGGGAAGGACATTAAACGAATACGGGGCACCGTCTACCATAAAGGTGAGGTATTTCCTGTGAGACTGCCGAATTGAAATATGAAAATAGGCGTCCTTAAGGTCAACAGTTGCCATCCATGCTCCCTTCGGAATGAAAGGGAGGATGGAGGGGAGAGTGACCATCCTAAATTTGCGTGGCCTGATGAATTGGTTGATTTCCCGGAGGTCCAAAATGGGCCGGAGACCACCATCCCTTTTGTCTACTAGGAAATATCTAGAAAAAAAGCAAAATTGGAGTTGGTGGGATGGGGTTGGGGAAATGGCTCCTTTAAGAAGGAGGGAGTCAACTTCTTGTAGTAGGGCAGGAGAGGCCTGAGTAGAGACAGGCTTCACGGGGGGCGGGAGAGATTGAAACTCTATGGCGTAACCTCGGTAAACAATGTCCAGAACCCACCTATCGGTGGTGATGGACTGCCAAATTGAAAAGAAGGGTCGTAACCTATCAAAAAACAGGTTAGAAAC
This sequence comes from Anolis apletophallus, assembly GCA_030556195.1. Classification (NCBI taxonomy): domain Eukaryota; kingdom Metazoa; phylum Chordata; class Lepidosauria; order Squamata; family Anolidae; genus Anolis; species Anolis apletophallus. The sequence goes on along the minus strand of JARBWK010000003.1, from coordinate 109,441,888 downwards.
GGCGTGTCTTGTTATTCGAAGATCTACCACCTCGGTACTGACCCCTGAATGGAGCGCCTGGACGCCTGTATCCTTGCGAGGGGAACTGCGGCCGCTGTCCTCCTCTGTACGGGGCAGTATTGTAGTAGCCACGAAAGGGCTGGTGGTAATAAGGACACCAACGCTGTCTGTAGGACTGGTAGGCAGAGTTGGATTGGTGGCTGTATTTATTTAGTGTCTGTTTCATTTTGTGGGAATGCTCCAACTGAGAATCTGTCTCAGGATTGAAGAGACCAGCCTCATCCATGGGAAGGTTTTCGATCAATGATCGTTGGTTAGAAGACAATGCTGCGGATCGTAACCAGGCATGTCTCCGAAGAGCAACTGAGCCAGCAATAAGTTTGCCTGAGGTATCTGCCCCATGTTTGGCCAAGTCCTTTTGGAGAGTGGCCAAAGTGAGTGCTTCCTGATGGAAAGCTTTAGCCATAGGCTGTTCAGACACTGCAAGGAGGTCCAAATAAGGGCTTTTCTTATTCCAGAGGTAGGATTGGTAGACGCTCATATAGACGCCGTAATGTGCCATTCTGCCCGACAGACATGCGGAAGAATAAAATTTTTTGGCCATAGCGTCAAGCTTTCTCCCTTCTTTGTCAGAAGGGGCGGCCTGGTTGTTCTGGGCTGGCTTAGGCTGAGCATCCGTAACAATAGAATTCACCTTCGGAAGTCTGGCCAGCCACGGAGTGGTGGACAGGTCGATTCGATATAGATTCTCTGCCCGCCTGGATGTACTGGGGACGGAAGCCGGGGCAACACCAGTGACCTTTAGCAACTTGACCAAATAAGGAATGGTCGGCAACATGGTGGATTGCTGAGTTTGTTGTTGCTCAGCAGAGGTAAAATAAGGGTCTTGAACCACGTCCTCAGATTGAGGGGGCTGTACGCCCAGCGATCTGGCCAACCTTATTAGTAAAGCAGAAAACTTTTTATATTCCTCTGCCTGCTGAAGATCTGTCTCAGGTTCAGGCAGTGGGGGAATGGGAGTCACATCAGATGACTCTATATCCGCGTCATTGTCATCAACTGGGAGGTGAGGGGGGATTGAGGAGGAGCAGGAGCAGGGAGAGAAGGGGCTTGAGTGGGAGGGGCTGAGGGGGCTGGAAGAGCTGGAGGGGGAGGGGCCACGGATTGCGGGGCATACGTGGCAGGAGGCCACGGATACCGGTAAAAATCTGGATGGGAATAAGGCTCAGGAGGATAGTAGCCATAGTGAGGGAAAGGAGGAGGGTAAGGGGGGGTATCCATAGGGATACCCATAAGGAGGATCCCAGGGATGAGCTCGGTCACCGGAGCCCTCTTTCAGAGGGCTCCGTGACCGAGAGCGATGGAAGTCATCCACAGGGAAATCAGCCTCAGGGGAAGAGCGCCGCTCGGCCGCGCGGCGCTCCGGGGGCGAGCGTGCGCCCCCGCGAAGCGGCGGGAAGGCAGCAGCAGCTGATCGCAAGGAAAGGGAGGGGAGGCCGCGTGGCGCTGGCCTCCACGTGGCGTGGCTCGGTCTCCGACGAGCCGCACCACGGCGGGAAAGCAGCAGCAGCTGATTGCAGAGAGGAGGAGGGAGGCCGCGTGGCGCTGGCCTCCACGTGGCCCAGGTCGGTCTCCGGCAAAAGGGAAGGTGGGGTGGGAGCCTGAGCGAGCGGAGGAGAGGGAGGCGAAGGCAGCTCAGGCTCGGGAACTGGAGAGAATAAGAGGTTGGGAAGAAAGTGGGGGGAATTTTCGACCCCCGAAAATTGAGTGCTTTCTTCAGGAAAAAGTTGCAGCGTTTTAGCTGCACATAAAGCAAGAGGAGGACTGGGGAGCACAGAGCCTCACATTATTTTGTGCCAAAGTATCACAAGGACTGGAGGGCCCAGGACCAACCAGGAGCCTTGGAGTTTTCTGAGCCCGGGGCTCTTTAGATTTTTCTTTAGACTTGCCAATCTTGGCAGCCTTTAGTTTTTTCTTCCGGAGTGGCTCAATGGCAGAGTCAGAGGCCAACTCACGGATGGCACCATCGGTTTTAGCATTCAGGGGGCTGGGATTCTGAGTCCCCGAAGGCAGAGAGGGCTGGCTCATGGAGCGAGAGAGCCCAGTCTCTGAAGAGAGCAAAGCCTGCTCAAAAAGGGTGGCTTTGAGTTTAGAATCCCTGTTCTTCAGGGTTCTATTAGAAAAAGTCCTGCATATCTTGCAGGACTGGGGAATGTGGGATTCTCCCAAACAGAGGAGACATTTAGGATGTCCATCCTCTTGGGGCAAGGTTGCTCCACAATCAGAGCACCTTTTAAAAGAAAGAGAAGACATCTTATCTGAATAGTCGAGGCAATCCGTGGACTTCTAACAGGAGCTAGTAGTCTGAGATCCTTTCGCTGGCTAGGCGGAAAAAGGACTGCCTGGGTAGCTACATTGGGGGATGAGGGAGGGCGGGGAGTGGGAGGGGCATACGTAAATCTTTAATTTTTAGCTAGTATGTCCGAGATTCTACGCATGCGCGGGAGTAAACCCATTTGTGTGCATTTCACAGACCACACGAAGAAGAAATTAACAGATGGTGTTGTAAAAAAATCAATCATTTATAATAAAAGCTATTATTTGCCATACACTTGATGCCATTTTCTATGACATTTAAATGTCATCCATTTGGTATGATTTTAAGCTTGGAACATATGGCTCTGGGGTGGACGTATCAATACTTCTAATTGTTATGGACATATCACTTTCTGGTCACGGCTAGTATCACAGCTACAACATATCCCTTAAAATGGTCCACCCTTGAAGGCTAAAGGATCCTTTGAGATTCCAGGAGACTTTAGAGGGTTCTATAGCTGGCATCATCAACAAACCTGTTGCATAACTGGTCAATAAATGGAATCAAAATCTAACCAGGGCTATTGCCACAATCACCTCCAAACGTCCTCCTCTTCAAACTGTTACCAATCAGGCTCCCTGGTATACCTAAGGGTGATGAAATGAGAAAGCTGCTGACTAGAGTGCAGATGGTGGAAAACTCATCTTTTATGTGACAAGACACGGTATAGAAGACACCTCTGTTCCTATAAGTTGGCAATATATGCAGTGAAAAATCACATTCAGCTGAACTGTTCACGAGAGGCTTAACTCAGGTACCCTCCCCTCTTAACCCATTATGAGAACCTTCAGTAGCTCACTATAATGCTTTTAACAACCATTTCGCAGATAAAATCTCTCACGTAAGAGCAGACTTAGATGAAGTGATTGGAGCAGAAGCCAACAAGGTGTCCAGCAATTCTGTGAGTGGGATTACACTGGGTCAGTTTCAATTGGTGAGTACTGTTGATGTGGACAAGCTTTTGGGGCAGGAAGATTACCTATTTTCTTGATCCCTGTCCATCTTGGCTGGTTGTCCAAGGAGATGCAATTTGATCTCAAATTCAACAAATTATTGACATCTCTCTCAGGGAGGGGAATTTTCCATCCTGTTTAGTAGTTAGACTACTGCTGAAAAAGCCCTCCCTGGATCTCCTGGACCTTAATAATTACAGACCCGTCTCTAACCTTCCTTTTTGAAGGCAAGGTGCCTTCCAACTTCTGAGAGTCTTGGATGACACACATTTCTAATACCCATTTCAAAATGGCTTCAGAGCAAGACATGGAGTTCAGGCTGCTATGGTCGCCTTAGTGGATGATCAACACTGACAGGGGGAGCATGTCCCTTTTAGTGCTTCTAGACTTCTCAGCAGCTTTCGAGACCACTGACCAAGATATCCTTCTGGAACACTGGGGGGGGGGGGGGCGAATTAGAGGCACTGTGTTGCACTGGTTCCAGCCACTGCTTAAAGGCAGCCTCCAAATGGTGATGCTTGGGAACAGTTGCTCCTCAAAAAAGCTGTTATGTGGCATCTGACAACGTGACATTCTATCTCCAATGCTTTCTCATATTTAAATGAAACCACTGGGAGAGATCATTCGGAGGCACGAGGTGGGTTGCTATTGGTATGTTGATGACACCCAAATATATTCCTCCATGCCTTCAAAAACAGCCTCAGCTAAGGTTAGTGTGTCTTCTCTGAATGAATGCCTGGAGCAGGTAATGGGCTGGATGAGGAAAAACAAATTGAAACTGAATCCAAAAAAGCAGAGGTACTTGCCATTAAGGGTCCTAATCTGGGAATGGCGATATATCAACCAGTTCTGGATTACACTCCTTCCTGGGAGTGCTCCTGGATCAGTCTCTCTAAATGTCAGCACAGGTAGATGTGACAGTCAGGAGTAGATTTGGAGGACCTAAAGATAGTAGTGCACACACTGGTAACTCAAGGCTGAGCTCCAGCAATGCACTTTATATTGGGCTGGCTTTGTACCAAATCCAGAAACTCCAGTTGGTTCAAAAGATGGCAGCCAGATTGGTTACAGGAGTGAACACATTACACCTATACTAAAGTAACTTCACTGGCTGCCAATTAGTTGCCGGGCAAAGTACAAAGTGTTGGTTTTGACCTTTAAAGCCCTACATGGTTTGGGTCCAGGTTACCTACAGGATCTCCTTCTGTACAATCCGCCACGAACACTTAGGTCCTCTGTGTGTGTCTATGTGTGTACCACTCCAGCCTGCCAGAACCCAACTAGCGACTCTCAGCCAGTGGATCTTTTCATCAGCTGCCCCAAGACTGTGGAACGACCTGCTAGAATGAGCTGTCCGAATTTAAAAGCCATCTAAAGACCTATCTCTTCTGGCAGGCCCACCCTGCCAGTTTTAATCACGGATTTGAAACTTGTGGCTTATGTTTAATCTTTGTTCTGAGTTTTAATATGTATTTTGTAGAAATGTTTTAATATGTGCATTTTACATAAAAGTTTTTAGCGATGCTGAAACCTGTCTCAAGCTATGAGAAGAGGCAGGTAAGAAATAATTTATATTATTATGTTGCAGTACTACTTTAGTTTTAGAGTATCATTCAGGCTCCTTCTAGACTGCCATATAAAATCCAAATTATCTGTTTTGAATTGGATTATATAGCAGTGTAAACCCATATAATCCAATTCAAAGCAGATGTGGATTATCTGATTTAATAATCTGGATTATATGGCAATGTAAAAGGGCCTCAGGCTTTTATAATGTGCAGATATCTTAAAATTCAATTACTTTCAGCCTGAGCCACCATGGCCAATATTCAGAAATGACGGGCTTTGTGTTCCAAAACATCTGGGAGGCCCCAGGATGAGAAAGAATCCTAACATACCAGTGCCTTAACAAGATAATAAAAATCCAAATGGAACCGTGGGGGAGAAGGCATATTGTACAAATAAAGAATGAAACCTAATCTGTAAGTAGCATATTATTTCCAACAGAATATTCTTCTTCTGGCTGTCAAGGAATGCTTACTTTCAACCCTGAAATGTTATTAAAATTCCCTTAGAGGAACAGTGAAAATAAAGATCCTTATAAGATAACATGTATAAAACAAGAATTGAAATGTGATTTTATTTAAGGCAATACTGGGCTACTTCACAAATCACCACCTCAAATATATACAGTGCTCCACACTACTAATTTTCTATCACATTCACGATGGGTTATTCAATACCAAAATGTTTAAATTTTCAATGTCAGCAAACTATTTAAATTTACATTTCCATTATATTATGGAAGTGGAAGAATTTTAGACCCACTTAAAAGCTATGCAAGTGCAGTTGTATGAAAATGTCTGAGAACTATAGTTGAATGCCACCCAAAGACATTGGATGTTTCAAGTTACAAATACAACTGTGTCAGTATGTATTTTACCCATGTGTGATCTGATCAAGTTTCTGTCCTGTACACGCACCTTATGCAAAACTGGATATGGTAGACTTATCTAGTATTTACTTCAGAAAGTTTTAAGTTTAAAAGAACATTAAAAAAACCCATGATCACTTAATTACAAATTAAAATTCTGAATATAAATGTGTCATTTAATATTTCAGACATACAGACTGCTGGCTGCAGCAAATGATTTACAATAATAAATATATACAAAAATGTATCTACAAATAAAAAGTACTGTTATATATGAGCAGTGACCGGTGAAAGGATACCACAGACAATTTCACAAAGATTTCAGTCATGGAAAAAGGACATTTGATAAAAAATTGAGGTTTTGATCAACTATTTACAAAACTGAAACAATGATTCTGTTCCAAGTCCCATAGGGATAAAAACAAATTAATTTACATGACAAACGTCATGATTTTGCAAGGTTAAATCACTTCAAAAGAAAACCTTAAGAAACAGTATCATGATCAATGGCTTCCTACTTTTAAAAATGCAGTACAGGTCACGTTTAGATACCAATCCTTGGAACAAGGAGTCCACTCATATTACCTGATTATTTTGTAACCCCTGCATTTGCCTCTCCATGTCCACCAAGTCTTACCAAACTGACAATAGGTTTCATTTTCTGAAGCTGGTTCAACACAAGCTCAGTGCACTCTCTAAAATTCTTATCTAAAACTATTTTTACAGTACCACTACACTGAAATTGTGAGGGATTAGCAAACTGTACACATGTTGCACTTTCCAAACACGATCGTCTTTTTGCAAAATAGTTTCTGTCATTAGATCTCCTTGAGTTTGAATGAGAACCTCTCCTAGTTCCACAGTGATTATAGCTCCTCTCTGGATTTTTCTTTTGCTTCACTGCAGACTCTTCAAGGAACTTGAGAAAAGACACTTCAAACCCCATCGGCTTAAATGAACTCCAGTCAAAAGCTGAAGACGCTTCGTCAGTAGTTTGAACAGCTACTGCTGTCTCCGTCTCTCTGTGCACACTATTTAACTCAACAGCCACAGTTTCTTCCTGCTTCTCAACTTTTTTCCTTTTCTTTTGTGTTGGATCTTTTTCTTTGTTTGCCCTTTTTAAATTGCTGCTTACGCTGTGCTTTTCTGAATTGGAAGAGCTGGTTTCTTGACAGTCACTATTTACATTGGAAGAGGGTTTTGCAGGGTTCTCTGCATTTGTGAGGTCTTCATTTACAAGTTTGGTAATGAACAGTTCTGCAAGCTCATCCACCTCATCCACCTCATCCTTCTCAGGTTCTTTCTGTGCCACAGGTGGCGCGGATTCCACATCTGCAGAGGCTGCCTCCGACATTGGTAGCTCCAAGTCTTTTAAATCACAGTTTTTGTCAGAACTTTCTTCTTTCGGTGAAGATGCTTCCTTTTCTGTTGAATCGGAATACTTGTTTGAGACAACTAAGAGGTGCTTATATTGTGAAGTAAATGCTTTAGACAGCTTGTGACATTTGTAATGCCTAATTATATTATTTTCACTTGTGACAATGGATGAGCAGCCTTTTATCATGCAGGGGTACTGCATTACAAATTTGTTTGAGCATTGAGATAAAGCTTCCTCTCTAGCCTTTATTGAATATACATATTTGCCGCATTTCAAAGTATATGCCTTGCTCTCAGGATCCTGACTTATTTTCAAGTTCTTGTTTTCTAAGGCAATAACTCTCTTTCGTCTCATCCTGATTATTTTGTTTCCATGCTTTCCTGCTCTGTATTTTAACCCTTTATGTTTAATTTTTGTATTCTTTTCCTGATTAGCTTTGCTTGAAATATTTTCTTGACCTGGCGTCAAGAACTTTCTAGGTCTTATTAGATGCTCTTTATGTCTCTCATTATGCTTATTAAAAATATGCCGTAAGAGATTAGACCTTGTTGCATAAATGCGGTCGCAGCCTTCACAGTCACACTTGTACATGCCATCATCGGTTTTGTTCTGCTTTATCTTTATTCCATGCTCTGTCTCAAGGTGTATAATATAATTCACATATTCTGTAAAGGATGATTTACATTCAGACTGATCACAAGGGAACCTGGCAACACCCAGAGATGACCTCAAGCTCCCAATTTCCTCAGGAGTCATCTCATGAAGCTTCATATAGTGCTGAATAAGACTAGTGACTTCCTGAAATATCCTCGAGCAATTTCTCATTTCACATCTGAATTCTTTTATTGTGGTTTCAGTTTCATCACAATCCTCTTCTTTTCTAATATCCTCTTCTTTGCTTGGCTCGCTTTCTTCTTCTGCCTCTGGAGAGAATGATGGCAGATCAGATTTATGTACAGCCTGGTAATGAAGAATCAAATTCTGTTGTATTGTAAAAGCTGCAAAACAGCCTTGATGCACACACCTGTAAGGCCTGTATGGACTATACGTAGTAGGGATTTCCAAAGATTTCTGAACTGTTTTCTTGTTCCTTCTCTCTTCCTTTTCCTTCCTATGCCTTCTAATCTTACGTACTTTTGGCTGAATTTGTGTATTAGTAGTAGGTGTGGCAGCATTATGAAGTTCTAGGGTTATTGGAACTACTTGGGGAGGCTTTTCTAATTTTTCAAGAGCAGCAGGAATACTTTCTGGCACCACTATTTCTGGCACCATTTTTTCTGGAAGTTTCTCAGATTCTATACACATTCTTTCCTTTACTTCAGGTTCCTCAGTCAAATGAGATTGGTTTTTACATTCCATTAACACATGTTTTTTTAATTCAATGTGTTGCAGTTCAATAGTCCTTGGTGTTATGCTTGCGGTTTTATTCTGGGGTCTTCTTCCATAAGGCCTTTTTAGTTTTAATTTTACCATTTCTTCTGTTGTAAAGTGATGCACTAGCTGACAGTGGGCCCGGAGGTTAGAATTTCTAGTAAATGTTTTTGGACAGGAAGCTATAACGCACTTAAATGGAGCATATTTCAATTGGTGTTTTTTGATTTCTAGTATCATTTCTGCAGTGTATTGATGTATTTTGCTGTAGTGTTTAAATAATGCATCTTTTGTCATAGCACTGTAATTACAACCAGGAGCCTGACATGTAAACGGCTTATGGACTTTTTCACCAATGGGAAGACGTGTTTCTGAAGGTGGTTGGACTAGAGATGTGCTCTCAGCTGTTATGACAGGAACAAGAATTTGTGGCAACAGTGCATCTGTAGGAAGACAATGAATTATATTGTCAAATATCTGCCTTGGTGTTTCACTTTCCAACTTCAGCTTTTTCAAACCTTCTAAAATTTCCATGATTTGGCTATCATCTTTCAGAGAGGTTTCTGACTGCGAAATATTAGTTTTGGCAAGAACAGTATTCTGCATGTATACTATTTGTTCACTGGGTTCAGCTGGTTGAACATTTTGGGAAAAGTTTTCCAAAATACACTCAACATTTCTAATTTGTGGTATTTCTGATGGTTCAACTGACACATCCTGGACTTCTGTTTTAATTTCAACAATCTGGGAGTTCATTGCTGTTTTAATTATTTCAAGGGTTTTTTGAAAATTCTGAATAATATTATCCTCTGAAGAATCTAAATTCGAATTTTCTTCAATGCAGGAGCCCAGAGTGACTTGAGAGTTACTATTATCATCTTTTATTAACAAAGGAGCTATTCCTGTACAAGTTTTGATGCCAGTTTTGAAATTCTCTTTAACACTGGCAGTTAATTCATTGTCCACACTGCTCATTTTTTGTGCAAGATTCTCTATTAACACTTCAGTCTCACAGTTTGCAAGTACATTTGACCGCAAGTTTTCTGCAGGAATTTGCACATTGTCTTCAACATTTCTGGGTAGAATTTCCAATGATGTCAAATCATTAATTTCTAATTTCTGTGAAATGTTAGGCACAAGTAGGGAAGAAGCTATTTTTTTCTTTTTCTTTGAACTACTGGCCCCCTTTTTATTCAAGCTACAAATTTCCGAACCTTTGATACTGCTGATGACGGAAACCCGAGAACTGTTGTTTCCAAAATTATGAACTGGGGCAGCACAATTAGAAACTAAGCCATTTTCAATAGTCTTGAGTATTAAATCATCTGGAAATACCGGAAAGCTGCTACATTCTTCTACTGATGAAATTTTGGCATTAAAAGTTCTATTTTGGTCTGTTAGCAAGGTAGTTGGGTTGCAAACTGTTGGTAACAAGGGGGACACACCAGGACTTGGCAAAATTGTTGCATTTATATGAGAACTGCCGGTGATACAACTGGGGGTCATTATATGTGGTAGCATCTCTGCAGTGTCAAAAGTACTTGGAATGCCAGCTGTTTCCAAGGCCTGTTTAATAATTTCACTTCCTTCATCATTTTCACTTGTATTGAGGCTAGTCATGTTGGTCCGTGGAAACAAATTTTGCAAAAAAGCAGGTGACCGATTTTCGGTTGCAAGCAGCTGTAGGAATGATGGCTCTTTAAAACATACTTCTGGATTAAAAACCGACTCCTGTTGTTGCTGTAAGCTTAAAGCATTTGAAGAAAGAATCATACTGGCAAGCAGAGAAGATTGCCCATTAAGCTGTAGAGCTTCTGGAGAAAGTTCTGATTCATCCAGGGGCTTGCAGTAGGATCGTTTAGAAAGATGACCACCAAGTGACCTAGGATTGGAAAAAACCCTGTAGCATCTACTACAAATAAATTTGCCATCTCTGATAATTGCTGGCCATTTTGTCCGTTTATTATGCTTTGGCTTTTTGTCTTTTCCATCTGGACCACGTCTATTATCCTTTTTAGCTTTTTCTGCTACCAGGAGTTGTGGGGAGGTTTCACTGAAGTTCTCATTATTCACTTGTGAAGGGAAGAGGACATCAACACTTTCATCTTTTGGAAAAGAATTAGTGTTTCCTTCTAGCTGGGAGGAAAAATGATTGATATTATTTTCCATTTGTGAAAACACAGAAGGTGGACAGTTATCTGCTGGGGAAGAAAAAAGAGAAATTGGACCATTTTCTGCAGGTAAAGGAAGAAAAGGATCTGAACCACTGTCAATGTTGAGCGGCATGCCTTGTTTTTCCAGCTCATCTAACTGAGAAGGTAATGTTGCATTAGACAAACTTCTCATATGGGATTCTAGTGCAGTCTCTGTCTCACTTTTAATATGGGAAGAGACCCCTGCATTCATACTATTTTCGTGAGGTAACAATAAATTAGTCATACCTTCCAAACGTGTTGGAAAAAGAACATTAGATAACTGCTGTAGTTGACTTGTACAAGTAGAATTCAAACTGCTTTTCACTTGTTGAGGAAAAACATCACTACTAGTAGTAGACACTTGTGATGGTAAAAAATAAACAATTTTACTATCACTTGGCAGATTTTTCAAATTGTCTGTTTTTCTACTTCTTTTGTTCTTGTGCTGCATCTTATATGTAGCATATTGATCAGGATGTACTGTTTTCATATGTTTGCCGATGCTCTGACAAGAATTGTAGATCCGAGTACATCCCTCAACTTGACAGGTGAACTTCTGAACTGGAGTTGCCAATGGTAAGACTGGAACAAAAGGTGTGCCTAAGCTGTTCTGGGATGGAGCAAGTGTAATTCCTTCTAAAGTTTTCATGGGGAGATTGTAGAGATTAGTAGAAGTCTTCATGTTTTCTTCAAGATGAGGTTTTGGAGGAGGCAAATGTTGATAATCCATCTCATGCTGCATGAGTGGTAAATGGCTTCTCTCTTCTTCTGGGCTTTTTGTTGAAAGGACTTGGGGCTCAAGCTTAACTGAATCCATGGAAATTGTTTGGGATTCACGAATGCTGCCATCTTCCTTGGCTTCTTGGGAAGTTGGAAGATCATTACAAGTACCTTCTACTGTTGAGCACAACTGCTGGATTACAGATGCACTGCTATCAGTTTTAATATTTTCAGGAAGCAGCTTGCCCTTTCTTGCCATATTTTCTCGAATTTTCTGGCCCAAGAGAGGCATTAAAGCACTGCTGGTGAGAGCTACTAGTTCTGGCTTTGCTGGAGCATTTATGTGTTGCTCTGCACTTCCAGTGGTAATTGGATTAATCTGTTCTGGTTCACTTGCTGGCATTTTTGTTCTTTTAGTCAAAAGCGAGATATCTTTAATCTCCTCTGCAACATATTCTTCCGATTTGACACAATTATTTAAGCTATTTTCAGGGAGCAACATCAATGCTTTTTCTGGATGGATTTCTTCAGTGCTCTCATTATTTTCCAAAGGCTGAGGGAAAACACTCTCTTCATCATCATGACCTTTTAGAGGCTGAGGAACAATAGTTTCACCATCAGACTGCAGCATTTTTTCAGATTTGGTGTGATCTTCAATATGTTTGTCTAATTCAATTTGAGAACGGTAAACTTTTCCACAATCTGCAAACTTGCAAGTGAATGTATTATAATGCTGTGCTTCATGATCGTAAAGCAAATATGCTTCTGAGAAAATCCTTCCACATTTAGGAAACATGCATTTTGCCCTGAAGACTGGGTGCTCTTTTCTGTGACCAAGAAGTTCTGCATAACTGTTAAAGCTAGCTTTACATTTCATCTGAATACAGATATAGGGTTTGCTACCACAGTGCATTTGTAAATGATCATTAAGGTGAGTAACACTTACAAAATGTCTTCTACAGTACTGACAAATTACTTTTTTGCTTTGCATTTCAAGAAAGCGTTTAGCTTCTTCATTGTCTTTATGACCTTTTGCATGTGCAATCAAATTTTTAAAGTATTTAAAGCCTTTTTTACATAGGGTAACAGGGCAAGTAAATTCATTGACAGGCAATGTCTTTTGAACTGGTGTTATCTCTGGAATGTATGATTTGTCTTTTTCATAATTTTCATCATCAGAACCATCATTATCATTAAAAACAATGAAATCTGCACCATAAAGGTTGTTCTTTTTTATGTGACGTTGTTCTTGTTTAACTATAGTGTTGTTCCTTTTGTTCACACTAGTGGGTGTTGCTTTTGGTGGCCTTCCCAATTTCCTCAGTGGTTTCATGGCAGCCAACCTCTCTTTACTGGATTTCTTGACATGTAGTGTTACATGAGGAACAAAAGTTTCTTTAGAATTGAAATTCTGTGCACATATAGGGCAACTATAAATTCCATCTTTATAGTGCTTTTGTGCATGCCTAACTATTCTGTGTCCAAGAAATTCTTTGTCACACAGTACGCAATACTGCATGTATGCTTGCCAGTTCCTAAACCTAGCAGATATAAATCCTCGCTCTCTCAATTTTTTTATTTCTCTGTTTTTCTGCTTTCTGTCTCGAATGCTTCTAAGCAAATTTGTAGCTTCATCAAAACAACCAGAAAACCCATTCATGGAAATATCTTTGTTCTCATCTTGGCAGTCTTCAATCTTTTCATGCATTTCAGTGTCATTCAATTCATCTATGGAAGATACAATTGATGCCTCCTCTCCCATCAAAGCAAGGCATTGACGTTTTAACATTTTCCAGTCCCAAAATTCTGGATCAAAAGGCCACTGCATTTTTAATACAAGTAGAAGCTCACAGCGCAATGAATTTGGTACTGGAAGGTTTTCTTCATCATATTTCTGGTCAGGTTGATTGTACAGCATTTCTACAGCATAGTAAGCATCGACAGTAGGCTCAAGTAGAAATTCGCTTAGTTGACAAGCACGTTTAACCTCCAAATCTTCAGGCAATAAGCAAGATATAGTCTTGCAAATGGATATCTTGACTTCTGTATTTTCACTAGCTTCTAAACGCAATGCTTTTACACAAAGTTCAATACAAGTTGGAAGTCCAGCAGCATCAATCTGTAAAGCAAAGGACAGATTAAAGAGTAAAGGCTCTGTGTTTACAAATGCTATGCAGGCCTAGTCCACACTTGCTTTTTTCCTTGTTCTTTACAGACATTCGTTAAAAATTAGACTTTAAATAAGTTAATTATTCCAGAAAGTCAAATTGTAGAATTCAGTATTCAACTCACTTGCTACTGTAGCCCATTCTGACAGACACTCAAAATTCCTATATGAAGCCAAGTTAGAATTTGGAAATGAATGTTGTTAACATAAGAACATAAATATGATCCACGTATACATTAATAATAGCAAGCAAAGGATAGCATGGGAAAAGGGAGAACTCTGGTTTTTGACTGAGTTGTGAAGCATTTGTAAAGAGATGCTGACTGTGAATACAAATACTGTATCAAATCTGATCAGTTAATGTAATCCAACTGGCAACAGTAATCAACACTTTGCTGGAAGAAAAAAAGCTTCAATTTTTTGTTTGTACCTTTCAACCAGTCCAACTTTTATTATTCTATAGCCTGTACCTGGTAGTCAGATAAAACTGTGCTTTTTGTGGACAGGAACAATTATGATTTCTAGAAAGTTGTGACTCTTGGCTTTTGCAAGCAGAGATATCATTTGAAGGACTACGCAGAGCTACATTTCTTTCTGCACGATCACTACACTTGGTGAATAGCATTCAGGGACTGGCTAAGTTAATTTTCAATCCAGATTTTATTTTAAATTCATATCATGTTGAAAGTAATAGTGCTACATAGCCTTACCTCTGAATTTATTACTTTAATAAGGAAGAAAATGTGGTACACTGTCTTTGTTAATACAGACAGTTGACGACATCGCTCCAGATATGTTTGTACAGAAGGCTCTACCCTCTGCTGCAGTTTACTCCAGAAGAGAGTCAGTTCCCTGAAAACAAAGTTCCGTAAAGTTAAAAAATGCTAATGCAGAAATACTACTGTCACTATAATTAGTTTTAAGTTGATGGGCTGGGGAACTATGCGGTTTTAGGAAATGGGATGCTAATTTACATGTTCTAACTATATCATGTACATTAATATGAACCTTCTTATATGCTCAATGCAATTTTTATTCTTTATAAGAATCTGTAATAAAAAAATACAGCATGGTAGAGGCAGAATGTGTGTATCTTACCTTTTGTCAAGAGTACAAATGGTGCCATTATGTTTAAATTAGAGAAATGTCTAACCTAGATTTAATCAAGGCTGCACATATCAAAATATCACTACATTTTCCTATTTGTTGAAGAGATGAGGGAAAATTGTGTTATCTAATTAACCTGAAAATCTTGAACAAGACAAAACTACAGGTGACTAACAATCATTGTTTCTGAGCTTAGATCTGAGGCTTTCTTTTCATAATGGAACACATGTGCCTTCAAATATGTTGATTTATGGTGAACAAATGAATTCTCCTTATAGCACCTGCTATTTTATGACAGTCTCCCTTCCAAGTACTAACCAAAGCCGAAACTGCTTAGATCCTGAGATCAGATGGGATCTGGGGCCTTCACTGTACTTAGATGGACCAATTATAAATTCAGAGAGCACTCCTGAATGTAACATGTAGTAATATTTCCAATCCTGGTTTAGCATTTCTAAATGCTGAAGATAAAATGATTCTTATCTATGAGATTCCTGCCTGGATGGGGCAATAAAAGGGATAACTCACATTCTTGAGAACTGCTCCTTTCTCATAACTTGTACCAAGCAGCCATCTTTCTCAGGAATGCTGATGTAACACACCAAACATTACAAAGCAACAACAGGAAACATCTCAAACTCATTACCTATGAAATAAGGAGATATTTTACTAGGCCCAAAATGACCAATAAATCAAAAATGTATATGCTTAAAATTGGCTCTAATTTCTGTTGTTGTTAGAAACACATTCATATTGTCATTTGCAATGTCCGATCTGTCACATGAACCTTCATGGAGAAATTATTATTACAAACAATGCATTTTCTACTATACTACTTTCTTTAATAACTCTGAACCATCAAGGACGCTAAGATCTTCCGGAGAGACCCTGCTCTCAGTCTCGCCACCTTCGCAAGCGTGTCTGATGGGGACGAGGGACAGGGCCTTCTCTGTGGTGGACCCTCGATTATGGAACTCCCTCCCGAGCGAGATCAGATCTTCCCCCTCGATCCTGTCCTTCAGGAGGCTAGTAAAATCCTGGCTTTGGAAGGAAGCATTCCCAGAATAAAGACCGAAATTGAGTTACTGACCATATATTGGATTGAGTTGAAGTTGATTTTATCTGGTGGGTTGGTTTTAATTGTATTTTAATGTTTTATCCATGCATTTTATTCATGTATTTTAATGTGTATGTTTTGCATTTTATTTTGCTGTAAGGCCGGTCTGAGTCCCTCTTTGAGGTGAGAAGATCGGGATATAAAAGTTTTAAATAAAATAAATAAATATTTGTCATAATCTGGGATACTCAAACGGAAAGAGATTCCAACTTACCAAGCACAATACATCTCTCCTAGTTGCAGTTGCCGAGATAAAAATGCTGCACATAAAATCAGAGCACTCTTCTCATCTCCTTCAGATTCTAGATTGCATATCATTTCTAAAGCATCTTTGCAGTCTATGTCTGCAATCTGAAGGGACATAAAATGGGATAGCATTGAATAAGCAAATTGTTTTCAAATCATAGATAGTCTGATAATATGAAGTGTAAGAAACAAACTACTCAACACTTTAATATTTCAATCCAAAAATCTGGACAGTTTTTTAAAAAGTAAAAGAGAACAAATAGCTGTATATGGTATATCTCATATCAACACTAATAAAATTTGAAGTACTGTTAACAAAGAAAACCAGTTCCCATGTATTTTATAGCACCCATGGTATGTAACTATTTGTAAAAGTTATTCCCAAGATTACAAACATGGAAGTTCAACATAAAATTGAAAGGATTAGGAGAACCACAGGACTTTGTCTTAACACCTGAAGAAAAGGAGTTGAAATAAAGATGTTAATTAACTATGCAGTTGTACGCTTAGTTTCCCTGATTTCTACTTGTTCTTTTCATATCATGCTAAAATACTGCATTGTATTGAGATTAATTCTAAAAATAATCAGCTTTAAACCAAGATTTGAAAGTAGTTTTAAAGCTCTACAGAAAAAGGCAGGCAGGAGCCAATGGGATATTTTCTCCTACTAATGGTGTGTCCTCTGAAGATGATGATGGTCTCCAGGCTGAAAAGGGTTGCTCGACCCAGCTTTAGGGGCTGGCATTCAATAATTGATGGCGTGGTTTTAATATTGACTGTAATGTTTTAAAATGTTTAATATGTATTAATTTTAATGTTTATTGGAATTATATGTTTCTAAGGCACTGAATAATTGCCTATATGTAAACCGCCCATCGGGGTGGAGAAAGGCAGGGTATAAA
Source organism: Anolis apletophallus (assembly GCA_030556195.1). NCBI lineage: Eukaryota > Metazoa > Chordata > Lepidosauria > Squamata > Anolidae > Anolis > Anolis apletophallus. Next base: position 109,424,921 of record JARBWK010000003.1, on the reverse strand, counting down.
TAGGTTAAATAAACAAACAATAAAAGGAAACAGTACACTCCCCTCACACCAATATGTTAGAATAAACCAGGCAAAAAGGGAGAGGAGATACAAATTAGTTGTACTTCTTACTTGTGCTCCTAACAAAATGGTCAGAAAGAATTTTCAGAAGTGAGATGTGAAAAAACTGGGTTGCCTACCTGTAACCGGATTTCTTTGGTCATCTGTGGAATCCGCACATATGGTAGTAATTGCACCTCAGCATTACTCTTTGGAAACCTCTCTCAGCTGCAAAAGCTCTGGCTACAGCCCTGCTCACCTTCCCCAGAAGGAATATAGCCTTGAGTGGGGCTGTAGCCTTAGTTCCCCGCCGCTGCCAAGCAGCAGCCAGATAACAAGGCATGACAGTCAGTGGGGAGGATGGGCGGGATTTGCGGATTCCACAGATGACCATTAGAAGAAACCCAGTTACAGGTAAGCAACCCAGTTTTCTTCTTCATGGTCTCTGTGGAATTGCATATATAGTAGACTAGCAAGCTATTCACCATGGTTGGCGGGCGTCATGCCATTGCCAAAAACAAAACCACGCTGCTTAAGGCCGCTTGCCGCTTGGACTGAAGATCCAATTTCTAATGGGTGACAAACGTCAATGGCATAGACCAAATGGCTGCCCGGCAGATATTTTTTAGAGGCACTCCTCGACTAAATACTGTCGAGGTAGCCATTGCTCCTTCTTTGGAAGCTTTCAAACAGGGCTGGAATGGTTATCTGTCAGGGGTGCTTTGAATGCAATTTTCCTGCTACTTGGCAGGGGGTTGGACTTGATGGCCCATGAGGTCTCTTCCAACTCTATGATTCTATGAATGTCCTTTCCATGAAGAGGCGGTGCCACACCCCAGTCAGGTTCCCATAGCAGGCCAGAGCGATGCCATGTTCAGGCCCGGGACTTAGAGAGGCTTGAAAGCAGGCCTTTATCGCAACCTTTAGCTGAACCCGAAGCAGTCAAGGAGCGGCGCAGCCCTGAGGTTTCTCAAGCCAATAAGAACACCTGGCACCAAGAAGCGGGCGCTACTCTCCCCAGCACAGCTGGGCCTGCTAACAAGTTGACATTCCACAGAGATTCAGATACGGTGGGAAGAGAGAGCTCTTTGCCTGTTCCCGTGGGAGAACTTCGGCGGAGTAGGCACCTGTTGGATCAATGCAGCCGAAACCTATAAAGGTTTCGTCCAGACCCCATTCTGGATCTCGTGCCAACTTTTCAGCTACCTTGCCAAGCTCCAAGAAGCCTTGTCTGGACCTGGAGGTCCCGCTTGCTAAGAGACTTAAGCCTTGCCAATTCTGGGATCCAAAACCCAGTGGATTAGCCTTTGTGGCACCAAGCTTCCTGCTTTCTTTTGGGATATTTAAAAGACTAAGTTTTGCTATCTTTTGATGCTGAGAGCATTATTGGACTATCCTCATTGCCTTTCTTTTACCTTTTTACTTATTCTAAATAAAGCATTTAACCGCAGCAGCTATGTGTTGGTTTACTAAGGGTCCAGTCTTAGTCGCAACAGGCGGGTCCTTCCCAGCTAGCTGGTAGGCCAGTGTAATTGTGGCAGTGGTCCATCTTGACAACTGCTGGAAAGAGATGGGCAAAACCTGAGTGTCAGGGCGATACTGCAAGAAAACCTAGGTAACTTCCTAAAGTCCTTGGTTCTGGTCAGATAGAAAGCAAGTGCTCTACGCACATCCAAGATGCGTAATGACCTTTCTAATGGTGTAGTTGGATCCGGGAAAAATCCGGTAGAACTATATATTGTGTGGCATGAAAAGAAGATGCAACTTTTGGGAAAAATGAAGTATCAGTTCTTAGTACCACTTTGTTGGAATGGAAACGTAGATAAGAGTCTGCTTGAAGAGCACAGACTTCACTAGCCCGTCATGCTGATGTGAATGTGGTGAGAAAAGCTGTTTTCCATAACAAATGACAGAGCTCCACTGTAGCCAAAGGTTCGAAAAGTGGCTTAGTAAGTGCAGAGAGAACAAGTTGGAGGTGCCAAGCAGGTGGCGGAGGACCAGACACTGGATAAGAATTCTTAAATCCCTTCAAAAATAGCTGCACCATGGGATCTTGAAAAGCAGAGGGATAACCTTTCTTTTTCTTATAAGCGAAAATAGCTGCCACATAACATTTAAAGGACCAGAGTGCTAGCCCCTTAGTCCCCAAAGAAGCCAGGAAGTCCAACGTCGCCATAGGTGCCATGAGTGGGTTCAACTGCCTGAGCTACAAACTCAGAAAACTTACTTCATTTCTGTTGATAAGAGCACTTCGTGGAAGGCCAATGCACTGCATCTAGAGTAGTTTGGATACCTAAAGAGAATGGCGGGGATGGATGCGTCAAGCAGTGAGCTGTAACCACTGAATGTCTGGGTGACGAAACCACCCGTGATCTGCAGTGTGCAGGTCTGGCTGTTGAGGAAGGCGTTAATAATTGCTGTTGGCCAATGTCCAGAGCATTGGAAACCATGGCTGTCGAGGCCACCACGGTGATATCAGGATGCAACTGGTGTTGTCCTGGTAAAGCTTGGAGATCACCTTGGTCAGGAGTGGGATTGGCGAGAAGGCATACAAAAGCTGTCCTCCCCAGGCATACAGGAAGGCATCCCCGGGGCCCCTGCCTGACGGATCCTGTACTGCCCGAGTACAGAAGTGATGACATTTGGCATTGTCTTCTGTCGCAAAAGGTCAATGCATGGATGACCCCACAGTCGAAACAAGTTGGACAGCTCGCTTTGATGTAGGGATCATTCGTGATTGTTGAAGGGGACCCTGCTCAAGCGATCGGCCAAGGCATTGTCCTGTCCCGGGACATGGATGGCGACGGGATGAATGGAATTGGCAATGTACCAGTTCCAAAGCTCGATGGTGTGGGCGAACAGTCACCGAGATCGTGTCCCACCTTGCTTGTTCACGTATCAAAGAACAGCAGTATTGTCTGTCTGAATTTGAACAGTGCGGTTGCAAAAACAGTGCGTTTATTTAACATCTACATGAAACCACTGGGAGAGATCATTCGGAGTTTCGGAGTAAGGCGTTATCTGTACGCAGATGACGTCCAGATCTGTCACTCCTTTCCACCTGTCACTAAGGAGGCTGTCCAGACTTTGAACCGGTGCTTGGCTGCTGTGTCGGACTGGATGAGGGCTAGCAAATTGAAACTTAATCCAGACAAGACATAGGTCCTCCTGGTCAGTCAAAAGGCCAAACAGGGCATAGGGTTACAGCCTGTGTTGGACGGGGTTACACTCCCCCTGAAGACGCAGGTTCGCAGCTTGGGAGTGATCCTGGACTCATTGCTGAGCCTGGAACCCCAGGTCTCGGCAGTGGCCAGGGGAGCTTTTGAACATGTTAAGACTTGTGCGCCAGCTGCACCCGTACCTTGGGAAGTCTGATCTGGCTACGGTCGTCCACGCTCTGGTCACATCCCGAATAGATTACTGCAACGCACTCTACGTGGGGCTGCCTTTGAAGACAGTTCAGAAATTACAATTAGTCCAACGAGCGGCAGCCAGATTACTAACTGAAACTACATACAGGGAGCCTACCACTCCCCTGTTGTGTCAGCTCCACTGGCTGCCTGTCCATTTCCGAGCTCAATTCAAAGTGCTGGTTTTGACCTTTAAAGCTCTATACGGTTCTGGCCCAGCTTACTTGTCTAAACGCATCAGCCTCTACGTCCCACCTCGTAATTTAAGATCATCCGGGGAGGCCCTGCTCTCGCCAACTTCTCAAACGTGGTTGGAGGGGACGAGAGAAAAGGCCTTCTCGGTGGTGGCTCCCCATCTGTGGAACGCGCTTCCAAGCGACATACGATCAACACCATCCCTCCTGGCATTCAGGAAAAAGTGAGATCTTGGCTGTGGGACCAAGCATTTGCACATTAGCACAATACAGCACTTTGGACTGGATTTGTAACAGCAAGTTCATGGATATGGCTCAATGCTCCTGTTATGGACGAAATACTGTTTTTAACTTAAGAGAATGTGTATGATGTGTTAATGTTAATTGTATTTTAATGTGCTTTAATGCTGTATGTTTTTGGTTTTATATTGTATTTATTATGTTGGCATCGAATTGTGCCTTTTGTTAAGCTGCTCTGAGTCCCCCCTCGGGGGTAGAGAAGAGCGGGGTAGAAATGTTGGAAATAAATAAATAAACACCCCAGAAGGCCCGCAGCCCCTTGAAGAGAGCTAGAAGCTCCAGAAAGTTGATATGGTGCTAGGTCTTGGAGTCAAACAGTCCAAAGGTCATTTTAAGTATAATCGAGGAGAGGTTCCTGTGAGCTGCTCATGGCGGCGGGAAAAAAAGGAACAAAGGCTACAGTCCCACTCAGGGCTATATACCTTCTGGGGAAGGTTGGCGGGACTGTAGCCAGAGCTTTTACAGCTGAGAAAGGTTTCTGAAGAGTAATCCCGAGGTGCAATTACTATCATATGTGCAATTCCACAGAGACCATGAAGAAGAACCCATTTTACATTGCTTGCTTCTATTTCCCCATTCTGTGAGCTGCTTTTCAAATGTCATACCAGTAAAGCACTAAAAGGAATCAAAATGTACTTCCTCAACTTTTTACACTTGTACAATACAAGGTCATTTTCATATGGAAATATGAGTGGCAATATCCCAATAGCAAGAGCCATAATAAAATAATATAATTTAAAGAATATGATAAATTATAATCAACTATCAATAATAACCATAATAATATATGGGAGCCCCTGGTGGCGCAGCGGGTTAAACCACTGTGTTGCTGAACTTGATGACTAAAAGGGCGGTGGTTTGAGCATAGGAGGGAGGTGAGCTCCCACTGTTAGTCCCAGCTTCTACCAACCTAGCAGTTCGAAAACATGCAAACGTGAGTAGATCAATAGGTACTGCTTTGATGGTACTGCATGGTGCTCCATGCAGTCATGCTGGCCACATGACCTAGGAGGTGTCTATGGACAAGGCTGGCTCTTCTGCTTAGAAAGGGAAATGAGCACCACCCCCCAGAGTTAGACATGACAAGACTTAATGTCAAGGGGAAACCTTTACCTTACGTTTTAATAATTTAAGTGATAGGGTTTAGGTAGCTACCCGGCAACAACCAAGTTTTCCCAACCTAGTACCAGATAGGTATTTTAAATGTAAGTTTCCATCATCCCTCAGTATTGGAGTGGATGGAAATGACAGTCAAAAACATTAGGGGCCACAATAATGAATAAAAGAATACTGCTGCACATGCTATAAAGGGAAGAAAACACAAACAAAATTGTTCAGGCCCTAAGTTTGAAATTCAAGGTTCCATTTGCCACACTTATGTTGGTGTCACAAACACCGACTTAGTACTGCCCCTTTAACACACACACGGAGACGTAGCAAAGGCTAACTAATTTTATTGAATATAAAAAGGTCCAAAAGGCAATTCTCTTGAAGAGATCAAAGAATAAAGCAAACAGCAAAGCTGTAGTCCAATTAAGAAGGCAAAGTTCCAAAGATAGTTCCAAAAGCAAACGTGGCAATAAACTTGGCAAGTTCCGTTCACTCCGGAACAAAGCAGGGTATCCGCAGCAATGCGAAGCAATAACACGGCAAGGTCGTGGTCCAAGGCGAGCCAAGCTAGGCTCCGTGGTTCACGCCGCTTTCACGCCCTTCAGATCAGACGTGGCCGGAGAACTGAGGATCAGTTCCCACGGGGCGTTCTTAATCCTTCGGCCGGGCCCCTCGACGATCTAGGGCCCGTCGTCTCCAGTCTCTACTTTCCGAACGGTGACGGTCTAGGGACAGATGCCAGCTCCTCCTGCCCTGCTCTATGTCCCTGCGTCTGTTATGGGAACGGCCCCGCTCTTCCAGTGCAGTATCGCTATCTCCTTGAGAAGCAGCCTCCCCCCGAACTTTCCCAGCCGCTGGCCTCCATCTGCTGCTCGGCCAGGTCCTGGGAACCTCGGCCGTTTGGGAATTCATAACTATCTCCGCTATCTGCTTCGCTGCCTCCCATCTCCACCTGGTCCGCTCCTTCCCGGGAGAAGGCTCCCACTCGAAATCCCAGGCTAAACTCTTTGCAGGTGAACTGGGCAAAGGCGCTGCTGACCAATCTTGCTCTGGGCCTTCCAACTCGTCCTCCGAGTCCCCTCAGCCTGTGCGGGTCCCAATGGCATCGGGACCCCCGGCGCCTCACCCCCTCCCAGTGGCACGAGCGGGCCCATGGGTGCTACACTATCCCCCTCAGGGCCCCCTGGGTGCCCCGGGCTTGGGCTTGTCAGGATACTTGCGGTGGAACCGGGCCACCAACTCCGGCGCGTGGACATCTCGAGCCTTGACCCAAGCACGCTCTTCCGGGCCAAAACCTTTCCAGTCAATGAAGTACTCAACTTCCGGTGCCGGATGCGGGCATCCAAAATGTCCTGCACCGACCTCCTCCCGCCCTCTCGCATCACAGGGGAGGAGGCGGCTGCGTCACATCAGGCCGCACCCCCTTCGCCGCGCGAGCAAGAGCGATGAAACACCGGGTGGAGTTTCATGTCCGCAGGAAGCTGGAGCTTGAAGGAGACAGGCCCCACCCGCTCCAAAACTTTGTAGGGCCCCAAAAACCGGGCATCCAACTTGCGGCTGGGGCGTTGCGTGGGCAGATTCTTGGTGGACAGCCAAACTTTATCCCCCACCAGAATCGCAGGACCCTCCTGGCGTCGCCGATCAGCCATCCGCTTGTAGTCGGCCTTCGCCTGGTCATTGAGTACGTAGCAAGTCTTGAAGCGCAGAGAGCTCCTGGAGCCAATCCTTAGCCTCGAACGTCCCCAGACGGGTCCACCGGAGGGTAGAACCGAGGTGGTGTCCGTAGTTGGCAAAGAAAGGAGTCTCTTTGATGGATTCCTGCGTCGCATTGTTGTAGGCGAACTCTGCCAAAGACAACAAGGACGCCCAGTTGGTTTGCTGATAGTTGACATAGCAGCGCAGGTACTGCTCAAAGTGGCATTAACCCTTTCGGTTTGCCCATCGGTCTGCGGGTGGTGAGCCGTGGACATCCGCACATCAATCCCCAGCAGCTTCTGGACAGCCTTCCAGAACTGGGAAGTGAATGGGTGCCCGGTCCGTCACCAGGCTCTGTGGAAGTCCATGCAGCCGAAAACACATGTTGCACAAACATATCAGCAGTCTCTTTGGCAGTAGGCACCCCCACACAGGGGATGAAGTGTCCCATCTTGGTGAAACAGTCCACCACGACCAGTATCGTGGTGAAACCCTTGGACTTGGGGAGGTCGGTGATGAAATCGGCCGAAATCATCTTCCAGGGAGCGGAGGGAGTCGGAAGGGGCTGGAGCAAGCCGGCCGGCTTGCCCCCCTGGTTCTTAGCCCGGTGACACACAGGGCAGGATCCCATAGTCCTCCACATCCCTCCGCACTTTAAGCCACCAAAAATCCGTAGAACGAGCTGCAGCGTCTTGAAGAGCCCAAAATGGCCCGCCGCCTTAGAGTCGTGGCAAAGCTTGAGAATGTCCCCGCTCAGGGCCGGAGAAACATAAACAGAGTCCCGATGATAGAGCACCCCGTTCCGCACCTGAAACGGGGCCTGCACCCCCTTGGACAGCTGCTCACGCACCCAAGGGTCGTCCGTTGGCGGGCCTGGACCCGCACACTCAACGGCCGCGGGGCCGCCGGAGCCGGCGCGGGGGCCGTTCGGGCGGCTGCAAAGTTCTCCGCTTTGAGCAGGGGCTGCTCGGAGAGGGCCTCCCCTCCGCGGACATACTCCGGCTTTCGGGACAGGGCATCAGCTTGCTTGGTCTGCTTGGGAGTCACATAGTGAATGCGGAAATGAATCGCTCAAAGAACAGGGACCATCTCTGTTGCCTCTGGTTCAATTTGCGCTGGGACTTCAGATGCTCAAGTTCCGGTGGTCGGTGTGAACCTCCACCGGGAACTTGGCCCCTTCCAGCAGGTGTCTCAGACCTCGAACGCCACCTTGATGGCCAAAAGTTCCTTCTCCCAAATGGTATAGTTCTTTTCCGGGCCGTCAGCTGCCGGGAATAGTAGGCACAGGGCAACAAGTCCGTCCCCTGAGGCTGTAGCAGGATCGCCCCCACCGCCACATCCGAAGCATCGGCCTGAACGATGAAAGGGGTGCGGGGGTTGGGGTGCTGCAAGAGCGGCTGAGTGGTGAACAGCTGCTTCAACTTGCGGAACCCCACATCCGCCTCCGGCGTCCACGGAACGGCACCTTTCCCCGCAAACACTGGGTGATCGGATCAGCCCACTTGGCAAAGTCAGGAATGAACTTTCTGTAGTAGTTGGCAAAGTCCAGGAATCTTTGAATGTCTTTTTGCTAGCAGGAGGTGCCCAGTCGACCACGGCTTGGACCTTGGTGTCATCCATGGCAATGCCCGTAGGAGAGATGCGGTAGCCCAGAAAGTCCACTTCACGCAAATCAAAAGCACATTTCTCCAGCTTGGCATAGAGCCCGTGGGCCCGCAGTCGCAGGAGCACCTCTTTGACATGGCGATCATGGGTCGCCTGATCCGGAGAAAAAATCAGCAGGTCGTCAAGGTAGACCGCCAGATAGCGGTCCAACAGGTCTCGGAAAATGTCATTCATGAAATGTTGGAAACATGCTGGGGCGTTGCACAAACCGAATCCCATCACCAGGTATTGAAACTGCCCCACTTGGTCTGGAAGGCCGTCTTCCATTCATCACCCTGGCGAATCCGGACAAGGTTGTAAGCCCCCTCAGGTCAGTTTAGTGAACACCTTGGCTCCCGCATCCGCTCAAGAGCTCGGGGATCAAGGGCAGGGGATAGCGATTCGGATCGTGATCTTGTTGAGTTCCCTGTAGTCATTGCAAAGCCGCAACTCCCGATTTCTTCTTGACGAAAAGAATCGGGCCCGGCGGCCGGGATTGGGAGGGCGAATGAACCCCTTCCGCAGGTTCTCATCCAGGAAGTCTCGGAGAGCCTGTTGCTCTGGGTCCGAGAGCGGGTAGGCGCCCCGCGGAATGGGGGCCCCGGCTGCAAGTCAATGGCACAGTCATAGGGCCGGTGCGGAGGCAAGCGTTCCGCCTCCTTCTCACTGAAGACATCCCAAAATCCGGCATACTTCTTGGGCAGAGTGGCCACATTCTCCACCTCTTGAGCCTGGCACGCCCGGGCCGTCATGCAGTGGCCCTGGCAATGATCGGAAGAAAAAATTAGCTGTCTCTTGGCCCAGGAGATCTGGGGGTCATGGAGCGCAAGCCACACAATGCCCAGGACAATGGGGAAATCGGGGAGCTTGGTTACAAGAAAAGAAATGTCCTCTTTATGGGAGCTAGTCCACATCCTGGTAGGAGCCGTATACTGAGTCACAGCCCGGTTTTCAACACTCTCCCATCGATGGTCTGGACACCCTTGGGCTCTTGGAGGTCAAGAAATTTTAATCCGCAGACTTGGCATAGTCTGCATCAATGAAGTTGTTGGTCGCGCCCGAGTCGATCATGGCATGGACCATCATCGGCCCCTTCTCGGGCGACCACAAGCTGACCATGACAAGGAACAATTGTCCAGTCTTGGGTTCAGGGAGGGGTGGCGACGGCGGCCGAGTGAGCGAACCCTCTTACACTCGGCCGTACCCTTCCCCCGCCGCCTGGAGGGCTTCCTCAGGCTCCGGAGGGCTGGCCGCCGCTGCGGACGCCCGAGGGGTCCTCACGCGGTTTCTGGGGGCAATCACGAGAAAAATGACCCGGGCCCCCGCAGTATCAACAAAGATTGAGTCTTTGCCGCCGAGCCTTCTCGGCAGCATCTACTTTGGGCCGCACCGTACCCAGTTGCATCGGTCGGAGTCATCCACAACAGGAGTGGGGGCAGGGATCTGGCGGGGCACAAATTGGCCGGTCCCGGCCTCCCGCCTGGTCGGAGGTTTCTCGGCCGAGCCGACCCCCCACCTTCTCTTGTGTTGTATGGCCGCCTCCGCCCGCAAACTTGAGGCGATGGCCGCCTCCAGGTCGGCCGGCCGGGCAATTGTAACATCTGTTGCTGAATCTCGGGCGAGAGTCCCGCTAGATACGTATAGCGCAGGGGTGGACCTTCCCACTTGGTCTGGCTGGCCAACACTCGGAACCGGGAAATATACTGAGACAAAGTCATGTCCTTCATGGTCAGCCGTGCTAAATCCCGTTCCGCCAGGTCCTCATTGACGGGGGTCCCAGGTCGCCCGGATCGCATCTAGGAAAGCGTTCAAAGTCGCCGCATGCGGGACGCGGCATTGATGAGGGAGTTGCCCACGTCGCTGCCATCCCTTCCATACAGTTGAACACGAATCCCACCTGGGCCCGGGGGGTAGCAAATTCATGGGGCCGCAACTCCAAGTATATTCGAACCTGGGCAAGGAAAACTTCCACCATCGCCGGATTTCCATTGAAACGAGCCGGGGCATTCACCGGCGGGTGCCGCCCGGCGCGGGTTCGCAGGTCCGCCTCCTCGGCTTGCAACGCCGCCCCTGGCGGGCCCGTCAAGTTTGCCATGGCGGCCGTGGAGACAATGGGAGCCTTGTGCGCAGCCGGCGGTTTCTGGTACGTCCCGTGGTGCAAAAAGGGGTTCGTGGAGTTCTCCGGCCAACTGTCACAAACACCGACTTAGTACTGCCCCTTTAACACACACACGGAGACGTAGCAAATGCTAACTAATTTTATTGAATATTAAAAGATCAAATAGGCTATTCTCTTGAAGAGATCAAAGAATAAAGCAAACAGCAAAGCTTTAGTCCAATTAAGCATGCAAAGTTCCAAAGATTGTTCCAAAAGCAAACGTGGCAATAAACTTGGCAAGTTCCCGGATTCACTCGGAACAAAGCAGGGTATCCGCAGCAATGCGAATCAATAACAAGGCAAGGTCTTGGTCCAAGGCGAGCCAAGCTAGGCTCCGTGGTTCACTCCGCTTTCCGCCCTTCAGATCAGGCGTGGCCGGAGAACTGAGGATCAGTTCCCACGGGGCCGTTCTTAATCCTTCGGCCGGGCCCCTCGACGATCTAGGCCCGGCGTCTCAGTCTCTACTTTCGAGCGGTGACGGTCTAGGGACAGATGCCAGCTCCTCCTGCCCTGCTCTATGTCCCTGCGTCTGTTATGGGGAACGGCCCCGCTCTTCCAGTTCAGTATCGCTATCTCCTTGAGAAGCAGCCTCCCCCGAACTTTCCCATCCGCTGGCCTCCATCTGCTGCTCGGCCAGGTCCTGGGAACCTCGGCCGTTTGGGAATTCATAACTATCTCCGCTATCTGCTTCGCTGCCTCCCATCTCCACCTGGTCCGCTCCTTCCCCGGGAGAAGGCTCCCACTCGAAATCCCAGGCTAAACTCTTTGCAGGTGAACTGGGCAAGGCGCTGCTGACCAATCTTGCTCTGGGCCTTCCAACTCGTCCTCCGAGTCCCCCTCAGCCTGTGCGGGTCCCAATGGCATCGGGACCCCCGGCGCCTCACCCCCTCCCAGTGGCACGAACGAGCCCATGGGTGCTACAGTTGGCTGGTTTTGTGTTTGGCAGGCTACAATCTGAAGAGCAGCTATGGTATTTTTTTTTTTAAAGCTGCACTCCAGTGTTACCCAATAAATGTTTATGGCTGTTCCATATTCACTTGATGACATAGGCAAGTTACTAATCATGAAACACTTTCCCCTTCCTCTCAGGGCTCTTCCAGACAGGCCCTATATCCCAAGGTCTGATCCCAGGTTTTCTGTTTATCAGGCAGTGTAGACTCATATAATCCAGTTTAAAGCAGAAACCCTGGGATCAGATCTTGGAATATAGGGGCTGTCAGGAAGGGCCCTCAGTGTAGTTGTGAGAATGAGAAAATAAATACTGAACAATTTAAAAATTTGAAATTGCACTACAAATCAGTAATACACTAATTTGTTTTAAAATACTACAAATGTTTCATCTCGGATGAAGTTATCTGCCAGAGCAATACTACTTCAGTACACAGATGGAGACTCGTGATTAAGTGTTCTTCCATTCAAAAAATTCCTTTCATATACAAATGGAGAAGGCTAGGTCAACACCTTCATCCCTGCTATTCTAGTCTTGTGTGTGTAGGGTTTTTGCTCCCTTTCTCTGAGATAAACAATTTCAGCAATCTAAAGGTGATATGACTCAGAAAATGAGATCATGATTTCAGTGCTATATACAGTGCCACAATTAAGTATTCACCATTTTGTTGTATTACCTGAAACTTATCTGGATAGAATTGGCATTTTTATCACTTGATACATGAACAGTACTCAACACTGTAACTGTTGTAATAATTCCAGTTAAACCAATTTCAACTCCAGGTTGTAACATAAAGAAATGGAAAAGTCAAAGGGTTATGTGAGGGATATGTTTTGAGTACTAACTCTGAATGCAGTTGATATTTTTGAACACAAAAAAACTGATCTAGGTTTACTTCCACCTTGTTTCAATATCAGTGGCATAATTTATGGAAGGTTTCAAGGGAGAAGAGGTATATTATGAAGCATAGAAGTCTGCAGAGATTCTAAAAGCTAGATAACTACAATAAATCCAGAGCCTTATTCCACATTATTGAGATTTGTTATTATGTGTCTTCAAGTCGTTTCCAACTTAAGAACCTACCACAGGGTTTTCTTGGCAAGATTTGTTTGGCAGGGAGGGTTTGTTTGCCTTCCTCTGACACTAAGAGAATGCAACTTGCCCAAGTTATCCAGCATGTTTTCATGACTGAGAAGAGATACAAATTCTGGTTTCCAGAATCACAGTCCAATGGTCAAACCACTACACCACATTGGCTCGCACAAGAGATACTTGCTGGAAAGGGATGACTTGGTAAGTTGGAAGTAATTTGTCTTTTGTCCATCTTTAGTATTGTTTGCATTTTTGTATTGTAGTATGTAGTTTTGTTAATTGTAGTTTAGTAATGTCACATTTTATATTTCATAATTTTCTCTCTTGATGTTGTTTTATATCATTCAAAAGACTGTTGTTTAATAAATATAGTAATTGTTTTTAAAAGGGGTTGAGTCAAAGCAGACAAGAGAGTCATTACCTCATAAGTGCAAAACTTCAAACAGTTTTTGAAAAGTAACTTTTCCAAGCTCTTCTTCTAGAAATATGTTGATGAAGTACCAAGAAGGGGGGGGGGGTTAGCAGCAGGAGCAGTGGCTAACTTGAGAAGTCAAGAACCTTTGCAAATAGTCCATACGCAAACATACATACCTTGCTTATTCTGGATAGCATCAAGTGAGGAATAAAATGAAACAAGAGGAAATAATTGGCTTCTTGAGCTCACAAATTGAAGCACTCACTTCTGATGGTTGGATTACCAGGCATGTTGCAAAACCTGGAAAAATGTATGTTTTAGACTACAACTCCCAGAATCCTCCAGCCAGCATGGCCACTGGCTATATTAGTGGTAATCCAAAAAGTAAGTTTCTCCAAGCTATGGAGGACTCTTTTCATATTTATGTCCCAACGTGAGTGTGAGGATAGTCTCCTCTGCCTTGCTCCCAGTCTGCAGTGATGCAATGGATCAAAGCTTTGTGCTGGCTGAGGCCAATAGAAGCTATTGGGAGGCCCACGTGTAAGGATGATGTCAGAACATATGGGGAACTACTTATCAGGTTTAATGGCCAATGGGCACTGAGGGGTAAAGACGAACTGGGTATTAATGACAGGTTTCGATATCACCAACTATATGAAAGGTTTAAAAAGGATGAGAAGAGGGAATTCGCTTCAAAAAAATCAGATCTGGAAATTATATTAGACAAAGGAGGAAAAGGTTTAATAGCCAGATTACACAAATATATCTTACACTACAACTTAAGATAATTGTGTTAATACCTCCATGTTACCATGGGCAAAAGACCTAGGGAGAAGCATAGATTTTGACATTTGGGAAAACCTGTGGAACAAAGGTTTTAAATTTACAGTGGCATCCTCAATTAGAGACAATGTATATAAAAATGTTCTACAGATGCTACATAACTCCATCCCTTCTTGCCAAAATGGACAACTCACAATCAGGTTTATGTTGGAGGTCTAAAACAAAGAAAGGGACTTTTTCATGTATGGTGGTCTTGTGAACAGGTACAAGTCTATTGGAAAAGGACAATAAAGGAAACAAATAAAATGATTTGCAACAAAGTAAAGAAAAATCCAGGGATGTGCCTATTAGGGATATTCAAAGATCGATTAGAGCAAACAGAAAGAGAAATTTGTCTATACAGTTTTGCGGCTGCACGTATTACAATTGCCAAAGATTGGAAAGGGGAGAAAAAAAAATTAAGCATCAAAAATTGGAAGGAGAAACTGTGGGATTATGCACAGATGGCTAAGATTTCTAGCAATTTGAAATATGAAATCAGGAAACATTTTGTCAGGAAGCAATTTTATGGAGAGAAGGGGGGGGGAGGAGAATTTAAGGGTAGAGTGAGAGTTGTGTTACAATGCTATATAATGGAAAGCATCTGTATAATACCTCTTACTGTTTTCTCTTACACTATACACACACCTTTAAACCATGTATTATGATACTCTTGAAAGGACTTCCAACATTGATGCTTTTAAAAAAGAAGTCAATAAAGCATACTCACCTCCTGCATTAGCTTTTCATTTGGTGATCCAGAACAAAGACAGACTAGGTAGGTTTGCTTAAAACTACCTTTGCTGCTGATTTCTGGGTGGTCAGAACACACCTTTGCTAAGGCAGTTGCTTGAGTTAATTGCTTTGATTTCATCAAATGCTTAATGCGCATATCCAGTAGCACAGAGCCTTCAAAGGCTAAAAATTCATTCACTGAAAGACAGATAATTAAACATATGCTCACTTCTCCATGCAAGTCACATAACATTAATCTACAGTATTTGATAATTAAAAGCAAACATGCCTAATAGCTCAAATATCTGTGAGAAACCTACTTTGAGCAGAACACCATGTGTCTCTTTTTCATAAGATAATTTAGTGATAGAAAGTCCAATAAGCCAAATTGATAAGACAACGGTCGAACAGCTTCAAAATAAAGTAGTGATTAAGTAGAAAGAGCTTCAGTTCTTCACTATCTTGATATGTGTAGTTTTTCATTTGGATACAAACTGAAACCATTCCTAGAACTGGACAGTCTCACACAAATCCTAGGACCTCAGAGCTGAGCAGGGCAACTTGTTGCGTGCTTACCCACCTAGAAGAGCTGAATTTGGAATATACCAATTAAATGTTTGCCAATGCACAAGAATTAAGGCAATTCTTGCCATGTGTTAGCTTTGACATGTGTCAAACTCAGGACCTGCATGACAAATCTGACTCACTATGTCATTTTATGTGGTCCACCAGATGCTGTACTACATTGCCTTTATTTTTCATCCTTAGATATAATGACTAGAGCTGATGGGAGTTGTGATACATCTGGAAGTCTGCAGTTTGTTCTGTTAGTGAGGTTTGCGTATGGGTATGATGTCTAACTTTATAATGTCCTTTAACTTTTCCTCAACCTCAGAGCCACAAAGTTGTTGGATTGCAATTCCCATTATCACCAGTCCACATGGCAGAAAATCAACAGTGATGGAAGCTGTCGTTCAATAGCAACTAGGAACCCAAATTGGGTAAAAAGAGCACCAGCCAGTATGTAGATAAATTATAGTTGGCTGACTGTATCCATGGATTCTCCATCCATGGATTCAATGGCCCTTTGAAAGCAACCATAAGATTTATATTGCCCGAAATGAAAATAGGTTTGATACCCCTGAATTACATGGATACCCTTCAAAACATGGAAAGACTAAATATGATTTCATTCCTCTATACAGCCACTCTCAGTATAGGAATATAGAAAAATAAATACAGGGAGCATCTAGTTCATCTGTTCACTTCTCCCTGTGAGGAAAGAAGCCACGCAAGGATTGAAAAAAGGCAGCATATAAACCTAAACTTACACCCAGTCTTTTCTCTGAACCAGTTTTCAAACTGGCCCCCAGTTATATCAACTAGTTTGAAGCTATATATGGAAAATAAATAGTGCTTCTGTTTTCTGCACAAACATGCCTGTGTTTAAACATACGCGTAACTATTATTCAAAAAGGCATAAATTAGAAAGAGAAGTTGAAATGAACTGTTTTGGATTATGCCATGAAATACTTCAGTAGAAACATTACAATAGAACAACATGACTAAAAGATTGTTAAGATCATCCATCAGTATTTTTAAAAGCTTGTTCCCAAGAATCCACCAAACTGTGATTTTGATCCAAGAAATAGAAATCAAGCTATAAAACTCATATTAAAGATTGGTTAATCCTATCCAATGTTCCTCAGTGACATTTTCAAGGCTATTTTTGACAGATTTCCTTGATAAATAAGCCCAAACCCAAATACCTTTGAATATACAATTTTGTTTTTACCTGTGTACATGAATCCTTGCTAACCATACCTATGAGAACTTAGAGAAATGTTTTACTTAGTTGCATTCACAAAAGAAGTGACAAAGCCTACCCTACTTTGATACGAGGTGTGCTGGCCACTAGAGAAAGTGATAATTAGTGAATTAATGAGAGAGCAAGAGAAAGAATGCACTGTGATTTTAAATAAGAAACAAAACGGCAAAATGTAAAATCACTGTAAATGCTTCTTTGAGCAAGTGAACACTGTAATATGTAAGAATCAAGTGCTTGAAGCTGACCTTCAGGAGGAAGACTGAATAAGAAATCAGAGAAGAACCCAGACGGGTCTAAACATAAAGTTACAATCTGAAAGAGATGTTACAGACAAAACTACACTTATATCAACAAGACTGAGATGCCAAAATTAATTAAATTTATTTAAAAGATTAAGAAAGTAAATTCTAATCAATGCCAGTGCAGACTTCCCTGGACTGGCTGGATTAAGTCGTTTTATATGTAATACTAAAGCAGATAATATTTCAGGTAAATTAATTGCTTTAATTACTTTTCAGAGAGCAAGGTGATGAAATGGGATGAATGGAGCAGGTTCAACATTGTTACCAATGTCAAAAAACATCCATTATATGATTCATGCATGACAATCTCATCTGAGTTGAGAGATAAAAAACATTATTTACAAAAGTACCCATCTAAAGATTTTACCATTTTTTCTGGATCAATACACTGATTTATACAGGTTGCATTACTGTATGTGTGTAGATTGTTAACTGCGAAGGGAAGGTTCTTTTAAGAAAGAAAACTACATGAAACCAGAAATGGGGCTGCATGTTTGTGGAAGAGGCTTGACAAAAATTGATCAATAAAATGTACTGAGCTCGTATTTCTGATGTGTTCAGCTGAAATACTGTAAAAAGACTTGATTTAGATCACTGCTTTTTAAACTGTGGGTCCCAACCCCAAATGAGGTCCCTTTAGCTCCATGTTGGGGTCCTGAAAAAATTGGTAAAGTAGAGGTTTTCTAAACGTCACCCATTTACACGAATCTGTCATGATGTGTTTACAGTGGATAATGCAGAAGATGCTTCAGCTGTACTTTATGTAAAGGAGTATCAGCCTGTTTAGCAACCCTTGCAAATGCTTATTTGTTATCACTAAATACTTGATTTTTATACTTATTTTAAGTGAACGTAATTTCAGAATATTTTATTTCTGAAAAACCTCAATGTATAACATGCATATTTCATATAAGAACAGAAGCCTGCTTAGGTGTTATTGTAGTTGAAAAGCCATTGTAAATGCTGACAGATAGAAATCTTGTTGACTAGAAGTAAACAATTCAATTTAATATAGTTCTAAATGTAGGGTTTTCATTGTTAAAACAAAATGTTGAATTCATTCAATATTCTCTTTGTCTATCTAATCAAAAACAACCATGGTCTTGTCCACTTTCATAATTATCCAGTGAATAATTACATTTGTTACTTTCAGCCTTGCTCTTTCGCCCACAAGCTTGAATAATCCTTTCAACCACAGTGTTTATCATTTCACGTAGTTTTGTCTTGCAACAGAGGAACATTTGCTATCAGTGAAATCTGATACAGAAAGACCTTGAGATTTGAATGGAAACTACTACATCAATATTATTAACATTTAAAGTTTTAATGTCAAGGTTTAATTTCCTCTTGCAAATGCACAACAATCTCCATTTCCATGGTATCTGTCTGAAAAACTGACACCTGGGACCAAAGTAAATATTATGGTACTATAAATTTTGCTCAGTTTGGCCTTCAGATCTTTATACTAGGAACACTGCATTTATCTCTACAACAATCCTCCCAGTAAACAACTGTCTTTTAAAAATTGGAATAAGTCTTCAAATAATTAATTTTCCATTTAGGAATTATTTTATTTCACCTACATTTTTGCTTTTTAAAAACGTTTTAATTGGGCTTCTAATGTCCTTATTACAGTTCTTTTGTATCCAAACTCAAACCATTACCTGCAAAGAATATATGTAGCATTATGTAAATACAAGTTAATGGTGGCTTAAACACAGAACTGCACATAATTTATATTTTAACGATATAGTTTGGAATGTATGGGTAAATGAAATTTAGAATTCATACATACTGCATATAAATAATAGTCGAGTAACCATCAGGAAAACACCAGTAACTTTGAAAACATCAGGGAGACCACATGTATGCCGGCCTTCCCTTGAACATCCAAATATACATTACATTAACTTGTATTGCCACTTTTCCTAGATCTGTATGGCTCCTGTGTATGAGAGAGGTCTAAGTGTATGAACACCTGTGTGTATGTAGGTTATTGTGTGCTCACTAATTATTTGTAAATTATTGTCTGCGTACCCTCCTTTTGTGGAAAATAAGAACATTAACGGCTATATAACCATTGCTCTGACTAGATTCAAGAATGTAGAGGTTGGCCTTATGTCTCTGCAATGCATACGTGTCAGTTTTCACATCCCTGAAAAAAAGTTATGAAGGCAGTCAGTGAAGACTGACATGGCAATGAACAATTCTGATATTCCTCCTTGTATGCAGACAGCTCAGTGCTAAGCCAACAATACAGAGACTTCTCTTTCAGCCCCAAATTGACCCCCCAAAAACCCCAAACCCCAAAACATTGAAAGTAGTAGACAACCTTATAGACCAGGCATGGGCAAATTACCAGCGTTTAGGAATTGTGGGAGTTGAAGTCCAGAACACTCAGAGGGCCGAAGTTTGCCCGTGCGTGCTATAGACCATACTGAAAACTGAGGGTGGGTTAGGGAGATGGAAAACTAAATTAATTCCAGAAATATCCTCATTACTTCCTTTTCCACTGTACTCAAATTTAGGCATGTTTTAAAAATCAATATGCAAAATGGAAACAAACCAGAGAATGTGAGATTTCTATGAGAATAAAACCACTCTTACTAGAGCAATACTGAGATAAATTGTTTCATATTACATCAAATATGTTACTTTATTACAAATCCCATAGTATTATTAGAAATATGATGGCACTGAATATATTGATTCAATTTACACTCAATACAAAAAGACCTTACTATCTTAAATCTAATCCCATTTTACTTAAATAGATACAAGTATGTCAGAGGAATTGGAAACAATACGAGCAACCCCATCTACATAAATGTAACAGCCTTCTCTGTGTCTTTTTTGTTTATACTTTTAAATAAATGAAAATTAATCTGGGGGAGGCAGATGGAGAGAGAAATCTAAGACAAATATGACTAAATGCATGGCCTAGAACCATATTTATCTCCTAGCAGTAAATGACAGCA
Source organism: Anolis apletophallus (assembly GCA_030556195.1). Lineage (NCBI taxonomy): Eukaryota > Metazoa > Chordata > Lepidosauria > Squamata > Anolidae > Anolis > Anolis apletophallus. The sequence continues at coordinate 109,405,250 of JARBWK010000003.1, read as the reverse complement.
GTGTTTAAACCCGGGGCAGACAAAAGATGCTGCTACCACAGCTTTACATTTTGTCACCTGGATGCTTGATATACTAGGCAGCAAACCATTAAGATTGAACTGCAGGCTAACGTTTTATACGTAGTTCTTCATACAGTTACATGTTGAATTCCAAAGACATTCTTAGAACCAACCAACACCTAGAACAGAGATCTGACTCTCCCAAATTAAAAAGGCACAACATACATAAATAAATATATCAGTCTATTTGTCCTATTTTATATATAGTGTATTTATTCCTCATATAGTTTTATGTATAAAGGAAAAACAGAGAGAATTTGACATGATCTTGAAGTGTAAAGCTATATCACTGAACATTAAAGTTAGGCTATCTTATTTTCCTTTTCCATGTAGTGTTCTGAAAACTGGACAGTGAAGGAAGTGGATAAGAACAGAACTCCTTTGAAATGAGATGCTGGAGAAGGGTTCTGACAATACTGTGGATTGTTAAAAAAACAAATACAAGAAGGCAGAGGAAAAAGAGGATGACTATATTCCAGATGACTACATTCAATCAGGGAAGCCATGGCCCTAAATTTGTAAGACCTGAAACAAGGTGGTTGATGACAGAGTAGCTTGGAAGTCATAGGATCACCATAAGCAGAGGCAGTTCCTTCAAAACATTTGAAGAAACACTAACATGAGCTTGCTCTTCAAGGGAGAGAATGTGAGTTAAGATGATTACTTGCCTGTAATCATGTTTCTTCTAGTGGTGATCTGTGAAATTAGCACATATGATAATTGATGCACCTATGCAGCAATCACTGGAAATCTCTGAAAAGCTGAGAAGGCTTGTGGCTGCAGCTCCGCTCTCATCCCCACGAGGCATATATACTGTAGAGGGGCTGGAGCCTTAGTTCCCCTGCCGCTGTGCAGCGATCCGAGGCTAGAGGCATAAATTGTGGGGAGGATGTGCTAATTTCACAGATCACCATTCGAAGAAACATGGTTACAGGTAAGCAACCATCATTTCTCCTTTGTGGTGTCTGTGGAAATAAGCACATATTATAGAATAGCAAAACTCAAACCGTGGATAGTGGGCATTATGCCACTGCCGAGAAGAGAACCCATTTGCCAAACGCGGCGTGCCTTCTCGACTGGACGTCCATCTTGTAATGGGTGGCGAATGTCAACGGAATGGTCCAGATCGTCACCCAACAGATGTTATCCAATGGAACTCCATGAAGGTAAGCCGCCAATGTTACAACAGCTCTCATGGAGTGGCCTCTCAGATGCACTGGTGGATCCTTGCCAGCCAACTGATAGGCAAGTCTGATGGTAGAGACTACCCAAGCCGAGAGGCGTTAAGGGGAAACAGGCAGACCATTAGTGTTGGTGTAATACTTTACAAAGAGTCTAGGAGACTGCCTGAAGTCCTTCGTCCTGTGAAGGTAGAAGGAAAGGTCTCTGCGGACATCAAGCAGATGGAGCGCTCGCTCAAGCTCTGTTTGAGGAGCTTGAAAGAATGCTGGTAGCACAATGTCTTGAGCCAAATGGTACGCAGAAGCGACCTTAGGGAGGAAGGCGATGTTGGTCCTGAGGACCACCTTGTCCCTGTGAAACCGGAGGTAGGGCTTGTCCACACGTAGTGCACACAACTCGCTGGACCTGTGAGCGGAAGTGATCGCCACCAGGAAAGATACTTTCCAGGAGAGATGACAAAAATTGGCAGCAGCCATGGGCTCGAAAGGTGGCTTCATCAGTGTGGACAACACAAGTTCAAGCTGCCAAGAGGGAGGTGGAGGGGAGACTGGTGGCCGGAGGTTCCTTTACCCTCTGAGGAACAGATAGACAAGAGGGTCCTGAAACCAGGAGGAGCCATCTTCCCTGCGCCGATATGCTGACAACGCAGCAAAATAGCACTTGATGGAAGAAAGTTGCAGACAGTCATCTGCCGACATCACAAGGAACTGAAGGAGGAGGGAAGTTAGGGCCTGCAGAGGGTGCATACCATGTTGCCGTGTGAACGCCGCAAAGCGCTTCCACTTAGCCTCATAGGAGCGTTGTGTGGATGGTCGGTGTGCAGCATCAAGGAAGGCTGTCACTGCTGGAGGTAGCAGCGCGGCCTGACCTGACATGCCATCAGAAGAAGCAGATCGAGGTCCGGGTGACGGACTTGACCGTCCTGTATTGTGAGCAAGTCTGGCCGACTGCTCAGAGACAGATGATTGCATGCAACCATGGTCTTGAGGAGGGTGACCCATGGCTGCCTTGGCCACCAAGGTGTGATCAGGATGGTGTTGGCTCTGTCTGCATCCAGCTTTGCTACCACCCTGTTGAGGAGAGGTAGCAGTGGAAAAACGTACAACAAGGGCTCGTGCCAACTGTAGAGGAACGCGTCCCTGAGACAGCCCTGTAGTGTGTCCTGTTGCATCCTGGCACAGTAGCACTGGCACTTGGCATTGGCTGGTGCTGCAAAGAGGTCAATGCAGAAGATTGGTCTCATGAGGGTGCAGCGACCACTTGTGGTTGGACGCCTGGTGCAGCTGAGGTGGTCTGCCACCGTGTTGTCTTCACCGGGTAGGTGCAGCGCCACAAGGCGGATCTTCCGTGCAATGCACCAGTGCCAAATGTCAAGACCTAACTGAAGCAGAGTGCGGGACCGTGCCCCCCCCCCGCTTGTTGATATACCAGATGGCTGTTGTATTGTCCGTGCATATCTGATCCACATGGCCATGCAGGGAACATTTGAATGCTCTGAGCGCCTTCTGGATGGCAGTCAGCTCCAACACATTGATGTGCAGGTTGGCCTCAGCCAATGTCCACAAGCCCTGTACAGAGAGAGTGCCGGAGTGGGCACCCCAGCCCTGAAGAGAGGCGTCGGTGGTGACAACTGCTGACAGCCCTGGAGAATAAAATGGCATGCCCATGCAGATGTTTTCGCAAAGAATCCACCAATGCAGGGAACTCCGGACAGACGTAGGTAGACACAACATGCAGTGCTGGCTGTGGCAGAGAGGGTCGAACGCTCTGATGAACCATGCCTGCAGCGGTCGGAAGTGCAGCCGGGCAAATGGTGTTACAGCAGTCGTGGAAAACATATGCCCCAACGTCGACTGGATGTGCTTGGCCTGCACACAAGAAGACTGACGAATGTGCTGCACAGTTGCCTGAAGGTTGCAAAACCGCTGTTCCGGAAGATACGCCTTGCGCTCGATTGAGTTGAGACGTGCACCCATGAATTGAATGTCCTGCATCGGTTCAAGGTGGGACTTCTGCACATTGACAATGAGGCCGAGGCTCTGCAATAAAGAGAGCATGAAGTCCAGATGTTGGAAGAGCTGGGAATGAGAAGCCCCAACGACCAACCAATCATCGATGTAAGGAAACACTGGGATCCCTTTCACCAGCAAGTGCGCTGCCACCGCTGCCATGACCTTGGTCAAGACTCAAAGTGCAGTACAAATCCCGAAGGGGAGGACACGGAAAGAATAGGCCTTGTTGTCAATCTTGAAGGACAAACACTTGTGGTGGCATGGTACGATGGCTACATGGAAGTAGGCATCCTTCAAGTCTATAGTGGCGAACCACGCCTGACGAAGAAGTGGCATGATGGTCTGCATAGTCACCATGCGAAACTTGCATGGTCGGATGTACTGGTTAAGACCGCGTAGATCCAAGATAGGCCGTTGTCCTCCATCCTTCTTAGGGACTAAGAAGTAGGTAGAAAAGAAAGCAGAGGAATACTGTGAGGGGTGAAGTGGCACAATCGCTCCTTTCTGGAGTAAGGTGCGAATCTCATCCAAAAGGACAGCAGCGTCCTGACACGGCCGAGGCATGGAGGATGCGCAAACTCAATAGAGTAGCCATTGCAAACGACATCAAGGACCCACCTATTGGTGGTGATAGATTTCCAGGCCTCGTAGGAGCCAGCCAAATGCGTGCCGAAGTACACAAGTGGCTGAGGAGAAGGTGGAGGTGAAGACACCCAGTGGGGAAGTGAAGGGGACACCTGTGAAGAAGAGGGAGGGGAAAGGCTGCTAAAAGCGACGCTAGCCCTTAGGTTGAGGCTTACCCTTACACGGCTGAAGCGTTGAAGACTGCGTCTGCTGCTTCGGAGGGGTAATATCTCCTAGCGGAGAATAATATCTCCTAGCAGAGGGATAATATCTCCTAGTAGAGGAGGAGGCCTGCTGAGGTCGAGAGTGGGAAGAAAGCTGCATGAAGCCATATTTACCAGCAGCCTGCCACACTTCTTGGGACTTTTTCAAGGTAGTGTCAGTCCGAGGATTGAGCAAACCCTCATCATGAGCAGGCATGTCCTCTGCCAGTATCTTGCCTTCCTCAGAGAGGGTGGAACTGTGCAATCACGCATGGCGTCTGAGGGAGAAATGGCGAGAGAAAACATCTTCCCGGATGTATCAGCAAGATGCTGAGACATATCCTCATGGGCACGGCTGAGAACCAGAGCTTCCCGATGGTAAGCCTTGGCCATACTCTGCTGAGAAGAAGGAAGCAGATCTAAATAAGGCCCAATCTTATTCCATGAGAAAGTATTATTATAAGCACACATGTAAGCCCCATAATGCGCCATCCGTGCCGTCAAGCTGGCATTGGCATGGGCCTTCTTCCCATGGTGTCCAGCTTCTTGCCTTCTTTATCCGGAGGAGAAGGCTGGGTCTTGTGAGACCGCTTGCACTTGGCCATATTCAAGACAACGGTGTTAGGCTTGGGAGGCCATGCAATCCAAGGGGCAGAGGCAAGGTCAACGCGGTAACGTGCATCCCATCTTCTGGTGACAGCTGGCACTACTGAAGGAGCCTGGTCTGGATTCTTGGTCAACTGGAGCAGGTAAGGTAGAGCAGGCAAGGTAGTAGAAGCCAATGGCTGCTGGACCTGCTCATCAGGAGGAAACATGGGATCCTCCACTGGGTCCCAGCTTTTCTTAATTGACAGATTCAAGGCCTTAGACATCCAGATCAACAAAGCCGAGAAGACAGAAGCGTCCTCAGAGGGAGGCGCTGGAGAGGTGACAGGAGGCTCTGCGGTCTTAAGCACAGCAATGGAGGACCCAGACTCGGAAGAAGAGCAAGCCTCTTCAAGAGGATCCTGTTGGGGGGTGGCAGTGCACAAGGGCACATCCTGCATCATAGGCAGTACCTCAGTAGGAGGGTGGGGAAGGACAGGAGGCAAAGGCACAGTCCTCTGCGGTGGAGCCAGACAGTAGGCTCTACCTTCAGGAGAGTAAAGCAAACCAGCGTTGTTCTCCATGCGTCCCACCTCAGACCTAGTAGAAGCACAGGCCACAGAGAGGAGGGAGCGAGGCTGCCGTAGGGGGGAGTCCAAATACCCATATGGGTCAGGACTAGCCGTTCTCCAGGAGTCATGGGATGGAGAACGGCCCCTGGAACCCCAGGCAGATCCAGAACGAGAAGAAGCATGAGTGAGAGACATACGTGACCCATGCTGCTCTCTCAGATGCTCAGTGCCGGCAGGAGGAACGCTGGTGGAGGGCTGAGTCCAAAGCCCATGCTGGAAGCTGGCAAGCCCGCTGCGAAGCCTTGGCCACTAGGCCGTGGCTCTTCCATGGTCTGCGGCGTGAGCTCCTGAGGGGACAACGAGGCTCCGCCTTAACTTCTGGCTGAAGCCGGAAGCTCTTGTTGCGCCTGCCCCAGCTGTTCTCGCGGAGGAGTCTGGGGCGGCGAGGAAGGCAGCAACGGCTAGGCAGCTGGCTCCTCGAGAGGAGGCGCAGCAGCAGGAGACAGGAGCAGCGTCGGCGAAGAATAGCAGCGTCAGCTTGCTCCAAGAATGCCGCGGGTCTTCTGGAGCCACTTCCCTCTCTTCTTGTCAGGAGAGGGGCTCCGCTCCTAAGGGGCTTTGCGCTTAGCTGGCACAGAAGCTTGAGGAACACTTACGGTGTCCTCAAGGGTCCAGCAGGCTCAGAGGTCGCTCGGTGTCCTTCCGAGGTGGAGGGAAGAAGAGCCTGTTCACAAAGGAGGGCCTGCAAATGCCTCTCCCGGCTCTTTCGTGTCTGCGGCGTAAACGCCTTGCAGGACGCCGCAGCGTGTGTTTCTCTTAAGCAAAGGAGACACAAAGAATGGGTATCGCCCTCGGGAAGGTTTTCCCCACAGGAAGAACACTTCCGAGAGAGCACAGAAGAAGCCAGACTAAGAGAGGTAGTAACGACACCAGTCCAAAATCAGGGATTGGAGAAAGAAGCAAAGTCTGGTGAAACAATCCGAGGTCAGGGTTGGAGAAACCAGAGAAGTCAAAAACCAGTCCAATATAAGGCAGGAGAAAATAGAATAACCCAGAAACAGTCCAAGTCAATAGCAAGTTTGCAAATCAGTCAGAGAGGTTCCAGGTTGCTGTTGTAAGGCGGCTGGAAATAAAGGAACTAAGGGCTCCAGCCCCTCCTACAGTATATATGCCTCATGGGGATGAGGGCGGGGCTGCAGCCACAAGCCTTCTCAGCTTTTCAGAGATTTCCAGTGATTGCTGCACAGGTGCATCAATTATCATATGTGCTTATTTCCACAGACACCACGGAGAAACATAAAATTTTGCCATATGGAGTATTTTTACAAAATGACACAGAAGAATGGTAGTTGAAAATGACCATATTACTGTCTTCCTTTATCACAAACCATCACCAGGGTCACCAGACCAATTAGACTATTTGTGAAGATCTCTGCAAGTGTACTAAGGAATCGGTAACTGGATTGGGTTGTGGGAAAGTCATACCCTATTAACATTGGCTTTCTCTTCAAAAGTAATTTTGTGCAATCAGTGGTATCTAATGACTCATATGATCAATATAAACTTACCTTTATCTTGATCCTGTAGCTCTTGAGAAAGAATACCACAAAGAACAGGATTCTTCCAGGCTCCATTCTCTTGGGCAAGAAGAGATAAAAACTGTAATTGGCACCCGCCACTTTGCATCACCTTTTCATGTGCTGTCTGGGGGAAAGTAAAGAAACAGTTGTAGCAGATATGTTTATGATATTTTGCCACTCTAGCTTTGCCAACACTAAGACTGAAGTCAGGTTGGCTAGTTTAACTGTATTGGCACATATGGCAGCAGGAGTAAACAGACTACAGTCAGAACAGTGAAGTGGGGAAGACAAAGAAAACTATGTGAAGAGAAAACTATCAGTTCCCAAAGAAATTACTTCAGCAATAACTGGCTCATGGATGGCTCATTGAAGGTGAACAAACTCTAAGAAGAAGACTTGGAAAATTTAGAATTCCAAAACTAATTCAAAGATTAGTTATTTCCCTTGAATTTTAATTATGTTCTTCTGTATGAGTCCGTTACAATGATTTCTAATATCCACCTTAATTTCTAATGGTATTTTTGATAAATGTTGTTTAGCTACTAGCTATTTAAGTATTTTGTTTATTTAGTGTCCCTTTAAAACTCCTTCTAATAACTCTAGATCTTAGTATTTATTGAGACAGCTAACAAAAAACCTTTAAGATTGTACTCTGGGTAAAATAGCAAAATTTAATGTTAGTTCTGAATAAATGACGTTTCCTTCCCTCCTCCTGAAAGAGACTGCTATCTATTCTCTCCTCTTCGGTGAGGAGTCACAGTAAAGAAGACTGTCAAAAACACAAACATAACGGTGTCCTAGCAATAAAATCTCAAAGTTGAAAGAAAGCTGCATTTCCCAAATAAAATGGCTGAAGGGTAAAACTGCTTTAAAAAACTAGGAAGGTTGTTCTAGTTTGCAGGAAGAAAAAATCAAAGCTGCCCTGAGTCCCCCTCCGGGGATGAGAAGGATGGGGTACAAATGCGCGAAATAAATAATAAATAAAATTCCATGGACTAAAGATGGTACACAGAATTTTTCATATCTATAGTATCTCTGGGAGCATTTTACATATCTGCTGTGGAACAGATTAATATACTAGTTTTGAGGACACAAGAACTTGCAGGTATTTCTGATTTCTATATATTTCCAGGAGTCTTGCTCCAAATGGTTCATAATTCTGGTTAGAAATACAAGTCAGCTTTGTATGGAACTCATACTGCAAATATCTCTTTGATGCAATATTTCTACTTAAAGGTCTCTGTATGTGCCTAAGGTGGGGAGAGGAAGCATGGACAACAACCTATTTACTTACTAAATGCATATCTTGTCTTTTTCCTGAGTTGGGATTCAAGGTGGTATATGATGGTTTTAATAATTAATATTAATTTAGAAAAATTAAAAAGAAATTCCATCATAATATTATTTTATAAACATGCTTAAATACAGTCAAAAACATTACCGAAACTCCCATAGGAGTTCCACAACTTAGGAGCGGTCTGGGAAGGTTCTCTCCTAACTCCTCACCAAAGGTCTGCAAATGTTGTGGGAAATAGAGAAAGCCCTCTTCTGAAGATCTTAAAATTCAAACTGTGTTGTTTAAGAAAATCTGGTTTTTTTTACATAATCTGGATTCAAGTTGTGAGGAACTTCAAAGTCAAAAACCGCTCTTTAAATTCTGCCCAGAAACAGATCAATAGTCAGTAATGCTGTTTCTACTAGGGAGTCACATGATCCCCATAATCAACTAGTCAATGGCCTGGCTGCAGCATTTTGGATCTACTAAAGGTTTTAAAGGCAGCCCCATCTATAGAGTGTTACATTAGTCCAAAGAGAATGTAATCAAGGCATGTATGATTGTAGCCAGATAGGACTTCTCAGGAAAAAGGCACAGGGGATATGCTAGTTTTAACTGTTTAAATGCTATCCTGGCCACTGCTGAAACTTGAGTGTCCAGGCTCTGTTCCAAATCCAGGAGTACGCCTGAGTTGCAAATCTGAGATTTCATGGAGAGTGTAATCCCATCCAGCATTGGCTGAATCCCTGCTTGCCTATATATTCATATATACAGGAAGACGATCAAGCCATGCAAAAACTTCTACAGCTCTAAGCTTAATTATTTTCCCTAGAGAAACCAGAAATAGCACTCTCACAGATGACTGATTGCACTGATTTTCCTCTTTCGAATTTATCTAATACCGAAATAGAGCAAATATTTCACCAAAAGCCAAATATGAACATTCTGGATTTTATGGCTTTAGAAAACTCTGGTACACATTAAACAAATACATATCAAGGAGACACTTGAGATGCAACAGAATACACAGAGATGGCACAAGATAGTACACACATTATATATATTTTTGTGTCATTTAGGATCAACTATGACCTTAAATGTATAGGATAGATACATAATCAGACACCTACCTGAATAAAAGACTGGATCTCTTTCCATTTATTTTCAGGCAGTTCAAGAGGCAAACATAGCAGAATTTCAACATAGCTTCTGGAAATGTAAAAAATATTACAAACATCAACAAGGAAGTCAAAGGTTTTTTAAACAATTACTTTGCCAGTAAAATTATTAACACACACACAATGAAGTATCTTTACAATAAAAATCAAATGCATGTAAAACTTATAAAAATATACTCACAGGGCTAAGCGTTCAAGCACAAGGGCTACATTTTCACTCTCAGAGGTAAGGTATGGTTGTGCTTTAATGTAACTTTGGATAGCCTCTGTATATACTTCCAGCAAAGGTAGGGGATCTTCAGATGCCTTCCACTTTTCTGCATATTCAAGAAGTGTCTGTTTAGTAAACACAAAATATAGATTACAAAAGTAAATGTACACTGTATTCCTGCTTTTCCATTTAATTTAATGATACAAGGCACAGCACACCAGACATTATTTTATGAGTATGATATACTCTGACACTTTCCCTCTCTAGTTGTAGCAAACTGTGTAGATATCTGGAGATAACATGTTTCGATGCTGCAATTCTGAAGTATAAATGTTATGTAGTATTCCACTGAAACAAGAAAATGTATTCAAACATACATGTGGTTGTGACATCACACAATGGAGCAGCTGTATAACAATCACAAATGCTATAGTAACCAAGAGAAGCAGTCTAAACAGCCCAAAGAAAAAGTAGCAACATACATGTAGTTTCCTGTTAGGTAGCTATGTTAATATGTAACAATATTTTGAGAGTATAACCACAAATGACTTAAAACTCAGAATTAAGAATTTCTTGAACAGTCGTGATTTCTATTCGAACTTCAACTTTTTTCAGTATGAAGAACAAAATATTTTGATTAAGCTTGCTGTGCAAAGACTAGCCCACAACTTCTCAAGTAATTCAGTATCCCTATCAATTTCAATTAAGGAAGCAGCCTTACACTTGCAAGGACATGTACACGCAAATATAATCTGATCCCTCAGTTCAAAATAATGGAATAGTCCACTCTCAAATAAAAACTAGTTTATTATTAATTTTGTATTCATTATAAAGCACAATTTTTCTCTCAACTGGTTATGATTTGTTATTTCTGATGTGTCATATTTTTCCTGGTGGCCTCTTGTTTGTGAGTCATGTGTGTGACCAGGTTGTAGTTCATAGAACATGAAATGGGTGGCTAGATGACATGATGACTTGATATCTATTAGGTGCATTGTGGCAATTGCTCCACCACAGTTGGACTAAGCTATTTCTTGATTACCAGCCATGGTTGTAGTGCTGAAGGACAGCACATCTGCATGTAATTTTTAACAAGCAAGAAATATACAAAAAGAAATTTCAAACAATGAATTAAAGTGCCTATTTTAAAAAGGATCATGTTTTTTTTATATAAGAATGAAAAAAAGATACTGACTCTGAATAACTGAGGGGGAATGCAAGTAGGAGAGCAACAGAAAATGATCAACATACTAAAGCTTCCCCCCCCCCCATTTTTTCTACATTTAGCAGAAATATGAGATGGCAATGGAGAACAGTGTTTCACAACATTAAAACATTCAGATTAATTTGGCAATGGAGCCGAATATAATTTTAAGTACTCTGAATGTAGTAGTAATTATATATGCAAATATGAGTATTCTATACTGTTATTATTGTTAAAATCCAATGTGTAAAAGTAGAAAAAGCAACAAAAGGATTCAGATGTTGGAAGAAATTATGGAAAGATACAAAACGACTAAACTGACAGCACTCTGAAAAATTCACAAAAATATAAAGACCCTGAAAGATTGGGATTTGGTAAAGTACTTCAAAGCTATTATATTTCTTGATAAGGAGAATGAAAGTGTAGCATTAGCCATAATACAGGTTAGTAAACATTAAAAGTTTGGAAGCTATTTTTGTAGAACACTTTTTTGAAATGAAGTTCAGAAATACTGAAATGCCAGTTTTGTATGTAAGTGATCATTAAAACCAGTGGATCCCAAACTAAGACCCCCAGGCCAAAGGACTAGTGGCCGCTGGATACTACACTACTTCTATCCATACAAGAAAACAAAGAAACATCAGCACGACTTCAACTAAATATAAATGCCCTTATGCAATCTGACAGTTAAACTTCCTCCAAACACTTAATAGCCTGAAATCATTCTTCCCATTTTGTATCTTTTCAGTTTTTATGGCTATATCCAATATTCTGACTGAAGGAAGGCATTGTGGAAGACAAAATTTGTTTGCAAAACAAAAACAATATTCTATTCAAACAACTGACAGCAAGCTGAACAGCAAATGATAAGATCATTTCTGGGAACTACTGTGAGCTGCTCCAGCAATCCTATTACAGTGGAAGAGTGAAGAGCAGAAAGGTGAGAGCAGGTCTTTCATCCTACCTAGTTGACTTATGTCTGCTGGTGCCATAATGGTGATAACAGCAACGTCTGATATCAACGGAGTATTACCCTTAGCCTTAAAAACACACTAAAGTACTGGGTTCCTCTAGAGCAGAGGTTTCTGAACTTATTTGGCATACCACCCCCTTTTCAGAAAAAAGTACTAAGTGCCTCCATGGAATCCTACCTACTTTGAGCAAACAAACATAAAAATGCAGTGACAAATTCTTTTATGAATCTATATTTCTACACACGTCCTACAAGACGGTAAATAAAAGTGTGGTTGTACATAAGACCCCCTGAAGATTAAAATTATAAAATCACTAACACCAACCATATTAACGTTTTCATTACACAAAAAATTATGAAAACAAAGAATATTAAAATAAAAGTTATGAATAACTTTAAAAATACTCCTAAGTGAGAAGGATGAACCTGGTGCGCTGCCATCAATTTATTAATATTTGGCTCTATTTTTTTCAACAGCATGAATTAATAATATTTTTTTAATATTTATTGCACTCGCCTTACTATTAACTACTTGTCACACAATTAAGAAGCAATCTAAATTAATTTCAGACATGTCACCTATTTATAGTATCATATTGCAAACAAGTCATTGCACACACATATTTTTGTCAGTGCATGCTGGATTTTCCAGCCATATGTGACATGCTCACCTACCAACACTTGCTTATTAAGACTTGCTGGTGGACTTGGCCACTGGTAAATTATAACTTGCATTTTACTTGTCCATTTGGAAACGAAAGTACAGGCAGTTCCCAAGTTACAAGCATCCAACTTACAAATGACTCATAGTTAAGAATAGGGGTGAGACATCAGGAAGTGAGATAAAAGTGTAGAATAAAAGTGTAGCATTGGCCATAATACAGGTTAGTAAATTTCCCTAGGAAGGGAAATCCACTCCTGAAAAAGTTATCATGGGGAAGAGGGATCTCCACTGAAACTTTTCATTGTTCCCAAAACAAGCCAAATTTTCCAAAATACAATTATTATAGGGACAGAAAGTGAGATAAAATCTGAACAGGGGCCCAGACAGCAAAACCAACACCACAGGGATGTTAGCTCTTCACTATCATATCCAAAGATAAAAAAGTATAATTTTGGCTGGAGTTACATTTTTAAAATGTACCTGTTCTGACTTACAAACAAATTCAACTTATGAACAAATCTACAAAACCTATCTTGTTTGTAACTTGGGGACTGCTTGTAATCACTATAACTTTATTCCTATGTTACAAAACAGATAAAACATGTATGGATTTTTTTAAAAAAACCTTTTCTTCTTTATGTTCCCACCACCTCCTTATTTTCGTTGAATGCCCCCCAATTGCATCACAGGTTTGTACCGTTCCCCTGAATTGTTGCAGTGCCCCCCGGGCAGCAATATTGCACACTTTGGGAAGCGCTGTTGTAGCACTACTGGGAACTGAAATGTTCGGTATTGAAAATAATTTCATGCAGACCAACCAAATGACTCCACAAGTTCCAGAGTATAGTCATTTTGAGATCAGGCATAGAATGGGTACATATATAACATTTTTCCTGTGGTTTGTTTATTATAGTCTTGTTTTGTATGAATTGTGTTAGAGACCTTTCCCTCTTGGTATAATTAACCATGCATGCATTTTGAAATGTAATTAATGTTGAAGTTTCTAGGGATAAACTAAGCAAAAGCAAGGGCTTACAAATATGCAGCTCTACAACATGTAAATATGGGGTGTGATCGCTTTTCTTTAGCAGTAACACTGAAATAAGTGCTGTCCAAAGTGCTGGTCTGTGGACTGGGTGCTTGTCCCCAAGCCATCTCCTACAAAACTATTGAGAGCTTCCAATCACAATGAACACAAATAGATTGACCAATTCCTGTCTCATTGGGGGGGGGAGACTGCCAAATCCCTACATCAGGTAAGCTAAGAAGAAATGACTATATTTATTTGCAGGAAAAAAACCCTATAGTATCCAAACAATCCAGAATATTCTACTACTTAGGTTTAGTAAGACATTTACCCTACAAACTCATGTCTAGAAATGTTACTGAAAAATCAAACTCAAAAACCTGGGTCAATTTATTCACAGGTCAATGTGTACCTTAACTCTTATTTTTAAAAGGCCCTTGTCCCTTCTTTGGAGTGCCAAAAGAGTTGTCTGTCATGGGAAGAAGCACCAATCCTCTCTACTCTATCTGCTTTGACTCTGCCTGTGGTCCTTTTGAATGCCTGATGGTGTGTGTGTGTGTGTGTGGGGGGGGGGGGGGGGGCCCTGGAATGATGGCAGTAGCCAAAAGTTGCTGCCTCCAAGTAAACATTGGTGCTTTCCCCTTGATTAATCTATGGGTCATATCAAAATTCTTAATGTTGGTTCTCAAACCTGCTCTTGACTTATACATGAGTATATACTGCAACTCCATATTAAACTTGTCAAAAAGATAAATTATAATCCTCTTAAATGTGTCCCAAAACACCCACATAAACAGGCTATTGATCCAGGCATGTTTGGTAAACTAACTGGATCTTTCAGTAGCTTTGAAGTTGATTATGCAGACTAATATGATAGATGTGAAAATACACGAAATCCTCTAACTGTATGGATTAGAAACCAAACAAGTTCTGATAAGGCCTCAATGGACTTGAAATGCTAAATTGTAAAATATTGTGAAAAAGTTAAGCAGAGGTAATTTCATATTTATCTCTGGAGTGTTACTTCCTCCCATCTCTTGAGCCCCAATACCCCACAAATCGTCTTTCTTTCTACAGTGAATATATTAATTTCTCAAATGAATTCTTTGGAATGTGATTTCTTTGGGATTTACCAGCAAAGTAATATATGCTAGAAAAATGCATGGTATCTAGTTGGGATGAGGATGACTCTCTCCCAATACTTTCTCTCAGCTGTATAAACCAAGATGCCCCAGACCAGACTGCCACTTAAGAGAAAACAGGCATGAATATATTCCCCGCTTATTTCAGATACTTCAGGATGATACTTGACATCTTTAATATGCAGGCTCAGCTTTGGGGGAATTTTCTGTAATCAAACATGAGCTTTTTTTCCTATATGATCTAACCAATCACTGTTCATGTTTCTTGCTCTATGCGTAAAGTAAAATTATTTTACCTTATTATTTTCCCCTACAATGGCTGAATTATTGAGTTTGTTCCTACTTATGGGAGTCTCATGTGAGCTATGTAGTATCATACATGGTTGCTCTTGACAGGAAATGAAGGATAGGGAAAGAGGCCAAATTCACTGATTTGCCCTGCAATCTCTCATGCTCCCCACCCCACAAAAACTGTTTTCAAGACATGTGGAATAGTAGGAAACACACTGAAAAGGGAACCTCTGCTGATCCCTTAGTACTGTCGAATAGAAGAACTCCTTCCATTCAGATTGATAAGGTAAAATTTTCTGCTTTACCTTATCAATCTGCGTAAATATTGCAAAATATTTTAAAAGAAGTTATATAACTAGTTATAAATATGAAGTACTTGGAAAAGAAAAATAGATTTATCTTTAATCTTTCTAAGACAATTTTTCAGGTTTTTTTCCATTAGCAAAATTCTAAATTTCATAGAACATAAGATATAACCTTCACTGAAGTATTTTCTCTTTAGGAATGAGTGCACTACTATTTAAGTGAGGCTTTACTCAGGAAAATGTGAGGACTGTATACAGTATGACCCCCATTTTCACAGAAGATATATTCTTGAACTTTTCATAGATATTAACCATGAAATAGCAAATCCTATTGAAATAATGGACCGTTGGAGTAAGGATATCATAAAGTCATGCCTGAGGACCTAGGAAATGCCTAGAGGTAACATATTTTGTCAGATGTCAGGAAATGAAATTGTTAGTCTCACAGATACTTGAGCTGTATTGTATGGGAACATATGCTTCAGTTTAAGACTATTTATTTATTTATTGCATTTCTATACCACTCTTCTCACCCCTGGGGGGACTCAGAGCGGTATACAACATGGCAAAATAGCAAAAATTCAATGCTACGCGTGTGTCTGGAGAAATTTCTTTTTAATGAATCCATTTATGTTACAATATTGTACTATGGTTCATATAGCCAGTTGAATCATCACAGTACTGAAATCCACCAATGTGGCATGGTGCATGATGAACAGCACATCCCATTATCACAAAGCTAAATAACACATAGTACCCCTTCAAAACAAACTATCTGCAATTAAAAGTGCCATTTTTAGTAACATTAAGATATTGGTTTTATCATACTGGCCTGTTCTCACACCAACTGTGTTGGGTAAGTAAATAGAAACATACCAGTATGGAAACAATCACTTTCATACTTTCTCTCTAATACTGCTATGATGCCACTTTGAGGAAGCATGTTCCTGTAATTAGACTTGTTCTGCCTTCCTTGAACCTGCCTCCTTGGCAATGATTGTCCTAGGTAGTACATGCACCCTATTTAATAGTTCTGTTTGAATTCTGCAACTTCACTGTTATGATACTTTTCCCAAATTGGAGGTCCCTATTTTAATTGTGGCATGCTACATTTACAAAATTACAGCAAAACAAAATTAATAAGAAACAGGGAATAGAGGTAAGTAACACTGTTCCCAGGTACCACAATGTCTCTTTGTCCAGACAGTGGAGTGACTTTACCCTGCCCGGGGATAGAAAGGGGAGAAAGGAGAATCACTGCCACTCCTACCATATGATCACCACAATATTGGAACTGCAGTGGAACAAAACAGTCAACAATAGTTGGACAGCATCAATATTGAAGACATGAATGGGTTTTCTCTACTAATGAAAAAATGTGATCCAATAACAATGGAAATGCAATGCAACAGGAGAGCCATGATGCCATCTAATAAGGAGAAATCAAAACAGAACTATGCCAGTGCAATCATGCAACAAACCTATTGCGTGATAAAGTCCAATGTATCAATAGATCATTTTTAACACAATCATACAGCAATACTCCTATTTCAAGCATGCAATCTGATCCTTGTTTAAAACAATTTCTTTCCAGTGCAAAAATGTATGTTCATATTTTGTAGTATTGTCCCTCAGCAATGGTTTTGTTGAATTTTAATTTTGTATTACATTTTAAAATACATGGATCAATATTTTAAATAAAGACATATTGTCTCCAGGACAAAAGACGGGTTCAGCTCCATTTGCTACAGAATGTATCAAATTAAATTGTAGCATGTTAGCTACCTTTGCAGCAGACCCAACAAAATCAATGGGTGTACATAAATGGTGATTAAGAAATCTCATTAATTTCAACATGACTACTTTAGTTGGAAATAACACTGAATGTTGATCACTGCAGTCAGCTATAGCATTTTATGTGCCTCCTTGCTTGAATAAACATGGAGGTTTACCCCAACATCATATCTTTGTGCTATGTTTTTATTGTTTTCTAAATCCTCAATGGTAAATAAGATCTGAATTTCCAGATCTGTAAACAGATATTTGCTCACGTTCTGCATGTTTGCAGGGCAGATTAATAGAATATTCATCTTTCACAAATATATGTTGAGTATCCCTTATTTGAAATCAAAAAGTGTTTTGGATCTAGGATTCTTTTAAAACACTTATTTTCATATGAATACACAATGAAATACTTGAAGATAGGACCTGAAGATAAATCTATACAATATTTTAAATAATTTTGTGCATGATACAAATTTTGTGTACACTAAACCATAGAAATGCAAAGGTGTCACTATCATAGCCACTTACAATCTCGGATATTCCAGATAAGGGATGCTCAATCTATACTTAGTATGTTTATGGCTATGAATTTGAATCTGAAAGATTCAGCTCCAGATTTGTGTCAGTTTTCAATGTAAAGGTCTAAACACATTAGCCTGCTAAATGCTTGGACATATACTCAAATGTATTTAACATAATTCATACTTTCTTTAGCAATGACAGATATGATAAACCCTACATTTGTATATTGTCGGTGGAATAAGAGATGGAGAAACCGTGACTCGCATTTTTGTCAACACTTTCTTTACCTTGATTTATATAGGTTGAGCATCCCTTATCCAGAAATCCAAAATATTAATTTTAAATTTTGAAATTGTCAACATGGCGGCCTCAGATAATGACACCTTTGCTTCCTGATGGTTCAATAAACATTGTGTCATGCAAAAAATGTATGGAATTATATTTGGGCTATATGTGTAAGGTATATATGAAATATAAATGCATTTTGTGATCAGACATGGGTCCTAACTCCAAGATTTCTCATTTACAAACACATGTGTATGTGTTTTTGTATGTATATGCAAATACTGATATTCCAAAATCCAAAACACTTATTTTCCCCAAGCATTTTGAATAAGAGGATGCTCAAATCTGTACAACCCGAGATTTTCTTTATGACAGCTTTGCAAACTGCTTTCGCACAGAAGTGAACAGGTAGAAGTCTTGCAGTGTTTAAGGGAATTAGTTATGATTGGAGGCTAAAGTGCCCATGTGTAAATCCTCGTATCTGAACCAGCACAAAGCACACTAGTATGTACCCTGAAAGGTTATAGAGTACAGAACTGATTCACTGACAACACAAATCGACAGAGTTCGGAAATCAAGAAAGGTCATTCCATTCAGAAGTTGTATGGATATTTTCAGGCAACCTAAAATCAAAACAATAAGGACTGCAGCCTGACTTGAACTGATTCTAGTAAGTGTGGTTTAATAAGGGGGGGGGGTCCCTAGAAATCCATGTCCTTATTTCTGCCATTTTGCTGTTATTCCATTCAGAAGTTGTGTGGATGTGTCCAGGCAAACTACAACTATAACAATTATGGTTGGATTTTACATCTTTGGGGTTTTATTAAGGGGGTCTATTGGAAGCCCCTGTGCTCTTTTACTCCATTATGTTGTTATTCCATTCAGAAGTTGTGTGGATGTGACCAGTGAACTATAACTATAATAAAAATAATGAATGCACAGATTTTACATCTTTGAGGTTTTGTGCAGGGGGTCTCTGGGAAGCCCCTGCTCTCCTTTACTCCATTATATTGTTATTCCATTCAGAAGTTACGTGGAAGTGCCCAGGTGAACTACCACCATAGTAACAATAATTAATGAACAGATTTTTACATCTTTTGAGTTTTATGAAGGGGGTCTCCTGGAAATCCATGACCTCCTTTATTCCATTATGCTGTTATCCCATTCAGAATCGGTATGGTTGTACTTCAGGTCTAGCTGAAGTACAACCATAACAATAATGAATGAACTTGTTTTACATCTTTGGGGTTTTATGAAGGGGATCTCCTGGAAGTCCATGGCCTTCTTTACTTCATTCAAAAGTGGCACAGACATGTTCAGGTGAACTACAACTATAATAACAACAACAAAAACAACAACAATGAAAGAACAGATTTTACATCTTTGGGGTTTTATGAAAGGGGTCTCCTAGAAGTCCCTGTCCTCCTTTACTCCATTATGCTGTTATTCCATTCAGAAGTTGTGTGGATGTATCCAGGCGAACTACAACTATAGTAATAATGAATGAATTGATTTTACATTTTTGGGATTATATGAAGGGGTCTCCTAGAAGTCCATGTTCTCATTTACTCCATCATGCAGTTATTCCATTCAGAAGTGGTATGGTCACTTTCAGGCAACTTAAAATCAAAATAAGGACTGCAGCCTGATTTGAACTGATTCTAGTTAAGAGGTTTTAATTTTTGATAGGGGGACTCTCCTGCAAGATCCTGTCCTCCTTTACTATATTATGCTGCTATTCTATTCAGAAGTTTTGTGGACATATGTGTGCAGGCAAACTACAACAGCAACAACAACAACAAACTTATTTTAAGTCTTTGAGGTTTCGTGAAGGCTGACCTTTACTCCATTATGCTGCTATTCCATTCAGAAGTTATGTTAGGTGTGTCTATGTGAACTACAACCATAACAATAACGGATAAATGGATTTCCCATCTTTGGGGTTTTGTATAGGGGGGGTCTCCTTGAAGTCCCTGTCCTCCTTTACTCCATTATGCTGCTATTCCATTCAGAAGTTATGTGTGTCTAGGTGAATTACAACCACAACAATGGATCAATGGATTTCCCATCTTTGGGGTTTTGTATAGGGGGTCTCTCCTGGAAGTCCCTGACCTCCTTTAAACCATTATGCTGCTATTCCATTCAGAACTTGTGTGGACGTGTCTAGGTGAACTAAAACCATAACAATAATGGATCAAAGGATTTCCTATCTTTGAGGTTTTATGGAAGGGTGTCTCCAGGAAGTTCATGACCTCCTTTACTCCATTACATTGTTATTGTTATTCCATTCAGAAGTTGTGTGAATATGTCTAAGGTGAACTACAACCACAACAATACTGGATGAAATGGATTTTACAGTCTTGGGGTTTTGTGTAGGGGGTCTCCTGGAAGTCCATGATCTCCTTTACTGCACTACATTGCTATTCCATTCAGAAGTTGTGTGGACTGTCTAGGAGGTGAACTACAACCACAATAATAATGGATCAGTGGATGATTTCCCATCTTTGGGGTTTTGCATAAGGGGTGTCCTGGAAGTCCCTGTCCTCCTTTACTCCATCATGCTGCTATTCCATTCAGAAGTTATGTAGGTGTGTCTAGGTGAACTACAACCATAACAATAATGGATCAAAAGATTTCCAGTCTTTGGGGTTTTGTGTAGGGGGTCTCCTGGAAGTCCATGACCTCCTTTACTCTATTACATTGTTATTGTTATTCCATTCAGAAGTTGTGTGGATGTGTCTAGGTGAACTACAACCACAACAATACTGGATCAAATGAATTTCTAGTCTTTGGGGTTTTGTGTAGGGTGACTCCTGGAAGTCCATGACCTCCTTTACTCCACTACGTTGTTATTCTATTCAGAAGTTGTGTGGACTGTCTAGGTGAATTACAGCCACAACAATGGATCAATGGATTTCCCATCTTTGGGGTTTTGCATAAGGGGACTCCTGGAAGTCCATGACCTCCTTTACTCCATTATGCTGCTTTCCATTCAGAAGTTGTGTGGATGTGTCTAGGTGAACTACAACCACAACAATACTGGATCAAATTGATCTCCAGTCTTTGGGGTTTTTTTGTAGGGGGTCTCCTGGAAGTCCATGACCTCCTTTACTCTATTACATTGTTATTGTTATTCCATTCAGAAGTTGTGTGAATATGTCTAAGTGAACTACAACCACAACAATACTGGACCAAATGGATTTCCAGTCTTTGGGGTTTTGTGTAGTGGGTCTCCTGGAAGTCCATGACCTCCTTTACTCCACTACATTGTTATTCTATTCAGAAGTTGTGTGGACTGTCTAGGACGTGAATTACAACCACAGCAATAATGGATCAGTGGATGATTTCCCATCTTTGGGGTTTTGCATAAGGGGACTCCTGGAAGTCCATGACCTCCTTTACTCCATTATGCTGCTTTTTCAGAAGTTGTGTGGATGTGTCTAGGTGAACTACAACCACAACAATACTGGATCAAATTGATCTCCAGTCTTTGGGGTTTTTGTAGGGGTCTCCTGGAAGTCCATGACCTCCTTTACTCTATTACATTGTTATTGTTATTCCATTCAGAAGTTGTGTGAATATGTCTTTACTCCATGAACTACAACCACAACAATACTGGATAATGGAATGGATTTCCAGTCTTTGGGGTTTTGTGTAGTGGGTCTCCTGGAAGTCCATGACCTCCTTTACTCCATTATGCTGCTTTCCATTCAGAAGTTGTGTGGATGTGTCTAGGTGAACTACAACCACAATACTGGATCAAATTGATCTCCAGTCTTTGGGGTTTTTTGTAGGGGGTCTCCTGGAAGTCCATGACCTCCTTTACTCTATTACGTTGTTGTTGTTATTGTTATTCCATTCAGAAGTTGTGTGGATGTGTGTAGGTGAACGACAACCATAACAATAACGGATCAAAGGATTTCCTGTCTTTGGGGTTTTGTGTAGTGGGTCTCCTGGAAGTCCACGGCCTCCTTTACTCCACTACGTTGTTATTCTATTCAGAAGTTGTGTGTTTAGGTGCCTAGGTGAACGACAACCACCACAACAATGCATCAAGGGATTATTTCCCGTCTTTGGGTTTTTGCACAAGGGGTCTCCCGGAAGCCCCTGCTCTCCTTGACTCCGCTACTGGGAAGAGGGGTCGCATTTCCTCCTTGGGGGGCGAGGGGGCAACGCGAGAGTGGGGAGAGGAGCCTGCCCTCCCCCCGCCAGGAGCGTCCTACGGCACCTCTGCGGCCACTAGGATGCGGGGGAGGCAGATGTGATGCTGCACGTAGCCCCCGCCGCCCTCCCCCCTCCCCCGGAGGAGAGGGGACCATAAGCCCCTTCGCCACAGCCGCCTCCCCCTCCTCCCTGGGCCGCCATCAGGAGACAACAAAGGCCCCTCCGGAGCCGAGGCAGCACAACAAAGCGAGGGCCGGAGGCGGCGGGGGCCGGGGAAGAGGCCGTTCCCCTCCCCCCACGAAAGGAGGGCCCTGCTGGAGCGCGAGGCGCCGCGGGGGGCGGGCCAACGGGCTGCTTTTGCCTGGAGACAGTTCCAATGAGAGCGCGAGGGAGGCAGGAAGCGAGAGAGCGAGGGCAGGCTCCCGCCCCCGCCCCGAGAAGCGACTAGGCCCGTCCTCCTCCTGACCTGGCAGAGCTGCTGGCAGTACTCGTTGGCCGCTTCTTCTTCCTCGGGCGGCTCTGCTCCTCCCGCTCCGCCGCCGCCGCCCTCCTCCAGCCTCCGCTCCAGCTCCCCCAGCCGCGCCTTCAAGGTCGGCGTGTCCCAAAGGCCGCCCGCCTCGCCGGGGCTCCCGCCGCTCGGCTCGGCCGCCTCCTCGTCCGCCATCTTCGCACCCAGCTCCGTCGCGTACGCAGCAGCAGCGCCCCCCGCCCCCCTCCCTCCCTCCGGCTCGCGCTGTGTGCCCCTCTCGCGCTCACGCACTCTCCTCTCCCCCACTTCCCTCCCCCCTCCCCTTTCCCCTCGTACGTCGGTCACGTGACCACACAATGCCACGTTCCGGGGAGGGGGGTCACGTGGAGAGATTAAGGGAGGGCGCTTCGAAAAGGAAGGAAGGGCGGGGGGGGGGGGAAACAGAGCGCTCCATGCTTTCTCCTCCTAAAGGGAGGGAGAGCGGGTAGGTCACGTGAGCGGGATACTGCGCACGCGCGCGCGCGCTCGGAGAGCCACCAGGCGCTGTAGGCGGCGCGAGGGCTTTTGGCGGCCTTTCTGTTTCTCTCACTCGCTCGCTCTCTTCTCTCACGCGCCCCGTGTCCCTGCGCTGTCGAACCCTTGCGGGTTTGGCCCTTCACTTCTCCTTCCCAGGAATCTCTGGGAGTCTTGCTGACGCGCTAGCAGGGAAGGCGACACAGAACTACAACTCCCACGATCCCATCGCACTGAGCCCTGGCTGTTGAAAGTGGTGCCAAACTGCATTCGTTCTGCAGTATGCCTGGGCCGAGTTGGGCCTTCCCTCCAGCTGTTTTGGACTTCAACCCTCCCACCATTCCTGACAGCCTCGGGCCCTTTCCTTTCCTTAAAGCAGTGTTTCCCAACCAGTGTGCCGGGGCACACTAGGGTGCCGTGAGCGATCAGGTGTGCCGTGGGAAATTGGAACCTCCAGGAAGGGGGGGGGGGGGAGTCTAGTGTGTTGAAGTATAAAAACCCTAAGAAACGTACCTCGATAAAGGCATAAAATTACAAACACCACCCCCCTCCCCACCCGTTGTCTACTTGGCAGGGGCGGTCTAAGGTAATTTTAAATGGTAGGCGAACATTATTTTGGTGCCCCCCCCAAACATTATTTTGCCGCCCCCCATGTAAAACAAATATACAATTATAATATCACAATACCATTAGTACTATTATATTGTATCAATATATATACAATATATTATACCATACTCATACTATATTATATCATAACTATATTATACTACATTACAATATAATTATATTATAATATATTGACATAATATAATGTAACATTCTATTATATTATTATTATAAAATAATAAAATCATTTATTTAAATGAAATTATCCTCTACTAAATATTTTCATTACTCCTATAAAACTTAAATAACCCAAAATAAAGTAAAATAAAATATTATATATTACTGTTTTGTACAATACCACTATACTGCAATATTGTTTGTAATATTACATGTAATATAAAATATATCATTATTCTATTGTTATATTGTATTTGTATTATATTGTATGACAATATTAAGCAGAACTGTATAATAATCAACAAGAAATGCAATGTAAATGCATCAAAATCAGAATATATTACCTATCACCCGCCTCAAAATTCATAGGAGTTTCCCATAAGTCCAAAATTAGGATCCCAATGTAAATGTAAATAGAAAAACAGCCAAAATGTTCAAATGAGGTCGAATACAGGAAGCGCGGCCTGGGCAAACTTGGGCCCGCCCTCCCTCCTTCTAAGTGTTTTGGCCTCCAACTCCCACAACTCATGCGGCCAGGATGGCGCCCCCTTCCCAGATGGCGCCCTAGGCGGCCGCCTACTTGGCTTGTAGGACCGCCCCTGCTACTTGGTCTCTCCCTCTCCATGCATTGGGAAGGCCCGCCTCCCTTTCCCCAAGTAGAGACCTCCTCTTGCATCCTGGGGGTTCTGTGTGGGAAGTTTGGCCCACTTCTATCATTGGTGGGGTTCAGAATGCTCTTTGATTGTAGGGGAACTATAAATCCCAGCATCTACAGCTCCCAAATCTCAAGGTCTATTTCCCTGAACTCCATCTGCGTTCATATTTGGGCATATTGAGTATTCATGCCAAGTTTGGTCCTGATCCAACATTGTTTCAGTTCACAGTGCTTTCTGGATGTAGGTGAACTACAACTCCAAAACCCAAGGTCAATTCCCACCAAACTCTTATAGTATTTTCTCTTGGTTATGGGAGTTCTGTGTGGGAAGTTTGTGTCTTTCTGCCATTCCTGCCAGGATATCTATGTTGTGTTCATCGAAACAGGCCCAGGTTTCACACTGAGTGTGTAAATACATTTAAAAACATATTAACTATATGTATTTCTGTGTTAGAGTGTCATTTTGTGTCATTTTGGTTGGTGGTGTGCCCCAGGATTTTGCAAATCTAAAAAGTGTGCCGCGGCTCAAAAAAGGTTGGGAAACACTGGCTTAAAGGAAAGAAAGGAGGGACCTGAGGCTATTAGGAATGGCGGGAGTTAAGGGTTGCCACTTTTTGATATAAGAAATAAGGGACATTAATGGGATTTTTCACAAAAATAAGGCACACAATTTATTAAAAACTTGAAACTCAAACATTAGGTAGAAATAGTTTTATTAACAGAATAAGATAATGATTGAAACTCACAAAAGAAACTGACTTACACCCTCTTAACAGGACATGGTATGTTTCTGCATGTTTTGTTATGCAGAAAAAACACTATAAGAACTTCCTTATTTTCTCCATCTGTATTTAGTACTTGACTTTGCTGACTTTAAAAGTACACTGTCTAAACATTAAAATACAATAAATTTTATAAGACAGTTCATGATTATTATGTCAATAGTTAATGGTATAGTATAGTATGGGATACACAGCATTGTATAGTATTGGGATGCACAGCTAGGCCTATTTTAAGAGTAACTCTCAAGCAACCAGAAACTATCTTTATCCAACATGATCCAACATTCCCCTTGGGTAACGGTTAATTGAGTCTACTGTACTTTGAAAAAGTCCTGTATCGCCTCTTCCTTCCAACGGGGACGCAGGCAGGCACACACTCGCAAGCGCACGACTGTCAGCCTGCCCTTTGAGTTGGAATCCCCGGGCAGGCATTGCTGTGGAAACCGCAATGTGCGCCTTCCTCTGGTCAACCCCGCCCAGTCCTGTCCTGTTAGTCAAAAATAAGGGACAGGGCCTGAAAAAACGGGACACAAATTTTAGGGGCAAAATAAGGGACGTCCCTTAGAATAAGGGACATATGGCAACCCTAGTGGGAGTTGAAGTCCAAAACACCTGGAGGGAGGGCCCAAGGCCTAGTGTAAGATGGACCATGTATGTTGTATTTTCCCTAGTGCCATATTTATTACATATATTTTTGATATTGAATATTGCCTTTGTGTAGTGCTTGTGCGTTTACGCAACCCATGCTCTGTCTTCCTCTTGGTTTCTTAACAGGGCCAGTCATTGTGTTGCATGGCTGCTTGCATGTATCTGTAATTTTTCTCTTCATCCTGCTTCTCATTTTAACCTTCTTCTCGTTACTTCTTGTGGTGCCTCCTTTTTCTCCTTTCCCTAGATCTTTTCCTGTTCCTCACTGTCTGCCTTTTCTCTTGTCTTCCTCATTCCTGACTGCTCTTGACTACTTTCCTGTCCTCAGTGAAGCTTGCTCTCTCCCATCCTGTGGTTCTCTGTCTCAGTATCAATGCAGAGAATGCAAGGCGGCAACGTGCGGGCATCAATTTGATTTATTTATTTATTTATTTCCGGCATTTTACCCCGCTCTTCTGAACCCCCGAGGGGGGACTCAGAGCGGCTTCCAAAAAGGCACAATTTGATGCCAACACTGTAAAACACAGTATGAAACCCCCCAAAACATCACACATTAAAATACATTAAAATACAATTACATCAACATATCATACACATTCATTTAAGTTAAGAAAAACAGTGTTCCCTCTATAAAAAGCATTGAGCCCTATTCATCAACTTTCCATTAAAATTGGATCCACTGCTGTCCATGGAGACTCAGGTCTCCACGGCCTGCAAAGTCGCATTTTTCCATCTGCACCAGGCTAGGCGGCTGGCACCCTACCTCTCCGTGAACGACCTGGCCACGGTGATCCAGGCGACGGTCATCTCGAGACTGGATTACTGTAACGCCCTTTACATCGGCCTACCCTTGGGGATGATTCGGAAGCTCACGTTAGTGCAGAATGCCGCGGCACGCCTTCTCGCCGGGGCACTGGCGAGATGCCATATTACACCAATATTGCGGCAACTGCACTGGCTGCCCATCGAGCACCGGATCTCCTTCAAGGTATTGGTGTTAACCTTTAAGGCCTTGTATGGTCTTGGGCCAGTGTACTTGAGGGACCGCCTTTCACCATATCCCCAGAGATCCCTACGCTCCGGTGTACAAAATCTTCTCAACGTCCCCTCCATCCGGCAACTCCACCTGTCCTCAACAAGACAAAGAGCATTCTCGGTGGTGGCACCAACCTTATGGAATGCCCTACCTGAGGAAGTCAGAGGTATCAGGGAACTGTCCTCTTTTCGCCGAGCCTGCAAGACGGCTCTTTTTCGCCTGGCTTTTCCAGTTGAGTAACTGTTATGCTTTCTATGTAGTTTAGCTTACTTTTAGAATTATTTTAGCGCTAGTAATGTTTTAGATTAAATCATTGCTTATCTGCTTTTACACCGTTCTATAATGTCAATTCTACGCATGTTTTTTACCTGTTGTAAACCGCTCCGAGCTTCTAGAGGGAGCGGTCTAGAAGCCGAAAGAATAAATAAATAAAATCCAGTCTAAAATGCTGCCTTGTGCTAGTGTGCAAACGCCTGGTCCCATAGCCAGGCTTTTACTTTTTTCCTGAATGTCAGGAGGGATGGAATTGATCATATGTCGCTAGGCAGCGCATTCCACAGATGGGGAGCCACCACCGAGAAGGCCTTTTCTCTCGTCCCCACCAACCGTGTTTGAGAAGTTGGCGTGAGCAGGGCCTCCCCGGATGATCTTAAATTACGAGGTGGGACGTAGAGGCGGATGCGTTTAGACAAGTAAGCTGAGCCAGAACCGTATAGAGCTTTAAAGGTCAAAACCAGCACTTTGAATTGAGCTCGGAAATGGACAGGCAGCCAGTGGAGCTGACACAACAGGGGAGTGGTAGGCTCCCTGTATGTAGTTTCAGTTAGTAATCTGGCTGCCGATCGTTGGACTAATTGTAATTTCCGAACTGTCTTCAAAGGCAGCCCCACGTAGAGTGTGCTGCAGTAATCTATTCGGGATGTGACCAGAGCGTGGACGACCGTAGCCAGATCAGACTTCCCAAGGTATGGGCGCAGCTGGCACACGAGTCTTAACTGTGCAAAAGCTGCCCTGGCCACCGCCGAGACCTGGGGTTCCAGGCTCAGCGATGGGTCCAGGATCACTCCCAACCTGCGAACCTGCGTTTTCAAGGGGAGTGTAACCCCATCCAACACAGGCTGTAACCCTATGCCCTGTTCGGCCTTTCGACTGACCAGGAGGACCTCTGTCTTGTCTGGATTAAGTTTCAATTTGCTAGCCCTCAAATTGAAACTTAATCCAGACAAGCTTTAGATCCTTTACAAGATGTTGTTTATTCGTTCAGTTACTTCTGACTCTTCGTGACCTTATGGACCAGTCCACACCAGAGCTCCCTGTTGCCTGTCACCTCCCCCAGCTCCTTCAGGGTCAAACCAGTCACTTCGAGGATACCATTCATCCATCTTGCCCTTGGTCGGCCCCTCTTCCCTTTTCCTTCCATTTTCCCCAGCACAATTGTGTTCTCTAAGCTTTCCTGCCTTCTCATTATGTGGCCAAAGTACCCATGGACCCAATGCTGGGGCCGCAACCCTTATGGCAACTCCGGGAGGAGTTCGACCAGCTGGAGGCACAGTTCAGGGAGTTCGGGGAGCGCTTGCGGGCTGCGCTGGCGGCCACTCCGAATGCCCCCCCTTCTATTGGAGATGGTTGCCTTCCTCCGGTCGACACAAACTCTGAAGGGGGGGAAGAAGTGGAGACGAGAGAGGAGGAGGGGGAAGGAGATGGAGAAGGCATTCCCACCCGAACCCCCAGCCCCAGCCCCAGAACTTCCCCTGACCTTCTCTGGGACTACTCCTGGGATGTCCAGACAGAGGGCCAGATGGAGGGTCGGCCGATGACTCCGGAGGCGGACAAACCCCGGGAGGGACTGGGAGAGCCAGAGGAGAGGCGCTCCCCATCTCCGCCGGGCTGTTTCTTCGGGCTGGACTGCCCGATTGCCCAGGCAGGCCTAGACCCGGGGTCCTGCCCATGGTCGGCCTGCCGGAGACCTAGGAGCCCCTGCATCGGACAACAGCCGGAGATCGGGGGCGATGGCGCCAACCAGCAACTGACGATGGAGGGCGACGACTTTTTTGATGTCGACCGGGTGCTGGAGTGCCCGGCCTACTTTCGACCGCGGCGCGCCTCCCTCTCGCTCTCGTTCAGAAACGAGCTGAGGGCAAGAGGTAAGATGGCGCGCATCCTTGAAGACGCCCAGGGAGACCACGCGTCCCCCCCCCACCGCAGAAGGAGGAGGAGGCACCGGAGCGCAGGCGCACACGCCACCAGCGTCGGCGCCGGAAGAGGAGAGCTTCGGTATCCGCCACCCCCGGCTGACGTCTCGGAGGAGGAGAGGAGTGCGGTGAGGGAAGTGACGCAGGAGGAGTCCCCAGACCCCCACCCTCGGGAAGGAGGCGGGTTGAGGAGGAGGCGCCGACGGAAGCGTCATCGCCGCCGGCCACATGGTGGAGGCAAGTCCCTTCCGGCCTCTTCCAATACTCATCCTTCCGCCGCAGGGCCCTCCCCCTCCTCTCCCCCATGAGAGGAAGGAGAATACCAAGAGAAGGAGGATAGACAGTGCCACCTAGGGACCGGAGGCCCGCCATTGCCATCAGTAGCTCCCAGGAGTGCCGAACCCCAAGCACTGGCTCAAGCGCCGGTTCAAGCGGCGTTCTCAGCGCATCAGGGAGCACAGAGGGAAGCAGCCAACACCGCTCCGAGGCCACGGGGCAGCAATTCTTACTCTGAGGTGAGGCCACCCCCCAGACGGAAACTGTCCCTAGGACTGCTACCAGGACAGATGAAGGACAATGCAAACATCATGGACGCCCCCCCCCCCTGGTACGGCTATTGCTAAGCCAGGAAACGGGGGATATAGATCCAGGACCTTCTGGGGGGCAAGTTTTAACAACTGGAGCCACAGAGATCCGGTGGACTCCTCCAACATGCCTCTCCAATCCCCAAATCAAC
Organism: Anolis apletophallus; assembly: GCA_030556195.1. Taxonomy (NCBI): domain Eukaryota; kingdom Metazoa; phylum Chordata; class Lepidosauria; order Squamata; family Anolidae; genus Anolis; species Anolis apletophallus. The sequence continues at coordinate 109,375,588 of JARBWK010000003.1, read as the reverse complement.
CAGGCCAAGGACCTGCGGAGCAAACCCGGCACCCCCACCCTTTTCGGAGGGCGGGCAGGGAGCCGGACACCTAGTCGGGTCGTTTGAGAGGGAGGGGCAGGGGCGGGCAATTCGCGTGATCTCAGGTAGGGGTAATAGGGACGGTAGCCGTAGACCTTATGAGAGAGAGCGGAGGAGCCGTAGGAAGGCTCGTCCTCCCTCTGGCCTACGTGCTATCCCGAAGTACACAGATGGGGAGCTCCCAACTTCCTCTCCTCCAACTCTGATCCTGGCCAACGCTAGGTCCGTGCGTAACAAATCAGGGACCATTAGGGACCTCCTCCTAGAAAGGAGGGGTCGACCTTGCCTGTCTCAGTGAGACAGGCTTCAGGAAGGAGATGATGTCATCCTGCACGAGATTACATCCCCAGGGTTTGTGGCCAGTCATCAGACGAGGACAGAGAGGCGGGGGAGGGGTGGCCATCCTCAGCCGAGACACTATTAATTCCAGGACGATTCCGACAGCGAACATTCCTGGGATGGAGTGTGCGGGCCTGGTGTGGGATTTGGGTGAGAGTGTAGCCTTCCTGCTGGTGTACCGTGCACCCGACGCACCGGCAGGAAGTCTGCCTAAGCTGCTGGAGGTGGTTGCGGAGTGGGCATTGAGGTTTCCTAGACTTATTGTTCTGGGGGACTTCAATGTCCACGCCGACGCCACCTCCCCGTCAACTGCAGCCATGGACCTAGTGTCTACCATGGAGGCACTAGGACTCTCACTCTGTAGGACTGGCCCCACACACCACGCAGGACACACATTAGATCTGATCTTCGCTGCTGGAATTCAGGTGATCCTAACCTCCACTACGGAGGTTCCATGGTCGGATCACAGTGTCTTGGAAGTCCGGTTGGGATTGGCTCCCCCTCCCGGTAAGGGTGCAGAACCTGTTTTGGTTCGCCCAAGGAGACTTATGGAACCCACTAGGTTCCTGAATGCTCTAAGGGATTGGGAACCCCCCAGCGACTCGGTCGACGGACTAGTGGAGTACTGGAACACCAGTCTCTCCACGGCCCTAGACGAGATCGCCCCCAGGCGTTCTCTCCTTCCCCGTAGAAACCGCTCGCCATGGTATACTGAGGAGTTGCGGGCGATGAAACGGAGAAAGAGACAACTAGAGGACATGTGGCGGAGCCTCCGTGATGAAGTGTCGAAATCAGCTTATAAACAATTCAAGGAGGTTTATGAGCAAGCTATCAAGGAAGCGAAAAAGGCCCACTATTCTTCCTTGATAGAGTCAGCTAGTTCACGCCCAGCCCAATTATTTAAGGTAATTCGGTCCTTGACAACAATCCCAACTGTCCCAAAAGATAGGGGTTTGGCTCCAACGGCTGAGGCTTTTCAGAACTTTTTTGCTGACAAGATTTCGACCCTCCGCCGGGACATTCCTGCCACTCTTGATACAGTTAGTGAACTCGAGACTCCGCCGTCACTCGGTGGGACCACCTTCACCCGGTTCCAACCGCTGGACGCAGCAGCTGTTGATAGGCTACTGACTGCAGCTAGACCAACTACTTGCTCCCTCGACCCGTGCCCCTCCTGGCTTGTTAGTTCTTGCCGGGAGGGTCTACGTGGCCTCCTGGGCACGATCTTAAATAGCTCCCTTGAGCAAGGAGTCTTCCCAGGGGGATTAAAAGAGGCTATGGTAAAACCGCTGCTGAAAAAGCCGAACCTAGATCCTTCGGCTCCCTCCAATTACAGGCCTGTTTCCAACTTGCCTTTCCTAGGCAAAGTAATTGAGAGGGCAGCAGCGGATCAGCTGCAGCGGTTCCTTGTTGGCACAGCTGGACGTGATCCCTTCCAGTGCGGCTTCCGTCTCGGTCATGGGACGGTGACCGTCCTTGTCGCCATTACAGACCAACCGCGCCAGCTGGACCAGGGTGGATCAGCACTGCTTGTCTTGTTAGATCTGACAGCAGCGTTTGATACTGTAGATCATGCATTGCTGACCCACCGTTTAGCCGCTTCCGGGGTTGGGGGGACTGCCCTTAAATGGGTGGCCTCCTTCCTCCGGGACTGAGGACAACGTGTGGAGGGGGGCGGGGAGGTCTCCGCGAGACTCCCACTGGACTGTCGGGTCCCAGGGGCCATCCTCTCCCCCTTATTATTCAATGTTTACATGCGCCCCCTGGCCCAGCTGGCCCGTGACTTTGGTCTGGAGTGTCATCAGTACGCTGATGACACCCAGCTTCTGCTGAGAATGGACGGCAGGTCGGACTCCGTACCCGATTGTTTCCATCTATGCCTCGAAGCCGTGACTGGTTGGCTGCGTGCCAGCTGGCTGAAGGTGAATCCATCGAAGACGGAGATCCTGTGGCCTGGTCGGCCTGGACTGGGTGGGTGCCGGTTGCCTACCCTGGACGGCGAGCGGCTTAACCCATCGCCGTCAGTTAAGAGCTTGGGGGTTGTGTTGGACTCCTCGCTGACCATGGAGGCCCAGGTCTCTGCGGTCAGCAGGACGTCATTTCATCACCTCCGACAGGCTAGGCGACTGGCACCCTACCTGTCCAGGGATGACCTGGCCACGGTAATCCAAGCGACGGTCATCTCGAGACTAGACTACTGTAATGGCCTCTACGTTGGCCTTCCCTTGTCGACAATCCAGAAACTCAAGCCAGTGCAGAATGCCGGCTCGCTTGCTAGCAGGAGTGCCGGCGAGAGCACATTACACCTATCCTCCGGCAACTGCACTGGCTTCCTATTGAGTACCGGATTGCCTTCAAGGTGTTGGTTTTGACCTTTAAGGCCTTGCACGGCCTAGGGCCTGCGTACCTGAAGGACCGCCTTACCCCGTACGTTCCCCCGAGATCACTGTGCTCAGATGAGCAAAATCTGTTGTTAATTCCATCAGTCCGCTCCTGCCACCTGTCAACGACGAGACAAAGGTCTTTTTCTGTGGCGGCACCAGTGCTCTGGAATGCCCTCCCGGACAGCACCCGAGCCATCTCGGAACTGGGCCCGTTCGGAGGGCGTGCAAGACGGCCCTCTTCGGGCTGGCCTTTAATTAGGCACACTGGACCAAAAAACCATGATATATGTCCTCTTAACCCGTGTCTTGATAATGTAACCTCTTTAAGTACATCAGAAGTAGAAACCCAACTAGAAAAGCAGTTGGGCCACTTGACGAAAATGGTAAGAAAGGGACAATAAGTGAAGACAAGGAGATTGCCGAGCGGCTAAACGACTTCTTTGCCTCCGTTTTCACACAGGAGGACAGACAACATATGCCTGCAGCTGAGTCAGTTTTTTTCAGGGGGAATTAAATGAATTAAACCAGATGGAGATAAACAAGGAAGATGTTCTCACATGCCTTACTAAACTAAATGTCAACAAATCACCAGGGCCAGATGGCATCCACCCCAGAGTTCTTAAGGAACTCAAGTGTGAAATTGCTGAAATTCTAGCCAAAATATATAACCTTTCTCTAAGATCAGGCACTGTACCCGAGGACTGGAGGGAAGCAAATGTAACTCCGATCTTCAAGAAAGGATCCAGGGGTGATCCAGGAAATTATAGGCCAGTTAGTCTAACCTCAGTTCCAGGCAAAGTGATGGAAACCATTATTAAAGAAAATATTACTAAGCACATAGAAGAACAGGCATTGCTGAAGGAAAATCAACATGGTTTCTGCAAAGGCAAATCATGTCTTACTAACTTGTTAGAATTCTTTGAGGGTGTAAATAAACACATAGATAAAGGGACCCAGTCGATATTGTTTACCTTGACTTTCAAAAGACTTTTGACAAAGTCCCTCACCAAAGGCTCCTAAATAAGCTCTTCAGCCATGGAATCAGGGGACAGGTCTTGTCCTGGATTGGAACCTGGCTAAACTGTAGGAAACAAAGGGTGGTAATAAACTGACATTTCTCTGGGTGGAAAGAGGTGAGAAGTGGCGTACCCCAAGGTTCAGTTTTGGGTCCGTTACTTTTTAATTTATTCATTAATGACCTGGATGTAGGAGTAAATTCTGAGGTAGCAAAGTTTGCAGACGACACTAAATTGTTCAGGGTAGTTAAAAATGAAACTGATTGTAAAGAGCTCCAGAAAGATCTCTCGAAATTGAGTGAATGGGCAACAAAGTGGCAAATGCATTTTAACCTAAACAAGTGTAAAGTCATGCACATCGGGGCAAAGAACCCCAACTACACCTACCAATTGATGGGGTCAAAGCTTTCCGAGACAAACCAGGAAAGGGATCTCGGGGTTTTGGTGGACAGCTCAATGAAGATGTCAACCCAGTGCACAGCAGCAGTAAAAAAAAAGCAAATTCTATGCTTGGCATGATCAGGAAGGGAATCAAAAATAGGTCGTCAAATGTTGTATTACCTCTCTACAAATCGATGGTAAGGCCACATTTGGAGTACTGTGTACAATTCTGGTCACCGCACCTCAAGAAGGATATAACGGAACTGGAAAAGGTACAGAAAAGGGCAACAAGAATGATCCAAGGGATGGAGCAGCTCCCTTACGAAATCAGGTTGCAACGCCTTGGTCTTTTCAGCCTTGAAAGACGGCGTTTAAGAGGTGACTTGATCGAAGTGTATAAAATCATGCATGGGATAGAAAAGGTGAATAGAGAAAAAATATTTTCTCTGTCACCCAACACTAGGACTAGGGGGCAGTCCCTGAAGCTCCAAGGTAGGAAAGTTAGGACTAATAAAGGGAAATATTTCTTTACCCAGAGGGTCATTGGGTTATGGAAGTCACTTCTAGAGGAGGTTGTGACAGCGGTCAGCCTGGACAGCTTCAAGGCAGGATTAGACAGATTCATGGATACCAAGGGAATCAGTAGTTACTGAAATGGACATCCAAGTGCCACCTCTGTGTTGATGGAGGCAGGCAGGATTTCCCGGGTACTGGTTGTGGGGGTTGGGAGCAGGTGAGGGTTTTGCCCTCCTTTCTGCTAGAGATCCCTGTGTACAACTAGTGGGCCACTGTGTGACACAGAATGCTGGACTAGATGGGCTGAGGCCCGATTCAGCATGGCTCTTCTTATGTTCTAACCTGTTTTAATTGTGGTTTTATGTTTTTATGTTTTTATTAATTGTAAGGCCGCATGTTGATATGTTGCAACATGCCGCCCATGTATTTTTGTTGTGATCCGCCCCGAGCCTGCAGGGAGGAGCGGAATACAAAAATGAATAATAAATAAATAAATAAATAAATCTTTGCCTCTAATATCCTTCCCTCCACTGAGCAGTCGGGCTTTATTTCCTGAAGTATGGACTGGTTGGATCTTCTCGCGGTCCAAGGCAGTTTCAGAACTTTCTTCCAACACCACAGCTCAAAAGCATCTATCTTCCTTCACTCAGTCTCCTTTTCAAGGTAGTGTACCAAATGTGCAGATACACCTTTAAGACAGAAGGAAACAGAGGGTTTTTTAAAAATCAAGTAAGAAAATGGGCAGATTGTCTCATTTATAATGAAAAATGAGGTTGACTTTTCCGTGTATCCAATGCTGAGCTCGGATTCCAGAAATGTGTTTACTGGACTACTGTTTTCCATGGCCTGTTAAAATAAATACTTGCCGGGAAATGATCAGCTGGAGCAGGCTGTTATCTTTTAATGGAATCTCTTTCTTCCTGAATTTTTAAACTTTTTTTTCTTTAAACATATAAATACCGTAGTCTGCTGTTTTATTTTTTCAGCAGTATTATCCCCCCCCCCCCCATATATTGCTTTTTCTGCTTCATTAATAGCTAGAAGCCTTGAGAGCAAGGAAGAGTCTCATGCTGCTCAGTTTCCGATTACAAATTACCTGTGTAGTTCCTGTTACTGACTTGTACGGGGTGTTATATACACAAATCAGGGAAGACTGAAATCTATTGCATGGTAAACGAGATATGTAATACAATTCCTGAAGCACACAGAGGTTTTTTTTTAAAAAAATTGAGAAAATAATAAATGTCGTAAAAACATTCATATGTTCTTCCAGTTAATATGTAACAAGTGCAAAGACTAGCCCACAACTTCTCAAGTAATTCAGTATCCCTATCAATTTCAATTAAGGAAGCAGCCTTACACTTGCAAGGACATGTACACGCAAATATAATCTGATCCCTCAGTTCAAAATAATGGAATAGCCCACTCTCAAAATAAATAAAAACTAGTTTATTATTAATTTTGTATTCATTATAAAGCACAATTCTTCTCCCAACTGGTTATGATTTGTTCTTTCTGATGTGTCATATTTTTCCCGGTGGCCTCTTGTTTGTGAGTCATGTGTGTGACCAGGTTGTAGTTCATAAAACATGAAATGGGTGGCTAGATGACATGATGACTTGATATCTATTAAGTGCATTGTGTGCAGTGGTATAGTTTAAAAATAAGTACCATTAACCTCCCCGCTAGCCCCACCACATTCAAGAACTCTCATTCACCTGCTTGGATCTCCAGGTGTTAGGTCTTAGCATAACCAACGCTGGGAGTTATCATCTAGCAAAGCAAAACATTGGTACTTATCCATCAAAGGAACTAATGTAAGGATTATCTCCCCGTAACAGCAAAAAGGGAATGTATTATTTCTTTATTTTTATCCTGCCTTTCTCCCAATATAGAGACTCAAGGCATTTCTGTCCCTATAAAAGGAAAGGGGGCATTAATGAATTATTTCCAGTATGAACCCCCCACACAAACACTTTCAGTGGCCCTGAAATACGATAAAGTTGAAGTAAAACTGACTGATCCATTACTATCCCAATATAGCAGTGTGATCTGATAAAAGTCATCATCTCTAGATTATGGGCGCTTTCCAGGCAAGTCGTAAATCTGCTTTGGAGCGGGTTAAAGAAACCTGCTCTAAAGTGAGTTTAAATCCTGGCTTTCTCAAGGATTGTCCCCATGCCAGCACGGTAACAACTATGCTGACATGGGGCCACTGAACCCCCCTCCCCAAGCCTTAAAACTTTCCGGGTTGCTATGTCTCCTCTCTGTAGGCCTCCTGGCACATAGAAATGATGCATCAGGAAATTGGGGGGTGGGTGGGTCAATTTTCTTCCCTTGCCCCCCGCCTCCTGGCAGGATAAAAATATAGAAATCATGCTTTCCTTTTTCTGCCATTACGAGGAGGAAATCCTTACCTTAGTTCCTTTTATGGATAAGTTTTTCCTTTATTTTGGAAGCCCAAAGAAGCGAGATATGTGTGGAGACTGACCCCTAGGAGTACCCAATTGTCAGTCTCCACAGGCCCGATACCCCATTAGACCCAGACCTTTCAGGAAGGCCCGGGTCTAATGGGGTATCAAATTAATTCAGAACAAAGCAGGCTTTTCCTGTTTTGTCCTGAATTCATTTGCTTTTACCTGAGGCATCGTTTGGATGCCTCAGTTAAAAGTACGATATGGCCCGCACATTGGGCCCTGTCTGGAAGGGCCCTTAGAGACTATGAGTCTGGTGTCCTTCCTAAGGAGCTATGACACGGCAATAAAGGCTGCAAAAAAAAAAAATCTCTTGCAGCCAATATTGCGTCTGCGAAGAACTGTCCGGCTGAGCTGTTCCGAGTTGTCAGAGGACTGTTAAATCCGCCTCAGAGCGAGATCCCTGACAACTCGGCAGATCGCTGTGAAGCATTTGCTCAGTTCTTCACGGACAAAGTTGCACTGATCTGTTCTGACTTCGATGCCACGTTAACAGCAGTCTCTGAGGATGTGACACGAGCATCTGCTTGTCCGGTTTTAATGGATTCAATTCAATTGGTTCAGCTCGAGGATGTAGACAGGATCCACGGAGAAGCGAGGCCTACCACATGCATCCTAGACCCCTGCCCATGCTGGCTGATTAAAGAAGCCAGAGGGGGTTTGGCAGAATGTGTGAAGGTGGTGGTTAATGCCTCCTTACAGGAGGGCAAGATTCTAGCCAGCTTAAAACAAGCTGTTATAAAACAGCTGTTGAAGAAACCATCACTGGACCAAACTCCCCTATTTGGGCAAAGTCTTGGAACGTGTGGCGGCTTCACAACTCCAGAGATTCCTGGTAGACACTGATTATCTTGATCAAGCACAGTCTGGTTTTAGATCGGGTCATGGTACTAACAGCCTTGGTCGTCTTGGTAGATGATCTGCGCTGGGAACTCGACGGGGAGTGTGTCTCTGTTGCTTCTGCTGGACCTCTCAGTGGCCTTTGATACCATTGACCACGGTATCCTTCTGGGATGCCTCGCAGAGATGGGGCTTGGAGGTACTGCTCTGCAGTGGCTCCAATCCTTCCAGGAGGGTCGGTCCCAGAGGGTGTAATTGGGTGACACCTGTTCGATTCCACAACCGTTGACTTGTGGAGTTCCTCAGGGCTCTGTACTGTCCCCCGATGTTATTTAACATCTACATGAAGCCGCTGGGGGAGATAAATCAGGAGTTTCGGACTAGGGTGTTATCTGTACGCAGATGACGTCCAAATCTGTCACTCCTTTTCACCTGTTACTAAGGAGGCTGTCCAGTACTTAGCTGCTGTGTCGGACTGGATGAGGGCTAGCAAATTGAAACTTAATCCAGACAAGACAGAGGTCCTCCTGGTCAGTCGTAAAGCCGAACAGGGTATAGGGTTACAGCCTGTGTTGGATGGTGTCACACTCCCCCTGAAGATGCAGGTTCGCAGTCTGGGAGTGATCTTGGACTCATCACTGAGCCTGGAACCCCAGGTCTCCGCAGTGGCCGGGAGAGCTTTTGCACAGTTAAAACTTATGCTCCAACTGCGCCCATACCTTGGGAAGTCTGATCTGACCACAGTCGTCCATGCTCTAGTCCAGACCTGGGCAATTACTGGCCCTCCAGGTGTTTTGGACTTCAAATCCCAGAAATCCTAACAGCTGGTAAACTGGCTAGGATTTCTGGGAGTTGAAGTCCAAAACACCTGGAGGGCTGGTAATTGCCCAGGTCTGCTCTAGTCACATCCCAATTAGATTACTGCAACATGCTCTACGTGGGGCTGCCTTTGAAGACGGTTCGGAAATTAAAGCTGGTCCAACGAGCGGCAGCCAGATTGCTAACTGGGACAACATACAGGGAACATACCATCCCCTGTTGTGTCAGCTCCACTGGCTGCCTGTCCATCTCTGAGCCCAATTCAAAGTGCTGGTATTGACCTAAAAAGCTCAATACAGTTCTGGCCCAGCCTACTTGTCCGAACGCATCTCCCTCTATGTCCCACCTCGTACCCTAAGATCATCTGGGGAGGCCCTGCTCTCGCTCCCACCAGCATCGCAAATGCGATTGGTGGGGACGAGAGATAGGGCCTTCTCGGTGGTGGCCCCTCGCCTGTGGAATGCACTCCCAAACGAAATAAGATCGACTCCATCTCTCCTGGCTTTTAGAAAAAAAGCTAAAGTCGTGGTTCTGGGACCAGGCCTTCGGGCAGCAGACATAGATTATATTTTTGGAATTGACTGGATCGACACTTTGGACTTGACTAGATTGACAGTGTGCTCCGTTTGATGGCTAAATTATTGGTATTGTTGGATTTTTAATATGTTGGTTTTAATGTTTAAACTGATGTTGATTTAATGGCTGTATTGATTTTATTATGTATTGTGGTGTTGCGGCCTATATAATGCTGCGATTGTAAGCCGTGCTGAGTCTCCCTTCTGGGGTGAGAAGCTACGGGATACAAATACCATAAATAAATCAATAAATCAATAAATCAATAAATCAATAAAAGCAAGACAACCATATCTTGGAATATGCTGCCTCAAGAGTGTGGTAGACACTCCTTCTCTGGAGGTTTTTTACACAAAGGCTGGATGGCCATCTGTTGGGGGTGCTTTAAAATATGTACTCCTGAAAAGTGGATTGGACAGAATGGCCTTAAGGTCTCTTCCAACTCTATGATTCTATGATCATTGCCTCTTCTCCAGTGCTAATGACTACTGGTTGAGCATTCCGTATATGGAAATCCAAAGTACTCTAAAATTGTCCAAGTGAATGGATGAATACCTTTGCTTTCTGACAAACTTGATTTTATTCACAAAATTTCAACAAATATTGTTTATAAAATTCCTTCCAAACTATGTGTATAAGGTGTATATGAACACAAATGATTTTTGTGTCCTGTTATGAATATTTATACAAATATTCCAATATCCAGGGAGAAAAAAAACGAAATATTAAACACTTCTGGTCTAAAGCATTTTGGATAAGGGCTACTCAATCTTGTATTTTCTTTCCATCCTGTCCTGGCCTGTTTGTATCCATGGTTTCTTCTTATAATTTAATGCCACAGGATTCCCTCTGTAAACTTTGGTTTGAAATAAAGGTTTAAAATTAGAAATGAAAAGGAATGGTGATTCTCCTTGGATGAAAAAAGTTTATTATAAACCGTTATGGAATTTGTATTATGTGGCATTGAGGCAACCTGTGCGGCATGCAGCCATCTCCGGCAAACAGAAGATGTCGAATAGTCCTACTTGAAGTTGCACCATATCCATTCTCTGGTGCAGACAGGGCCTTTCAGGCTATACATCACTGTAACACACCAAGGCTGTGGAGCTAGAGCAGGCATGGGCAAACTAAGGCCTGAGGGCCGGATGCGACCCCCTAGGCGCCTACCCTCTTCATTTTTACATGTCCTCTCAGCATAAGGACATGGTGGCCCACCTCATCCTTATGCAGAAAGAGCTCTCAGCCGTCACCTGTCTTGCTCTCCTCCTGGCCTCAGGGCGGTTGTTGCATATCTCGTTTTCCTCTCGGCATAAGGGTGGGGCAAGCAGGCCCATCCTTATGGTAGGAGGACAGCTTGAAGATGACCCAGGTCCTGCCCCACCCTCTCACAGGCCCTCTCCCCCCCCAGCCCAGACCTCTTGCTCAATATGGCCCCAAGGCAAAAATGTTCACTTTTGGCATGGTCCTTTCTCAAAGGCAATTGCTGAAGAAAATTCAAGGGAAATTAGAATATAAGAACTTGGTAGACAGCAGTTTGATATCTGGAAGAGGGATGGTGTTCTAATAAACATTCATCCATAACTGGATACTTATAAATTTCAAGTTATAAGATGAGAGGGACAGCTTTAATTATGAGTAACATTTTCTTGCATAGCGTTCTAATGATCAAATGGATACTTCTTTACCTTGTAGCTGTCCAGGTAGATGTCTGGGATCCCTATTTCTGTGATATGGCTTGCTTTCCATCTCTAAACAGGAAGGAGAGCATTCTGGATCTGTTGGTAATGATGGGTCTGCTAATATTGTTCTTGAAGGCATTGGATCAGACCAGTCACCCACCGGATATTTAGAAACACCTTACTCTTTGGGGTGTCAAGGATGCTGCAGAACACCTTTTGATATGGATTCTGCCTCGGGAAGCATGGCGTGAATTGAGGTCATTCCAAAGTAAAGGAAGATTTACACAAAGAAACATGAGAAGAAAAAGTTGCAGGTTCAGAAATAAGGCACTTAGGAAAGGAGTTGCATGAACCTCAATTGAGCAAATTCCAAAGTTTTGCAAGCAAAAAATTTGAACCTATTTCCCCAAAGCATTCCACATCACCCAAAAAGTAAATACAGGATTGGGTTTTTTCCAGCCTTCAGAGACAGTTTTGGGATACACAGAGGACTGCAAGATCAGTTCTGCTGAGTACCTCAACCTTCCTAATACAAGTCCACCATTTGATTTTGCCTACTGTTTTTTAAATAATTTGTTTGCTGATGAGTTGGGTTATTGATATTTATTTTTCCTATTTTGTATTTTCCAGTTTTCTATTCATATGATACCTGTTATTACAGGGACCAGAAAGATCGTAGGGACCAAAGAGATGAGAATGACAAAAAAGAAGAGAAATCATGTCTCATTTTCAAAGCTACAAAAAAACCTGGTTGCGATGTTCGCAGTATTTGTTGTTGTTATTGAATGGCCTAAATTTCTAGGAAAGGCCATAAACTGTAGTTGACAATGCAAGAGAAGACTAAATGGTAAACATCACTGATCCATGCGGCTACAGTCTGACCTTACTTTAATATTACAATGCGAAAAGTGAATCTGTTTAAGAGTCAAGAAGAGATAACATCAGTATAGTGGAATAGTAATTACATCAAGCAATAGTTAGCCAATGGGAAGAAATTACACTTGATCCACTGGCTTAAATCCAGGTGCAAGATAGGCTAATTTTGCCTATATAAAAGAAAAACACAGGGTTTATTCCATATCTGCACTGACAGACAAGCTGCAGCCTTCTTTCAGACCTTTAATCAACTGGTCTCGCGCAGAAAAAGAAAGGGTAATACTATTTTTGTTAAAATTGTTTGGCTATGTTAATTTCTTTGATTTCTTGCATATTTTCCCATTCAAGCTGAGTTTTGGTGAAAGAGTAGAATGCCCTTAGTATTTTGCTATTGAGGTTTTGTAAGTCAGCTAACCTTTCCTCCGCTCCCTACTCAGATGTCAATAAATGTAATAATACCGGCATCTTGGTATACATTATAGCTCAAGCTCTAAAATGAAAGCAAAGTTTAATTAGCAAAAGACAAAACTGTAAACTACTACTGTTTGAGATATTTTGATCCCGTTTTTTCTGTTTGCGTGCTCCGTTTCAGGGCTATACATAACTTTTTGGAGGGGGGGGGGGTTGCCCCCTTTCTAGGAGAATGATGTATTTTGTGTAACTGCATGCATTTCCCTGTTAAAAGGTTATGTGTGCAGCCTGATCCATATAACCCAAACTAGTATAATAATAGGTCAACAATCTCTGGCCCTTTGTGCAAATAGAAGACAAAAGGATACGATTTCTGCTGATTTCCCATTTCCTAGCTGCAGCTTCCCAAGCTATACTGCATCCAGTTCTGTTAGTTCTGTAAGCAGTTTCTGGAGAGGTGGAAAGTGAATGAGGAAAACCTTTGGGAAACTATTTCGTAGAAGTTCCTTTTTGGTAGCCCCTAGAAACCTACAACCAGCATGGCCCACAGCATACTGTTAGAAGTCCTGGAAGATGGAATCAACCAATATAATTTTCCAGAGCCCTGATATACATCTCTCTCCTACCAGTTCTTTAGACACAACCTATAGTTCTCTAGGTTAAAATGACAGCTCTTGAGGTCAGAAAATATAGTAAACTAGTACTGTGATTAACAAGTGGTTACAATCAAGAGAGAAAATTACATTTGGGCAAACTCATGTTTGTTTATATACAATTTGAAACTGCTCTACCTAAAAGTTAATTAAACAGACCATATGTTTGGGCTTATTTGTTTGCATAGTGGATGTTCATGTCAAATAGTATATGAGAACCAAAGAAACAATAGTTGAGATTTTGGATTTCAGAATTCCAGATAAAGTATGCTCAGTTTGTACAAAATTAATAAAAGTGGCTTTTTTTGGTTGAAGTACATGTGCTCTGTGTTTTTCTTTTTCTGTCCTCGGCAGAAGAGTCATGGATTACTATGCAAAATATGCAGCCCTTGCTTTTGCCATGTTGTCCGTATCTCTGAATATTCTCCATTCTTTGCCAGATGAAGACTTTATGACACAGGGTGAGCTACCTTTCATATTTGAAATTAAAGGGGAAATAGTCTGAACACTATTATTAAAATTATTGCACTTGTTTTTTGGTTTTTAATGGGATATTGCTTATATATAGTGAATTCATATGCTAGAAGATGTCATAAGTAGCTTTGACTCAAAAGGCAGCCAATACATATTTTAGATGTAAAAAATCTTCATAAATAAAATATACCAGTAAAATCACCATCTATATACTATGATCTTAAAGCTGATCTGTCAGATAACATGTCATGGCATGATAAACAGTAAAATTAGAATAAAACATATGTGTCATTTTTTCCTTTTATATAAGAAACGAAGCATATTTTACGTTAAATTGTTTCCATATGACTTTTTCAAGTAAACTCTATTTAGGAGTATGCTAGATTATATTGCCAGTTCCTTTCTCTGAAATATAGCCTACAGCCCCTGGCACTCATTGTCAGTCTCTCATCCAAGTCCTAACCAGGGCTTGGACTGCTTAACTTCCAAGATCACATGTGGTCTGGTGACTTCATAGAGTGTTCAGGCCCTACTGTATTGAAAAATTTACAAAGGTGACAGAATCTGTAGTTTTGGAAATAAACAACATTGAAAGGGACTTACTAGTCAATAAGTGCACTCTACGGAAAGATCTCTTAAAAATCACAGGTGATCTCCTTCAGGCTAATTCAAAAGGTATATATTCAGTCTTTATTTTCCTAGATTTTTTGCAAGCATTTAATGTGGTAGCTGGGAATTATGTATCTTTTCCTTTTCCCCTCCTTTGGTTGGGGATCCACAGTGTTCTGTTTCAAATCCCTTTGCTTCTCTTTTATACGGTATCTATAATCTTATCAGTTCATATGACTTTCAATATAATATTTATGCTGATGATACTCAACTGTATTTCTCCACTCCAAATCTCTTTTCAGACATCAAATATCGTATCTATTTTTTTCTCTAATCGATGTCAGCTAGTTATGAAAACAATTCACAAACTGGCAATGTAATTAAAATTTTCTATTCTCAAGAATTTAAGATGGGACTCGCATGCATATTTTCTTTTTGTTTGTCTGATAGGTTGCCCTGAATGTAGACTAAGCCTGAATATACGTATGACAAGTTTGTTTAAAGGACGACCGGTTTACCAGTGTGTAGGATGTTGTTTCTCAAGGGCTTATCCCACTCCGATGAGGTCAAAGAAGACAATGCCAGTTCCGAAGAACATTACCTCAGAAGCAACATGCTGTGTAGCAAGATCTTTCAGAGAGGTAATGGGGCAATAGCTTTGTCTATTGTTGAAGGCTTACACAGCCGGAATCACTGAGGTGTCTGCTAGAACACAGCCATATAGCCCAGAATATATTTATTTATTTACTTCATTTCTACCCCACCTTTCTTGACCCCAGAGGGGGCTTAAGGCAGCTTACAAACTTATAGAAGTCACACAAACACCCCAATACCTATGTAATATGCGATTGTTTTGAAAATTATATGTTTCATCTTCTTTCTCACCATAGAACAACACTCTTTGTGTAATGCAGGCAGTAAATGCAAGTGAGATGCTCTACACCAGGCATGGACAAACTTTGGTCCTCCAGGTGTTTTAGCCTCCAACTCCCTCAATTCCTCAGGCCCTTTCCTTTCCCCCCTCAGCTGCTTAAGCGGAAAAGGAAAGGAAAGTGAAGGGGCCCGAGACTCTTAGGAATTGTGGGAGTTAAACTCCAAAACACCTGGGGGGCCGAAGTTTGTCCATGCCTGCTCTACATCCAGGTTCCACTCCTGTTTGAAGGGTGGAGAGGAGAAGAAGAGAAGGGACCATAAACAGACAGGAGCTTCAGGAACTCCTTTTCCCAGTATGCTGGTTCCCCTCCCTATTTGCCACTGCTGTTTACTTGTAACACATTTTGTTTTTCCATTTTTCTTTTGCTTTAAAAGACTTTAGGCATTGGGCGAAAAGCTGGACCTGAATCTCATAACATGAGACCATCCTCTTTCCTTATGATTTCTAAGATAGTATATTTTAAAGCCAATTATCAGATGCTTACTCGGGGCTTTTTTGAACAGAAGTTCAGGATCGCATTCAGTAGCATAAGCAAGAAGACACATTACCATCTAAAGCAGGGGTCCTCAAACTAAGGCCTGAGGGTCGGATACGGCCCTCTAAGATCATTTACCTGACCCTTGCTCAGGGTCAACCAAAGTCTGAAACGACTTGAAAGCACACAACTACAACAATCCTATTTTATCAGCCAAAAGCAGGCCCACACTTCCCACTGAAATACTAATAAGTTTATATTTGTTAAAATTGTTCTTCATTTTAATTATTGTATTATTTTAAAGTGTTTTTTTACACTACAAATAAGATATGTGCTGTGTGCATAGAAATTTATTCATTTTTTCCCCAAATTATAATCCAGCTCTCCAATAGTTTGAGGGACTTTGGCCTGGCCCTCTATTTAAAAAGTTTGTTTTTTTATTTTAAAAAAATCAGTCTTTATTGATTTTCAGATAGTGTAAAAACAGAAAACAAACAGAATACACTTAACATGAAGAAACGAAAATTGACACAATGGGAGCCCAGAGATGGCTCCCAGGGTTACATAAGATCAGAACATGTGAGGGTGAAAAAGTGTGAAGACATAGTTGGGTGAAGAGCTGAGACTGCTTTCTGGTTTCGCATTCCTCATTTCCGCCTGTATAGGTTTCTCCTTTATATTCCCTGTGTTTGGATAGAAGAGCGTCATGTTTTATACTTATTCTAATATAAGATCAACATTATATTCCCTTCTGGAATAATCCCGAATTGCCCCCCAGTCCGTTCTTTCCAATCCATTTTTATTCCTGTTCTGTAATCTTTCCGTCAGCCATTCCATCTGAGTTGTTTCAAGAACCTTAATAAACCACTCCTCTTTAGTTGGGGTTATCTGGGTTTTCCAGTACTTTGCGTACAGGATTCTAGCTGCAGTTATTCCTATCAATAATATTTTTCTTTCTTCTGGTGGGATTGTTCCTTCCACTACTCCCAACAGGAAAACCTCTGGGTTTTTTTCCAGGTTGTATTTTATCATTTTCTGGATTTCCCTACAGATCATTGCCCAGTATTTGGATACCTTAGGACATGTCCACCAAAGGTGGAAAAAAGTGCCGTTTTTGTTTCCACACTTCCAACACTTTGGGTCGATGTTTTTATATATTCTAGATAATTTCTCTGGGGAGAGATACCAATGGTATATCATTTTGGCCCAGTTTTCTCTAAAGGGGCTGCTTAAAGATTTTTTCACCACATTACACCAAATATTTTTCCATGTCTATTTAAAAAGTTTGAGGACCCTGATCCGAAGTGTCTTTCATAAGACTACAAAGTCTACATTCTCACAAGCCTAACCACCCAGAGGCTAAAATGACCCAAGGTTGGGTTGAGGAAGATTGAAATGTGGCCCACCACTACCCTAGGTGTACTGTTTTACCACTTATCCATAAAATGCTTGTCTCACATTAACAAGGTCTCAGTCTCTTCAAACGTACTCGGTAGTAATCCTAGTTGAGCGTAGCATGAGTTACTCTTTGCTGCTCCTTTGTTGCAATGAAGCTGAATATAATTTTATAACATCTGCTTATTTTCCTTAAGGCTACTATTCCATCTCATGAAAACACAAAAATAGAGAATCACACAGATTGCCACTGCAGTACCTGCTACTATCATAAATCTTGAGGCCTCAACGATGGGACTACAGATGGGACCGAAAGAAGTTTTATTTTCTCTGATTTTGTAGCAACACTGTGTAAGCTTTTAACTTTTCTGAGTGGGATACTCTGCTCTTTTATGTCTCCTTTACTTCACCCGTATAAATCAGCTACATATGATTTGACATTTCTTCTGGGAACAAAATATAGCAGTATGCATAATCACCAGTCTCATTTATTTTGTATGTAAGATGTGGATTTATATATCTTCTGCGTGCAAAGATATAGTATAATGGGTGGAAATGATGTTCAGCTTCAAGGAGGAATATGATGATAGCTTTCAAATATACCAATCATATATATTAGAATTTGTGTATTCGCTTTTATTTCTGTTCATGAATTCGACAACCCAATTTCAATGATAGGTGTATGAAAGAATTAGTTTCATTCTACAAAAAAAAACAATTGAAAGGAAACTTTAATATTTTTACATTTATCTTGGTCTATCCCACGGTGGTGATGGTGGTGGTGGGGGCAGAGTGGGGAAGCATCATATTGTCATGATGTTATGTCCTATAGCAGTGGTTCTCAACCTGTGGGTCCCCAGATGTTTTGGCCTTCAACTCCCAGAAATCCTAACAACTGGTAAACTGGCTGGGATTTCTGGGAGTTGTAGGCCAAAATACCTGGGGACACACAGGTTGAGAACCACTGTTCTATAGTGTCGTAAAGGACATCCTTTCATTTCTCATTCCTCTTCACGCATTGTCTTGTCTTGCTCTTCAGTTTTCAGATTTATCCCATGAACCAGCTACTCTGTAATAGACCCCAACAGCTGATCTTACACCAGATAGCTCTTGGAGGGAAACCTGACTTTTCCCTACGATCCAACTACTCTTTAATAGACCCGAGCAGCTGATCTTACATCAGATAGCACTTGGAGGGAAACCTGACTTTTCCCTATTATCTAGCTACTCTGTAATAGACCCGAACAGCTGATATTACACCAGATAGTACTTGGAAGGAAATCTGACTTTTCCCTATGATCCAGCTACTCTGTTATAGACCCGAGCAACTGATCTTACACCAGATAGCACTTGGAGGGAAACCTGACGTTTCCCTATGATCCAGCTACTCTGTAATAGACCCGAGCAACTGATCTTACACCAGATAGCACTTGGAGGGAAACCTGACTTTTCCCTATGATCCAGCTACTCTGTAATAGACCCGAGCAACTGATCTTACACCAGATAGCACTTGGAGGGAAACCTGACTTTTCCCTATGATCCAGCTACTCTGTAATAGACCTGAACAGCTGATCTTACACCAGATAGTACTTGGAGGGAAATCTGACTTTTCCCTATGATTCAGCTACTCTGTAATAGACCCGAGCAGCTGATCTTACACCAGATAGCACTTGGAATGAAACCTGATTTTTCTCTCCAATCCAGCAACTGTGAAATAGACTCGAGCAGCTGATCTTACACCTGATAGCACGTGGAGGGAAACCTGACTTTTCCCTATGATCCAGCTACTCTGTAAAAGCCCAAGCAGCTGATCTTACACCAGATAGCACTTGGAGGGAAACCTGACTTTTCCCTATGATCCAGCTACTCTGTAATAGACCTGAACAGCTGATCTTACACCAGATAGTACTTGGAGGGAAATCTGACTTTTCCCTATGATTCAGCTACTCTGTAATAGACCCGAGCAGCTGATCTTACACCAGATAGCACTTGGAATGAAACCTGATTTTTCTCTCCAATCCAGCAACTGTGAAATAGACTCGAGCAGCTGATCTTACACCCGATAGCACGTGGAGGGAAACCTGACTTTTCCCTATGAACCAGCTACTCTGTAATAGAGCCGAGCAGCTGATCCTAAACTAGACACTACTTGAGGTGAAACCTGACTTTCCCCTCGGATCCCCATGCTCTAGAGTAGACCCAAGCAGCTGGTCTTATACCAGGCACCACTTGAGGGGAAACTTGACTTTAAAAAATGACTGTGCCAAGCTCATGAAGCAGGATTTTGGGGGAGAAATGTCAATGTTTGGTAGCAGACAGCCCACAAGAACGCCCCTTACTCAACGTACTCAACTCACAGAAGTGATTCAACCCAGGCAAATTTGACAGCTCCTATCCCACATGTTTTTTGGGTGTTTTCTTCAGCTGACAGAAACTTCCTCAGGATAGTGGGAAGGGCTCTGTTATAAATCGTACCCTCAATGGATTCTAAGTGTTTCAAAACTGGGGTGGGGGAGGCAGTGTGGGATAAAGTCCATGAAAGTTCATAACCTATTCTCCCCCCCAGATCAACATTGATTTTGGTAAGAATCTTTAGATATACACAATCAAAGAATTGCAAGCTCCGGAATTTAGTGCTAAAGGCACTGTCTGTCCATACTACTTTCAATTTCTGATTGTCCCCAAGCTTTCCTCATTTCAGCAGCATAACTTGGGAACTTGGACAAGCCAAGAAAGAATATTTGTTCATGCTATTTTTGTACAGTTCAGTGCCAGAAATCCTTTCTATTTTATTGCAGATAATTCAGATTTCCAAGCAAATCCAGATTTAGCTTCTGCCTACTTGTGGGTCTGAAAGCTAGATTCCTGCTCCACTGCCAGCAAAGACTCATGCCACACTCTTGTCTGTCAATATGTTTGGCTTTCAGAAAGCATTGGCTCCGAAATAAGACCTAATCCTGTTGCGTGCTGTGCAGGTTCTATGAAAAGACCCTGAATTGAGAGAGAAACCTCCCAAACCGATACATCCATTAAAAATGGACTGATTTTCTGGACCCCAAACATCACCAAACAGCAGTAGTCCACTTCTGACATTGCACAAAGTTCCTAAATCTTCACAAAACACAGAAAAAGGAAAACAGGCAGCTAGACATGGCACCTTACTACTTCATGCATGCAGCAACATGCTGCTATGGTCCACTGGATTACATACATGTAGTACTTCATTTGAGAATTAGATGGCTGGAAATCGGAATCTATACCAACTAGCGAGGAATGGAAACAGAAACTCCTCGAGGTCAGTCTAATGGAAAAATTAACGGAGGCTTTAAGAGAAAGGGAAAATAGGGATAACTACACTGCTAGGTGGGACTGGACGCTGCTTCAACAGTACTGTAGAGTAGAATGTAAAGTAGATCTAGAAATGTAGATATTAAGAAGAAGAGAGCTCTGGATATAGTATTCATTTCTGTATATTTATAGCATATTTTTCGATTATAGGATCGGGATGAAAAGGTCGGGAAATCCAAATCGTGAAAATCAAATATTATTGTAACCCAAACTGCCTTACTGCCAGTATGGCAAAACCATGTTACCTCTCCAAAAACTGCCTTTCTGGTGCACCACTGTTTAATTTTTTCTCTCCTTTCTATCCACAGTAGGTGGATGGATACCTTTTGGCTATCTTGCGCTTTTCTTGACCTTTTTATCTATATCACACTTTTACTATACATTACTTTTAAATTGTGAAAAATTTAATAAAGACCTATTTTACAAAAAAAGAAGAAGAGAGAATTAGATGGCTGGAGGAAGTTTAAGGTCATCATGAATCGTGAACCTTAGGGGTGTTTATTGCCACAATGGCTTTGATAACTTTCAGCAACTGAAAATTATTTGGGAGACAAGACAGAAAGGAGGGAACAATTTTGCAATTTGCACAACTGTGGGCTGGAAACACACAAGGCACACTTAGCTTTTTGGAGTCATCAGGAAAAAAATGCTGTTGATGCCAGGAATGTCTGCTGCTTTGTTTGGATGATTGTATTTGTCATGTACAGTTTGGCCTCTGTATTCGTACGGGGTACATTCCTAACACACTCTCTCATGAAAACTTGAAACCATGAATAATAGTGAACTCTTAGACCAGAAGCATATTACAGAAACACACTGGAATACATAGAGAGACCCTCCCTCCAATACCCCCAGTTTGGGGGGGGGGATATTCTTGGAGTGAAGCCATTGATATAAAATCCACTGAAAATAAATACTGTAAACCAAACATCAGATGGTCGAAAGATCTGTATATAAGAAGTCACTGAAATCATAATATTGACTATTACTGTGCTTTGTGAACTCATTCAGAGAAACAATTGTATGAGTATCTCTGCCAAACCTTCACAATTGAAATAGTGTTCCCTCATTTATCACTGATGTTACGTTCCAGGACCACCCACAAAAAGTGAAAATCTGTGAAGTAGGGACGCTATATTTATTTTAATATTTATACATTATTTTAGTAGTTATACACTATTTTAAGTCTTTATAAACCCTTCCCACACACTTATACACTACATAACCCTCCTTGAATGTGTTGTTCACATATTTGTCGGCACTGGCTTTATCCGCAGATGCAGCCTCATACAGACAAATGCTCTTAAGTCTATATTGAAAAACCGCAAAACAACAAGTCTGCAAAAAGCGAACCGCGAAGTAGCAAGGGACCACTGTAGTTTTGAAAGCAGGATATGAGAAGGGTCTAAAACCTAGCAAAGTGTACACATAGCAAAGTTATGTTAATTTATTAAATTTCTGCTCTGCCCTTCTCCCATCAAGATCATAACAGTCAAAGACAACCAAAGATTAGTCTTTAACAATAATAAAATAAGATAACCACTCATTTTGATTAAAACATAATAAAAACCAAATACACTAAAAACACAACAGACAGAACATAATTAGTTAGTCTACTGTGCTGGAGTGAAACATCCAGTGTAACAAAAACTGTCAGTATGTGAAAAAAACATACCCACATCCAAAGGAAGATGGTGTTAAGAGCAGTATAATCCCTCTGAAGGCCATGACAACTCTGCTTCTGTCCCTGTTCTTTCTGATTTTGCGTCACAACTCACTGATATATATATATATATATATATATATATATATATATATGCCCTGAGTTGGAAAAGAAGGAATAATTTTTCCTGGAATAAACTGATCACTTTATTATTTTCTGGATTCATCAGGGATTTAGGAGCCCCCAGTAGTGCAGTGAGTTAAATCTTTGTGCCGGCAGGACTGCTGACTGCTCCCGTCTGTCAGCTTCATCTTGTCATGCGGGAACATGAGAGAAGCTTCCCACAGGATGGTAACACATCCAGGTGTCCCCTGGGCAACATCCTTGAAGACAGCCAATTCTATCACACCAGAAGCAATTTGCAGTTATCTCAAGCTGCTCCGCACACACGCACGCACGCACGCATAAAAGTCAGGGATATAGGAGGAGGGATTAGGTCTTGGTTTGCTGTGACATCTAGATCTCTCTTGATTCAAGGCCTTCCTCTCTGTCCAGCTTTGCATTAGGTATATCTACCTGGATGACTCATCACTTTTTCAAACTCAGTTGTTCAAAAGTGTACTACTTCTCTTTTGTCTTAAACCTTCCCATCCTCATATCAACTAAGAACATTACAATTCATAACATTGATTAGGTTGTTAGGTCTTGGCTTTGAATATATTTATTTTTGCCTACTGCAATCTTGGAGTCGTCATGATGCCAATGGTCCAATAGAAAGGATAACCGTGATGATCACAGCTGATAGGATGCCTTGGGTCTTCCATTAAATTGTTTGGATAGAGTGGCCCTGCAGAATCTGTCACTCTCACTTCAATAGTGCCACCTCTATACCCTTCTCATGTCTTTTTTGAGGGTCCTCACTCTCTTCAGAGTGGATGCGTAATGGCAGTGGGTAACAGTCAGAAAAGCTCAGATAATCTAATTTTGGATTCAATTCAAAAAATAACTCACAGATGGGGATAAAGTGGGTTTAATGGGTGGAATAGTGACTTGAGATTTCTCGGTATCTGAGTACGTCAGAACTGACCTTTAGAAGGAACAAATGAGGACTTGTTCATGAGGTAGGTTTCATGCTTTTTCACAATGTTCCCAGGATAGCTACCTAACCAACAGGTGTTCAACCTTGAAAATCTGACCTTCTGATTCATAAACCACCAAGTTATATTTCCATGTTTCGAAATGTGTTGCTTGTGTTTATCCTAACAAAATATTCAATTGAAAGCCCTGATTTTTCACCTCAATAAAACTTATAGCATTTGAAATACTAAAACATAGTCCTTAAGATGAAATTTGGTTCCGAGGAAGTCAATATAAAGTCAACAGGAAAATATGATGGATCACGTATTGTGACTTCTTAAATAGGCTGGCTCTACATTGTAGAAGTCATGCAGTTTGACACAGTTTTCACTGGCCTGGCTCAATGCTATGGAATCCTGGGATTTCTAGTTTGGTGAGACGCTATCACTCTTTTTAGCAGAGAAGGCTAGGAGCCTCCGGTGGTGAAGTAGGTTAAACCCCTGTGCTGGCAGGACTGAAGACTGACAGATCGGAGATTCAAATCCAGGGAGAGTGCAGATGAGCTCCCTCTATTAGCTCCAGCTCTCCATGCGGGGACATGAGAGAAGCCTCCCACAAGGATGATAAGCATCAAAACATCCAGGCGTCCCCTGGGCAATGTCCTTGCAGACAGCCAATTCTTGTCACACCAGAAGTGACTTGCAGTTTCTCAAGTTGCTCCTGACACGAGAAAAAAAAAGCAAAGAAGGCTAAATAAAACTACAAATCCCAGGATTCCATAGCATTGAGTCAGGGCAGTTCAAGTGGTGTCAAACTGCATGGCTTCTACAATATAGATGCAGCCATAGATAAAGAACTCATAATTGCCCCTCTCCTCCCCAAGCTGGCTTAGCAGCCAGGTACCCTGTGCAACGTAGGTCTGTTTTGCTCTACAATAGGGTGCAGCAGGATGTTATTTCCTGTTCTGTCCTATCAGTGAGTGAAGCTGTGACCATCAGAAGCAGGACACCATTACAATTCATTGTCCTTCTACATTTCACTGGATCGGAGGGGACTGGAAACATCATCTTGTTGCACCCTGATCACAGGTAGTACAGACTTCCATTGTATGGTGTGGCCCATGGTTGTTAATTACAAGTGACTCATAGATAAGAACAGAGTTGAGACAACAGAAAGTGAGAGAAATCTACCCTTAGGAAGGGAAATCCACTCCCAGAGGAGTCATCATGGGAAAAGAGGTCTCCACTGAAGCTTTCTCACCAATCCTTGTTTTTGCTACAAACCACATTTTTTTCAAAATCTAATTATCATAGGGACAGAAATTGAGATGAAGTCTTCTGAACAGGGGTGCAGATAGCAAAACAAACGCCACAGGGCTGTCAACCCTTCCCTACGCTATCCAAAGTGAAAAAGTTATACTTTTGGCTGGAGTTACACTTTAAAAATTGCCTGTTCCAACTTACAGAAAATTTCAACATAAGAACAAACCTACAGAACCTACCTTGCTTGTAACATGAACACATGCAATGTAGAATCTTTGTCCATAATTTTATCACTGTCAGTTGACTGGGACAAATAATGCTTCCTTTCAGATCAAGTCGATCAAATATATACACTTTGTTCTTTTTTGCTGCCATCTTTAATATTTTGTTAAGATTTCCAGCTCTCGCTATAGGTCACTCACTTCACAAAAGAGAAAAAGCTCATAACGGTCAATGCATATGGATTCACACTTTAATAAAAGTGGATATAATAATACGGAGAAAAGAACTGGGAATGGCTATGCAAATGCCAGATGAAAAGGGAATCATAGTAGAGCCCATATCAAATGTTTAAAAAGGGAAACAGCAGATATCTCTGCTTGTTGAAGCAGAAAGCTTAGTGCATTCAGTGGGACTTATCTTATAAAATGTATGTCCAGGATAGCCGCATGAAAGATGTCTAAAAGTACAGAGTGATAGTCACAGGAACATTAGTTTTATACATATGATGCAATTGTACAAAAGCCAGGAGATTGAAGCCACCAAGGTATCAAGTATTTCTCTCTCTTAGATGGGGAATAATTAGATTCTGAGATGTGAAACTGGTGGTAAGATGACATAATAATCAATACAATATTTTTTTTGTCAAAGATTAATTTGTAAAATCTATAGAAAGTAAATAGTGAGATTGTAAAGTTGGAATGACAGGACAAATATGAAAACAAAGACACCAGAGAATTGAATGCTGCCTGAAGATAGTCAATAGAAAACAACGATTACAGTAATTGAGGGAGGGATGGAGAGAGAGTAAACATCAATATGTTTTTAAAGCAATTGATATTCCAGGATGAGTATCCTTCATGTGGAATTCAAAGACTCTGAAATACTTCAGAAGTGTCCATCTGGGTGGCTGAGATAGTGACATCTTTGTTTTCTGATGGCAATACGTACACAAAGTTTGTCTCATGCTCAAAATTCTTTTTAAATATTATATATAAAATTGCCTCCAGGCTATGTGCATAAATAAGGTGTATATGAAACATAAAGGAATTTCAGGTTTAGACTTGGATTCTATCTCCAAGATATCTCATACAATATTTTTAAAAATCTGAAAAAAAAATGTCTTGTGACTTCTGAACTCAGGCAGCACAATATCTTCGACAATCCCTGCCAAAAAAAAAGTACTGTGACATTCAGTGCTAGGGCGTTACTTTAATTGACTTTCCCATTGCTTTGGGACCAGACAGCCATTATCTGGAAGTAGAAGCCTTTTCTCTCAGTCTATACTCTGTGCTCTTCTCTTTTCGCAGTATTTACCTGAAACTGATATTTTGGGAGAAAACATCAGTTTTTGAGAGATACTGTCTGAATATCTGTGCCTACCAATCCAAATTATCAGCCAGTCTTTAGGCGTGTTCATGTTCAGACTCCGTTTGCTTCGGAGTCCTACTTTTATTTGGACAGCTCTCAAATCTGTTTTAGCTGTAAAACTGGCCAAATCTGAAGTTATAATTTTGTTTTTCATTCTTGAAGTGGAGGCATTTTACAGGCTTATTGACAGTTTTAGAGCACCATCTTGTGGTAAAGAAAAGTAAGTCAGATTCTTTATTTTACAAGTAACTTTAAAAAAAAAAAGAAAATGTGTTTGTTCCAATGGTTATAAAGGAGCCCCTGGTGGCGCAGTGGGTTAAACCGCTGAGCTTCTGAGCTTGTTGATCGAAAGGTCGCAGGTTCGAATCCAGAGAGCAGCATGAGCTTCTGCTGTCAGCCCCAGTTTCTGCCAACATAGCAGTTTGAAAACATGCAAATGTGAGTAGATTAATAGATACAGCTCCGGCAGGAAGATAACGGTGCTCCATGTAGTCATGCCGGCCACATGATCTTGGAGGTGTCTATGGAAACACCTGCTCCTTGATTTAGAAATGGAGATGAGCACCAATCCCCAGAGTCGGACACAACTGGACTTAATGTCAGGGGACAACCTTTACCTTACCTCAATAGTTATATTGGGGTAATGGATTATGACCTGTTAGGATCATAACCTATTAGGAATTAGAGTTATGGAAGTATTCCTTTAGTTTATTGGGTAATGGATGATCACTGGGCACATATGAGATATCTTGCTTCAGTTGATGTTCTCAGCAGATAAAGATTCAAGCTCCAAGGTAGGAAAATTAGGACTAATAAAGGGAAATATTTCTTCACCCAGAGGGTCATTGGGTTATGGAACTCACTTCCAGAGGAGGTTGTGACAGCTGTCAGCCTGGACAGCTTCAAGGCAGGATTAGACAGATTTGGATACCAAGTGTATCGGTAGTTACTGAAAAGGACATTCAACCTAGGTAGGCAGGATTTCCCTGGTACTGGTTGTGGGGGTCGGGAGCAGGTCAGGGTTTTGCCCTCCCTTCTGCTCGAGATCCCCGTGTGTACAACTGGTGGGCCACTGTGTGATACAGAATGCTGGACTAGATGGGCTGAGGTCCGATTCAGCACGGCTCTTCTTATGTTCTTATGTTCTAAATAGACTTCTTTTCAAATAACAAGTTTGTTTTACTCATAACTTCATGTATTTGAATATACAGGCACACTTCTTGTCAGGTTAAACTTTAAAACCTTTTTGGTTTGTATCTGTAACATAGATTTTAACAGTCTCTTCAAACTATATTTCTCTGGACAACTTTAATAACAGTCTACTTTCAAGGAACTCAAGCCTCAACTGACTTCTAACACTGACTTCTGTACTCAAACTGGCTTAAGCCTCAACTGTCATTCCTCAACTGTCATCCTTTTAAACTGCATTCTAAACAGTCACTGAACCAGTCACGTGGTCTGCAGCCCCTCCCACTGCCTCAAGTATATAGAGCTAAGCAGACAGCAAACCAAAGAAGACATACACTTCAGGAAATAAGTGACACATTACAAACAGACAAAACATTAAATAGAGGGGGCTTGACAAGGTTGTAATCTCCAACAGCATTATTACTTATTTATTAATAACTAGCTGTACCCGGCACGCGTTGCTGTGCCCTATTTAGGAGATGCGAGAAAGTCTGAGTATGTAAGGGTTGGAATTGATGTTGCTTATGGTCTTGGTGGGGTCATGGCTGTGTCGTTGTGGGTTGTTCTGGTGGGTGGGATGTTGAAGTCCTGTGGAGTTGTCGGTGTGTGGTGTTGCTGGCGTTCTGCAGAGCTTGTGGATATACAATGCTTTTTGTCTTTCCGTCTGCTGTGTTGATGTAGAGGTTCTGTGGTTTCCCAACTCTGGAGCACGCTACGTAGAGTTGTCCATGGGAGAAGCATTCTGTGTCAAGGTCTGTGCCACAGATTTGTAGTGTTTGTCCTTGAGCCTTGTTTATGGTGATGGCAAAAGCTAGTGTAGTGCAGTGTCTTTCTGTTCTGGCGTTTGTTCTGCCCTTTTTGTTTGATGTATGTAGCGTTGCGAGTGTGTCGTCCGATGCTGTTCTTTTTAGGAGGCATGGCTTGTCTTTTGGGTCAGCTTATGCCTGTGTGGAAGGAAGGAATGGCATACAAATGGGTTGAGCAGTAGACGCAAGGTTGTGTTATGTGTGTATTGTGTTGTGTGTAGGTATTACTTTTTGGTGAGTTAGTGGGTGTGTGGTGGCATTGTGGGTGGTAGTATGTTGTGGAATGCTTGTGTGGGTGGGGTGTTTTGGGTGTTTGTGTGTGTTTGTAGAGTATCAGTGCAGTGTTGTGTTGTGTTGTGGTTGGAGTATAGGTGGAGTTGGTTTTTGTTTGTGGTGGTGGTAGGTGTTGTGTGTGCGGAGTCCCGTAAGGTTGGGGGGATGGGTTGTGATACGAAGTTGTGTTGTGTGGGTAGGAATTGCTGGAGTATTGTGCCTGGGACGTGTGTGTATTTGGAGGTGTGTGTGGTGGTAAGTAGTGAGTGCAGTCCTGGGTTTTGTGTTGGGGAAGTTGTCAGGTATTTGTGGGGTGTATTTTGTATGTGTTGTGGTGACATAGTTGTCTTAGTCTGGCTGTGTTCTGGTTGTGATGTGGAGGGGGTGTTGCTTTTGCCTGTGGTGTTTGTTGTGTATTTTGTTTGGGGTGGGTTTTTGTGTTGAAGGATTTTTTTGTGGGTTTTGCAGGTTTGTGTTATTCTGGGGGTATGTGTTTGTCAGTGGTGCCTGTGTCCCTGGTGCCATATTTGTCTCCCTTCTAGATCTTGGCCTTGACAGTTTAACCCTCAAACACCAACTGACTAAACTGAAATCACTCAGCATTCTAAATCTAGCCTTGGCTGGCTTGGTCAATGGGTTTTGCTGGCGGCCGCAGAGGATGCTGGGAAATGTAGTTTTCTATCGTTGTTTTGGGGGCCTTCTAGGTTTTTTTGGGGGGGGGAAAGTTTTTTGCTAAAAACCTTCCTTGCCTGAGGCCTATTTTTGTTGGCAAGTTTGGTGTCTCTGTCTTGGAAGGTTTCTCGGTCTCTGGCAGTCGTTCGATGACGGGTCCTCCTTTATATAATAGATTAAGAACTCCAGGAACGCTGAGGAATGCGGAAGGAACAACAAGGGACACTGTGAATGCTGAGAGATGAGGAGTGTGTCAGCTCCCCCTGGTTGCCACAGTTTGCCTCTGTTCGTCTATGTGTGTATATTGTGGAAAACGGCAGGGATTGTCTGCTAAGTATGTGTACCTGTAATCCGCTCTGAGTCCCCTTCGGGGTGAAAAGAGCGGAATATAAATAAAGTGTATTATTATTATTATTATTAAAGTCTATTATTCTGGGAAAACCTTTTATGGTTAATTCATTGGTTCCCCCCTCCCTAGAAGGTCCTTACACAGAAATGGACATTGTATCAAGACTTTTAGGGTAGAATCTACGTTTGCAGAAAACACATTTAGAGCATAAAAAGGAACAGTGAATTCTCATTTATGGGAGAAGAATTAGCATCTCTGTCCCCTTCCACAGAGCTGTATAAATTCCACATTGAACTGGATTATATGGCAATGTAGACGCAGATAATCCAAAGCAGATATTTTGGATTATCTGCCTTGATATTCTGTTATATGGTTGTGTGGAAGGGCCCATAAAGAAAAGAAAGTGGGGGGAGAGAGGCAGCTAAATGTATTAGGAAATCATAGTTCTGTTTGTAATTTGGGTAAAATTTCCAATGCAGAGAAAACTGAATGGCACCCACATTTGTTTCTGGATGTGAAGGGTTTTTTTGTGGGGTTTTCTTCATTCAGAATTTCATGATCAGAACAAAGATTATCTCATTATAACTCCTGGTGTAAATGTTGGACTTGTCATAGGAAGGTGTATTCTGGGAAATTATGTAAAATCTTTGTGTGAATCAGACCCATCATCTTGTGATTTTTTCCCCCAATTCATGTCAATGGCAATTTTCAAAAATGGGGAAGAGATTTAATGTGATCTATAAATTATTGTCTCGAAGATAGGAAAGGTAAGACGAATGCAAGTCCTTGGGGCATTCTTCTTAACCTTTAGACTGGATCAGGGTTAAATGAATGCTTCACCTAGCTTTTTAGAGGTGGATCTGAATCAATAGCAGCAAATATGTAAATTGGCAGAAATAGTGCCATTCAGAAATTTATAATATGATATACAGAAGTTAAATTCTGTACTAATTCAAACAAGCAGGGCTAGTCCTGCTAATAGGCAGAATGAAGCTATAGCCTCAATGGCAGATTGTGGAGGCAGCAGTGGCAACCTTGCAGTGCTCTCCTCTTGGTTTCACTTAGCTCACATCATCACACTTACTCACAGCAGCAGGATTATGTGCATAGCATATTCTTCACCAGCAGGTGGGGATATCAAAATACTGAATGGATTGTGGTTTCCAGCTAACTGAATCACAAAAGTTGTAAGAGGAATAATAATATTCTGTCCTGCCTTGTTGTCACTGGACTAAGGCTATGTGGCCAAAGTTTGGGCTGACTAATCAAAATGGATAAATTATGTGTGTTCATTTCACAACTTCTTCCCTATAACTCTGGTTTTCTTTTTTACATATCACAGGAACATAATCAAATAACAAGTTATAGGAAGAAAATGTATACTGAAGCAATCAAATGTTTTTTATGTTTTAATGCGAATTACTAATTGTTTATATGATTATTGTTTTTAATTATGTTTATCTGGAGGCAGCAATTGCCTTATGTAAACCGCCTTGAGTCACCTTCGGGCTGGGAAGGCTGGTATAAAAGTACAGTAAGTAAAATAAATATATAGCCATTAATGATCCTGGTTTGGGATGGTGGGAATGACAGTCCAACACAGTGTTTCTCAACCTTCCTAATGCTGCGACCCCTTAATACAGTTCCTCATGTTGTGGTGACCCCTAACCATAACATTATTTTCATCGCTACTTCATAACTGTATTTGTGTGGGTGTGTGGGGGTGGGTTGATTTTGTCATTTGGAAGTTGTAGTTTCTGGAATTTATAGTTCACCTACAATCAAAGAGCATTCTGAACTCACCAACAATGGAATTGAAACAAACTTGGCACTCAAAATTCCCATGACCAACAGCAAATACTGGAAGGGTTTGGTGGGCATTGACCTTGAGTTTGGGAGTTGTAGTTCAGCTACATCCAGAGAGCACTATAGACTCAACAAGGATGGATCTGGACCACACTTGACACGAATCCTCAATATACCCAAATGTGAACACTGGTGGAGTTTGGGGAAAATAGATCTTGACAATTGGGAGTTGTAGTTGCTGGAATTTATAGTTCACCTACAATCAAAGAGCCCCTTGCACACCACCAATGATAGGAATGGGTCAAACTTCCTACACAAAACCCTCATGCCTTGAAGGGACTAGCTGGTGTGAGCCTCCATCCCACCTCTCACACTCTCCCTCACTCACACATGCGCATCATACTGCCATGTGCCAAGCATGCCTGCTCTCCCCTCCTTGCTTGGAGCATCAGAAACAGCCTCCCCTTGGCTGGTAGGCCTGCCAATCACAGCAAAGAAGAGCTTTAGGTCCGTTTCCAAAAAGAAAGAGAAGGACAAGCGGAGAGATCTTCAACCTTCTCTGCAAAAGAGCTTCCTAAGACCATCAGAAATATATGTTTTCTGATGGCCTTTGGCGACCCCTCTGAAACCCTCTCGCGACCCCAGGTTGAGAAACACTGGTCCAACACATCTGGATTGAAAATGGCTGTTTCAGAACCCATAGCACCAATGGTACTAGCAAATGATTTCTCAAGGTATGTCTACACAGAGTAGTTTAGTGTTTAAAGAGAACCCCAGAAACAGTGTTGAATCCAGTCCTCTTGTCCAAAGGGCCAGGGATGCATCTCACTGGATACACACACCCTCCTCCATGTTGAGCTCTGTGCTAGCTCCTAGCTGTCTTATTCTGAAAGGCAGAACAAAGTTCCAAAAATAACCAGCAAAGTATCAGAAATCCCTTTTTTCTCTTTCCCTGAAAGTCCAGGCCAAAAGATACCAGCAGGAGAAGAAGTGAGAGCTTTAACATAGTCAGTCAAAATGTCCACTTCCAACTCCAGGTTGGGTGGTTTCTAGGAGCTGTACCTCTGAGACTCAGCAGTTGCACTTCTACATGCTCTTCCCCTTGTCAGAGTCCTGAGATCAGGGCATGATACTGGCCATCACAGGCACCTGTACTGTCATCAGAAAGGGACACCCATGTCACCAGCCTGAGGGAGGGAGGCGATTCTTCTTCTCCTTCTTCCTAATTGACTGATTTATACCTTTTTAGACAAAGCCATCCAATGTGTTTTAATAGTATGTGCAATGTTTTCTTGTAGATAGTATACAGCATCAAATGTTTGTCACTTTTGCTTTTTGTAAGGCGCCCTGGGTCCCTCTAGGGAGAGAGGGCAGGTTAGAAATGAATAAATAAACAAATACTCCTTCTGCCTGGTTGCCTGTGTGTCCCATCTGGAGTCCATGCAAGCAGGACATCTCTCCTTCTTCTTTTTGGCCAACCTGAGTGCTTCTGCTGATGTCACAATGGAAGTGTCTGCATGAACAGGAATTAAGAGGCAATGAAAGCATGATCTGTCTCCTTTCCATTCACTTACAAGCACGAGAAAAGGGTAATGGTGCCAGTGTCAGTGTGGACAGTAGATAAGGCTGAATTAACCCAGTCTAGCTACCCAGACTGCCCTGTAAGTGCGGGTTTTCTGGAATCTCTGGACTGTTCCATAACACTGCCCAATATGAGGCAAAGACTATGTAAAGAAAATCACACTCACTAGCAAACGCAGTGAAAATGACTCAGCATCACAAATACTGTTCTATTCAGAGTGAGTCTCTTATGGTGTAGACAAGCCCTAAGATTACAATTTGGAGATGGCAGGTACAGGGGTGCTCACACTTTTTCAGCAAGCGAGCTACTCTTAAAGCAACCAAGTCCAAAAGATCTACCTGCCCCCGCCGCCGTGCGCTCCCATCACCGCGCGCTCTTGCCACTGCACATGCTCCTGCTGCTGTTTTCCGCCCGCGCAGCGCTTCTTCCACCTGCAGAGCATTGCAGGAAGGAGAAAGCACGAGGCGGGGCATCCAGAGGGAGCGCTCCACCCTGCCTGTCTCGCTGGCAACGGAAGCTGCACAGCTGCTTCTGGATGAGAGAGAGGCAGGGTGCTCCCTCCAGAGGCCCCGCCTTGTGCTTCCTTCTTCCTGCAATGCCCCGCAGGCGAAAGAAGCACCGCGAGAGCGGAAACCAGCAGCAGGAGCGCGTGTGCGCGCAGGGTGTGCGCACGCATGGCAGGAGTACCCCATTTGGCTGGTGAGGCCCGAAGATCACCTGGAAGAGGGCCGAAGATCTACTAGTAGCTCCCGAGCTACCTAATGAGCACTCCTGGCTTAGTAGATCCAGATTGATGCATTCAGCACTTGGACAGCTCCAATACAACCTTGATTAGCTGTGGCAGAGCTGCCGTTAAACTGAAGAGCTGCTATTAAAAATGTGGGTGGATTCACCAGCCCACAATACCTGAGTCATCAGCCATGCTGCAGACTGAAATACATACAGTAGGGAGTATTAGTATTATTGTTTAACTTCATTTATATCCTGCCTTTCTTCCCTTGGGGAGTAGATCTCATTGAACATAATGTGATCTTACTTCCCATGATACATGGTTTCGATTTACTTCCAAATGTACAGCTATTGGGCTGGCTGGCACTTTTTTTCTCTAGGGATGTATAGGCCTACAATTTGTGAGATGTCTAGGAATAGATTTTTACAATGCCAGTTTTTCAGAGGAAGAGGTTGTGATTCCCACATAGGAATGAGGTGTACTTGACGAAATTATTTCTTTGAAGACTTGAATGAAAGTCACAGAATCCCATCCTCTTATCAGGAGTAAGGCAGAATACGTTTGTTGCTTCAGGAAGCAAATGCTGGGTGCTCTTGGTTTTCTGACTTTGTTGGAGGATGCACCCTCCAGCCACCCTGATCCTCTTGATGCACCCTCCAGCCACCCTGGTCCTCCTAAACATTTCTGCAAGGTGTTATGAAGAACATATCTTTATTATTTGGATTCAGCTGCTACTTTGGTGAAATGGAGAGATTATGCCTTTTCCCCAATAGCACTACCAATCCACTTGGGCAAAAGACTTGCAATAACCCTTGTGGTATGAAAACAACTTAGGTAGGGTCTTGTGATATTTTGTACACAATCTCATTATAGCATGAACCTCTGGAGATCAGAGTTTGCTTCAAGAAACAGAGAACATAATATTCCATTTAGTCCCATGAGAAGGAGTCTTGATTTAATTACCTTTATTCCTCACTAGCTTGGGGACCCGGCGCTGCCCGGGTTATTTGAGAAAAGCATTATGTGCCAAGGTTGGTCTTTATCAGTTGTTTATGTAACTTGCAGTGGTCTCAGGAAGTGAGGGAAGGTGCTGGGAGTCCCATCTTCCATGCTCCATCCTCCTCCAAACTGCACCAGGATGTACAGAGTCATGGGGGCTCTGTGTGCCAAGTTTGGTCTTGCTCAGTTATTGGATGAGGATATGTAGCAGAATTTGGAGTCCCAGAACTCCGGTGCAATACCTTTGACTCAGGCAGCGTATACGTGCGAGCACATGGACGAAGACGACGCGTCAATCTGGCTGTGATTCAGGAAATCAGTTTATTTCAATTACAACAGCTGAGGGGTCTGTTCTATAGCAAAACAGGTTGCAAGAACAGCACACTTTCCTTCCGTAAACAGATTTTATACAGCAATGGAGGCAATCCTAGTCCCACCTCCTTCATGCATTTCCACTGGCTAGACATCTGTAAGCTGATCTGACATCAACCAATCAATCAAAGCATTGTGTCTCCTCTCTTCTACTGGCTGACAACCATTGCGCAGTTTTAATTTCCATCCAATTGTCTGTGCCATTCTCCATGCACAGGCTGTCCCGAAAGTGATACATTTTCTACAGCGTTCCCACCAGGAGCCTGCCAAAGTGGGAAATTCATTAGCTGGCCCATGTGACGTTTCCTAAGCCAATCACTAACTTGTAAACAAACACACATGGCGATTCTCTAAGCCAATCAAGGCTGCCTCTTATCTAAAGCACATGGTGTTCTTTGAACTAATCACAGCTCTGCTTTTTTTAACCAATGGTAACTGTACCTTTTTAGACCAATCACAGTGGCTAATTCTTGTGCTGTTCTAACAAGCTGACTCCGTTATTCTATGCCTATGTTAAGTGGCACTTTCTTCTGGCGTTTCTTCTGCAAAATCAACAATTCTACTTTATTCCTCAGTTTTTCTTTTTTGCAAGCGATTTTGACAAAAAGCAATTGCAAACATGATTAGACAGTCTAAATATCATTCCAGTTTGTCTTCCAATCTCGTTTTTTCTCTTTTCTAGCTTTCTTAGCTAACTCAACTGTCTGGCTTGTTGTGGAAACGCAGCATTTTAACATTAATGGGAAAAAACAACACATAAGTGCGAGGGAGCAGAAAATCACAAGAATTAACACAGCGAATGATCTTAACCATTGTGATTAGCTTATGGAAAAGATTTTTGTCCCATCCCCTTGTGTTTCAGCAGTGTAAAGTATCAGAATAAGTGTCATGTAACCAAACATTGTCCTTACTCCTACAGGTGGCTTCCTTCTTTCATGTCTATGTCCCATTAAGATCTCAAACCACCATCTTAATGAGAAAGTCTTTGGCTCTCTCCATCTCCTTCTCGTTGGGTCATGTTCGCTTGGCTGCAGGATGGTGGTTTCCGTAGAGATTTCTTCTGTGACCTTGCTGACCCTTCTGCAGGGACTTGCTGTCTCTTGTTGATCTTTACTTTTAATGGGTTGTCCACATCAGCTGTTGTTTCCCAGGAGGGGGGTGGTCTCTTTAGCCTCGAATAATGGATCCATGGTTTCACTTCTTTCACTTTTACTGCTGTGGGCGTCGACAGGAGCACGATGTAAGGTCCTCTCCATCTGGGGCCTAACGGATCGATCTTCCACTCCTTGACCAACACCTCATCACCTGGTGAGAAACAATGAAGAGGGGTAGTAGGAAAAGGGGGGTGCAATTCTGCAGTGTATTGATTCAATTCTTCAAGGTGCTTTCCTAGCAGCTGAACTTGTTCTAAGGTTTGCTGATTTCCTAGAACATGACTGTCTGAGGCTAGTCCATCTATGGTCTTTAAATATTATGGGATCTCCCATAAAGTCTTTCATAGGGTGACAGTCCTGTCTTCTTGTGTGGGGTGCACCGAATTTTAAACAAAGCCATGGGTAGTGCCAATCTCCAATTTAGTCCTGTCTCTTGACAAATCTTTGCCAAACTATTTTTCAGTGTCCTGTTAACTCTTTCTGCGCGGGCAGACGATTGCGGCCTATAAGCGCAGTGAAGTTTCCATGTTATGCCTAGCAATTTGCTTAATCCTTGTACAATCTGATGCACGTATGCTGGTCCATTGTCCGAACAGATCTGTAAAGGCATTCCGAATCTGGGAATGACATCTTTTAAAAGGGCTCTTACAACTTCCATTGCTTTCTCAGTTTTGGTCGGGTAAGCTTCAGGCCATCCGGTATGAGAATCTATAAAAACTAACAAATATCGGAATCCTCCATGCGAAGGCATCTCTGTAAAGTCTGTGACTAATGCTTCAAACAGTGAGCTGCCTTGATGCTGGATTCCTGGGGGCTTAAGTGGCCCCTCCCTCGGGTTGTTCCTTGCACAAGTCCAGCATCTGTGAGCTGCAGCTGCAGTTAAGCTATGCAGGCCATCCATGTACATTTGCCTTCCCAGCAAGGCTGCTAATGCAGATTTACCTAAATGGGTGCTTTCATGAAAATGTTGTACTATGTGCCACGCTATGTCCTTTGGGACAAAAACGCGGTGGTCTGGCATCACGATTATGTTTTCCTGCCACTTTCCTCCCTCTCTCAGAGCCCATTTCTCCTCATCCTTAGTGTAATGGCATTTTTCTACCTGTGGGCCTGAACTTGTGACTTCCATCATCATGGATGATGGTTTCTGGAGTGCTGCTTCCTGAGCTGCCAAATCAGCCTGCCTGTTTCCCTGAATGACCGGATCATCTCCTCTCTGATGCCCCCTACAGTGCATAACAGCAACCTTCTTAGGTTTCCAAACAGCTTCTAAAAGAGCAACTATCTCATCAGCATGCTTAATGGCCTTTCCAGCTGAGGTCAGGAAACCTCGCTCCCTGTACAGTGCTCCGTGAGCATGTAACGTAATAAATGCGTAATGAGAATCCGTATAGATATCAACCCTTTTCCCTTCCGCCAAAAGCAGCGCTTGGGTGAGAGCCAAAAGTTCTGCCAACTGAGCAGAAGTTCCCGGATGAAGAGACCCTGCTCCCAGGACCTCCCCGTCCCACGTCACAACTGCATAGCCCGTTCGTCTCATCCCATCTTGCACAAAGCTGCTGCCATCCGTAAAAAGGGTTAGATCTACTTTCTCCAATGGGATGTCTTTCAAATCTGGCCTGCTGGAATAAACTTGGTCCATGACTTGCATGCACTGATGTTCTAGTGGTTCTCCGTATTTTGGCAATAAAGTCACCGGATTTAGCATAGGGCACATCTCGAGGGAGACGAGAGGGTTGTCACACAGCACTCCCTCGTACTTGGTTAGTCTCTCATTCGTGAGCCAGCGTGGTCCCTTTGTATCTAACAGTGCCTTGACGTGGTGTGGTATTCGGACGACCAGTGGCTGACCTAGGGTTAGTTTGTGTGCTTCTCTAATTAAATCTACTGAGGCTGCAACCGCCCGAAGGCACGGAGGCAAGCCTCGAGCCACTGTGTCCAGTTGCTTAGACAAATATGCAACGGGTCGTTGCCATGTGCCTAACTTTTGTGTCAAAACACCCACAGCTGTTCCTTCTCGCTCGGAAGCGAACAGGAAGAACTGTTTTTCCAAATCTGGCAGGCCTAATGCTGGGGAAGACATTAAGGCTTGCTTCAAAGCTTTGAATGCTTCTTCACATTCTTCCGTCCAGACAAATGGGTCTTGTCTGTTCCCTCTAGTGGCTTGGTAAAGGGGCTTGGCTATTACTGCATAGCCAGGAATGAAATGGCGCACGTATGACGTCGTCCCTAGGAATTCCCTCATCTGCCTTCTGGTGGTAGGCGTGGGAATTGCACATATGACTTCCTTCCTTTCTACCTCCAAAATCTTGCTTCCTTGTTCCCAAGGAGAACTAGAGCGCACTATGTTCTCATACTGCAACAATCTGTTCAAATGTTCTTGAATCCCTGCCACCGCTTACTTTGCCAACCCTGGAGGTTGTCTTCTTCGTCTCCCCCCAGGGCCATTCTGTTCTTTCCTGAAACAATCTCCATTCTACTGCCATGGGAATTGTTAACCCCATCCAGTGTAGGCTATCCAGTAGGACTTTCACTTCCTGCTTCTGGCCCAAATCTCCTCTTTTTCCTCTTACTCTCTGAAAACCTGTTCCTGCTTTTTTGCTGATTCTTCCTTGTCCTCTTCTGCATGCTCTCTTGCCATAAAAACCTGATCTGCCAGGGCCAACAGTCCATTTGTACACATAAATATAAAGCATTTCACTTTGAATCATTTCACTTTAAATCTTTTAAAAGTCAGCCTTTTCAAATACAGTCTCATATTTCTTCTTGCACCTATGATCAAGGTTGAATGTTTGGCCTCCTGCCAATTTCCCTTCTCTGCTTGTTTATCAGGGAACAAAGCGTTTTACGTTATCTGCCCCCAGGCACGAAATGTTTTCTTTACATTCCTTCTCTGCTTGCACAGAATATTTTCCTTTCTTTTCAAACTCTTCTTCCTGCTCTCTTGTTTCCTATTTAGGTACACTTGATCTGCTATTGCTAACAATTCTACAATTGTTTTTTTTCCCAAAAATCCTGGCTGTTTTGGATCTTTTTCCTTATGTCTGCCGCTGCTTGGGAGATGAAGGATTGCGTTAAAGTTCTTCTTCCATCATCTTGCTCTAGGTTATATGGGCTGTATTTTCTGTATGATTCCTCCAATCTCTCTGAGAATGCTGATGGTGACT
The DNA here is from genome assembly GCA_030556195.1 of Anolis apletophallus. Classification (NCBI taxonomy): domain Eukaryota; kingdom Metazoa; phylum Chordata; class Lepidosauria; order Squamata; family Anolidae; genus Anolis; species Anolis apletophallus. The sequence goes on along the minus strand of JARBWK010000003.1, from coordinate 109,336,642 downwards.
CTGTCTTTTCCTGTTGTACCCCCTGGATTTTTTGTAAGTTGGAAGGCCTTAAGGGCCCCATTCTGATTGCCTTCAAGAGAATTTGCTGAAATTCACTAATGCGTCCTCTGTGAACAGCATTGTTTGGATCCCACTGCGGATCCACCTCGAGGGGAAACCTTGCCATCCCATAAGCTACGGGATCGGCTTCCCCATGTCCTTCTTGGGCCAATAATCTTCCCTGGTTTACAATATTTCTCCTCTCTTCTGCGGTAAACAGGGCATTTAAGAGCTGCTTGCAATCTCTCCAGGTAGGATCATGTGTGGCAATGACTCCTTCCAATAAATCTGCCATCGCCTTCGGCTGTTCTGAATATGGAGGGGTGGCTGTCTTCCAATTAAAAATGTCAGCCGAAGAGAAAGGGATAATCTGATAAGCTTGTATCACGCCATCATTAGCATCTAGTAGTGGGACTTGTCTTATGGGCATCTCTAAGACTCCCAAGGATTCTGCTCTTGATCTCACTGACTCTCGGGACCCGCTTCTGGTACGCATGGGTGAAGCGTCTGTTGGTTCCCGAGGGCCCTTTCTTCTAACAACTGGGGAGCACTCTCTCGCTCTTCTCTCTGCTTCTCTTGCTTCTGCTAACGGATACAAGGCCTCTTCTGTTTGGGGCACTTCATAAGCGGGCGGACTGACATAGAAAGGATTGTGCTCTGATCGTGGCATGGTGCGAACAGTTGTAACTGGTGACATCATTAACTGCGGAGCCGCGGCTTGCAAGATCGCCATGGGTGGCGGAAACTTTACTTGAGGAGCCGTGGCTGGCAAAGCCGCTATGGGCGGCTGGAACATTGCTGATGGGTTCATTGTTGGGGAAACTATAGGGACAGGATTCACCACTGGGATGCCCATCACAGCCTGGGATGCCATCTCAGCGGCTGAAACTATCTCTGAAGTTGGGACTGTGGCTGGAACTGGTACTGGGGAATTTAAAGATGCATCCGGCAGAGGTGCGGTGGGCGCCTCTGCACCTGCGGCTGCATTCCCTCTGCGCCTTGGTCTTCTTAAGGGCTGTAACTCCTCCGGCTCCGTTTGGAGAACCGGGGCACTTTTCCCTGCCTTCCGGCTAAAAAAACATCTGTCCTGGGGCCGCCCCCCGGCCCACCAGACTCCCTCTGCGACCATGTGTTCCCATGTTGCAGAGTAGACCCACTGATCATTTGGGTGTACCTCGTAACAGTAGGATTCCAACTGCCTGCATTTTCTCAAATCCCAAGTCCCCTGTTTTGGCCAATTTATCTCAGGGACGGAAGGCCATATCTCTGTGCACAGATTCTTTAATCTAAAATCCTTCAGATCTTGTGGATCTCCTTCTACTGCTAGCTGTGAAAATCTAGCAAAATTCTTCATCACACAACTCAAGGGCGTCCCCTTCTCCTTGGATCCCACACCACCCATTTCAAAAGGGGCACTTATTGTCTCCCCCCCCCCAAATGGTGTGTGTTCCCTAAGTGTTTCTCACTTAACACTGATACTTGCCAAATTTCTGTAGACTCTGGGTCCTCCCGAGCCCTCGGCTTCTGGTGCCGGATTTCTCTCTAGACGTTGGGTCCTCCCACGCCCCCGGACTTCTGTGCGTACGGCTTCTCCCTGTCGCTGATTTCGCTGGCAGCCTCTAGCAATTGCGATCCCTCGGGTCGACAGGCGTCACTCTGGGATGAGACGGGCAGCTGGTCGTTGTTAGGGGCCCCTTCTCAGCCCACACGATTCACCCCAGATTTCCACCGCCGAGCGGGGACCGTCCTGGCAACAGGATCGCGCCTTCTGCGTCACGGACTCGTCTTGTGACTCTATCAATCACGTCACAGGGGGTCACCAAAGATATGTAGCAGAATTTGGAGTCCCAGAACTCCGGTGCAATACCTTTGACTCAGGCAGCGTATACGTGCGAGCGCATGGACGAAGACGACGCGTCAATCTGGCTGTGATTCAGGAAATCAGTTTATTTCAATTACAACAGCTGAGGGGTCTGTTCTATAGCAAAACAGGTTGCAAGAACAGCACACTTTCCCTTCCGGTAAACAGATTTTATACAGCAATGGAGGCAATCCTTAGTCCCACCTCCTTCATGCATTTCCACTGGCTAGACATCTGTAAGCTGATCTGACATCAACCAATCAATCAAAGCATTGTGTCTCCTCTCTTCTACTGGCTGACAACCAATGCGCAGTTTTAATTTTCATCCAATTGTCTGTGCCATTCTCCATGCACAGGCTGTCCCGAAAGTGATACATTTTCTACAGCGTTCCCACCAGGAGCCTGCCAAAGTGGGAAATTCATTAGCTGGCCCATGTGACGTTTCCTAAGCCAATCACTAACTTGTAAACAAACACACATGGCGATTCTCTAAGCCAATCAAAGCTGCCTCTTCTCTAAAGCACATGGTGTTCTTTGAACTAATCACAGCTCTGCTTTTTCTAGCCAATGGTAACTGTACCTTTTCAGACCAATCGCAGTGGCTAATTCTCGTGCTGTTCTAACAAGCTGACTCCGTTATTCTATGCCTATGTTAAGTGGCACTTTCTTCTGGCATTTCTTCTGCAAAATCAACAATTCTACTTTAGTTTGCAGCAGTCTTGGGAAGTGAGTGGAGGTACTTCAAGTCCCATCATCCATGGTCTACCCTCCTCGATACTGTACCAGGATGTAGAATGAGTCATGGGGGCTCTGTGTGCCAAGTTTGGTCTTGATCAGTCTTTGGATGAGGTTGGCAGCAGTCTTGTGAAGTGAATGGAGGTACTTCAAGTCCCATCATCCATGTTCCACCCTCCTCTAAACTGCACCAGGATGTAAAGTGGATCATGGGGGCTTTGTGTACCAAGTGTGGTCATGATCATGCACTGGATGACGGTTGCAGCGGGCTCGGGAAGTGAGTGGAGGTACTTGAAATCCCATCATCCATGGTCCTCCCTCCTTCAAACTGCAGTAGGATGGAGTGTGGGTCATGGGGGCACTGTGTACCAAGTTTTGTCTTTATCAGTCTTGGTTCAGGGCTGCAATGGTCTGTGGGGAATGAAGGGTTTGAAAGTACTACAAAATCCCATAATCCATGGCCCACCCTCCTCCAAACTGCAGTAGAATGTAGCGTGGGTCATAGGGGCTCTTGTGTGCCAAGGTTGGTTCCTCTCAATTCAGGCCATACACAATGCCCCATGATCTGAGGCCTAGTCGGGAAAATCAAGTTAATGAAGCCTTACTGTCAATTCATGCCTTAAACATTATCCCATTAAGTGAGGACTAGTCAGGAAAATCAAGTTAATGAAGCCTTACTGTCAATTTTGGGACTAGTCTGTGATTTGTAGGGGTTACAGTGTTTTTTGTGAAGTGCATTGGGTGAAGGTACTGAATATTCCATTTCAAACGGAAAAAACTGTCAACTGGCTAACTGCTCAAACCAAACACACACAATCAGGGTATACAGTATTTCGGAGAATTTGCTGGCATGCATATACACAATTTCCTTGTTCACAGCTCTTGTGGTTCTTAATCTATGTGAAGTCCCCAGTTCAGTTCCAAAGAAAAATCTCAACTCACATCCTTTGGGTTTAATGGCTATGTATTGCAATAGCTATATTGTGTTGTTGAAGGCTTTCATGTACATAATCACTGGGTTGCTGTGCGTTTTCCGGGGTGTATGGCCATGTTCCAGAAGCATTATCTCCTGGCGTTTCACCCACATCTATGACAGGCATCCTCAGAAGTTGTGAAGTCTGTTGGAAACTAGGGAAATGGAAACTAGGAAAATGGAATGCCACTAAATGCTATTCAAGGTGTCCAATTGCAACATTCACACTTGCCTTCAGCAGTTCTTTCTCCCACCCTAGACATTCCACAGGTATATAAACCCTGCTTGCCTAGTTTCCCACGGACCTCACAACTTCTGAGGATGCCTGCCATAGATGTGGGTGAAACATCAGGAGATAATGCTTCTGGAACATGGCCATACAGCCCAGAAAACTCACAGCAACCCAATAGTTATACTGATTCTCTTTTTGACTACTGTCAACATAACATTTTAATTGGCTGAATTAACTAGCACTGCCAGTGTTTGCTTTGGTAAACTGAATAGGGCTATCAATTATTTTGGGAAGCTTTAGAATACATCAAGTTTTCATCAGACCCCTTCAAAACAAATGGAAGGTGGTATTTATATTTGGCTGATGTAAGGACTCTTTTAAAAGCAGAATCAGTAGAAACATGTTGTTTTTCTCCGCATGTAAACCTGTATATTCCACTTCAAAATTTAAGACATTAGACTCTGTAGAGATGAAGTGCAAAACTGGATCGATATCAATATCTTTGGTCTCCATAGCAATCTTACCTTCTAAAGATCTTGCAAACAGCACAATGTGGGAGTTCTATTATTTCTAGATAAGGGGTTCAATCCAGATTTAATCATACTAAAAGCAGACCCAGCAAAAGCAATAGGGCTTGACTCATCCTTCATTGATTTCACTAGGGGCCTTCCACATAGCCATATAACCCAGAATATCAATGCAGAATAACCCACAATATCTACTTTGAACTGGAATATCTTCAGTTCAAAGCAGATAATGTGGGATTTTATTCAGCTGTGTGGAAAGGGCCTTAGTCTCATCTAGGTAACATCTGTATTGTAGAGTTAATACAGTTCAATATTGCTTTCACTGCCATGGCACAATGCTACCTGAGGCCACAAAATTATGCAACTACATGCTGGGATTTGTAGTTTGATGAGACATGACCATTCTTTGGCAAAAAGCTAAAGACCATATAAAACTATAACTCCCAGGATTTCATAGCATTGAGTCATAGCAGTTAAGGTGGGGTCAAACAGCATAAATTCTAGAGTGTAGATGTACTCTAAATCTGGATTCAATCCACTATGCTGTTATTCTGAAATCAGAAGATGGAAAATTTTGCATTGACACACTTTTCCACAGATGTTTCAATAAGTCTCCAGAGATCACTCCTGAAATAGCACTTTCAAATGCTTTTTTCATCATTAGTTTGTACTCAGGAAGACAGAGGCATCTTCACCCATCGGTGTCATGCTGTTTTGAAAACGTGCCTTTCTGCTTAGATGATACTTTAATCTGATAATCTCAAACCATCTGGCCAACGATAAATATATTTTCTTAGTTTTAATTATGGGACAGCCTTAGGCCTGATTCTAATTAGCAATTTGAAAGGAGACATAGGGTGCAGAGAGGAAAGAGCAAAGATAATGCTGTTGCAGCATATTGTAGTTTATGTAGAAACTGCTGGAGATTTTTCAACACAGGTGTGAATGCAGCTGTAAAGGAACAATTAGCACTGTTTCAGAACCCACAATAGCATATTTCAGAATGAATGAGGATCACTCCTGGTCTTTTAATAAACTGTATTCATTTTTCCCCATTTGGCAAGAGAGTTATGATTGTATTGTTCCAAAGAACAATATTCACAATTTCCTAAATCTGTCCTGTAGTTGCCACAATTTACAGGCACGTAATCAGAGTTAGAATGTAGCCCAAGGGCAATCTAGTCCAATGTCCTGCCATGAAGGAACATACAACTATATATTCTTGAGATGTTTAAAAACTTCTTAAGAAGGAGGCTCTACCACCTTCTACCGTTCCCCAGCTCACCCTAAAACAACTTTTAGTCATGAAGTTCCTCCTAATGTTTAGGTGAAATCTCTTTTCTTATAATTTGAATTCATTGGTTCTTTGTCCCCCTCTCTGAAGCAAACTTACTCCGTCTTCTTGATATCAGATTTTTAAAGATGTCTGGAGTATCACCTTAATACCCTAATGGCACCAGTTCTTGTTTCATTTTGAAAGCTAAGCAGTTTAATATTTTTGGATGGCAGACCACCAATTAATACCTGGCACTGTAGGCTATATCTCAAGGAAGGAATTGGCAGAACCACTTCTGAGCCTAAGAAAACTATGAAATTCATGGTGGTTACCATAAGTCGGCAGGTGACCTGAACACACACTTGGGAAGTCAGACTTAGCCACAGTGGTCCACGCTCTGTTTACATCCTGTATAGATTACCGCAATGTGCTCTATGTGGGGTTGCCTATGAAGACTGTTTGGAAGCTCCAATTGGTTCAATGGGCGGCAGCCAAGTTGCTCACCAGAATGGCATACAGGGAACATACAACTCCCGTGTTACGTCAGCTCCACTGGCTGCCAGTCTGCTACTGAGCACAATACAAAGTGCTGGCTTTAGCCTATAAAGCCCTAAACAGTTCCAGTCAAGTTTATTTGTCGAAATATATCTTTCCCTATGAACCATCTCAGAAATTAAAATCGTCTGGGGAGGTCCTGCTCTCAGTCCCACCTTCTTCACAAGCGCGACTTGTGGCCCCTTGGTTGTGGAACTCCCTCCCTAGTGACTTAGATCAGCCCCATCCCTCTTAGCTTCAAAGGAGAGTAAAAACCTGGCTTTGGGATTAGGCCTTCAGCGAATAGTGCAGTACAATAATATAACTGAAATATGTGCAATGACTACAGAATGGCCTTAGACTATGGTTTTTGGGTGGCGTGATTTTAATATTGAATGTAATTTTAAAATGTTTAATATGTATTAATTTTAATTCAATTGATTTTAAGCTTAATGTTTAATTTGTTCAAGGCATCAAATAATTGGCATATGTAAGCCGCCTTGAGTCCCCACTGGGGTCGAGAAAGGCGGCGTATAAACAGGCCAAATAAATACGTAATTTACATCACTTCTTGATCTTTTTCTCAAGGTCATTTCAAAACAAACCTTAATGACTCCCGAATGCATTTATATAGATTTTTCAAAATCATCATCATCAACAAGTCTTCATGGTCATGCTGGGCATATATAATGGATATATTACCTATCAATTAGTCTCCTAAGAATCATTTGATCTCCCATAAATACATGAGAGATCTAATGATTCATTTGTCCCCTATGAATAATTCAATCTCCCATAAATACAGCTGTGGTTGGGAGAGATGCTTGCCCCTGAGCTCCATGAAGCTATCTATGTGCATGTGTGTTATCCAATGCACTCTAAGATCTCTTACATTTATAAGAAGAGGCAGAGCAAGGGAATTCAGCTGTTATAGACAGAAGAAAACTCTCAACCAGAACTCCAAGAGGAGGCAGATTTCTGGATCAATATACAGGAAGAGTACATTAGAAATCACAAGGAATGAGGCTTTGTAGCTTCCAGTCATGAGGACCACATCCTACCAACAAGATCAGAAGGGAGATGCTTCCCTGTAACAAATGCTGGGGAATACAACCAGAACAAGCCACTGAACCACTTTATACTTCTCTGGTGGGCATGGGCAATCCATAGTTCTAAATGGTTCTAAAGGACTTACAAAACTAGGAGGCGCTGGTGCTTTGCTTCTAAATTGTTGCTAAAGTTCTGGTGGTGAAAATTTCAGAACTCTAACAAAACTTTCAAAATTTCATTATAAATGGCAGTTCTTAATTGTGTCTGTCCTACAAATAGCCAATAACAAAATAATAATGAAATTTTGAAAGTTCTGTTAGAGTTCTGACATTTTCACCTCCAGAACATTAGCAACACTTTAGAAGCAAAGCGCCAGCACCTCCTAATTTTGTAAGTCCTTTAGAACCATTTAGAACCATGGATTGCCCATGCCTACTTTCTGGGTTTGAAAACAGAAGGCTGGACCAGACAGGCCTTTGGTCTGACTCAGCATGGGTCATTTTATTGTTTTAATGGACTGTGCACTGAAATAAATGTTTGCATGAGAATCAGTGTGGGAGTAGGATGGAAGAGGGTTGGGTTATCACCGACACAGTAGAATGATGGTTCATGATTTATTAGAAGTGGTCTAAAGACAAGTATTGAATTGGGCCCTTTATGTTGCATTTGCTCTATTTCAGAGACAAAGAGAGAGGAGGGGGAGGAAGAGAAAGGAAACTGAGAGAACCTGTGTAATAACATGTATTTGAATCTCATGATATAGAAATACATGTACTCATAATAGAAAGAGGTAGAAAGCAGTATGATAAGTTCACAGACTAAAGAGATGTTAAGCAGAAAGACAAGCTAAATTAATATTTTTAATATGTGCTCTCTAGCCTAAAAAAAAATAATCCAAATGGGTTGCTAGGTTAAGTTATTTTTCCTCTCTCTCTTATTTAAGGCCAGGAAGTCACATTGAAACCATCTGGTGTTGTTTTAAGAGTGTTCCCAACACTTAATGAGCTTTTTAAAGGCAAGTTTAAAATCTTCATTAAAACTGGTGTACAGCAGCGGATTGATCAGGGAATTCACATAACCCAACCATGTCAAAAGGTGAGCCACTTCTGCAGACACAGTGCCAAGTCCAAGGCCCACAATGAGTTCTTTAATAAAAAATGGTAACCAAGACAAAATGAACGCACTTAAAATAAGGCCAAGGATGCGTGCAGCCTTGCGTTCCCGGACACTGGAAATCTGTTGGCGATCTCCAACCAAATCCAGATCGTTGTCAAAAGTAGGGCTCTTCATTGAGGCATGCATTCTGTCAAATTCCATGGTGGGATCCGATGTGGAGAAATCGGACACACAGAACGTCTGTGTGATCTTACAACTGGTAAAAGAGTTTTGGCTGTCTGTACTCCTGCTGCTGAGGTGTCGGCTTGAGCCACGCTTTTGATAAAGACTCTTTGCAGCGTGATAAATCCGATAATAGACAATCAGTATAAGGGTCAAGGGGATATAAAATGCTCCAAATGTGGAGTAAATGGTATAGATCACATGGTTGTGCTGAATCTGACATTCACTGGAATTGATGTTTATGTTGTGGTTCCTCCAAAACAAAGGAGGCATGGAGATGAAAGTGGAAAGGGTCCATACGGTGCCAATCATAACCGCAGCTCTCTTGGCAGTCCTTTTCCTGGCATATTCAATGGCATCTGTAATGGCCCAATATCGATCCAATGCAATGACACAAAGGTGAAGTATTGAACATGTGCAACAAGTCATGTCTATGCTCAGCCATATCTCACAGAGGAAGTACCCTAGTGTCCATCTTTCCATAACTATGTAGGTAATGCTCAAGGGCATGACCAGAACAGCAACAAGTAAGTCTGTGACAGCTAATGAGCATATTAAATAGTTTGCCGGCTGGTGAAGCTTCTTTGTTGTACAAATTGCTGAAATGACCGAAGAGTTCAGCAGCATTGTTAGAACGGTAATGACAGACAGAGTCAGGGCAATAAGCATGTTTTCAGTAGCTGTCTTGGATTGGACAGTCACACTAGCTTCTGTTGAGAGGTTTGTCTGATTCATCTTATTTGAGCTACACAAACTGCTTATTGTCTTCAGTGAGTAGACAAAATCAGGTTGAAAACCCCTCCATTCCAGAAGATCATCAAAGATACTTCAGGGCTGATCTTTATGCTCCATCTTATTTTCACATTTAGGCACCTTCCCTCCACATGCTCACTGGTTAGCTGGAAGACAAAAAATTTGTCTATTAGTAACACATTTTATGATTCTACTCCTTTATTTATATCTCATCCTCCTGCCCCCAGTTGTGCAATGGGTTACACCCTTGCGCCGTCGGGACTGCTGACCGATACGTCAGCAATTCAAATCCAGGAAGAGTGGGTTGAGCTCCATCTGTCAGCTCCAGCTCCCCATGCTGCTACATGAGAAAAAAATAATGTACACAGAAAGCTGAACTGGATAATAAGCAATTACAAATAGCTTTCCGGGGTGCCTCCCCATGCCCCCCTTTCCGTGGTTCCCGATTGAGTGGGGGATAGCAGTTGTTTTGTTTTCACTTGATATACCACACCATTGATGCTATTGCTATTTGTAATTGCTTATTATCCAGTTCAGCTTTCTGTGTACATTGTGCCTTGGACAAGTACCCTTGTGTAGATTGTGCTACATGAGAAAAGCCTCCCACAAGGATGGTAAAACATCTAGGTGTTCCCCTGGGCAATGCCCTTGCAGATGGCCAATTCTCTCACACCAGAAGCGACTTGCAGTTTCTCCAGTCACTCCTGACACACACACAAAAATCCTCATCCACCAGGTCCAAATCATGTGCTGTGGCACCTACAGAAAACTAAACCCACGAAATAGGCATTCTGTGGCATCACTTGAACAATTGCAAATAACTTCACTATATTTCTTCTTTAACAGGACCTCAAGGGTGGTTCTTAATAAACAAGAAGCCATTTCTTGGAAGGTTTCAGAGAATAACTTCAGGTTGTGTCTATATTAAACTGTGCTTGGAAAGATATCTTTGAAAAAGCAATTAGTTACTGTTATTGTTCAATGCCCTCAAAGGTAACTGGCAAAGATATTTGATTAAAGAACTGCAATGTAATTTCGCACCTATGGCGTAACATAAAGATTGTACATTAGAGAACTGTGATACTGCATAACTGAATGTGAAAACAAATGTGAAAGGTGTGATGCATATCTATATGTGCAACATGCAATGCGATCTATAGTGTTTAAAGGTATCACATTCACAATGGTGCCACAAACACAGCTTTGATTCTGTAATCTTTAACTAAACATGGAGAAAATCAGACAATAATGTCCAACCACTTCTGTAGGGGATTTTCTTTTCCAAGCTTAGGTCTTCCTATTTATCACGCAATTGAAAGGACTTGGATTGAACAAATCATGACATATTGCCATGTAGCTTCATGACATTTAATAAAATCACACAAGAATCAAATCTGGACTACATCCTTTACTGTCAACTGCCCAGGCATTACTTTGCACATTTACCCTCTTATTTCAATTGTTGTTTTTTTTAAAAAACATATTGAAGGTAGTGAAGAGAAGCCTTTTGTAAGCATGTTTTCCAATTCAGGAGCCATTTTTTTTGGATAATATAGAAACATAACATGAAAAACATAGATTTTATAATACAGGATGAGTACCCCAAAATACTTGGGGTCCAGATAGTATTTTCATATTTTGGAATACAGTGTTCACTCACTTATTGTGGGTGTTCCGTTCCAGGACCACCCGCGATAAGTGAAAATCTGTGAAGTAGGGATGCTCTGCCCACTTGCAGCATCCCGCTTGGCAGCAGCCTCCTTCTCCTTGCCACCTCCACTGCTCCCCGCCTCGGAGGCCTCTTGGGCATGGTTGACACCACTGCCAGAATGGGCCGAGACCTCAGCCCAGCCCGGCAGTGGTCTCAACGGTGCCCAAGGGGCCTCCGAGGAAGGAGTGGGGAGCAGCGGAGGTGGTGAGGAGGACTGGGGTTTTTTTGGAATATTTTCAAGGCTGTCGATAGTTGAATGTAAGGTTGCAGAATCCATGGGCACAGAGGCCAACTGTATTTTGTTTTTGGGTGTTCTTTTGTTTTTTAAAAATGGATATCAATGCCTGATTATCACAATGGTCACAAACTTTCTGCTTCCACTTACTGTGGGATGGAAATAATGTGGATTTCCAAGAGTTGCTGGAATTCAACTCTCGGAATACCATAGTGAGTAAACTTAGCCAGTGAACAGGAATGCTGGGAGTTGCACTCTGACAACACCTTGAGAACCATAGGATTCTCACTGTGGTTAACTATCAAAATATTCTTATAGACTCTGTCACCCATGATATATAACTGTGTGTAGAACGCTGGCGTATATAGGAAATTCCATGTTCCTTACATATGCAAACCTCTTTGGGATTTTTTAAATGAAAAGCCACATACTTGGAAAACAGTAGACAATGTGGCAATCACCTCTGGGGGGGGGGGGGGTGGGGTGTCTATCAATCACTCTTTAGTCCAGAACAAGTCATCCTGTGGCTCCATAAAGGTAAGGAGTGGGAGCTATAAACTATTTAGGCTAATAGTGTTTTGGTTGGAAGTCTTCATCTTTTGGTCCTAATACTGATATATTCTGGAGGAGAGTTGCATGGGGGCAGAAATGGATTTAAGGAGAGACATGGCATATTTTTTGGAGTGTCATACGGAAGTCAGCTTCTTAATGTAACACCACTGAAGGTGTGGCCTCGTAAATTTGTTAAGTTAGCCTCCCCACACATACTGTAGGTGGTACCTAAATTTTCTACTTGACAAATGCAACTGTCTTTTGGGTTGCAAAGGTCGACAACAAGCTACACATAATTGGCTGAAAGCTCACTCCGACCCAGTCTGGCTTCAAACTCATGATCTTTTGGTCAGTAGTGATCTTAATGCAGCTGACACCCAGCCAGCTGCGCCACAGTCCCGGTGCTATTATTAGAGGTCATTTTTTCAGCAGCCTTTCTAATAAAGTTGGCAATCTGTGCCCAACACAATGTTCTTTCTGCCTGCAGGATTATTGCTCTGTAAAAGCTTTTACATAGTGCATTGGTTAGTTAGAGACAGCCCTGGGTTGCAAAACAAGCCAACGCTTGTAAACTTGCCTTTCATTTTCACCTTCTTTATAGCTCAAATTGGGGAATCAGCTTGCTGTAGGAAAAATGAATTCCAGCTGTGAAGAGGGTGACTGATGCAATTTGCCATTGGAGTCCAAAAAGAAAAAAACAAGGAAGGGAAAGTGAGAAAAGAGGAAACAGCAAGAGAATGAAAGCGATTATTTTGAGGATATGTCAACAAAATGCAGCAGGAGTTTATGGGGTTTTTAAAATGGTTTCACTGCTTGAGTTATTTTTAGTTTGCTTGGTTGATGATTATTAGTTGCCTTGAACATTTTTTCATAAAATGGTGGGATAGAAAAAAAATGAAATAAATAAAAGTACAATTTGTGGATTATTTAGTATTAGTATAGCATTGACCACATGCAAAGTGTCCGTATCCACTTGCACCTACATTTACTTCTTGAACGGTTCCACAGAATTAGTACTACGGCAGGACAGAAAAAATTGCTCCCATTTATCTACCACTTAGAAGATCTTTTTGTAAGTCTGAAAATGCAACATGATTTTTTGTGAGTTTTAGTGGACATGTAGAACAACATGTGGAACAACAGACTCGTTCAAGATTGGAAAAGGTGTACGGCAGGGCTGTATACTCTCTCCCTACCTATTCAACTCATATGCAGAATACATCATGCAATGTGCAGGGTTTGATGAAACCAAGACTGGAGTTAAAATTGCTGGAAGGAACCTTAGATATGTAGATGATACCACTTTCATGGCTGAAAGCAAGGAGGAGCTGAGGAGCCTGATAACCAAGGTGAAAGAAGAAAGCGCAAAAGCTGGGTTGCAGTTAAAATATAAAAAACCCCAAGATCATGGCAACCAGACTGATTGATAATTTGAAAATAGAGGGGGAAAACATGGAGGCAGTGACAGACTTTATATTTTTAGGTGCAAGGATTACTGCAGCCAGGAAATCAGAAGACATTTACTTCTTAAGAGGAGAGCAATGGCCATTATTGATTAAATAGTTAAGAGTAGAGGCATCACACTGGCAACAAAGAGCTGCATAGTTAAAGCAATGATATTCCCCATAGTAACCTATGGATGCAAGTGGTGGACCATAAGGAAGGCTGAGCGAAGGAAGATTTTGAACTGCAGGGTTGGAGGAAAATTATGAGAGTACCTTGGACCATGAGAAGATCAAACCAGTCCATACTCCAGGAAATAAAGCCTGACTGCTCTCTGGAGGGAAGAATATTAGAGGCAAAGATGAAGTACTTTGGCCGTATAATAAGACAGGAGAGCTTGGAGAAAATAATGATGCTGGGGAAAATGGAAGGAAAAAGGAAGAGGGGCCAACCAAGGGCAAGATGATGGATGATATCTTTGAAGTGACTGGCTTGACCTTGAAGGAGCTGGGGGAGATGATGGCCGACAGCATGGGCTGGTCCATGAGATCACAAAGAGTCAGAAGTGACTGAACAAAAAAGATAATTGAAAAGGGAGTCTGATTACAACTTGCCATGTCTTGGTTAAACCAGCTTCCTAATGTGTTCCAAGACACCGTCAGACCAATTTGGACTTAGGCTGAAACATTCAGGGAACTTGTGAAACATTGCCAGAATGGTTGAGAATGAATTAATGCACGTTGACTTCCCTGTGTCCCACGAGCCAGCTGAACTGGGTTCTGCCTAAATGGATTTTAAATGTCTGCTAGAAAGAAGTGGTAAAGAGAACAAGATGTACAATGTTGTTTTTGTGAAGCTGTGCCACTGGGAAAGTCAAACAAAGTCATCAAGAAAGCAAGAAATTGCTTGGGCCTTGAGCAGCCCATTGCAGCCATTCCTGACTTCTAGGTGGGCCTTCAAAGCCAAGGTGTTTTGAGAAAACAGACCTGGAAAACTGTCTATCCAACTACAATTTTCCTTGAAACTTTATAAACATTCCTTGGAAGGTTGCTGAATTTTGCATGGCACAGGGGATTTGCCAAGCCAACCTTCTCAGAATACCCTGGCTTTGAAAATCCACAAAAAAGGAGATTTATACAAGAAAGCCGCTGAAAACTATCAACATTTTGTTTTGAAAGTACTGTAGTAGGAATTTTCTATGCTTTACCCTGTGGTTATGTCCTTTTGATTCCTTATACTATTGACTGTCTGGGCTCACATAGTTATGCCTGCATAGTCCACCTTGAAGCATAGGGCATCAACACATGGGCTATAAACTCATTTCATTTCAACACGAGTAGATATATGAATCAGTATAAACTTTGTAAGTCAACACTTATACATATCCCTTTGATGCAAGGGGTCCTCTCTAACTGGAACTGGCATTTTGATTTAGGATTGACTATCTTCAGTCAATTATAGTTAGTAGCCATACTTGTTGAAAGATACTGAAGCTATAGGCCAAACAGGACATTTTCCAAGCTCTGCTGTGTGTTCTCTGAAGTAAATTGTTGCTCATGGTTTGGTAATCTGATATTTTTAGTGGTAAATGAGCAAGAGTTTAAACAGTCCCTCTAGTACAGTGATGCAAGGTGAGAACAGAAGGTCCAAAGGCATCATGAGGTTGGTATATCACTAGATAAGCTCTGGTCTACTGTTATTATGAGACTTCCTAGATCAGTGTTCCTCAACCTTCCTAATGCGGCAACCCCTTAATACAGTTCCTCATTCTATGGTTCCTAAACCATAAAATTATTTTTGTTGCTACTTCATAACTGTAATTTAGCTACTGTTATGAATCGTAATGTAATTATCTGATATGTCGTATTCCTTCTGTACTCTCTCTTCCTCTGTCTATGTAATCAATTTTCTACTCTATCGTGTTGTTTTTCTGTTATGTGTCAAACTCTGTAAACCACTCCGAGCCTTCGGGGAGTGGCGGTATAAAAGTTTGAAGCATAAATAAATATGCAAGATATATTGTCATTTACTGGACCAAATAAATACAATATGGCATAAATACCGGATACATCAAAATTTGAATACTGGTGGTGTGTGTGTGTGTGTGGGGGGGGTTGATTTTTTTCATTTTGGAGTTGTAGTTGCTGGGATTTATAGTTAACCTACAGTCAAAGAGCATTCTGAACTCCACCAACGATGGAATTGAACACAACTTGGCACACAGAACTCCCATGACCAACAGAAAATACTGGAAGGATTTGGTGGCCATTGACCTGGGGTTTGGAGTTGTCGTTCACTTACATCCAGAGAACAATATGGACTAAAAAAAAAAAGAGAGATAGATCTGGACCAAACTTGTCACCAGTAATATACCCAAATGTGAACACTGGTGGAGTTTGGGGGAAAATAGACCTTGACATTTGGAAGTTGTAGTTGCTGGGATTTATAGTTCACCTACAATCAAAAAATATTCTGAACCCCACCAACAATAGAATTGGGCCAAACCTCCCACACTGAACCCTATGCCTTGAAGGGACTTGCTGGCACAAACCTCCTCCAGTTTCGCACAACAGGCAGAGAGATCATCAACCTTCTCTGCCAAAGGAAGGTCATTGGTGTTTTCTGATGGTCATTGGTGACCCCTCTGAAACCCCCTCATGACCCCCCCCCCCAGGGGCCTCGACCCCCAGGTTGAGAAATACTGTCTTAAATGATCAGGTGGGTCTTTGCAGTTATTTTCTTTGATTGAAGTCAGATAATGAGCCTGGAAAAGTTATTGTTTAAAAATGACAGCTCTCAGACTTCCTCAGCCCACATGGCAACAGCAATTCTGAGAGTTATAGTCTAAATTCTTTTAAGCTCTGAGTTGGATAGTGATCATAAATCCCCCCCCCCCCACCTGATAATGCCTTACATGGCCCATGGCAAGTCTGAGACACAACACATTTCTGTGGCTTCAGATCTTATCAAGCAAAGTTAAGAGGCAAACTTCAAGCACTCACCATGAAGTAGGCTGTCATAAAAGAAACCCCTGGGCAGTATTAAAGTCAAAGATTGGTTCCACCTTTCACCAGGGAAGCTTTCTCTTCATGATATTGCACTTTTAATAGAAGGCCATAAAAAGGATAAATTTTAAGACTGGGGACATCTAAAATATCTGGAAGTTCAAATCTTAACCCAGAGAGTTATTTTTAGTCTAGCTGCCTACCCTCCCATAAATCAGAAAAAAGATGGAATTAAGTTGCCTTGACAGTAATATAAAGAATAAAATACAGTAGGAGATTTTTATTGATTTGGATAAGTAGCACTTTTTTAAAAAATAAAAGGTTACCTGCATTTCCTTCTATTTTGTATTTGAACATGAATCGATTTCATGCCATTTTTTTTACATGAAGAGTAAAATAGTTTTGTTGGTATTTCTGCAAATCTGTAAGGGTTAAGCCGGCTTGCTAGAGAAGCTGGAAATTCAGTCTTTCAAATCATGTGTTAATTGGGAATCTTTTTCTATCTGAGTTTACAGCAGGGATGGGGATTATATAGCTCTCCATATATTGTTGCACAGTAATTTATATTATTCTTCACCAAGAGTTATGCTGAAAAGAAGAGAGTTGGAGCCCACAACATTTGTAAGATCACATGATTTCTCCCTTGATATAATAGTGAGACTGGGATCATGTCTCTGAATAGAAGCAAAGCCTATGACCTGTCCCACCAAATCATAGGAATCATTGGGGATGCCTGGCTTGACAGCAGTACCTGTGAAAAAGACCTTGGAGTCCTCATGAACAACAAGTTAGACATGAGCCAACTATGACATGCACCAACTAAAAAAGCCAATGGGATTTTGACCTGTGTAAATAGGAGTATAGTGTCTAGATCCAGGGAAGTCATGCTAGCCCTCTGTTCTGCCTTAGTCAGACCACCCCTGGAATACTGTGTCCAATTCTGGGCACCACAATTGAAAGGCTGGAATGTGTCCAGAGGAGGGCGACTAAAATGATCAAGATTCTGGGGAACAAGCCCTATGAGGAGCAACTTAAAGTGCTGGGCCTATTTCACCTGCAGAAGAGAAAGCTGAGAGGGGACAGGATGCCCATGTATAAATATATGAAGAGAAGTCATAGGGTAGAGGGAGCAAACTTTCTAGGATTTTAGTCAGATCTGCAGATGGAAAGCCAGATATGATAACCGTAGGAATAGATAATTCCAATTGTGTGCAATATGTCTGTTCTATGCCTTAAAGTTATTCCCAACATAATGACCACAAGGCAAACCTCTCATGAGATTTTAATGGTAAGATCTGTTGGAGGGGAGGGTGTTGCCATTGTATTTCTCTGGGATTGGGAGATACGTAGCTGGTCTCAATCAAAGACATCCGGTATGATTCCACAAAGAAGCAGTTCAACCCTTGTTTCCTGATATCTTTGTCCAGCATTCAAAGTACTATACTATACTGGCTCCTTTTTTGCATGTAACAGTTAACTAGTGAATTAGTGAATTAGTACATGTTCACTAAACCAGCTGGCTACTAATATAGGTTTTGACTTAGCAAAATGAGGAATTTAACAATATGCCCACTTTTCAATGTAAGCATATAAACTTGAGTGCTTTCTGTTGTTCAGAGCTCTTGTGTAAAACAGTCGTCTCCAGCTTTGTCCTTTCAAGATATTGGATAATGCATGGCCAGCAAATGTCCAAATATTTGGGGAAGCCACAAAAAAACATAAACAATCCAATTTAACTTGCTGTCCAAGGTCCTGAAGTGCTTCAGCTGTCTCAAGTTACATTTACATCATGCAGATTTTACATGATTTTCATTACTACTGCCTCATTACATCTTTTCATTACTACATTACAAGATAATTTGACAAAAAACCAGAATTGCATGTACTTATGGGGCTTCTATAATCCAAGTGAACAAAGGAGCATGCATTTAGCATGATCTCAGGATCAAATTTATGGAAGGTGAGCATAAAGCCAAAAGTGAATTGATTAGAAAAGTCCATTGTTGGGATATGGGGTCTGCTTCATTAGATTTTGAGATCATTTGCTGATGTAATTTAGGCCATGATGAATATTTTGAATTTCTTGTCATGATTAGGGATGTTTCAAACTCAATCCAAATGATCCAGAAAATGCAATGACTTCATGCATTGCTTTTCTCCTCCCTCCCTCCCCCCTTCCTTTTTTCCTTCCTTGTTCCCGCACAAGAGTGATTGATTCTTCCCTGATACACATACAGTCATTAACATACTTACTGATTTATTAGCCATTTACCATTTATTTAATGCCAACAGTTTAGGAAATACTGCACAGATGCAATATGTCTCCTGTCCAGGCAACTTACAAAAGTAAGCATCTGCGTCTAATGCTGCTCTCTTTGAATTATATAAACATGCCCTTAGGTATATTCAATGCAATCCAGAAGCTGAAAGAGATGGTATCTACCGCTGTAAAG
Organism: Anolis apletophallus; assembly: GCA_030556195.1. Lineage (NCBI taxonomy): Eukaryota > Metazoa > Chordata > Lepidosauria > Squamata > Anolidae > Anolis > Anolis apletophallus. The sequence continues at coordinate 109,317,925 of JARBWK010000003.1, read as the reverse complement.
CTCAAAGGTACACCTAACCTTTTCAGACAACAGCATTTTAAATATGCTGGTCAACTCGCATCTATAAACATTTCTGCTCTGTGGCTTACATTGCTGCTTAGAGACATACCAAGCACAAATATTTACCTAATAACCAGGAAATCTGACTTATTTAACTTTGGAAGAAATGGTGCTAGCTGAATTAACATGGAGATAATATTGAATAAGCTAAATGTCACCAAGTATGGTTGGTTTCCATCAGCGTCTGAGTCTTCATCTTGCTTATTACTCTTCCATTTCAATGGGACATTTTCCGTTTGCTTCTGCTTTTGTTATTTACACTGCATTGAAGAATTTAATTGATGACCTTTTATTCTATCCATTCTAGTAAATACCAAAGCTGACAACCTGTTCAGCAATTAAGCTGTTGTGTCTCTGATGTATGGAGTCCCCGGTGGCGCAGTGGGTTAAACTGCTGAGCTGTTGAACTTGCTAACAAAAAGATTGCAGGTTCGAATCTGGGGAGCAGGGTGAGCTCCCACTATTAGCCCCAGCTAGCAGTTCAAAAACATGCAAATGTGAGTAGATCAATAGGTACCATGCCAGTGGGAAGGTAACGGCGTTCCATGCAGTCATGCCAGCCACATTTTTTTGTGGCTGGCATAAAAATTGTTTACGGACAATTTCTAAGCCGGTTCTTCGGCTTAGAAATTGAGATGAGTACCAACCCCCACAGTCAGACATGACTGGACTTAATGTCAGGGGAAAACCTTTACCTATCCCTGATGTATGACATTGCAATCGGGGCGCAGTGAAAGATGTTATTCCACCCTGCTGCTTTCGGACTCTAACACTGCAATGACTTACAGTGTTGCTAAGTTCTGTGCTGCTGCCCTTAATATCAGATGGGTGATGATTGACATCGTAAGGCAACAATATCCTGTCTTTTAAAATATATTTTTATACTGATTTTAGTCTGATTTTAAATAACTGTTGTCCTTCTCCTCTTAGGGCACTTGTGCCCGCTTTGTGCTGGTCTGTGACCATAATAAAGTTTTGATTGATTGACATTGCAATCCACATTTGGGGTAATTCTGCCATTGCAGTGATGAAATGTCCCCCCTTAAAACCTACCTTTTAAGCTGCACAGTCCATTGGAAAGCAGGGAGATCAGAAATTATTTCTCCAGCCCTCTTCCTGAAGCTGGATGCATTGTAACAGAAACATGGATGCACCATAGCTGAATTCAGTACATCCTTGCTTACCCTGTCTATTCTCCAGCGACATGAAAGTGTCTGTGTTGAGCTGTGATCATTTGGCGAGACATAGCTACACCTTCTGATGAAGGATCTTGGTTCGAAGGTTTCTGATCATCCAAACAAGCAAAGGTAGAATTAAGCAATGGAAATTTAATGGGAGAGACCATAGCCAAGCAAAGAATAATGAACCACAGGTGAACTTATATATACATATGAGACATTTGGGGAAGGGTGTGGTGTACACCAGGGATGTTAATTTGCTTTAGAAATGGCTGAAACGAGTTCAGGTAAACTGCAGTGTTTGATTCCAGAAGCCATAATACTAGGGGCTGGATTTAATTTATTGAACATCTGGAGGGGCTATGGCTCTAATGAAACTCATATTTTGTACAAATAATGCCGCTGTATTTCAGCCAGTGGTTCTCAACCTGTGGGTCCCCAGGTGTTTTGGCCTTCAACTCCCAGAAATCTTAACAGCTGGTAAACTGGCTGGGATTTCTGGGAGTTGTAGACCAAAACACCTGGAGACCCACTGTTTGAGAATCACTGATTTAGGAAGATCAGGTTAGCAGGTGATGGGAAAGACTTTTGCTTGAGAGCATGGAGACTCACTCCTCATCAGAGTAGGTAACACTGATCCAAAGTAGATCAAAAGTATGAGGGTGTAAGGCATTTTCATTATCTTCCTAGAGATCTCTGTTTGGTTGTTCTTGAGAATATTAAATAGGCCACTTGGGCCCTTTCTCACTACAGTTATTAGACTATGATCCCTTTTTGACTCCATGGCAGCCCCTATGAAATACTGGGATTTGCAGTTTAGGAAGAAGCATCCTCAGCCAGAAAACTCTAATGCCCCACAGGATTAGAAATATCAGAATGCCATAGGATGTCACCATGACAGTTAGAATGGACTTATAGTGCATGAGAACAAAAGAGCCCCTTGTCTATCCTTTTGCTCTTATGCACAGCACTAAGATATTGCTTGGTAGAAATATTTCTGTCAAGGATGTCTATGATACCAAGACCAAATGCTTGTCATAAACTCAAAAATTAAAATTATCCCTTTGTTCAATTGCTTGAGATTATCCCCACAATTACCTTAGGTATGTGAATTCATTGGCCAAAATTAGTGTTCTCAGCCACCTCTGTTGGGTAGCACCCTACAGGTACAGAGTCCATCCCTTATAAGAGTCCTACATCAACCCATTATCAATAATAATGCCTATAAGAGGACTATTTACTTCTACCAGAGCTATTCTGCCACATCCGTCTTCAACAAAAGTAGTCAGTGCTCCAGTTATGTGAACTCCTTATTTTATCTTATCTTATTTTATAAGTAACAGAACCTCTCAGGAGGTGTTCTTTCCAGGTGCACATCAGTCACATCTGAAAACAAGTCACTAATATTCTACAAGGTAGATCCCACATCAAGGGAATTTTCTGCTGAGGTCCAGGGTATGCATAATTTAGCATTATTGTGTTTATCAGACAGCAAAAGGAACAACATGAAAGAAAAATGAAAAGGAGTCTCTTCAATCATGTTACCTAATGCAATGGGCATTTTCCCTAGTTACTAATCAGTGGAAGGAGCAGATGCCCTCTGAGCCATAAAAATAAATGTCCCCCATTCTTCAGATTTCTTCTGCCTTTCGTAACAGGGCAAAAGTGTATTGCAAGCCATTAAGGGTGAACTAAGAAATACTGCCACCAGGTTAATAAAAGCTTGTTTTCCTCATTATGCAGCCTAATCCTAGTTTGTCTCTTTGATGTTGTTTGTTACACGGAATTATTTTCTTTCCCCTTCCCACTTCAAAATCAAGCAAAGATAGCCGTGCTCATCATATTGTTTGTTTGCTCAAGTATTTATATAACACTGTTTGCTTGAGTTTCTAAAGCTTCTAAAATAGTGGTGGGCACTGGGCAGGATAGACCAAGTGTACACATATAGTTCCCCTACAATGTTTATCCCTGCCATATCTTATCTGCCAGTACTACCATCACCAAATTTGCTCCTGCAAAGGGATTAAAATATACATTTTTTCTTTTGAAACAAATAAATACCCTAAAGGTTCCAGATCCTAACTATCTTAAAACATACCAGATCCCAACTGATCTTGTATGCTAAGCAACATCAACTCTGGTTAACTTGGATAGGAGACCAGCAGGGAATTCTAAGTGCTAATACAGTGGTTCCCAACCTTTTTATTTGACCAGGGATCACTTTGACCAGGGACCCCTATCCAACATTAGTATCAAAAGGGTTACAATTCAGTTTTTGGTCAACTTTAGATTCGATTTGGTTATTTGGGGTGCTGATTCAGAAAATTGCATTGGATAGACCACATCAGCTCTAGTTTCTGATACACAACATATGCTATCCAGTAATCGCCATTTGCTCACGCACAGAAAACCATATTTAATCAGCCTCGGCACTATAAAGGGGTTTGTCGAGAACAGTTTCTCTTGGTGCAACTGTGAGGTAACAGTGAGGCCACAGACCATATTATAGTTCATGGGGACCACTGGTGGTCCACAAACCACAGGTTGGGACCCATTATGCTAAAGGCTATATTCCAGAGGAAGGAACTGGCAAAATCACCTCTGAGTGTTCTTTGCCTAAGAAAATCCTATGAAATTCATGGGGTTGCTATAAGTTAACAAGAAACCTAAAAGACACATACATTCATCCATCTCACAAATGGCTCCCAGGAATCTCCCTGTAATCTCAGAGGCAGTGTATTCTTTGCCTTAAAAAGGGAGGAGGAGTGTGGGGATTTGCAATAACCAGCACAAACACAGCATGTTGGATAGTAACAAAGGATCAGGTGTAGCCCATACCAAGATTGGAGGATCCTAGGCTTTTGGAAGTTGCCCACTGCAGTATTAAAGCACAAATAATAAATAACACACAGTGGGACTCTGGCAGATAAAAGAAACCTAAGAGCATGAATAAATTGATCATCCTCAATCTAAGCTAAAGGTTTTATGAAAGAATTCAATCCAGCACTTCGATAGCAAGGAGGCTGTCCAAAGGCAGCGGTGTAACTACAGAGAGGAAAAAGGAAGGCCATAAAACTTGGAATCATAGAATAATAGAGTGGGAAAGACTATATGGGCCATCGAGTCCAACCCCCTGCCATGCAGAAAAAACACAAAGTATCCCTGACAGATGGCCACCCAGCCTCTGTTTAAAAGTTTCCAAGGAAGAAGCTTCCACCGCACTGTTACACTTTTGAGCAGCTCTGTCGAGAAGTTCTTCCTAATGTTCAGGTTGAATCTCCTTTCCTGTAATTTGAACCCATTGCTCCTAGTCCTAGTTTCAAGGGCATCAGAAGACACGCCTGCTCCCTCTTCCTTATGACATCATTTCACATTTTTATACATGGTAATCATGTCTTCTCTCAACCTTCTTTTCTGCAGGCTAAACATATCCAGTTCTTTAAGATGCTCTTCATAGGGCTTGTTCTCCAGACCTCTGAACATTTTAGTTGCCCTCCTCTGGACAACTTCCAGCTTGTCAATATCTCTTCTGAACTGTGGTCTCCAGAATTGGATACAATATTCCAGGTGAGGTCTAACCAAAACAGAATACAACCACACCATGACTTCCCTTGATCTAGACCAGTGGTTCTCAACCTATGTGTCCTCAAATGTTTTGGCCTTCATCTCCCAGAAATCCTAACAGCTCGTAAACTGGCTGGGATTTCTGGGAGTTGTAGGCCAAAACACATGGGGACCCACAGGTTGAAAACCCCTGATCTAGGCACTATACTCCTTTTGATGCAGGCCATTGGCTTTTTAGCTGCATCACACTGCTGGCTTATGACCAACTTGTTGTCCATAAAGACTCCAAGATCTTTCTCACATGGATTGTTGTTGAACCAGGCATCACCCATTTTGTATCTTTTCATTTCATTTTTTCTGCCTAAGTGTAGTATCTTACATTTGTCCTTGTTGAAATTCATTTTCTCAGTTTTGGTCCAGCTCTCTCTGTTAAGGCCATTTTGAATTCTGATCCTGTCCTCTGGAGTATTAGCTTTCCCTCCTAAATTCCAACAACAGCAAACCATAATGACATTTTTCTTCAGCCCTCAAATTTCTAGCATTGCAGGGAATAAGACACTGAAAATTATTCATGCCTAGAACGGTTCTATCTGCCATACTTGCATTCCCTTGGTAACTTTACCTTCTCTTTTCATTTGGATGACAGAACAATATTTCTGAAATGCTTCACAAAAGTTTTCAATGACTGTAATATTATACATTTGGAGGCTGAGAGACAATTTCACTTAGGGGCAGGATCCTTACTGGCAGGCCATTTGGCCCCTCCTTTCTTACCCCCTTAGGGCTGCCTTGAGAAATTCCCTCCAATTTTCCCTAGACAAGTTCATCTTTGGTGGCAGGATTCAGTGAGAAGAACAGTCTCCAAAAGGACATTTATGTAGAAGAAATAGGTCCTTTCTGTTTTTGGGATCCAAACCATTTAAGGCTTTTAAAGGGAATCTCAGTTCTCTGGAACTTGATGCCGGTGGAGCAGAGAGCTATCCTGGACATGCCCCAGTTCCTGACCGCATTGAAGACCTGGCTCTTCCGAAAGGCTTACGGCTAAGGACACCTCCCAGACTTAGCCGGAGCTACTGAAACTATTTTAATTAAATTCCTATTCTTTTAGCTTTTAACTATTGAACTGTTTTATGCGCTTTATGTGTAAGTCGCCCGGAGCACTGACGTGGAGGGCGACTCACAAATAATAAAATCAATCAATCAATCAATCAGGCCGGAAACAACTGGAAATACTGCTATAATAACAGACACATTGCCCTTTTAAAAAAAAGTCTAATCACAATCCTGATGACAAAACTGTGCACCATCTTAAGTTTCCAAAGGATTTTCAGCCATGGTTCCTGTAAAGTGCAGGCTAAACCAGCCTAACTTTGATGCAGTGGTAACATGGAGTCCCTGGTGGCGCAATGGCTTAAACCCTTGTGCTGGCAGGACTGCTGACTGAGAGGTCAGCGGTTTGAATTTGCGGAAAGCTGGTTGAGCTCCCTGTGTCAACTCCAGCTCCCGGTGTGGGGACATGAGAGAAGCCTGCCACAAGGATGGTAAAACATCAAACATCCGGGCGTCCCCCTGGGCAACATCTTTGCAAACAGCCAATTCTCTTACACCAGAAGTGACTTGCAGTTTCTCAAGTCACTCCTGACTTCAAAAAAAGTGGTAACATGCAAGATCATGTAGAGAAAATATTATTAGTCCTAAATGCAATAGCCTCTGGTATTCCTTGCTGTAAGGCCTACAAATATGAGAATTTTAAATTGCCAGTGCACCTAAAATATATGGCAATGGCAGCCTAGCTACTCCCAATCCCCCCCACTACCCCCCCCCCAGCAGCACAATTAAATAACAGGTCTCACCAATTCTTCTTTTCATAGGGTTTGAACAGCCATGGGTGACTGTTTTTTCCTTGCAACTCCAGAAGCTTCAGTTAAGTGGGAGTTTTGCCATTTATTTGACTGAAGATTTAGCACTTAAAGGCCATGTTCAGAAATTACTGCAACAGCCCACGTTAGTTCTGCCTTGGTTAAGTCAGAGCTCTTTTGGACCAGTTTTATGATTTTTAAAGCTATGTGCTTCCTAGGAAAGGCACATCTGTTGTCTGAATGACTTAATGCAAAGTTGTTTTACCTCCCCATGACGAAGAAAACAATAGACTCACCAGCAGTGCCCTGATATAGTTATGGTTCTTGCCAAATAACTGGTATGGGTGTGTTGCCGCTAATTTAAGCCATACAGCTTTCATCAGGAAAGGTTGCAATCCAACACACATTTAATTGGAAATAGGCACCACTGATAACTGTGGAACTCAGTTTAGAATAAACACTCATGTAATTTAGGGATGGATGGGAATTTCATTTAATATTTGAAAGCAATTTTTCAATAATTACAAACTGGCAGGATTTGTCACATTAGGGATAGAACAAATTTGAGGATTATTTGTTTTTTTAATCAAATGTTGAAGAAACTAAAATAGATAGATGTGAATTTTCAGGTCCCAAGTTTTGAGAATTCACTTTTAAGAGCCTTGATTTGAAGCCCCGTGTGTTTGGTAATGGATGTGGGGCGTGGGGTGGATTTAAGGTTGTCCGTTCTTCTTTTTATTCAAAAGGTTCCCATCTTTAACAGCTACAAAAGCATCAGATGCAACATGATCTTCTCGGAGCTGGAAACAGCTGTGCCTATTTAATAATCTGTATACCTTAATAAAGCGGAATGTATGTATGTATGTATGTATGTGTATGTGTGCGGAGGGCGGAAGGGCAGATATGTGGCAGCGTTCTGATTGGCAGCCACTTCCACAGGCCACAGCGACCAGCGCGAGTGATGGACCTGCACCAAACTTGGTACACATAACCCCCCTAACCCCCTTGACGTCCTGGTGCGGTTCGGGGGACATGACCCATGGATTATGGGATTTGTAGTACTTTCAAACACTTTGGTTCCCACAGACCACTGAGGCCACCAAAAAGGACCAATACAGACCACGCTTAGCACACACAGCCCCCATGACCCACTCTTAAGTCCTGGTGCAGTTTGGAGGAGGGTGGACCATGGATGATGGGACTTGAAGTACCTCTACTCACTTCCCAAGTCCACTGCAACCCTCATCCAATCACTGATCGAGACAAAATTTGGCAAACATAACCCCCATGACTGCCTTCACGTCCTGGTGAGGTTTGGGGGAGGACTGACAATGGATGATGGGATTTGTAGTATTTTCACACCCCTCTGTTCCCACAGACCACTGTGGCCCCCAACAAACACCGATAAAGACCACACTTGCCACACAGAGCCCCAGTGACCCACTCTACATCCTACTGAAGTTTGGAGGGGGGCAGAACATGGATGATGGGACTTGCACTGCCTTCACTCACTTTCTAAGACTGCTACAAACCTAACCCAATGACTGCTCAACACCAAACCTGGCACACAGAGCCCTCATGACCCACTCTACATCCTGGTGCAGATCGGAGTAGGGTGGACCATGGATGATGGGACTTGAAGTACCTCTACTCACTTCCCAAGTCCGTTTACGACCCTCATCCAATTACTGATCGAGACCACACTTGGCACACATAATCCCTATGACTGGCTTCACATCCTGGTGAGGTTTGGGGGAGGACTGACAATGGATGATGGGATTTGTAGTACTTTCACACCCTCTGTTCCCACAGACCACTGCGGCCCCCAACAAACACTGAGAAAGACCACACTTGGCACACAGAGCCCCAGTGACCCACTCTACATCCTACTGAAGTTTGGAGGGGGGCAGAACATGGATGATGGGACTTGCAGTACCTTCCCTCACTTTCCAAGCCTGTTACAAACCTAATCCAATGACTGATCAACACCAAATCTGGCACACAGAGCCCTCATGACCCACTCTACATCCTGGTGCAGTTTTGTGTGAGATGGATCACGGATGATGGGACTTGAAGTACCTTCACTCACTTCCTAAAAACAATGCAACCCTCATCCATTCACCAATACAGACCAAACTTAGCACACAGATCCTCCATGACCCAATCTACATCCTACTACACTTTGGGGGAGGGTGGACCAGAGATGATGGGACTTGCACTACTTCCAGTAATTTCATGATACCACTGCAACTCCCAATAATGATGGATCAAGACCAAACTTGGCACACAGAGCCCCCATGACCCACTCTACATCCTGCTGCACTTCTCAAATCACCCGGGCACCGCCGGGTCCCCAAGCTAGTTATAAATACATTTTATTGATTAGCCCTTAGGCCAACATTTCTCAACCTGGGAGTCAGGACCACTGGGGGGGGGGTTGTGAGGGGGTTTAAGAGGGGTTGCCAAAAACCATCAGAAAACATATATTTCTGATGGTCTTAGGTCTGATGGTCTTCCCTTTGGCAGAGAAGGCTGAAGATCTCTCCACCTGTCTTTCTTTTTATTTTTGGAAACAGAAGGTGAATCCTCCCACCAAAAGCCCTCCTCCGCTGTGATTGGCCAGCTGAGAGGCAAGGGGAGGGCTGTTTCTGAGACTCCAAGTGGGGAGAACAGGCGTGCTTGGTGCATGGCAGCATGGAGAGCATGTGCAGGCGAGGGAAAGTGCACGAGACTGGAGGGAGGCTCATGTCAGAAAGTCTCTTCAAAGCATAGGGGTTCTGAGTGGATTTGGCCCAATTCTATCATTGGTGGGGTTCAGAATGCTCTTTGGTTGTAGGTGAACTATAAATCCCAGCAACTACAACTCCCACATGTCAAGGTCTATTTGAGCCAAACAACAAAGCGTGATACAACTTAATAAAACTCTATGTAGTAAGTTAAATAACATATTTATAACAATACAGTAAATAAGTATAATACATTGAAAGCTGTACCTATTTGAATTGTCTGGAGCAAAGGGAATAATTTTGTTTCAATTATTTTTTGGAAGAGTTTACCATAATTTTAAAGTTTTAAAATATTTTGGATAGAGCTTACTGGTGGAATATAAATTCTAAAATGCAGAAAAAAGTGAAACAGATAAGAGTTTTCTTATGGAAGTGCTATGCTTTAATTTTAGTTTCTCTATGGCTTTTATTTAGCTTTGGATATGACTTAGAGCTATTACAATTAGATGCTATGTATAATAGTCCACAGTAACTGGGTAAAGACATTTTGCAGCTTCCTTTTGCAATCTTGCTTCCAAATCAAGGTGTGAGGTATTCAAAGCCAGCCAAGTTATTCTGGCAGCTCAATTCCGTAATTGCCACTTCCTCTATTTGGCAGGAAAAATCCACCTATTGTAAAGAGAGTGACTGTTAATTTGCTGGCCTTTTTGCCACCTCATGTCAGGTTCACCGTTTATATATGCTTTCTTCTGCACAAAAGCAGGGCTGAACCTGCTCACAAAGATCAACAAGCATCCTTTCAGGAAAAGAGGTACAACCTGTTCTAACATTTTCCCTAGAACAGCTTCATTTTTGAAAAAATGGGTAGAAAGCAACCTTTCACTAGCACCACCTTTAGCAAGTTACACTATGAGTCATCTTTATAAGCTGCAAACCAGCAAAAAGAAAAAAACAAACAAACGTATACATATGATCTTTATTAGTGGCGATAGCGAGGAAACCACAATTTGCGGCAATGCAAAGTTGTTCTGGAAGCACCTAATCTCCAATGTGACAGTATCTGCTTTATGAAACCTGAAGTCCCACAAGATCAGTTTAAAGGTCATATTTCACCGCATAATAGTCACCCTTCCCTCCCCTTTGGGGGAGGGAGGAAGATGTGACTATCATGCGGTGAAATTTTTTTTGGTAGCTTTGGGACTTTCCTCAGCAGCTGGTCAAGGAAAACATAGCTGCAAAACCACATGTGTGCCTCCCCCCTCTGAGCTCTGGAGGGTTGCCTTGTACAAGGCAGCCTCCTAGAGCTTGGAGAAGAGAGGCACATGGGGAAGTGAACTTCCCAGAAAACGTGTGTGCGTGTAAGCCTTCACCCACCCACATGCATGCGGGGGAGATCTGGGAGGTTTCCCTCAGCTACTGCCACCTGATCGAGGCCTCCTAGCTCTCCCAAGTAGGTATGAGGGTGCATGCACCTACGGGGAGAGCTATGAAGCCTCAATAGTTGGCAACAACTGAGGAAAGCATCCCTGCTCTCTTGACATCACGCTTCGGCATATCTGCCCCTCGGAGCCACTGGGGCAGGCATGCAGGTGGGGGTGTGACTACTATGCAAGGAATTGTTAAATCCCCAAACTGAGTTACATTAAAAATGGCTGGTGCCAGTGTTAATTTGAAATGTAACATGGCAGCCATATAGTGTACGTATCGTACTGGCATTCCAAGTAGTCAGAGTGTCTTAGTCCTCCTCCTCTCCATACACTAAAGTGCATAGGTGCATTTTAGAAGTTTCTTAAAGGAGAGGAGAGTGGGGGCCCTTTTTCTTTAGGGAGGGTGTTCCAGACATGGAGACTGATCATGGAGAAGGCCCCCTCTCTCGTTCCCGCCAGCCGAGCTTGAGATGGGGGTGGGATCGAGAGGTGGGCCTCCTCCATTGACTGCAGTGCACAGGACGGTCTGTATAGGGAGATGAGATTAGACAAATAGCCTCAACCTAAAAAGAAGGCCTCCCAAAAGAAGGGTGTAACTATTATGCAGTGGCAACTACGAGTTATGTGATGAAATATGGTAGTCCAGTTTTGTGAATGGGGATGCATTCTGGCTATGGAGGTATAGTATTTATCTTAAATCACATCAAATGGGAGAAATAGTCAGAAAGTGCATTAGTGTGGATCTTGGCTGACAGTCCTTGACAGTATTTTGCACATTTACTGGACATCAATTCCACTGAGAGGCATGGACTTGCTTTCAAATAGGCTTGCATTGCAGAATGCTCGTATCACTTGTTATGCACACAGCTTGCTTGATTTTGACTATTACTAATATCTTCCTGATTAGAAATAATAAAAATAAAAATAATCCATTGAAACTTGTGCCACAAACACCATCTGCCTGTGACAAAGGACTGGTGGGATCACAAGCCTGAAAAAGTTACGGAAAATGAACATGTCAAACTACTCTGGTAATTCCAAATTCAGACTGACAAGAATTTTGGAGCACAGTACTCCTGACCTCACAACTGCGGGAAAAAACAAGTATGGATTGTTGATGTTGCAATCCCATGCAACAGCAGGATTGATGAGAAGCAACTGCAAAAGCTTACACGATATGAGGATTTAAAGATCAAACTGCAAAGACTCTGGCACAAGCCAGTAAAGGTGGTCCCATTGATGATTGGCTCACTGGGTGTAGTGCCTAAGACCTTGGCCTGCGCTTAAACACAACTGGCACTGACAAAATTACCATCAGTCAGCTGTAAAAGACCACCCTACTTGGATCTGCATGCATTTTTCACTGATATATCACATAGTCCTAGACACTTGGAAAATGTCTGATGTGTAATCAAATGCAAAAGCCATCATAGTGATCTTGTTTGCTGTGTACTAATCTTGTTATGTATCAAATAATAATAAACTTTATTTCAATGCCTGAGTACAAATATATCAAAACTAGCTGTACCCGGCACGCGTTGCTGTGCCCTTTTTAGGAGATGCGAGAAAGTCCAATCATCCACGGTGTGCCCTCCTCTAAACTGCAGTTGGATGGAGTGTGGGTCATGGGGGCATGGTGTGCCAAGTTGGGTCTTTATTGGTCTTGGTTCTGGGCCACAGTGGTCTGTGGGGGAAGGATGGGTTTTGAAGTACTACAAATCCCATTTTCCATGGTGGTACTTCAAGTCCCATCATGCATGGTCGGGGCTCTGTGTGCCAAGGTAGGTTACTGTAAATTCAGGCCATACACAATGTCCCATGAGCTGAGGCCTAGTTAGGAACAGCAAGTTAATGAAGCCTTACTGTAAATTCAGGCCATACACAATGTCCAATGAGCTGAGGCCTAGTCGGGAGAATCAAGTTAATGAAGTCTTACTGTAAATTCAGAGCGTAAACAGCTTCCCGGTAAGTGAGGGCTAGTTAGGGAAATCAAGTTAATGAAGTCTTACTGTCAATTTAGAGCGTAAACAGCTTCCCAGTAAGTGAGGGCTAGTTAGGGAAATCAAGTTAATGAAGCCTTACTGTCAATTCAGAGCATAAACAGCTTCCCAGTAAGTGAGGGCTAGTTAGGGAAATCAAGTTAATGAAGCCTTACTGTCAATTCAGGCCATACACAATGTCCAATGAGCTGAGGCCTAGTCGGGAGAATCAAGTTAATGAAGTCTTACTGTCAATTCAGAGCATAAACAGCTTCCCAGTAAATGAGGGCTAGTTAGGGAAATAAAGTTAATGAAGTCTTACTGTCAATTTAGAGCGTAAACAGCTTCCCAGTAAGTGAGGGCTAGTTAGGGAAATCAAGTTAATGAAGCCTTACTGTCAATTTTGGGCGGGGTCGGTGTGATTTTTGGGGTGTAAATTTTCGGTTGCAAGTGATTTGGGTGTTTGTGTTGGGGATTGGCTCAGGCCTTTTCCTTATTCTGTTTTGGCAGTTTATTAAGGATCGGAATTTTCATGTTGGCTGGCCAGTGCAGCAGTTATGCAAATCCGCCCTTATTGGCAGCCAATCATGTTGTTCAGAATGTAGAGGCTGGGTGAGTCTTTGGCTGCCCCGGAGGATGCTGGTAAATGTAGTTTTATTTTTACTCGTTGTTTTGGGGGCCTTTTAGGTTTTGGGGGGGAAAGTTTCTTTGCTACAAACGTACCTTGCTTGAGGCCTATTTCTGTTGGCAAGTATTGTGTTTCTGCGTTGTATGGTTTCTTTGTTTGAGGTATACATCACATGACGTGAACCCATTTATATAATAGATAATACACAATAAAGCAACAGTAGTAACAGTGAGCTTATGACAAAGAATTAAGCATTGTGATGAAAAATAAAACAAAACAATCCAATAAGATATACTGTAGTTAATTAAAACGCAAGTAAACATTACAACAAATATCCTAAAAGCAATTTAAAATACAGTTACATTAAAAATGGCTGGTGCCAGTGTTCATTTCAAATGTAACATGACGGTCATATAGTACAAGTGGGACTAGCCAGCATTCCAAAAGTGCCTTAGTCCTCCTCCTCTCCATACGCTAAAGTGCATAGTGCATTTTTAGAAGTTTCTTAAAGGAGGGGGTGGGACTGACAGGAAGGCCTCCTCCATGGACTACAGTGCACTGGATGATCTGTATAGGGAGATGCGATTGGACAAATAGCCTGGACCCAAACAGTTCCTGACTTTATAGGCAATGACCATCACTTTGTATTTAGCCCAGAAGCGAACCGGCTGCCAGTGGAGCTGCTGCAGCATGGAAGCCATCCTCTCATGACACGGCGCTACCATTAGCAATCTAGAGATCAGCACTTTAATCAGTGTCCTTAAGGTACCATTATCACCATGTGGAAAAATGGGAGTTTGTTTTATGCAGTTTGCAAAAAAGTAAGACCAAAAATCTTAAGGGTGCAGTACGGTCCTATATTTGACTACTAAGTAGAATTGAGGTCAGTGAGACTTATTCCAAGGTATCAGCCTGCAGCTTTACAAATAACCATTTCACACATACAAGTGTTTTGTAAATAGACAAATCTGCCTGGAATAAAAATCTACATCTGATTGTATGCTGTCCTCAGAATTATTACTTCTGCTATTAAACTTATAAACACTTGGAAACTTTTTTCCATGTGAATATCAGAACATTTCTGTATCTACTGATACAAAATGAGAAGCATGGAGAAGGATTCTTTATCACTATAAGGATGCTGTGCTACTGCAATGCCTTTGAGGCCTTCTGTGATTCAGCCAGGTGTGGAAAGCTATTCTTCCCTCCCCGTTCTTTCTTTTCTGATTTGCAGACCACTTTGACTTTACCTGTTAAATCTGCCTCCTTTCCTCTGTTAGAAATCAGAGGGCTGTGACCTCTGACTTCTGCGGCTTCCTTTCCCTATCCTCAAGGGCTGAATGGTGAAATAAAAAGAACAATAAACAAAAAAGCAACAACTTGAAAACCAATTGGAAGCAACCCACCCTAAAGTGACTCATAGGGGCATTGAGGAACCGTTTTCTATTAAAACAGATCATCACTATTTTAGTCCAGGCTAATCTGAGATATTTGGCTGCCTGAGCCAAAGGACCAAATTGCACCCCTTTGCCAAGCTGAGGTACATAGCCGCATCACTGCATATCTTCCAGTACTTCCCAGATGACTACCATGACATGTGTGGCCAAGTAACAGCAGAGTGTGATCAATATGGCAAAAGATAAGAATCAGAACAAACATACAACCTAGGGCTGGATCTACACTGCTCTATATCCCAGGATTTGATCTCAGATTGTTTATTCCAAATTATCTGGCAGTGTAGACCCAAATAATCCAGTTCAAATCAGATAATTTCTGATAAAGGTGCATTTTATCAATGAATTGGACTCAGATAAATTTATAACTGCACTTTGACAAATAGGCTTAGATTGTTTAAAAAAGATTCCAAGGTGAAAGTGACCTCAAAGGGATATTCAATGTCACTTTAACCCTGGAATGTACTTATAAAGTCTGCTCAGTAACAATGGTCTCTGGGCAATTCGCCCAATGTAAGGTCCTTCAGAATGCAGTAATGATATGCAATAAAGTCCCCTTCCCTTCTCCCCCTCTATATATATATATATCACATGCAGAGGCATAAAATATAATTAGTAGCAGAAAACATCAACAATTTGTTTGTTTATGTCAGGAGCAACATGAGAAACAGCAAGTTGCTTCTGGTGTGAGAGAATTGGCCAACAGCAAGGACATTGCCCAGGGGATGCCCAGGTGTTTGATGTTTTACTATCCTTGTGGGAGGCTTCTCTCATGTCCCTGTATGGGGAGCTGGAGCTGATAGAAGGAGCTCAACTGTCTCTCCCTGGATTTGAATTACTAACCTGTTGGTCAGCAGTCCTGCCAGCACAAGGGTTTAACCCATTGCTCCACCGGGGACTCCACATCAACAACTAAAAAACAGTTTTATGCCCATCAGTTTTTAAAAGGTTGAGATTATACACAAATTTATCCTATGTTGCTTAAACAATAATAAAGAAAAGGGGCGGAACAAACTTATTTGGGCTCTGTTAAACAATGACTGACAGGTGTAAAGAACCAATCAATGCAACCAAACCTTTGCAAAACTGAGCAGGCTTGCAGAAGCACAATACAACAGTGCAAACATTTGCAACTTAAAGTTTTTCATACAAGTGGTGCTTGCTGCACTGTAACACCATTTCATAGGGGAGCTGTACCTGTAATCCTTGCAAAAGCAGATGGACAATTGGACTGCTGATAAAGCAAGTAGTCTAATATGATTGGCAGTAAAATCCTATGCACATTTCTTTACTCAGAAAAGAGATCCATGGTGAATAAACAAATTGGTTTGTTAAATATGGAGGCAGTGACAGACTTTGTATTTCAAGGTGCAAAGATTACTGCCTACGCAGACTGTAGCCAGGAAATCAGAAGACTTCTTGGGAGAAGAGCAATGACCTATCTCAATAAAATAGTCAAGAGTAGAGACATCACACTGGCAACAAAGATCCGAATAGTTAAAGCAATGGTATTCCCCGTAGTAACCTATGGATGTGAGAGCTGGATCATAAGGAAGACCGAGCGAAAGAAGATAAATGCTTTTGAACTGTGGTGCTGGAGAAAAATTCTGAGAGTGCTTTGGATCGTGAGAAGACCAAACAAGTCCATGCTCCAGAAAATGAGGCCCGACTACTCACTGGAAGGAAGGATATTAGAGGCAAAGATGAAGTACTTTGGCCATGTAACGAGAGATTGGAGAAGACAATGATGCTGGGGAAAATGGAAGGAAAAAGGAAGAGGGCCCTACCAAGGGCAAGATGGATGGTATCCCTGAAGTGACTGGCTTGACTTTGAAGGAACTGGGCATGGCCAAAGCTGACAGGGAGATCTAGCGTGGGCTGGTTCATGAGGTCACAAAGAGATGGAAGCAACTGAACGAATAAACAACAACAATGTGAACTCATGGAGCAGACCAAATTCAATTGGTGTTCAGTGGTACTCACTCAATGGGAAGTATGCTATGAATGTCCCCTTCCATTGTAACCATCATTCATCTCTGTTTCAGATGAGTTGAAGTTTCCAGACTCTTTTCAAAAGCAGCGCTCTCCCTGTTCCGCCCCTCCCCTCAAGCACTGTTGCAACAATCCAGATGGGAATGTATGTACTTCAAGATTAGTAAACACAGGCATGCCAGCTGTTTGTTTTCTTCCAAAGTTCCTCCTGAGGATAGAGAAATCTCACTCTTTATCAAGATATATTACAAAATGGCTTTGATTGAACATGATTTTGCTGCAAAGGAACAAGTCCCCTGCTTCTTTCCTCAAAATGTCATATCAGATTATGAATCTCCATTATATGAGAAACAGTTTGTAGCTTTTCTCTCTCCATGAGTTTGTGTAGGAATGAGAAGCTTGTGAACTGCAGCTGATACTATGTAAAAGACATAAGGACAAGTAAACATTTAAAAATATATTCTGCTTACATTGGGCCAAATAGGTGGTCCAACTACTGCTAAGGTTGACTAAACCAAAACATAACTTTTTATTAATGCCTTCGGGGACGAATGTATTTCAAAGCATACATGCATGTTGTTTTAAAATCATTTTAATTGTTGAATTTATAGGAGTTTTAACTATGGGCCCTTTCCACACAGCCATATAATCCAGAATATCAAGGCAGAAAATCCCACAATATCTGCTTTAAACAGGGTTATCTGAGTCCACACTGCCATATATCCCAGTTCAAAACAGATAATATGGGAGTTTATTCAGCTGTGTGGAAAGAGCCTTAGTTGTGTTCAACCTATTTTTAACATTAAAATTATTTATATTTTTCAACCTGAAAGTGTTTTCAATGGCTTATATTAAATCTTGCCTTAAGATCCTATGATAAATGGCAGGATAATGGTGTTTATTTCTAAAACAACAAAACAACCTGATGCTCTTGTGATCATCCAGAGTATCACGATAAACTAAAATAGCATATGGTTAACTGGAATTATGGGATATCCAGTTTAACATACCTGGATGGTGGCAAGACGGGGAAGCCTGGTTTAGATAGTCATCTCAAAAGGTGGTAAGTGCATTTCAGTGTTAGATTTTACGCAAATTGTTTTGGTCAGGAGCCAATCTGGATTACAATTGGTTCTAGTTTTTAATGTAAATACTGAAGAAAATGCTGAGACACTTGAAAGGCATTCCCGCATTAAACATATAAAGAAATGTATGACTTTGAAGAAAGGTGAAAAACAGGGTGAGGAGTCACAGAGCTGACTATTTTGATCTGCAAAATTCTCTATATGAATAAAGAAATCAGTAAACGTCCTGAATAAAAGAACTATGTGGGTGTTATTCATTGTGTTTCTTTTGATTGCTCTGAACATGACCTTCTGTTCGTAAGGAAGACTTATAGTCAAAACATGCTAGGTATTTCTGTGCACAGTAATTCACTCTTTCTAAATAACAAGCTGAGGCACTGGGAAAGGAAAGAAAATACAGAAGAATGCTAAAGATAGTATTAGGCCAGAGGGCAACAAGTGTAGACAATAAAGAGCAAAATGTGTATGGGAGACATATAATAATTAATCTATGTAATAATGGGGTGTTTGTTTTTCTGTTTCTGGAGCGACTTGAGAAACTGCAAGTCGCTTCTGGTGTGAGAGAATTGGCCGTCTGCAAGGACATTGCCCAGGGGATACCTGGATGTTTTACCATCCTTGTGGGAGGCTTCTCTCATGTCCCCGCATGGGAAGCTGGAGCTGACAGATGGGAGCTCTGCCCGCTTCCCAGATTCGAACGACCAACCCTTCAGTCAGCAATCCTGCCAGCACAAGGGTTTAACCTAGGTATCCTCAAACTGTGGCCCTCCAGCTGTTTGGGCCTTCAACTCCAAGAATTACTGACAATTGAACAAGCTCATTAGGGTTTCTGGGAGTTTAAGGCCCAAACAGCTGGAGGGCCACAGTTTGAGGATGCCTGGATTAACCCCTTGCACCACTAAGGGCTCTGGTGAATTAGTGCCATGATTCCCTATTTTGATCCATCAGATAATGAATATTAGGACACAGAATGGTAGAAAACAACCAACTAGAGCAGGGGTGCCCAGGATGGTGATCGGGATCACCCGGGTGATCTTTAGGCCTCATCTGGGTGATCTTTAGGCCCCTGACCAGGTCAATCGCTGTTGGTCCTTTTCAAGCGCCCCTGCATGCTCCAAGTGCGCCTGAGATGCACGCGGGCAAGCCTTCCTCCTTTGCTCTGTGACATCTGTGAGTGGCCGGAGAAGGACGGAGGGAGGAGGAATGCAGAAGGGCAAAAGAGGGGGCGGCGTGGATGACGCGATGGCATCCACGCCCGCTCTCTCTTTGGCTCTTCCGCTTTCCCCCTCCCCCCTCCTTCTCCAGCCTCCAAGAGTCGTCACAGAGCAAAGGAGGGGGGTGGCGTTGGATGATGCAGTGCTCAGCTGGCCCGCGTGCATGCGCAAAAGAGCCCATTCTCCCTTTTGGAGTCTCAGGTGCACTTGGAGCGTGCAGGTGGCACGTCAAGAGGAGCAACGACGGAGAAGGAAAAAAGGACACTTTGGGAGCCATTTCCTGTCCACATTGAAGCACAAAGGTCTGTCTTCTTACTTTCTGCCTAATAATATCTGTGTATATATGCCAGGGAGGGAGAAATGGGTGCCTGTGTGTATTTTAGCATGTCCCATTCTTTATATTTCTGAGAAACAAATGGCTTTGCAGCTACCAGGTCTCTCTGTTTACGTTCTGCCTGATTATATCTGTGGGGAAATGGCAGGGAGGGAGAAATGGGTGCTTGGGTGTATTTTAGCATGTCCATTGTTTATATTTCTTAGAAAGAAAGAAGCCCCGTGCAGATGGAAGGTGGCAGTAGGAGTGGGTGCGCGCGCGCCAGGTGATCTTTTAAACTTGGTTCTTCATATGGTAGCTCCCATGCTGAAAAAGTGTGAGCACCCCTGAACTAGAGTGATCATGCCATAGCATTGGATTGTCCTTGAGGTTGGGTTTTCACTCAAGGGAGGATGACCACAGGCGGACACCCAGCTTAACTAGTCCTGCATCATGCTATTGCCCCTTTTGCTCATGCTTTGGCACAACTCATTTAAATAGATATAGGCCAACAAAGTGGACCTTATTTAACCAACATTTCCATGCCTGATCTTCATGGTTTGCCATCAAAAGATATCCACTGAATATAACCTCATTGGAAGAGCTAGTCACACTGGCAACCCATTGGAATCAAATATTTTTCTCTTCTCTCCTTTGTTTCTTAAATATCTGTTACAGATCAGTTTCCACAGCAGACAGCTAGAGTCTCATTGGCCTTGATTTCATATGTTCTGTTAGCTAATTGCAGCTGCCTCACTTACATGCCCGGGGATTGTTCTGAAGACATTTTCCATCGTCTGTGAAAGTAGCTTGCTAAAGTTGTCATTAATATTCCTCCTGCAAGCAACACAACAATTTGCACGAAGAGCAGACACTGCAAATTGGCAGATTTCCTCATATTTCTTTTTTTTCCACCAAGCACTTTTTATTCCAGCAGTTCTGAGGACATGGCTCCATTGCTCCATCAATCACTGGATGTCATTTTACATTTTCAAATATGTTTAGATTTTTTTTTAAAAAAGACAAGTCTCCCAGGAGCTTTGTTTCCATCTGTCCCAGACAGCAAAGTGAAGCAGGAGTGGAGAAACTTTTGGGTTCCCTAAACCAGTGTTTCCCAACCGCTGTGCTGCGGCATGCTACTGTTCAGCGGCCGATCATCAGGTGTTCTGTGAGAGGAAGAGGAGGCTGCTATGGCTGCTGCTGCTGTTGTCCCATCCTTCCCCTCAGAGTCCCATCCTTCCCCTCAGAGCAGTGGCGGTGGTGGAAGTCACTTCCTCCTCGCCCCAGCCCGCTCTTTCCCTCATGCTGGCTCAAGTGTGAGGCGAGGAGTTGGCTCCTCTACGCAGCCGTGACTTCCCCTCGCTTGCGCGTGTTCTCTCTCTACCACTGGGAGTTGTAGGCCAAAACATCATGGAGGAGGCGCTCTTTCCCTCGTCCCTTCTCTTCCACCTCACTCTCTTCCCCGTCCCTTCTCTTCCACCTCGCTCTCTTCCTCCCTCCCTTCTCTTCCACCTCGCTCTCTTCCCCCTCCCTTCTCTTCCACCTCGCTCTCTTCCCCCTCCCTTCTCTTCCACCTCGCTCTCTTCCCCGTCCCTTCTCTTCCACCTTGCTCTCTTCCCCCTCCCTTCTCTTCCACCTCGCTCTCTTCCCCCCTCCCCTTCTCTTCCACCTCGCTCTCTTCCCCCTCCCTTCTCTTCCACCTCGCTCTCTTCCCCCCTCCCTTCTCTTCCACCTCGCTCTCTTCCCCCCCCTTCTCTTCCACCTCGCTCTCTTCCCCCCTCCTTCTCTTCCACCTTGCTCTCTTCCCCCTCCCTTCTTTTCCACCTCGCTCTCTTCCCCCCTCCCTTCTCTTCCATCTCACTCTCTTCTCCCCTCCCTTCCCTTCCACTTCGCTCTCTTCCCCCCTCCCTTCTCCTCTGCCTCTTTGGGCATATTGAGGATTCGTACCAAGTTTGGTCCTGATCCAACATTATTTGAGTCCACAGTGCTCTCTGGGTGTAGGTGAACTACAACTTCCAAACTCAAGGTTAGTTCCCAAGCAAACTCTTTAAGTACTTTCTGTTGGTAATGAGTGTTCAATATGCAAGTTTGGTTCAATTCAATTGTTACAAGAGTTCAGGATGCTCTTTGATTGTGTGTTAACTATAAATCCCAGAAACTGTAACTCCCAAATGTCAAGGTCTATTTTCCCCAAACTCCATCTGTGTTCACATTTGGGCATATTGAGTATTCATGCCAAGTTTGGTCCTGATCCAACATTGTTTTGAGTCCACAGTGCTCTCTGAATATAGGTGAACTATAACTCCAAAACTCAAGGTCAATGCCCACCAAACTCTTATAGCATTTTCTCTTGGTTATGGGAGTTCTGTGTGGGAAGTTTGTATCTTTCTGCCATTCCTGCCAGGATATCTATGTTGTGTTCATCAAAAAGGCCCAGGTTTCACACTGAGTGTATAAATACATTTAAAAACATATTAACTATATTATGTGTTAGAGTGTCATTTTGTGTCATTTTGGTTGGTGTTGTGCCCCAGGACTTTGTAAATGTAAAAAGTGTGCTGCGGCTCAAAATAGGTTGGGAAACACTGCCCTAAACCTTTTAAACTTCAGTTCCTACAATCTCTTCTCATTTGCTGCATTGCTTGTGGCTTCTGAGAGTAAGTGTAGGGTTTCTCAACCTTGGGGTTGGGACCCCTGAGGGGGGGGGACTTGTGAGGGGGTGTCAGAGGGGTCACTAAAGACCATCGGAAAGAACAGTATTTTTGTTGGTAATGGGAATTCTGTGTGGGAAGTTTGCCCCAATTCTGTTGTTGGTGGGATTCAGAATGCTCTTTGGTTGTAGATGAACTATAAAGCCCAGTAACTACAACTTTCAAATCTCAATGTCTTTTTCCCCACACTCCACCAGTGTTCACATTTGGGCGTATGGAGTATTTGTGCCAAGTTCAGTCCAAATCCATCATTTTTTGAGTCCACAGTGCTCTCTGGATGTAGGTGAACTACAACTCCAAAACTCAAGATCAGTGCACACAAAAATCTTTCAATATTTTCTGTTGGCCATGGGAGTTCTGTGTGCCAAGTTTGGTTCAATTCCATCATTGGTGGAGTTCAGAATGCTATTTGATTGTAGGTTAACTATACATTCCTACAACTACAACTCCCAAATGACAAAATCAATCCTCCCCCCAACCCCACCAGTATTCAAATGTGGGCAAATTGAGTAGTTGTGATAAATTTGGTCCAGTGAATGAAAATATATCCTGAATACCAGATATTTACATTATGATTAATAATAGTAGCAAAATTACTGTTGTGAAGTAGCAATGAAATTTTTTTATAGTTGAGGGTCACCACAACATGAGGGACTGAATTAAGGAGTCACGGCACTAGTAAGGTTGAGAACCATTAGTGTAGTGGTTTGAGCACTGGGCTATAACACAGGAAAGCAAGGTTGAAATCCATTCTTAGCCATGGAAACTCACCAGGCAACTTTGAGCAAGTCACAGCATCAGAGGAAAGGAAAGGCTCTCTTTGAACAAATTATTCTGAAAACCCCAAACAAAACTGATGATAGGATCACCTTAAGGTTGCTCTAAGTCAGATATGGCTTGAAAGCACGTAACAACAACAAACATGGTTTCTGCCAGTTGAGAAACAACACATCTGGGAGTTGTGTGTAGCTGGAGCTTCTCTTTTCTAGGAGCTACATCACCTTTATGTATGAAGTTTATGCAGCCAACTATGTATCTGCTGATGCCTCTATTTATCATCTCTTTGTGCAAAGGAAAATGTACAGTGGCTGTTTTTTGCAACCCCATGGAATAAAGTGTTACATTGAAGGCATGGAGACTGAAGGAACCAGTCTAGCCTCCCTAGGAAGCGAGTTCCAGATTATGGGAACAGCCTCTGAAAAAGTCCTCTTCCATGTTCCTACGAAATATACCTGCGTGGGTGGCAGAATGAAGAGAAAAACCTTCCTCAAAGATATCAAAGCCTTGGCAACAAAGATTTTCAGGTTTTGTTTCAGGACAATCCTTGTGTTAAAAATACCAAATGAAGAGCTTTGGAAACATCAGCTGGAGTTCAGTATTGCAGTTATGGATTCATAACCATCCAATTGACTTGGTCAGACAGACACTGCAAACAAGCATCCCTGCAAAAGTGTCTCTTGAAATGGCACACTGTGCCAAGGTAAGGGCTGCGACTGCTGAGATGACAAAAATACTCAAGAGCAAAGATGCTCATGTGTTACTCTCCTAACATGCTATTAACCTTACTTCTGATTCCAGCTATGATGCACTGTATAAAAAACAGAACAGTAATGGAAAGGGACAAACAAGAAGCAAAGCAAAACCTCAGGATGTTAGGCAAAGCAGAAATGATAACTGTGTAGATCAGGCCTGGGCAAACTTGGGCCCCCCAGGTGTTCTGGACTTCAACTCTCATGATTCCTAACAGCTTTAGGCCCTTTCCCTCTCAGCCGCTTAAGTAGATACACCTTCAAACTCTCTTGCTAATGAGGTGCAAAACTGCCAGTGTCTCAATTCATCCAATGCATGCACTGTACATTAATATCTTCATGCTAACAAATCTGCTGGCTGAGTATCAATTCAGCTAGAAAGCATATATATCAGCAGCATTCTGGACCTATATAATTTTGACCAAATGATTCATTTTTTCCTCCTGGAAAACAAGCATGAGCTAAATCATTACAAAACCTTTACGGGCATGCCATAAAGATATAAACTGGCATGGTGCCAGTTTTGTAATTTCTCCCTTTCCAAATCATTCATGTTGTCAAGGCAATAGTAGCTCACAGTCTCTTTGAAGTTTGCTCTTCATTCACCACTTCTAAGAGAGAGGTTGCCCTTCGTGTGAAGGCTGCATAGAATATGTAACGATTTCATATGAATGGATTGCCATCTCCATGAATTTGTCCATAAAATGAAAATGCACAAGATCATATTCATTTCTGCCATTGGGGTCACAGAATTACCTTGTTCAGAGAAACCCTCTTGTTTGCTGCCTCTTGTAATCCCAGGATGTCCACCACCTCCCAAAGAAGTCCTCCCCAAAGAACCAAACAAATGGGACAGCTAATATTTGCTGCCATTTATTTTTAATTCATTCACCATGAGATATTACGCATTGCTTTTCTTATATGGCAGGGCAGGGCATAAGAAGAGGAATCCAAAACTGTAATCCTGTGATTTATTTTTAAAATTCCAGGCAACTTTCTTAATTGAAAGGTTTTTACCCACCCCAAAGTAGCTTATGGCAACCCTGAAGTGACCCTAAGATTTATTCAATGATGGGTTTGCTTTTGCTTTTTTCTGATGCTGAGAGAGTGGGACTTTCCCAAGGTTCACCACTGTGTTTCCATGGCTGATCCCCAGAGTAGTAACCCAACACTCAAACCACAATACCATGTTGGTGCTCTCTCCCAATATTGTAAAGTCAACATTTTAGTTTTTGGTGTTTGAAATGAGTTAGTGTTGTAGTTCAGCCTGTGACTGTGTCTGATGCTCATGATGGTAATGGAGTTAAAGGTTTTTCTGAGTCTGGGTCTGTTGGAACTGGGGATGAGGGTTTTCCTGGGGCTGAGTGAAGCCCAGGTGAGAGGCCTGAGGTGTCTCATGAACAGAGTGTTTCTCCTGCAGATCCACGAGGTCACATTCCTGGGAGATGCTCTCAGTAGTCTTTCTCTGAGAAAAAACAGTCTTCTGAGGATTATTTGTTAGGTGCAGAATTTAATGAGAGTGAAGATAGAAAGCAAGACTTTTGTAAACAGAGACAAAGTTCTCAGGCACAACAGAGGTCAATTCGTCTGCAGGAAAAGAGAGTTAAGAAATCCTTATCTGGTTGTAAGGCCAAGAGAAATGCTTTCCTTTTGGTTCTGGGGTTGGGAGAAGCTTTATATAGATAAAAGGGAAAGAGTTAGCTTAGTCTCGTCAATGTTGGGATTTCATGATGGTCTTGTTTCCAAGTGTTCCTAGTTTCATGTTCTAAGTTTTGCCAGGCTTTTGTTCTGTGTATTGGATTTCCATGCTGCCTTGTTCTACGGATTTTTTACTCTTAGATCTTGTGTTTTACCTTTGTGCCTTGAAGCTCATGGACTATCTTTTATCTTTAGACTATACTGTTTTTTTTATAGTATTTTTACTGCTTTGCTCACATATATTCTTCAATAAACTGCTTGCTTATTTTACTAAGCTGACGTGGTGTTTAAGGACAGAGGAGTTCTTGCTCAGGAGTATGACAGTTACCTTGTGATTTAGTTCTGAAAGTTACTTTTAAAGCTGAAACACTGTCAGAACTCTTTACAATGTTGTTACCAAATATACTAATGTATAAGTCAACCTCATGTATAAATTCAGGGTTGGATGTGGGCTTAAAACTGTAAATTTTGACATACCATGTGCATAAGTTGAGAGTCATTCTGCAGATAGGAGAAAGTACCAATGAGGTTTCAGGGGGCCCGACACCCCTGGTTGCTGCTGCAGTTTTCTGGCTCAGGCATCCAAAAAGGCCATCACAGCAGAAAATAGAAGGGATTGGTGCTTCTTTTAGATTTTCCAAGGCAGGCTGAACTCTTGCTTTTCAGCACTCTGCTCAGAGAATGGAATGCTTCCTTTTTTGACAAGTTAATGTACAGTATTCACAATCATTTGTGGTTAACTTGATGCAATTTTGGGGGATTGATTATTTGACAAATATTTCTAAACGTATGCATGAATAAATAAGGCAGTTATTTCATACTTTGTCCATTAATGAGAAAATCAGACAATGCAGTGCCAGTTGTAGAAACTATTTTAAAATCCATATATTATTTTCTAAGGATAAAGCAGACTTTTTTTCATGTCAGGAGTGACTTGAAAAACTGCACATTGCTTCTAGTATGAGAGAATTGGCTGCCTGCAAGGACGTTGCCCAGGGGGCGCCCTGATTTTTAAAAAATGTTTTACCATCCTTGTGGGAGGCTTCTCTCATGTCCCGCATGGGGATCTGGAGCTGACAGAGGGAGCTCATCCACACTCTCCCTGGATTCGAACCTGTGACTTGTCGGTCTTCAGTCCTGCCAGCACAAGGGTTTAACCCATTGCGCCACCAGATTTAACCCACTGTGCCACTGCTAATAAAGTATTTCGAATGAGAAAAAGAAGATATTAACTTCTGTGAAGATCAAAGCATCTAATTGTGTGAAAGGCGGGAGACTCCTGCAAGAACTTCCCCATAGGGAATTTTAAAATGCCAGGATAATTCCATGTGTTTATTATAGATAAGTGCTGCCTATCTTGGGCTGGTGAAGGAATCATACTTATACAGAGTGAGGCAAAGAATGAAATCATTCCAGCTGATGTGATTAACTTGACAAAAATAGTTTACTTGACACACAAAAAACTGGCATAGTTCTATTGCACTTCAATTTCTGAAAAGGTTAAAGATTTACTGACTTTAGGGGAAAATTGTACATTTATACAGTGTAAGAACTCACAGATACTTACTTCCTACTTCCTATACTAGTAAGGAAACATCTACCAGAAGGCTTGCTTGGCCTAATTTTCACAAATATTATTAGTTTGGTATTAGTGGACGTATAACAAAATATTACTGCACAAATAAGTGTCCTGGTTAAAAACTCTACAGCCAGCCATCTAGGCAGCCGTGCCCTTTCTAGGACACTGCATTTCCATCTGTTGGAAGCACTCCTCCAATTAAGTGTACCCTTAATGCATCTTTTTCTGTCCAAGCAATGGTAAGGGTTAGAGAATTATGCCTGCCTCTCATTTATATGGGCTTCCTGCTTGCCTCTCGCCGTATTTCACACAAACAAGCTCAATACTATAATGCATGGCCATTAATCAATGTCACTTGGCCATCAGATCCTGCAGTCCTAGGAATTCCTCTCTCTCTCTCTCTCTCTCTCTCTCTCTCTCTCTCTCTCTCTCTCTCACCTCTTCTGACCAAGATGACAGCACCTTACAAGTTCATACAACTCTTCTGCCTGGAAGTGCAAATTAGAAAGCATGGACATACATTTAGAGAAGAATAGGAAAACTAAAATAATTTAGCTTTCTTGTTTTTTTATTTGCTAATTGAGTCTTTAGTGAGATATACTAGAAATTCAGTGTATTTGTTACCTAAACTCTTCTGAAGGTATCTAAACAGGTCCAGTTTCCATCTTGCCCTACAGGGGTTCATATTTTGGGGGAATACTCTTAAGTCAACATCGTCTGCCGGATCCTATGCTTCCTTGCCCACTTTCTTCAGACCTCACCAAGCTGTTTTGTTGGCCCTCTTTTGGTTGCCATCTTGAGTGCTAGTGCCTCACCAAACTCCAGATCCCAGGATTCCAAAGACTTGAGCCATGACAGTTAAAGTGGTGTCAAACTGCATTGATCCCACAGTGGAGATGTGCCCTTTGTTCCCTGGAAAAATATGAATTCCACACAACTGGCAAGAATCTGTTATATCAAGCTTCTGTTGCTGGCGACAGGATTATAACTACATATTCTTTTGACTTTGTTGTTTTTGCTAGTCTTTGATATTTATTAAACCCATCTCTCTCTCTCTCTCTCTCTCTCTCTCTCTCTCTCTACTTATGTACATATATATATATATATATATATATATATATATATATATATAATAGTACACGGGGTTGTATATTTCATTGTATTTATTGCCTGTTACACAATCATTCACAAAATCTGCTCAAGAAACATCAGTGGCTAGAGGATTCATTTCAGTATGATGTTGATTCCTCTCTGGATTTTAGCTTCAGCTTTTAAGGTTTTCTCCAAAGTGCTGAACTTATCTTGAGGATGGTATTGAGTATATTGGATACATCTTTTCAAGTTTGGACAAAAACCCAAAGATATATGGTCATGGAAGAGGCCAGCGCCTACTGTAAAGAAATACACTACCATATAGTACTATATGATGGGAAATGCTTTGACACATTAGCAGAGAAAGGAAAAAACAATTGTAACCTGGGGCTGAGCATACTGTTAAGTATGACATAATTTTTGGGTAAAAATCTGTTCTTCTACTGTATCACTATTAAATTTACAAAGGAAGCAACATCTTGCCAGAGTGCTCCAGATTCCTTATTATATAGACAAATTGATCCAGAACTCCCAGTGGGAGCCTACACTGTGGAATTAATGCAGTTTGACACTACTTTAAATGCCATGGCTCCATGCTATGGAATCATGTAATTGTAATTTGGTGAGACACTAGCACTCTTTGGGAGAGAGAGCTAAAGACCGTGTAATAAAACTTCATAGCATTGAACCATGGCTGCTGAAGTGGTGTCAAACTGCATTAATTCTACAGTGTAGATGCATCCCAAGGCACTTCTGGTTATCAACTTTACTGGTATGTAAAGTGATTCTAGCCATCTGCAGGATTTGTATGTGTTCTTAACTACTTAGTACCTAAGAGTGAAACTCCACTCATAAATGCAGCCAGAGTTGAGTAAACTCGGTTGGATACACATCTGAGTAAGGAAGGTTAGGACTGTAACTTATCAAATTTGGGAGGTTGCAACTTGCATGGAAACTTATGCCCCTCTCCACATGTTTTGGACAGCAACTTCTGTCAGTCCTTCTACTTCATCACACTAGAGAATGAATCCACTTTAAATCTGGTTTCAGCCTCCTGCAGAATTCTGGGGTTTGTAGTTTAGTGAAGCTGTTAAAGGCTCCTTTAAGTTTAAAGTGGATTTATTCTCTAGTGTGATTAGGTCCCTTGTTTGCATAGTCAATGATTTGGGGAATTGCAGTCCAACAAGCTCTGGTGGGCTATGGGATCCACGCTCCAGGTTGTTGTATTGTTATATTGATTTATACTCCACCTTCTTCCAGTTAGGATTTGAGGTGGCTTACTTCAGTTAAACAGCTAGAAATTCACAATGAATAAAAATTAAAAGTCTAATTAAATTATCAAAAAATAATACCTGTTAAAACATGCACCATTAAAAGGAAAACAACAAAAAGGGAATTCGGGATATTATGCAAGACTCTTTCTCCTTGACCATTCAGTCCTCCAAGGCCTGCCAAAACAGACCAAAAGGCTTTATCTGCCAAAACGAGCTTTCTGAGAAGGGAATTCCAAAGCCTGCTAAGAGAAATTGCCTTTCGGTATTCCCTTTGGGCGGAAAAGGTTGCTCAGGAAGTCTCCTCCTTCGAACACAACTGGCAGACAGACAGGTTGACTCTGGGTGCATCTACACTGCAGAATTAATGCAGTTTGACACTACTTTAACTGTCTTGGCTCATTGCCATGGAAACATGGAACTCTATTTTACAACTTTTTCTGCCGAAGTGGAATGGAGCCTTATCACACTACAACTCCATATTCCATAATCCATATGCTGAGCCATGACCACTGCTAAAGTGGTGTCAGACTACCTTAATTATACAGTGTAGATTATTACTATCTCATTAGTTTCCATCAATTTCCCCTCTCACCTTCTGCAAGAGAAAATGAAGCCGCTGGACTGGACAAGAATGCTATTGATTTTATGTCATTGCAGTTTGTGGATGAAAGAGTGTGGTAACTTCCAGTAGCAAAGTGATTATCATTATACAGGACAAATAAAAGCAGGAGAAGTGAGTTGGAACCATTAAAACATTGCCCTCTCCTGCACTGGAGATGTTATTTGAGATCATTTGTTTTGCCATTTTCATGTGAGCTTTCAAAATATTAACCTCTGTGTCCCTAACTGCCATTTATTTTATACTTGAAAAAGGAAGCATTAAAATGTTTAAATGCACACATGAATACTGTAGCATACTGAGAACTAGCAAATGTACTGTGGCACAAACATTTATTTATTTATTTATTAAATTCGACTTGCTATACCGCTCTCTCTGGAGCCCAGAGCGGTTTACAGAAAGTGAAGCAGACATAGAAGGTACATTAAAATACAGTTAAAAATACATTAAAATGCATTAAAACAATTTAAAGCCCCCCAATAAACATGTGGCAGGCCAAAATTAAATAGTGGCATGTCAGGCGGAACCATGGACAACAGTATAGAGGCCAATTGGCTAGGGGCCAAATGCCATTCTAAAAAGCCAAGTTTTTATCGCTCTACGGAACGGCAGGAGGGCCCGAATGGCCCGGATCTCCTCGGGGAGGCCGTTCCACAAAATCGGAGCGGCTGCAGAGAATGCTCTCCACCGTGTGGTGGCCAGTCTGCAGACTCCGATGTTGGGCACCTCCAACAAGTTGAGCCCCTCGGAACGCAGTGATCTCCCAGGCACATAAGGGGTAAGTCGCTCCCTCAGGTACACTGGCCCCAAACCGTACAAGGCCTTAAAAGTTAGAACTAACACCTTGAAGATGACCCGGAATTCAATTGGAAGCTAGTGCAGCTCGCGCAAGAGTGGAGTCACGTGGTCAGATCTTAAGGCTCCTGAGAGCAGGCGGGCTGCAGCGTTCTGCACCAGCTTAAGTTTCCGGATCACCGACAAGGGTAGGCCAATGTAGAGCGCATTACAGTAATCGAGCCTCGAGATGACCGTGGCTTGGATCACCGTGGCTAGGTCGCAGCGGGAGAGGTAAGGAGCCAGACGTTTTGCCAGACGCAGATGAAAGAAAGCTGTCCTGCAGGCGCAGCCAATCTGCTCCTCCATGGACAGTTGGGCGTCCAGCCGGACCCCCAAGCTTTTGACAGATGGTTGTGGGCGAAGAGCCGCACCACCAAACGCCGGCAGCT
Source organism: Anolis apletophallus (assembly GCA_030556195.1). Taxonomy (NCBI): domain Eukaryota; kingdom Metazoa; phylum Chordata; class Lepidosauria; order Squamata; family Anolidae; genus Anolis; species Anolis apletophallus. The sequence continues at coordinate 109,286,718 of JARBWK010000003.1, read as the reverse complement.
GGGGCTCTAACCCCTCCGGGCGGCCCAGCCACAAGATCTCCGTCTTCGCTGGGTTCACCTTCAACTTACTGGCTCGCAGCCATCGAGTAACGGCCTCAAAGCAGAGATGGAAATGATCGGGTACAGAGACCACCCCGGGGTCCATCCTCAGAATGAGCTGGGTGTCATCAGCGTACTGATGACATTCCAGCCCAAAACTCCGCACCAATTGGGCGAGTGGTCGCATGTAGATGTTAAATAACAGCGGGGAGAGAATGGCCCCCTGAGGGACCCCGCAAAGTAGAGGGGAGCCCTTGGAGACCACCCCTCCCCACTTCACTCGCTGCAGGCGGTTTTGGAGGAAGGAGGACAGCCAGTTGAGGGCTGTCCCCCTCACCCCCACCACCGCCTGGCGGTGTGTCAAAAGTTGATAATCGACAGTATCAAACGCTGCCGTGAGGTCCAATAACACGAGCAGCGCCGATCCGCCTCGATCCAAGTGGCCGCGGAGTAGATCTGTGATGGAGACCAGGACAGTCTCTGTCCCATGGCCTGAACGGAAGCCGGACTGGAAGGGGTCTAGCCAGGTTGCATCATCCAAGAATGTCTGCAGCTGGTCCATTGCTGCCCTCTCAATCACCTTGCCCAGGTACGAGAGGTTAGACACTGGGCGGTAATTGGAGGGAGCCGTGGGGTCTAGCCCGGGCTTCTTCAGCAATGGACTGACCACCGTCTCTTTTAGCTCCTCTGGAAAAGCTCCTTGCTCAAGGGAGCAGTTGACTATATTCAACAGAGGGCCTCGTAACCCCTCCACGCAAGCTCGAATCAGCGTGGAGGGGCACGGGTCGAGGGAGCAGGTGGTCGGTCTAAGGGCTGCGACAATCTTGTCAACATCCTCTGAGTCCAGTGGTCGAAACCGGTCGAAGGTGGACCCGGCGGAGGGCCATGGAGTCTCCAGCTCCTGAACTGTATCAATCGTGGCAGGGAGGTCCCGGCAGAGCAACGGGATCTTGTCTGCGAAGTGATTCTGGAAAGCCTCGGCAGAGAGGGCCAAATTGTCATTGTTTGGGATGGTAGGGACCATCGTCAATTGCCGAATTATCCTGAACAGTTGAGCCGGGCGTGAATCTGCAGACGCTATCAAGGAGGCATAATGAACTTTTTTCGCCTCCTTGACAGCATGCTCATAAGCTTCCATGAAGAGCTTATAAGCTGATGTCGATGGTCCATCACAGAGCTTCCTCCACATGCACTCTAGCCGTCTCTTCTCCCGCTTCATAGATCTAAGGGCCTCTGTATACCAAGGGGAACAGGATTTGCGGGATTTGAGAGGGCGTTTAGGGGAGATCTCGTCGAGAGCGGAGGACAACACATGGTTCCAGGTGGTAACCAGCTCACCGAGTGAGTCGCTGGCAGGCTCCAGATCCCTCAAGGCGTTCAGGAACCTAGTTGGTTCCATAGGTCCCTTCGGGTGAACCCAGATTGGTTCGGCACCTTTACCGGGGCGTTGCTCAACCTGGACTCCTAGAGCACAGTGGTCCGACCATGGCACCTCTGTAACAGAGGTGACGGACACTTGGACACCTGCATAGAAGATCAGATCGAGAGTGTGACCGGCCCGATGTGTGGGGCCTGACTTGCAAAGGGAGAGGCCCAGTGCCGCCATGGTCGACACAAGGTCCCCTGCCGCAGATGGTGAAGAGGCTGTGTCGGCGTGGACATTGAAGTCCCCCAGCATCACAAGTCTAGGGAACCTCAATGCCCACTCCGCCAGTCTCGAGCAGCAGGGACAGGCTCCTCGCCGGTGCGCTAGGTGCACGGTACACCAGCAAGAAGGCTGTACTCTCCGGGGCACCCCACCTCAGGCCGACACTTTCAATCCCATCTGACTCCAAGGGACCGCTCTAAGGTGTAATAAGTCACGGGTGAGGATCGCCACCCCCCCGCCTCCCAGTCCTATTCTGGTGAGTAAGCGCGTAGCCAGGAGGTGTTAGCTCTTGGAGACAGGTCATTGACAGGTCTATTTCATTTCATGTGGATTTGAGAGGTCCTCAGTTCACAGGTGTATTTATTTATTTACTTTGCTTCTAGACCACTTCTCTCAGCCCGAAGGCGACTCGAGGCAGTGTACAAATGGCAAAACTGTCCAAGACAAACATATCAACAATTATCAACACAATTCCATCATATACAAATTAGCACTTAACATTAACATTATAAACACAATATCAGCATCTCATTATTAAATCGGTTTCCATTAGGTATATCCATTGCGCCTCCTTGCCAGATCTTAGTGGATTTTTGACTGCTCCACTAGCCATGATCTACCAGAGCCAAGGACAGAAATGGGATAGTCTGTGTGTGCGGGTGCGGATCAAGGAGATTTGAGATTCCTGGAATGGAAAAGGAAAACTACATCACATGCATTGCTGGCAGAGCTGTTTCCCTTCTTACCGGTACTATGAAGAAGGTTAAAAGGAGAAAGGAAAATATGAAAAGCCTTGCTGCCCTCCTTTCACTATGGATCTGGCTAATACAAGTGGGCAACTTGGGTGGGTCCATAGACCTCCTTGGACACCATGGGACTATAGTCTGTCCATGTTGGCAGCAAAAACTGAACTCAGAACTCCTATCTATCTATCTATCTATCTATCTTTGTGTGTGTGTGTGTGTGTGTGTGTGTGTGTGAGAGAGAGAGAGAGATAGAGAGATCTTCTCAAGCCAACACATGGCAAGGACTTGTGCATGCCTCTTCTTTCCATATCAAATATACATCTTATGTTATCTTTTGCTGGCACTGAGTCCTCCAGATGCCACCAAAATGGGTTTTCTATGGTCCAAAGATTGTATATATAGTATTTCCATCTCCTGCATAGGAAGCACATCTTTCCCTCCCATGGGCTCATCCCTGTTTCAGTGTCGATGCAATTGCTCTGTAAGCCATGAAGAAATAATCTATGGTTGGCCCTCAACATTTGTATGTTTGACTTTGAGGATTTGAATTGTCATGAATTAACATGTTCTCTCTAGGAATCTGTAGGTCCTCCAGTGTGACTTCCATGTGCAGAAGTTGACCATACAGTCATGCTGGAGAACAGAATAATTCCTGGAAAAGTAGTCTCTCGAGTTTAAAAATAGCTTTCTACTTTGACTGAGGTCATTTGTCCCCAACCCAGGTTGGGCTGAAAACAGTATTTTCTCCGCTGATTAGGAATATCACAGATCTCTGCAATATCATGAGTGGAATAAGGATCTACTATCTCTCAAGCTATAATTCTGCATATCTGCTGCGCCACATTGGTCAATATGAACCCCCCTTGCAGGAAGATTCCAGAATTCTTGGAGAAGCTGAACCGCTGTTTGATGACAGTTCAACATGTCCTTGTTCTTCACAAGAAACCAAGACTATTTCTTCCCTGATCCTCTCTCCCTTTCTCCCACCTCATTTAACAATGAGCTCTGGAGAAATCAGAATCATGGGAACTTGGTGGTAATGGTATTGCCCAATCAACATCTAATCAACATCTCTGGGATAGAAATTGTAAATTAGAATGCCACTTATGCAAGCAACATTTATGCAAGGAAGGTTGCTTTTTAGACTGCGACTGCTACGCTCAACTGAATATCTAGGCAGTGTTTCTGGTATGATTTCAGCAACAGTTTTAACGGTATGCTCCGTGCTCACAAGGTGACAGGAACATCCTTTGTTTCTGAGGACTGGAAGATCCCAAATGAAGTCGTTTCAACAGGAGGGCCTCTCCTGGCCCTGATCCAGTTGCTGTCATTTGCAACAACTCATCATTTTGCTGGAGCAGAACAGGGAGTGTATTTTAATCTGCAGCAAATGCTACATCTGCTCAGTTGTACATCACAATCTGGGTGAGGATCTACACCAGGGACAGAGAAAAGGTGGCATTTTGAATGTTGTTAAAATGCAACTCCCATCAGCATAGGTGTGGAAAGATGGCATATGTAGTCCATGAGCTGCTACGTACAGAGCTGCACACTCCCCACTGTCAATTTCAAAACAAATTCATACCCCCAGCAACTGCATCTGCAGACTGATCAGGGGTTTCTACTGTGCAAATACTGTATTTAATTGATTCTAAGTTACCACTGACTGTGTTGTTGAAGGCTTTCGTGCCAGAATCATTGTCACAACCTCTGAGGATGCCTGCCATAGATGTGGGTGAAACGTCAGGAGAGAATGCTTCTGGAACATGGCCATACAGCCCAGAAAAGTCACAGCAACACAATACCATTGATTGTAAGTCACACACAAATTTCAGTACCACCAATAGAAAAAAGATACACACACTCGATTCTAAGATGCACTCTGTTTTAGAGATGTTTAAATGGGAAAAGTGTGTCTTGGAATCTAGAAAATACCATCATTCTCTGATTTTGTTGTCAGATGAGGACCTGGGAGTTCATTTTCTGTTCAGTTATGAATTGCAGTGAATGAACTCAGGCCTCCAACGTTGCGATGATTCACTTTACTAAATCTGACTCACTTCACGGGCTTGTACACTTTGGTGGTAAAATGGGATACATAATAAAAAACAGAAACAGAAACAGAAATAAACACATCTCTATTAGGGCTGGTTGATCAGGGGGGAAAATGGTTCAAAACTCAGTTCGGATGTATCTGATAGACTTCTGGGTGCTGACGCAATTTGTATCTGATAGACTTCAAAGAAGTTTTCAGCGGGTTTTTTGGAAATTGATTTGGATGTACTTCCGAACTTTGTAATGGCTTCCTTAATGGTTGACATGCATTTAACCCACTTTGGAGTGGATTGGTTTCCCTCAGCGTTGGACCTAACGCAGAGGAAGCCAATCCGCTCCAAATTGGGTGTTTTGACCCACTTCAGAGCGGATTGGCCTCCCTCCGCTACACCTAATGCAGGGGAAGCCAATCTGCCCCAAACTGGTTGTTTTGACCCACTTCAGAGTGGATTGGCTTCCCTCAGCATTGGATCTAACGCAGGGGAAGCCAATCCGCTCCAAAGTGGGTGTTTTGACCCAGTTTGGAGCAGATTGGCTTCCCCTGCATTAGGTGTAGTGGAAGAAAGCCAATCCACTCCAAAGTGGGTTAAAACACCCACTTTGGAGCGGATTGGCTTTCCTTCGTGTTCGACCTAAGGCGCCCTTCAGATCTGGGAGAAGGCATGGGCTTGGAAGCCCATGCCTTCTCCCTGATCTGAAGGGCGCCTTTCAATTCCAGAGGAAAGGCATGGGCTTGGAAGCCCATGTCTTTCCTCCAGATCTTAAAGGCATATTTCCTCTGGATCCGAAGATCTGGAAGGTGCCGTTCAGACCCGGGGGGAAGGCATGGGCTTCCGCATGGAAGGGAAGGCCAGGGAAGGGAAAACCCTTTCCGAAAATGGCAATTTCCCTTCTGAAAACTGCAGAGGTGGCTTCACATTCGGTAATTTACTTCCGGGTTACTTTAAGCGCTTCATAAATGGTTCAAACATGAATTTAATCCGAATTCATTCTGAGTTCCGAGGACATCCGATGAAATGGACCAGGCCTAACCTCTATGGATTTACCAAGGGGATAGTATAAGTATTATAGAACTGACACACTTTCATCACATTGGCATTGACGTTGTGCAACTCCTGATGGCATACTAACTTCAGAGGTCACAAAAATACACATGACATTTTAAGCATCATATAAATGAACTAGATCACAGCCACAATAATTCTTTCTTTTTTTCAAATCCTTTTGCTTTTTCTTTGGTTTTGTTTTTGAAAAAGATGTCTGACCAGAGAATGGTTCCTTGATGCACATACACTGAAAGAACTACCCGTCTCTATTCTGAAGAAAGAGCAAGTCCATATGTAAGAATGTATTCCAGTCATCTTTTAATCTGTCCAAAATGAGTTTCTAATTGCTATCATACAGTCCTTAGTCCAGGTATGGATAAGCTTTGGCCCTCCAGGTGTTTTGGATGTCAACTCCTACAATTCCTAACAGTCTGCCTGCTGTTAGGAATTGTGGTAGTTGATGTCCAAACACTTGGAGGGCTGAAGTTTGCCCATCCCTGCCTTAGTCTGACACCATTTTAACTGCCATAGCTCAATGCGCTTGAATCTTGGGAGTTATAGTTTTACAAGGTCTTTAGCCTTCTCTGCCAAAAGGTGCTGGTGCCTCTGTAAACCACATCTCTCATGATTCTGCCGCATTGAGCCATGGCAGTTAAAGTGGTGTCAAACAACATTAATTCTACAATGGAGATGCGCCCACTGATATTGGGACTGAAACCAGTCTGGCCTTCTGGATGCTTTGGATGTCATCTCCTGAGAAACTCAGCATGTTCAAAAGTAAAGGATTATGGGTGTGTTATAGTCCAAAACACAGTGGTGCAACTATAACTCTGGAGATCAGGTTTCAATTCCCCATTCAGCTATGGAAACTCATTGATTAACTTTGGGTGAATCACACACTCTCAGCCTCATGATAGGCTCACTTTAAGATTGCTGTAAACCAGAAATTACTTTTTCTTTTCATGTCAGGAGCAACTTGAGAAACTGCAAGTCGCTTCTGTTGTGAGAGAATTGGCAGTCTGCAAGGACATTGCCCAAGGGATACCTGGATGTTTTGCCATCCTGTGGGAGGCTTCTCTCATGTCCTCACATAAGAAGCTGGAAGTGACATATGGGAACTCACTCCACTCCTTGGATTCGAACCGCTGTTGGTCAGCAGACCTGCCGGCACAAGGATTTAACCCATTGCACTACTGGGGGCTCCTTGAAGGCACACAACAACAAAGTCCAAGACACTTGGATTACCAAAGATTTTCCCTCCCCCTGTCTCATTGACAACACCTGAAACAGGTACACCTGTAACTCTGAATGTAAGTCACCACACCTTATAATTAACTTCCACCCAAGTCCTTTGCGCAGGCCTTACAAACTCACAATGCACCTCAGCACTCCAAAGGGTGCATTTATATTGTGGAATCCACACAGCTTGATACCACTTCAGCTGCCATGGCTCAACGATAAGCCATCATGTGTGTTATAGTTTCCAAAGGCACCTTCTCATCTCTTTGGCAGAGAAAATTAAAGACTTTGTAAAACTCCATCTCCCAGGATCCCAGCACACTGAGCCTTTTCCCCCTCAGCTGCTTCAGCGGTTGAGGGGGAAAAGGAAGGGGCCTGAGGCTGTTAGGAATTGCCAGAGTTGAAGTCCAAAACACCTGGAGGACTGAAGTTTGCCCATGCCTAGTCTAGATGTATCCAAAGGCATCCTTTCTGCTTCCTGGACCTCATATTCGATGGTTTACTTCCCAGTCTCCTAATACAGCAACACTACCTCTCCAAATACAGCAACACTACCTGAGAAGCAACACTATCTCTCTGCTTAGAAATTGAAACCCTGCAGCTTGCACCTACTTTTACTGGCACTGAAGAGTTCTGGGAGAACTCTGTATATGTATCTGTGCACAACTTATGGCAACCGCACACATTTCTCAAGGTTTCCTGAGACAGAGATGTAGTGTTGCCAGTTCCTTTTTCTGAAATATAGCCTGTAACAGTGCCTCGGTAGCGCAGTGCTGAGCTGCTGAACTTGCTGTCCGAAAGGTTGCAGGTTTAAATCCGGGGAGCGGGGTGAGCTCCCACTGTTAGCCCCAGCTTCTGCCAACCTAGCAGTTTGAAAACATGCAAATGTGAGTGGTTCAATAGGTACCGCTCTGGTGGGAAGTAACAGCACTCCATGCAGTCATGCTGGCCTTGGAGGTGTCTACAGACAACACTGGCTCTTTGGCTTAGAAATGGAGATGAGCACTACCTCCCAGAGCTGGACACAACTAGACATAATTTTCGAAATATATTACTGCAGTTAATAGGTGTCCTGGTTGAAAACGTCAGGGGAAAACCTTTACCTGAGGCTCAAGATTCACTGTAGGTCTCCCATCCAAATCCCACCTGGGGCTGATCTTGCTTAGCTTCCAAGGTCCTCCTTTGGCCAAATCCTCTTAAAAGGCAGCACCACCCGACTCCCTTTCTCCTGGAAGCCAGGACTTTCCAAAATAAGTAAGTACATCAATCAATACAAAAGATAATAGCCTCCATACCTTGCTTGCATACAGTAAGTAACCCGAGCGCTTCCTGAATTAGAATCCCTGGGATTTCCTCCCAGTTGTTGCTGTGCGCCTTCCAGTTTTCCTGGCAAGAGGAGGTTTGCCAAGGAAGCCGAGAGGGTGTGACCCCCCCCCCCCTAGGTCTCCGTGGCTGAGCTGGGCATCAAACCCAGCCCTAACCCAAAGCTCAGACCCTTTCTCCCCTCCAGGAAAGGACAAGAGCGCCTCACCTTCCAGAGTCGGCTTCTGGCTCAGCGAGAGAGAGGTCCTCCTGCCTTTGGTCCATACCCCAATCCAGGCTCAGAAGTTACATCCTTCCCATCGCGTTTGGCTTCTCCAGTTCCAACTTCTCAGCCGAGAAGAAGAAAGAGGAGGAGGGAGGGAGGGGAGAGGAGGACGAAGGGGAGGCAGCCTGCTTCCCTCCGCGTCTCTCCGCTTTGGAGCGGGAAGGAAGAAAGAAGGAAGGAAAGGAAGAGAGATGCACAGAGACTCTTCTCGCCGTCTGATGCCAACCTGATGCCCAAGCGCCAGTCCCGAGCCTTGTGTGCCAAGGAAGGCACTGAGTCAGTCCATCGTTTCCCTCTTTGGTCGCTGTGTGTGTAGACAGACCAGAGGCGAGGAAAGAGCCTCGGAGTGTTTTTATAGAATGACCAGGGAGTTGAGATGTCTGGAAAGGAGGCACCAGGGGGCAGCACTTGCCAAGGGATATGCCCCAGCCAGCAGCACAGGGAGACCAGCCCGTCAGTCAGCGTGATGGGAAACTGAGGCCAAGGATGCTGATGATGCCGCCGGCATATGGGCCAACCTAGGGGTTGCTCGAGTGCAAGTCCAATGGCCCACCGCTGTAGGTGAGGGATCACAAACAGCTTTGCAAGCAGAAGGACCCAGGTTCAGTATGGGGCAATTGGAAGGAACAGATCCTTGACTGAAGAAGAGCTTGTACAGCTGCTGCCAGGCAGTGTAGTCAAAGCAGATCTATCCCATGAGGAGGGGATTCCTGTATTGCTTCTCTTTGCTCTCCTACCATTCCCCAGGAAACACTAAGCACTAAGGTGACTGAAGCAAGCTCCATTAAAATCCATTTATCATAGGGGTGCTAGGATACCAATATGTGTAGAATGTGAAATATATTCCACAGTCTTTATTTTATTTTATTTTTGTTGGGGGGAGGGCATGTATGCATCCTGAGATGAGAAACAAAACACACGCTTACACAGAGAAGATATCTTGACATGTTAGAGAGAGAAACAAAACACACACAAGATATCTTGATATGTTAGAGAAACATAGCAAGTGTGTTTATGCATGTGTGCATACAGTATATGCATGTATAGAGAGGGATATTGGAGAAGATATCCTGACATGTTAGAGAAACAAAACGTGTGTGTGTGTGTGTGTGTGTTGTTTCGTTCTCTAACATATCAGGACATATACTGTATAACATTTCTCTATATAGAGAGAAGATATCCTGGTATGGTAGAGAGAGAAACAAAACACACACACACACACACACACACACAGAAGGTATCTTGATATGTTAGAGAGAGAAACAAAACAAGTGTGTGTGTGTTCCTTTCTCTGACATATCAGGACACATATAACATCTCTAGAAAGAGAGAGAGAGAGAGAGAGAGAGAAGATATCCTGATATGATAGAAACAATACACACACACATGTGTGTGTGCGTCTTTTGTTGTTTTCTATAACTTATCAGGACATATATAACATATCTATAGAGAGAAAGAAGATATCCTGATGTGGTAGAGAGAAAAACAAAACAAGTGTGTGTGTGTATGAGAGACAGATTAGAGAAGATATCATGATATGTTAGAGAAACAAAGTGTGTGTGTGTTTTGTTCCTTTTGCTAACATATCAGGACATCTATAAGATATATATATAGAGAGAAAGAAGATATCCTTATATGGTAGAGAGAGAAACAAAACAAGTGTGTGTGTGTGTGTGTATAGAGAGAGAGAGAGAGAGAGAGAGAGAGAGGGAGGAGGGAGGGAGGGAGGGAGGGAGGGAGGGAGGGAGGGAGAGAGATTAGAGAAGATATCCTGATATGAGAAATAAAATGTGTGTGTTTTGTTTCCCTCTCTAACATATCAGGACAGATATAACACACACACACACACATGCACACACATATAGAGAGAAGATATCTTGATATGTTCGCAAGAGAAACCAAACACACATGCACACAAATATATATAAATATAACAGGACTGCAGAAGCAGTCAGAAAGTGCTGGCGGGCATATATTACTAACTGGATTAATAACTTAGGTATCTAAAACCCCACACAGGCACACATGCTCCCTCCCCTCCCCTCCCCAAAGTAAGACAGTTAAATATCAAACAGCCTAACTTTACCTAGTGGTGTATGATGACTTTCATGCCAGTGGAGTGGCAAACCTACTCCTAGGGTGCATTGACAGCTTAGTGAAGCACTATTTGGAAAAGAAGGGTAAAACTACAACTCCCAGGATTCCATAGTACTGAGCATTGGCAGTTGAAGTAGAGTCAACTGCATTAATCCCACAGTGCACTAACAATAATTTGAAGATGTCTTACTCTTCCCTTCCACTCCCTTATGTACATTGTGGAAAGTGTGTGTGTGTATACATACATACAAAACAAAACATAGTGTAGATGCACTCCAGGTTTTAGTCCAAACTTCAACCAAATACATTCAGCACCTTGGCTAGGAAGCCAGTGCGGTGTAGTGGCTTGAGTGCTGGTCTACAACTCTGGAAGCCAGGGATCAAATCTCGACTCGGCCATGCCAACTCACTGGATGAGCTTGGGCAACTCACACTCACTCAATCTCAGAGGAAGGCAAAAGCAAACACCCTTTGAACAAATCTTTCCTAGGTTTGTCTTAGGGTCTCTATAAGTAGAAAGAACTTGAAGGGACGTAGTCTTTACTTTCCTGCCAAGAACTGGAGTGAATTATTCACCCCACTGACAAGGAAGCTACTTGAAGCCACTGACTTCAACATTGTTTCCCAATGTTAATGGCAATGGTCTGCCTTAGTCTGAGGTAAGCAAAGAAAGAAATCTTTCTATAATGTCACATCCTACTCAATTTGTCCTCAACATACCACCCAACTAGGGAACACATCTAAATGTCTCAGTTGCATAAAATTTCTGTTGAAGGGGAAAATAATCTACTGGCACCATTATCATTTAAAGTATTGTTCCTCTCCAGGGAAAAATGTAAAAATATAGTGTAATTTTGGGGCAATTTTCATTTAACTGCTCACTATCTTGGAAGCCAGCCTATAAACATTTTAAATAATTGAATACATAACTCTATTTGTCTATAAAATATGCTGTTCTTAATATGACACTCCCCATTTCTCTGGATTCATTAAATCAAGATCTGAAAATACAAGGTAGATGTGGGTGTTTCATCTTTTCTTTCTAAAGCTTTCCATTTGTTTCTTCCCCTGTTTCCTTGCATTCACTCTTCTGGTGTACTGCTGGGGAAAATAATATACATTGACTATAATTTATGCTTGACTTTAAAAACGCTCTCCTTCATTTTCTGTCTTACTTTATGGCACTGTTCATAAAAACAAACCAGATTTGACAGTATTCACAGCAGCAGGTACAGAAGTTGCATTTTGAACGGTCATCTTGAGACTGGACTACTGTAACGCCCTTTACATTGGCCTTCCTTTGTCGGTCATCCAGAAGCTTAAACTGGTGCAGAATGCTGCAGCGAGACTCCTGGCCGGAGTGCTGGCCAGGGCCCACATCGCTCCAATCCTGCAGAAACTGCACTGGTTGCCAATCGAGCACCGGATCATCTTCAAAGTGCTGGTCCTGACCTTTAAGGCCTTGCATGGTCTGGGGCCGGTGTACCTGAGGGACCATCTACTGCCATATGTTCCCCAGAGTTCTCTTCGATCTGAGGCCCACAACCTCCTGCAGATCCCTTCCCTACGTACCATTCATTTATCATCAACGCGATAGAGGGCCTTCTCTGTTGTGGCACCAAGCCTATGGAATGCCCTGCCGCCGGACGCCCAAGCAACCTGCAAATTGCCGGCCTTCCGGAAAGCCTGTAAAACTGTGCTCTTTAGACAGGCTTTTGGCCTCTAATTCTTGGTTGGTAGATTAATACTGTTTTAGAGGGATTACTGGGAAATGGGATTTTATCTTGTCATTCACTGTTTTATTGTGGTGATTTTATGTGCTGTAAACTGCCCTGAGCCATCTCGGAAAGGACGGTATACAAATTGAAATTATAAATAAATAATAAACAAATAAGATAGCAAGGCTGAGCTTTTGACTCAGTTTCATTTTTACATTGGCTCAACAATTGCCAAATACTATTTTCTAATTTCAAAATATGTGGGACCACACTTTCCATACTAATGCAGTGTACTCTGATTATCCTCTGTGCAAGGATGATAACAAAAGCTGAGAAACACTTAAAAGTTACCCAACAACTCAGTTTCTAAAAGAGTTCATGTAATTTCTACTCTGTCATAAAACCTGTCTCTACCAACCATTGGGGAAGCAGTAGGCATCATTTCTATTCAGTAATTGCATCATTTCTATTCAGGAACTTGAGTTTAACTGTTTGATTTCCTTGTTCTTAAAGGTAGAAATTCAAAATTATGTTGCTCTACAGATCATATGCTGTCAGCAAACAGAATTGCAGAAACAAAAGTAAACACATTGAGCACATTGGTCAGATTTAGGAAATCAGGTGAGTGATAACACACATCTTTTGCCCACAGACAGGTTCACTAGAGTTGATCCCAAGTTTATTTCAGAGGAAAGATCCCTATCTGAAAATCTGTCCAGTTAATTCCAGAAAATGTAGGTGACACTGTCCTAAATCTCCCAATGGCACTACTTGGTCTAAAGTAGTTTCCAACAAAGGAATCAAGATGGGTAGGGACTGGAAAGGTGACCCTTTCATTACTCCAGCTCCTACTGATTTATTTATTTATTTTGTGTCAAAAGCATTGCATAAATAAGTATAAAACTGATAAAACTAGAAGGAGCACAAGTGGGTAAATAGTTTTTGACCAAAAATGGGTGACAGTGACTACATTGTCTATAGCTTTAAACAATTCTTCCTCTGTGCATGAGGCAGAGCATTGTGGACAAGCATATAGATGCAGAGTTGTCTGTTCTGCTCCACAGTCACTCAAGGTGGAGGATTCTTCTAGTAGTTCCATTTTGCCAGGTTGTCTTTTGATCTGCTAACTCCACTTCTGAGTCTGTTCAGGAACTTCCAAGTTGCCCGTTCTTGGTTTGCTGCTGGAGGCAGACCCTCATGGGGAGTCATCCATTTGGGATTTCCTGGTTTAGCTGCCCAGAGGGATATTCTTGTTGTTGCTGGGGGAACAATGAGAAGACTGGTGGTTCTCATGAAGCTTTTCCTTGATTTGGGCCTATTGGGAGGAGGCTGATAGCCATGCAGTGGATGGCTTTCACAGTGTTCAACCTTATTTCTCTCTCAGTTAACAGCAACTTCCCATCACACATCAGGGGTGGCAATGCCAGCTAGCTTGTAGAGTTTATCAACAGGTGTAGGTTTGAGACATCCTGTGATGATTCTGTATGTTTCATTCAGTGCTATATTCACCTGCTTCGCGTGAACAGACTTGTGCCAAACAGGACAGGCATACTTAGCAATTGAGTAAGACAAGGCCAGTGGTGATGTTCTTATTAATTTTGGGCCTGCACCCCATATGCTACCAGTAAGTTTCTACAGGATGTTATTGCTTGCAGCTACTTTCGATTTTGTGTTCATACAGCATTTCCTAAAGGTTAGTGTTCGATCTAAGGTGACACCGAGATATTTAGGACAGAAACTTCGATTGATGAGAGCTCATAAATTACATTCAAAAAGCAGAAAGAGTAAAAGTGTGATTGTGCCAATGTTGGCAAGAGCGTCGGCATACACAACCTTGTGTGTTTTATCCAGCAATACATTCTGCTATTGTTTAAAATAAAGATTTATCTCTGGTCAATGTGTTCAGGGTTTCAGCTTTGTTTGTAAATGACTTCATATAGTGGGGGGAGTTATGGGACAATCTGGTGTTACTCCATGCAGTTACGGCTCTTAATGCAGTCATGCCAGCCACATGACCTTGGAAGTGTCTACGGACAATGCCGGCTCTTCATCTTAGAAATGGAAATGAGCACCACTACCCAGAGTTGGACACGACTAGACTTAATGTCAAGGAGAAACATTTAACTTTACCTTTAGGTGTTACTAGGATCCAAGTCCTATTGGCCGCGGTGCCTATGACTGATTGGAGATGTAGCACAAAAGTGCCCACTAGGCTACAGTTTCCTTAAGGATAAAACATGAAAATATAATAGGGCTACAAATTATGTACCCCAATGCCATATTTCCAAAACCCACAACAAAACAACAAATCATGCCTATATTTTGAGCTCCTTTTTAAATAAAAGGGAGAAATATACCTATCTAAAGTATAGTTATCCTATGAAAGTTTCCGTGTTTTACCCTCTTTTTAAAAAATAGCCTTGAGATTCCTAGAGCTTGACCACCTCTCAAAGATAGGACAAATATAAGTTGCCCATTTTGTTCAATGATGCTGAAAATAATTCTTTTAAAACTCTGAAATACATCAATGCTGCTGGTGCTCAACATTAAGGGCTTGACATGTGCTTCTGTAGCACCTCTTGTTAGCTACTTTCTCCTCTTAAAGGTCTTGCACTGATATGGCAAAAAGTATGACCACATTATTATTCCTTGATGAAAGTCTGCTGGAGGATTGCTCATACAGAGTGTTCTTATTTGCGATACGATGAGGACTGTGGCTTTCACCCAAAGGCCAGCCCAGCTGAGAGGTCTCTCTAGTTCTGCATTCAGAGAGCATTTCTCTGGTTCTTGTGGTGGTCTCAGCTACCATCAATTGGATTGACGGCTGCAGATTATGCATCAAAGCAGGCATGGGCAACTTTGGTCCTCCAGGTGTTTTGAACTCCAACTCCCACAATTCCTAACAACCTACTGGATATTAGGAATTGTGGTAGTTGGAGCCCAAAACTCCTGGAGGGCCGAAGTTTGCCCAAGCTTGCGCCACAGTGTTCTAAAAAGTCAGTTCCTTTTTCATTGCACATCACACAGCAGCGCCTTTGGCATCATTCCTGGTAGGAGGAATGGTGCATGCTGAGAAATCTCTGCTTTGCAGCTCTATTTTTTTTTCTAGGGAAGGAAAGTCAACCTGCTGGAGATGCAAGTTAATTGATAGACATTTATCTGGTTAATAAAGGAAGTGGTTATAAAGCTTTCAAATTTTCATTCTTCTGAACAGAGAATCAAAGGAGAAAACTCCATGTGTCAAGATAACTTTCTAATCCGAGCCCAATGGTTTTCTTCTTACTACAACCATATGTAAACTATAGCGGGGATTTTTTTAAAAAATGTATGGAATTAGGAGTTTAAAAAAATGTTAACCACTTTGTTGTTTCAACTACAGTAGAAATGTAGAATCAATGGGACTTACACAATATTAGGATCATAGAATCAGAGTTGGAAGAGACCTCATGGGCCATCCAGTCCAACCCCCTGCCAAGAAGCAGGAAAATCACATTCAAAGCACCCCCGAAAGATGACCATCCAGCTTCTGCTTAAAAGCTTCCTAGAAGGAGCCTCCACCATACTCCGGGGCAGAGAGTTCCACTGCTGAGCAGTTCTCACAGTCAGGTAGTTCTTCTTGATGTTCAGGTGGAATCTCCCTTCCTGTAGTTTGAAGACATTGTTCTGCATCCTAGTCTCCAGGGCATATTGACTCACCATGTTCCTATTGCGTCAATGTGTCTCTGCTAGTTGAGACTGCCAAATAGAATTGGGCTCAAAATGCCATTAATTGTATTAAAATTGCACTTTAAATAATTAAGCACATTCTCAGCATATGCAATTTTCCCATTGTTGTGATGAGGGTGCAGCTATGGGCAGAGAATAGACTGAGAGTAAACAAATGTAACATGTTCTCTAATCATATTTGAAATATTGAACAAACTTACAAATATTTGGGTTTTCTCTCTCTTTCTCTTCAGATTTTGATCTACTCTTACACTCATTTACTTAGGAATCAGATTTGTAGATCTAATTTGGAATGTGGGTGAATGAGAGTTTGCTTGATCTGATTTTGCCAATCCAAGATTCAATTAACATTTCAATAATAACAAAGTTTTTATCTGCCCCGTTTTCTTTACCAAGTCTGTTTATTCCTATTCAGCAAGTCATTCTTTAAAGCCCTGATATTTTGGTCTGCTAAGCTTTTCGAGGTGCATTCAGATGGATCAATAATTCCATTAAACACAAGATAATTCTGTTTCTGAATTTCATTCCATTTAGCAGTTATTCCCACTACACTCCCACATTCAAAATGTTATCAGTGGGTCTGCTCAAAAGTATCGAAGGATCTGAGGCAGTTAATGCAGAAATGGGAATGTACTCCTGTATCACTATAGATAAAATATAGATCATCCCCTGCTCTAAAAGTTTTGAATAGGTCTGGTAATTCATGAGAAATCTTGAGGTGAGTCTACTGGTAAATCTACTGGTAAATCCACAGCCATTTCACAGTAAGATGCTCTGGAGTGGCCCTGAAGGTAGCGACAAGTGTCCTTTTAAAGCCACTCCTGTTGGCAACCACATGGTCCTGCCACTCTAAGACTGTATCAGTCCAGCTGCACCATCACCTCACCTTCTGTGTCATTTTCACTACTATCAGCCACTCATAGAGCTCTGTGCAAGTTGCTGGCAGTCATGAACTTCTCATTCTGACATCAGCAGAGATACCCAAGTGATCAGGAAGGAGGAGATCATGTGGGCATCTCTGTTGATGTGAGAACAGGGCATCTGCAATTGCCAGGATCTTGTATAGAGCTCTGTGGCCAGTTGGGAGCATTGGCATCAGGAACACAGGCACAAACCATTTCCTTTTCCTTGCACTGAGGAAAACAGAGAAACATTGATGGTGGTGTTCTCACATGTGGACAGCAAACTATTCTGAATCAGACTTGATCCTGGTGTCCACACTTTTCCAAAGCCACACGATACCCTGAAGTTTCAAGTGAACTAAAGAGCCTGCCCAATTTTGCCTCAAGCTGGGCAAAGCTGGTTTAGCCTGACATGACCTTTCATGCTCTTCAGAAGTGGAGGAATGCCATGAAGATAGCCAGGAGACAACTTGGGGTGAGGTAAGACTGGGTTTTCATGTCCATGTAGGCTCACCCTTGGACAAAAGGTACATCAGATGGATATTATATATATATTTAAAACCCTGATAAGTACAGATACAACTCCTGCCAAACCAAAAGATTTTTGGGCACTTTGGCGGACAGTTCCTTGCTCACCTGTCCTGCAGATTTTAACTTGCACTCTCGTCTACAATATATGATAACTGCAGCAGGAATCAATTTTGCTCACAGATTGAAGGAACCAATTATCCCAGTGTAAGAAGAATACCTGACAAAGAATTACAAACTAGCTAGGGTGGATTAAAGAGAAACCTTTGATCAACTTCAAGAAATATCAGAACGTTTACTTTTTCAGAACAGCGATAGGGCCACTTGTCAATTCACAAGTGTAGGATTTATGAATTACAAGAGAGTTACCAAAAGTAGAAGTGTGGTCATATAGTATTATCTGGGTGTAGAATAATAAGGGATAAAAGCCAACAGATTGTGAGAGCAAGTTTTGTAGAATTGTACCCAGTAATAAATGAAATATTATTTCATTTATTACTAAAATGTTTGTGTTCATGTCTAGGTAGATACATGATTTGTTGGTTTGTTTCTGACTCAGTTTTGTACTTTGCAGTGGCTGTTAGTGACCTGTGTAGCTTTAGCATTATCTATATATATAAAAAGAGAGTGGTCGTGCAATGGGGCAAATAGGCAGCAAAACTATAAACCCAGAAGCACGAACACAACCGAACACATTCCAACATACCACGAGGTACCTACAGGGCCCAAAAAACCCGCCCTAGATACCTCGCAAGACCCCCAAACATGACCCCCAAAAACCGCCATTGAAACCAAGCGTAGCGGCACTTACTTTAAAAAAAGTCTTTATTAAATTTGAACACAGTAATTGAACGTACAAAACAAAGCATCACATCACATAGCGGCACTTACTGAATGCCAATGGCCTCCTTCCCCCATGAGGGGAGGGGGAAAGGCCTGATTCACAATGGAGGTGGCACAATCAGACCACCCCCCAACCCCAGCCCCTCGCCCTCAGCCCTCGCTCACCGCCGGTGGCCATCTCCGATACGGCGCGGTTGTTGCAATGGTGGTGGGCCGCCATGACTTTGCAACCTCCCAGCTGTGGCGGTGGCCGCGGTGACTGCGCCGCTGTGCCTGCCTCTTCCGTCGCCTCCTCAGCCTCCTTCGCCACCTCGAAGCCACTTCTCGCCCGATCCCAGCGGAGGTGGGAGGGAAGCTGCCCTTTTCCCGGGCACCTCTTTCTCCTCATTGCCCCGCCCTCCTCCCTTGATTGAAGGAAGGAGGGCAGGGAGAGGAGGAGAAAGAGGTGCCCGGGGAAAGGGCAGCTTCCCTCCTGCCTCTGCCGGGATCGGAAGACAACCCGCCAGAGCAAGGAAGGCCCTGGCGAGGAGGAGGAGGAGGAGGAGGCGGCGGAGGAGGAAAGAGCAGCGAGGGGGGGAGGATCACAGCCTCTGTGCATGGCTACAAACCTCCCCCCTCGCTGTTCTTTCCTCCTCCTCCTCCTCACCGGCTCTGTTGCCCCCAGGGCCTTCCTCGCTCCGGCGGGTTCTCTCCCGAACCTGTCGAAAGCGGGAGGCAAGCTGCCCTTTTCCCGGGCACCTCTTTCTCCTCTTCGCCCCGCCCTCCTTCCTTGATTGAAGGAAGGAGGGCGGAGACAGGATGAGAAAAAAACGGAAAGACCCCTTCCGCGCATGCACGCATGGTGGGACGGCACCTCTTGCTCCTCCTCGCCGTGTTCCGTTGCTGCCAGGGCCTTCCTCGCTGGAAGGAAGGAGGGCAAGGAGAGGAGGGGAAAGAGGTGGAGGCCGCAGCCCTTCCACGCCCCCACGCCCACCACAAACTCCAGCGGAGGCCTGCTCCACACGCCCTATGAGGAAGCCCTGGCGACGACAGCGCCAAAGAGGAGGAGGTGGAGAAGAAAAAAGTAAGGAGCAGGAAAGGAAATAAAAGAAGGATGGAAGGGGGGAAGAAAGGAAGAAAAAAGGAAGGAATGAGGGAAGGAGGAGAGAAAAAGAAAGAAAAAATAAGGATAGATGGAAGGAGGGAGAAGGAAAAGAAACCAGGAAGAAAGGAAAAAGCCACAGCGAAGCGTGGCCGGGTCAGCTAGTACATTATAAAACTCCTGCTTCTTTTGGGATTATTGTTCCTTTAGGTCAGCATTTCTCAACCTGGGGATCAGGACCCCTGGGTGGGGAGAATCATGAGGGGGTTTCAAAGGGTTCGCCAAAGACCATCAGAAAACATATATATCTGATGGTCTTAGGAACCTCTTTGGCAGAGAAGATTTCTCCGCCTGTCCTTTTAGAAAATAGATGGTGAATCCTCCAACCAAAATCCTCTGCTATGATTGGCCGGCCTCTCAGCCAAGAAGATACCTTTTGTCTGAGATTCCAAGGAGGGAGGGAAGAGCAGGCGTGCTATGGTCCAGCTCTCACATCTGTAGGTTACTATGGGGAAGACCATTGCTTTGACTATGTGGACCTTTGCTGCCAGTGTGATGTCTCTACTCTTCAGTATTTTATCGAGATTGGACATTGCTCTATTCCTGGCTGCAGTCTGCGCCTGCAGTAATCTTAGCACCTAGAAATACAAACTCTGTCACTGCCTCCATGTTTCCTCCCTCTATCTGCCAGTTATCCATCTGTCTGGTTGCCATAATCTTGGTTTTGTTGATGTTTAACTGCAACCCAGCTTTTGCACTTCCTTCTTTCACCTTGATTAGAAGGCTCCTCAGATCCTCCTCACTTTCGGCCATCAAAGTGGTATCATCTGTATATCTAAGTTGGTTAATGTTTCTTCCAGCAATTTTAACCTCAGCCTTTGATAGACTTATCAAAAGACATAATTTTTTTTACATTAACACACACACACACATACACACAGATGATGGGCAAGTCGCGCATACAATATATAGAGAAGGAACATCTAATCAATATAATGCTGATTGAATGAAGGGAGGAAATGGCACTTCAAGAGAGCTATTTGGCAAGAACATTGTTTCCTGAATCATCGCTAATGGAGGAATGGATAGCTATTGTTGCTGAGTTTGCTCAAATTGCCAAATTAACATGGGTTCTCAAGGATAAGACAACAGCATATTTTCTAAAAGAGAGACTTCTACTATCATCCCTTATGGCTCGGTTGTTGTCCTAACGGGCCAAGTCTTGCGCGCCATCAGATAACAGCAGCAACTGGCGGGCTTTGAACTGGAACCGCCTTTGAAGTGCCAGGACCCTTTTCCTGAACTTTGATATGTGGAGAGCCGGATGGTCATCCCTGAGGAAGGAGGGGCACAGCAGGGGGGGGGGGCAGGGAGGGCTCTTGAAGGGAACTTCGCGCGCGAAATCTTCAGTCTATCTTTGCCTACTTTGGATTAAGGACCTATTAAACCATTTTCCTTCAACTACACCTGGAGTGAGTTTGCTTTACTAGACCCCCCTTGCCGAAGCTTACATAAAGATAGACTCACCAACTTCTACGGCCGTGAAAGCCTTCCGACCGTAGCCACCTTCGTAAAGATGTCTCAAGCGGAGATGGACCCCCTCGATGACCAACTCCCCGAGGACTTGGGTGAGGCCGAGGGCGGGGAGGAAGACGGAGATGGAGACGAGACCGGAGCCCCTGCAGCAGCAGCTCAGGCGGAAGTTGCGGAGATGGGTGCGGAGGCGCCGCCGCTTCTCGCCTCCCCGGTGAAGGACGAGACCCGGAGTAAGATACCGGCGTGCCCCGGAGGCAGGAACCCAAACAGGGGAGGCGGCTTCCCCAGCACCGCCGAACTGCGACTGGAGGTGCAGGTGTTCCAGCTGACGGAGGCGGTGCAGAAGCTCCAGTCCCAGATGCAACTGCTAATGGCCAGGCCGGAGGAATTGCCGTGGGCCACGCCGGACGCGCGGCCCCGAGACAGGCCGTCGAGCCAGGCCATGGAGCGGCCTCCCAGGCCGTCAGGGAGAGTGACTTTCCGGAACAGCGGAGACAACTTCGTCCCGTCCAGAGGGACTTCCACCTTTAACCTGGGCCGGGCCGACCAGAGTCAAGAGGCGGTCGGGAGCCGGAGGGATCTAAAGGTAAAGTTCGACGGGGACCCCGCCAACTCTCCTACTTTATCACCAACGTGCAAAATTATATGCTGGACTATGGGGATTCATTCCCCTCGGAAGGGGCCAAGGTGCGGGCCGTGGGGGCCAATTTGAAAGAGGCCGCAGCCGACTGGCTGATACAGCTGACAGACACTCGAGCGCCGCAACTGAGGCGGCTAGACACCTTGCTGGAGGCCCTGCAAGCCCACTTTGGGGACCCCTTAGCAGGAGAGAAGGCCAAGGCCCAACTGAGGAAGATTTATCAAGGCCAGAGGTCCGTGTCGGAGTACGCCTTGAGTTTCCGAGCCCTAGCGGGGAAAATTCGAGGTTGGTCAGAAGCCACCATACTGGAGTGTTTCAAGGCAGGCCTAAGGCAGGACATTCTGGAGTGGGCGATGCACCGGGGGAACCCCGAGACCCTGGAGGACTGGATAGTCTCGGCAGGGAGAGTAGAGTGCGACAAGGAGCAGATGCCCAGACGCCACCGAGATGGTGGGAGAGCCCGGGGAGCAGGAACGGGGCCGTCTGGGAGAGCCGGACCAGCCCGGAGGGCGTCCCCACGAGCCCGGTCAGCCAGCCGGGAAGGCCAGAGGGGAAGGAAAGGAGCCTGCTTCTCGTGTGGCCGAGAGGGTCACCGGGCGGCCGATTGCCGCAAGAAGGCACCCTCCCCGAAGCCGGAGAAGGCGCCAGAGGCCAAGCCGGCCACCCCGGCCAAGGCCCCCGCCCGGGGGAAGGCCGCAGCGGTGGCGGAGATGGCGCGGGCGCCACGGACCCTCCGTGAGCCCGAGGAGCCGGAGACGGAGGAGAGCGACCCCGAATGGATGGCGGGAAACGACAACGATCTGCTGTAGACGCCCGGCGGCAGATCCAAACCCCTCCGGGCAGTGAGTCTGATCCTTTGGGATGCGACACGTACAAGCTTGATGTTAAAGTGTGGGGCCCCGGTGTGGCACAGCCTATAGAGACAGTCGCCATGCTAGACAGTGGGTGCACCCGATGCCTGATGTCCCCCAAGCTAGCGAAGCAGTTGGGGATAAAGCCCCAAGCGCTGATCGAACAGATCCTCTTCTCCCAACTAGATGGGTCCCCGGCAAATGGGAAGCCGGCCACCCACAGAACAGGGGAGATGAGAGTCCAGATGGGGTCCCACCGGAAAGACCTGAAGTTCGTAATTTCAGCAATGGCCCACCAGCCCATCATCCTAGGGGCCCCCTGGCTGCGCGCCCAGAACCCACAAGTCAACTGGAGGACGGGGGCCATAAAGTTCCGAGACGGGGAGGCCCGGGCAAGGATAGATGACCTTGAACAAACGGGAGCCCCGGCTCACGAGGGAGCTGGCGTGGGGGCAGCAGAGAGCCACCCTGGCGGGATCCCGCGAGAGTATGGAGACTTGGAGGAGGTCTTTAGCGAGCGGGAAAGTGACCAGCTACCCCCCACCGGAAGTGTGATTGTGCAATTGAAATTGAAGAGGGCGCCAAACTGCCCAGCCCGAAGCTGTACGCCCTGTCCGAGCCGGAAAGAAAGACACTGAGAGACTCTATCGAGAAAAACATGGAGAGAGGGTTTATTGAAAAATCTACAAGCCCGCTGGCAGCCCCCGTCCTGTTTCGCCCAAAGGCAGACGGCTCCCTGCGGCTGTGCGTGGACTACCGAGGCCTCAACGCCATCAGCACATCGAGCCCCTACCCGCTGCCCCTGATGTCCGAGATACTGGCCCAGCTGGGGGGAGCGCGGTTCTTCACCAAGCTGGACATCCGGGAGGCGTTCTACCGGATCAGGGTGAGGGATGAAGACTGCTGGAAGACGGCGTTCAACTGCCACCTAGGCCAGTACCAGTTCCGAGTCACCCCGTTCGGACTTAAAGGCGCTCCCAAAATATTCCAGCAGTTCATCAACGAAATCTTCAGGGACTTGCTGTACAAGGGAGTTCTAGTTTACTTAGATGACGTGCTGATCTACTCGGCGTCGGAGGCGGAGCACATTGAGCTGACCAGGGAGGTGCTACGGAGACTGCGGGAAAACCAGCTCTTCGTCAAACTTTCCAAATGTGAATTCCACCGGCAAGAACTGGACTATCTGGGGTACCGAATCTCTACGCGAGGCCTGGCCATGGACCCGGGTAAGGTGAACGACGTGCTCGCGTGGGAGGCGCCCCGAACCCGGCGGCAACTGCAGGGCTTCTTGGGATTTGCTAACTTCTATAGACAATTCATCCACAACTTTGCCAAGATAGCGCTGCCTTTGACTGAACTGTTAAAAACCAAGGGCTTGGGGGAGACAAAGAAAGCCAAGTCCCCTGGAGCTAAGCTTAGCTGGACCCCGCAGTGTCAGGAGGCGTTCGACAACCTCAAGCGGAGCTTCACCAGTCAGCCCCTGCTGATGCACCCCCAGCCAGGCCGGCCGTTTACCGTGCAGTGCGATGCTTCCGAAGCAGCCTACGGAGCGGTGCTCCTGCAACGGGATGAGGAGGGCACCTTACGCAGACAGAGAAGCGTTGGCACGTATGGGAAAAGGAGTCCTTCGCTGTGCGAGCCGCATTAAGCCACTGGAGACACTTCCTCGAGGGCACCGCTCTGCCCTTCGAGGTGTGGACTGACCACAAAAACCTACAGGCCCTGCAGTCCCCGCAAAGGCTCAACGCCAAGCAGCTAAGGTGGGCACAGTTCTTCAGCCGCTTCAACTTCGAGCTCAAGTACCTGCCCGGCCCGAAGAACGTGCTGGCCGACACGCTTTCCAGGATGCCTGAGGCCGACTACTCGGCGCCGGAAGAAATGGGGACGGTATTCACCAAGCGCCAGCTGGGCCTGGTGGCCCGCACCAGGGCAGCAGACAAGGCCCCCCCGCCGGCCATCCCGGGGACCCCCGAGCTACTGGCGGACTTGGCAGCGGCTTACGGGGCTGATCCCTGGCTCACGGAGCACCGTGAGGACCTGACCGAGGTGGGAGGGATCTGGTACTACAAGGACAAGTTGGATGTTCCCCAAGCCCAGAGGGCCCCGGTCCTGGCTCAGGCTCCACCTACCAGCAGGACAACTGGGCCGAACTGCTGGACGTGGCCGAATATAGCTACAATAACTCCGAGCACGCCTCGACGGGGGCCTCGCCGTTCCGGGTCGTCTCCGGCGCGACTTTCCCCCTTCCCGGCGCTGACTCCAGCAGCGGACCCAGCCGAGCCACCGACTGACTGGGGGGCCAAGGTGGCGGCCGCTTGGCCTCAGATACAGGCAGCGCTGCTTCACGCCCGGGACTCTTACAAGCTGCACGCCGATAAGAAGCGGGGGCCCCAGCCAGTCTACGCCGTGGGAGACCGTGTGTTCCTGTCCACTAAGCATCTCAAGTCCACTCAGCAGTCCCGCAAGTTTGCAAATAAGTTTGTAGGGCCCCTCCGCGTCGTGGAGGTTATTAACCCTGTGGCAATTAAGCTGGACCTCCCGCACACCTGGCGCAAGGTCCACCCAGTCTTCCACGTGAGCTTACTCAAAAAAGCTGTGTCCGACCGGAAGTGGTCCAAGCCCGAAAACGCTCCGGTGCCCATCATGGTGGGGCCCCACACCCACTTTGAGATCAGGGAAATCTTGGACTCGCGGCGCCTCAAGGGCCGCCTTAGCTACCTAGTTAAGTGGACTGCCAAAGACTTACACCCCGAATGGGTGCTAGGCCAACACGTGAGGGCCCCGAAACTGTTGAAGGCGTTTCACGCCGCCTTCCCGGCCAAACCTGGACCCTGATTTCTCCCTCCCCCTCTCTTTGTCTCTCCCTTGCAGGTCGCTCCTTCTCGGAGGGGGGCGCTATGTCAGCGCCACTCGGCCCGGTTGTTGTCCTAACGGGCCAAGTCTTGCGCGCCATCAGATAACAGCAGCATCTGGCGGGCTTTGAACTGGAACCGCCTTTGAAGTGCCAGGACCCTTTTCCTGAACTTTGATATGCGGAGAGCCGGATGGTCATCCCTGAGGAAGGAGGGGCACAGCAGGGGGGCGGGCCAGGGAGGGCTCTTGAAGGGAACTTCGCGCGCGAAATCTTCAGTCTATCTTTGCCTACTTTGGATTAAGGACCCATTAAACCATTTTCCTTCAACTACACCTGGAGTGAGTCTGCTTTACTAGACCCCCCTTGCCGAAGCTTACAGAATGCTCCCCAGATGGGGATATTCTTCACCTATTTGTAAAGCATACAAAAGTAACCTTATTCATTCATTCATTTATTTATTTATTTATTTCTTCGACTTATTAGTCACCCTTTTCCGTAGGCTCAGGGCGACTCACATTGTGAGTCGTAAAAACAAGTAAAATCCGGGTAAAACAAAACACACTAAAATTGCCGCAACCAGCGCGCAAGCATGGTTTGGGCACGGTTTTATATACATAAACCTCACCGGCGCGGCGGCACTGAATGCCCTCCTCTGCGTTGAGGCCAGATGAACAGATCGCCGACTAGGCACTACCAGAAGGTTTTGGGACTCGGATCGCAGTGGTCGTGGTGGACTGTAATGGGAGAGGCGGTCCCTTAGATACACTGGCCCCAGACCATTCAAGGCCTTAAAGGTTAAAACCAGCACCTTGAAGGTGATCCGGTGCTCTATCGGAAGCCAGTGCAGTTCACGCAGCACAGGCGTGATGTGGCAGCGAGATGGACAACCTGCCACCAGCCGCGCTGCTGCGTTCTGCACCAGCTTGAGCTTCCGGATCACCGACAAAGGAAGGCCAATGTAGAGGGCATTACAGTAGTCTAGTCTTGAGATGACCGTGGCTTGGACCACTGTGGCTAGGTCATGACGGGACAGGTAGGGAGCCAGCCTCCTTGCCTGTCGGAGGTGGTAGAAAGTCACTCCGCTGACGATGGAGATATGCTTCTCCATCGACAGCTCGGAGTCAAGCGTGACTCCTAGGCTCTTCACCGACGGGGACGGGCGGAGTGTCGCCCCGTCCAGGGTCGGAAGGCGGATCCCCGTACCGGACGGCCCAGCCACAGGATCTCCGTCTTGTCCGGATTCACCTTCAACCTACTGGCTCGCAGCCATCCAGTGATGGCCTCAAGGCAGTGATGGAAATTATCGGGTACGGAGTCAGGCTGGCCCTCCATCCCCAGAATGAGCTGGGTGTCATCCGCATACTGGTGACACTCCAGCCCAAAGCTGTGTGCCAACCGGGCAAGTGGTCGGACATAGATGTTAAATAATAAAGGGAGAGAATTGCCCCCTGAGGCACCCTACAATGACGTGGGGCACCCCCGGAGACAACCTCACCCCGTCTCACTCACTGGGACCGGTTCCGGAGGAAGGAGGACAGCCAGCTAAGGGCCGACCCCCTCACCCCAGCCCCGGCCAGTCGGTGGGTCAAGAGATCGTAATCGACAGTATCGAACGCTGCCGTGAGGTCCAATAACACGAGCAGCGCCGATCCACCTTGATCTAGTTGGCGACGCAGCTTGTCTGTGATGGCGACCAGCACCGTCTCCGTCCCATGCCCAGAAGGGAAGCCGGACTGGAAGGGGTCGAACCTAGACATATTGCTAGTACATGTTAAGCATATGGTTTTATGGGGAGAAATTGAGAGTTAAAGTGATGTAGGAAGAGAGTGGATGTTGAAAAACAAACAAATGGGAAGTCTGGAAAACATGTAAACTATCAATTTGTGAGTATACACATGCAAATGTTGCTAGCCTTAATGCTTATGAAACACTGATTAATTATTGACTTGATTACTATGAAATTCAGAAACTTCTATGTCAACATTTTGCAAATGCTATTTCAAGAAATCTTCTAAAATGTAATCTCAAGTTTTTTCTGGTAATGAAATTATTTTGAACAGCTTTCAATACATCAGGCAAAGCATTTGGCGTCTTGTAACATTTTCCACAATATGTTCCATATATGTGATTGGCAATATGTATTTTACATTTTCACAGGAACTCTGCCACATTTTTGCTTCTCTTTTAAAAATACTCTAGGCAGACTTTGGAATAACTTTTGCTTTGAACAATTTTCCCTGAGTTGGTAAATAATACTAGGGCCCGCGGTGGCGCAACAGGTTAAACTGCTGAGCAGCTGAACTTGCTGACTGGGAGGTTGGTGGTTCGAATCTGCAGGAAAGGGTAAGCTCCCACTGTTAGCCCCAGCTCCTGTCAACCTTGCAGTTCAAAAACATGCAAATGTGAGTAGATCAATAGGTGACGCCTCGGTGGGAAGGTAAATGGCACTCCCTGCAGTCATGCCGACCACATGATCTAGAAGGTGTCTACAGGCAACGCTGCCTCTTCAGCTTAAAATGGAGATGAGCCAACCTCTAGAGCCAGAGATGAGCACCATCCCTCAGAGCCTTTACCTTTGTGCATTTGTGTTTCATTGTTTCAAGGCACTGAATGTTTGCCTTTGTGTCTGTATATGCTGGAATCCCCCCTGAGTCCCCTCGGGGAGATAGGGCGGAATACAAATAAAGTAGGCCTATTATTATATTTTAATAGAGCTGAGAATTTAGCAGATTTCCCCAATGCACTCAGAATTCGCTAGTAATGTATTACTTGTAATTCATTGCCTTTAAAATATGTAATCAAGTTGCATTTTAAAAGTAACATAGTGAGATGTAGCTCCTCTGAGTTGGTACAAGGGCATAAAAGCTCTTATAAAAAAAGCCTTTCTCCTGGTGCCTATGACCACCAGGTTGTTGTTGATCTGCATGAAAAATGCTGGAAGCAGCAGACTAGATCAGGATGCACAATTTCTATCCTGAACTTGCCTATGGGGTAGGGTAGGAGCCTCATCTACTTCTTTGCCTCAGACTACAAGATATTCTGGACTAGCCTTGATAATTAGCTGTGGAAAGGATGTCACATCAAAGAGAGGGGCAATGGATTCAAACTGTAGGAAGAGATTTCACCTAAACATCCTGATGTAATTGCTGTTTGGCAGCGGAATATGCAGCCTCAGAGTGTGGTGGTGTCTTCTCCTCCAGAGATTTTCAAGCAGAGGCCAGATGGCCATCGACCAGAAGTGTTTTGACTGTGTATTCCTGCGTGACCAAATTGAGTTGGACCAGATAGTCCTTGTGGGCTCTTCCAGCTCTGTGATTCTAGTATGTCAATTCATTAAGACTGTTTATGTAGCATAGATATTCGGTGGGTTGCTGTAAGTTTTCCGGGCTGTATGGCCATGTTTCAGAAGCATTCTCTCCTGACATTTCACCCCCATCTATGTTAGATATCCCATCTTTCTTCCATCATGTGACTCAAGTCAGTTCTTTGCAAAGGGTCACAGGTGGCCTCCTGTCCAGGTATTGATACTGAACCACACTTATTAAGTTTAGCAAACTGGTAATGCCACCATGTGTAAGTCGGACTATGTTGACCAGGTTTGTAAATTTCCATAACAATTTTTCTCAAATTTGAGGTTAATTTCCTAAGACATGAACCAATGCAACATTGATATGCATGGCATACAGCTGCAGTATGTTCAGCATAAGATTTTCTATGTTCGTTCTTAAGAATGCCTCTAGGTGAGTACAATCCTATAAATTTCCCATTATGTTTTTTGTGCCAAAGGACAAGCTTACATAAAATGAATGCACATTCAGGTAATATTATTAAAAAAATTAATTGTAATGAACAGCCATAACTGTTGCTAAGTCAGAGAATTAGTGGCCTGCCCTTATTTTATGGTGGTCTTTTAGCTAAGTATTAATTAGGTAGTCGATGGCTTAGAATGCTTATTGCTTAGAATGCAAAAGGAGGCTGAGGAAGGAATTATATATCATGAGTGCTTCTAGCACCTTCATCCCGGCACACAATAAATAAAATGATTTATGTGTGTTAAGCTTCTAATAGCCTCTTCTCGTATAGTGATCAGAATAATAAAAAGTATTTCACCAGAGCTCTTCGTGAGGAAGCAGGTTTTGAGAAGATATCAAGAGGCTCTCACTGTGTTTATTATACTTCTAAGCAAATCCTTTTAAACAAAGGCAGGGAACAGGATGCCTTCAAGGTATTGCTTGACTGCAGCTCCCATCAGCCTTATCCAGTATATGCTGAATATAGAACTCCACACATATAGTGGGGCATGCCTTCTGGACCATGCTCCAAAAAATTGGGTGCCCTGACAAATTTATAAACATCCTGCGGCTCCTCCATGATGACATGATGCCAACAGTCTTGGACAGCAATGGCTTGCAAAGTGACCCATTTAAGGTGGAATCAAGTTTCATTGTCTCAACCTTATTTTCCATCTTCATTGCTATGATACTTCACCTTGGTGATGGGAAGCTTCCCGCCGGAGTGGAAATCATCTATCGGACAGATGGCAAGCTATTTAACCTCAGCAGACTGAAAGCCAAAACCAAGGTTACAACATCTATTACAGAACTCCAGTATGCTGATGACAACGTCATCTGTGTGCATTCAGAAGAAGACCTACAAGCCACTCTAAACACCTTCGCAGAAGCATACGAGAAGCTCGGCCTCTCATTGAACATTGAGAAAACCAAAGTGAGCTTCCAGCAGTCACCAGCCAATCCCTCTCCAATGACAGAAATACAGCTTAATGGTGTCATATTAGAAAATGTTGACCATTTCTGCTATCTTGGCAGCTACTTCTCCACAAAAATCAATATTGACATTGAAATACAACACTGCCTGAGCTCTGCGAGTGCAGCATTTTTCCAAATGAAGCAGATGTCTACAGACGTCACATGCAACTCCTGGAACAATTTCAATTCCTTTGAAAAACCCTGCAAGTCTCTTGGGAAGACAAGCGGACAAATGTCAGTGTGCTGGAAGAAGACCACCAGCTTTGAAGCGATGCTCCTACACCATCAGCTCCACTGGACAGGCCACATTGTCCAAATGCCTCATCATGTCTCCCAAAGCAGCTACTCTACTTTGAACTCAAAAATGGGAAATGAAATGTTGATGAACAGGAAAAGAGATTTGAAGATGGGCTTAAAGACAACCTTAAGAACTGTGGCAGAGACACCGAGAACTGGGAAGCCCTGGCCTTTGAGTGCTCTAACTGGAGGTCAGCTGTGACCAGCAGTGCTGCGGAATTCGAAGAGGCCTGAATGGAGGGTGAAAGAGAGAAACATGCCAAGAGGAAGGTGTGCCAAGTCAACCCTGACCAGGAGCGCTTTCCACCTAGAAACCAATGTCCTCACTGAGGGAGAACATGCGGATGAAGAATAGGGCTCCACAGCCACCTACGTACCTACCACCAAGACACCACATCTGGAAGACAATCATCCTCGAGCTACGAGGGATTGCCTAAGTAAATTTGTTTGACTGACTGTTGACTAATTGTAGAATTAATGCCTTTTGACACCATTTTAACTGCCACAACTCAATATTAAAGCTGCAGTTTTAAAAGGCCTTTAGCCTTCTCTGCCAAAGTGTGCTGGTGCCTCATGAACATACAGATCTCTATTCCATAGCATTGGGGCATGTGAGTTAAAGTCGAACTGCATAGTCACAAATTATAGTGAAGACATTGAAATGAATTCCAGTGAGGCCGCCTTAAGTCCTCCTGCAAATGATATGACTGGAAATTTAAAAAGAGAGCTCTGAAGCTCTCTCAAAGTGTGCAGTTATAGCACTGTAATCCCACATTAATTGCCATGGTCCTGGGAAGGGTATTTAGGATTTTCAGGTGGAGAGCTCCTCTAGTGTGTAGTCGAAGGCTTTCAGGGCCAGAATCATTGGGTTGCTGTTAGTTTTCCATTTTGCATGGCCATGTTCCAGAAGCATTCTCTCCTGATGTTTCGCCTGCATCTATGGCAGGCATCCTCAGAGGTTGTGAGGTCTGTTGGAAACCAGGAAAGTGGGGTTTATACGTATATCTGTGGAATGTCCAGGGTGAGAGAAAGAACTCTTGTCTGCTTGAGGCAAGTGTTAATGTTGCAATTGGCCACCTTGATTATTATTGAATGGCCTTTCAGCTTCAAGGCCTGGGGAATCCTTTGTTGGGAGGTGTTAGCTGGCCCTGATCGTTTCATGTCATAAATTCACCTATGTTTTGAGTGTTGCTCTTTAGAGTCCTGATTTTAGAATTTTTAAAATACTGTTAGCCAGATTTTGTTCATTATCATGGTTTCCTGCTTTCTGTTGAAATTGTCCACATGCTTGTGGATTTCAGTGCCTTCTCTGTGTAGTCTGACATTGTAGTTGTTAGAGTGGTCCAGCATTTCTGAGTTCTCAGATAATACGCTGTGTCCAGGTTGGTTCATCAAGTGCTCTGCTATGGCTGACTTCTCTGTTTGAAGTAGTCTGCAGTGCCTTTCATGTTCCTTGATTCATGTTTGGGCAATGCTGCGTTTGGTGGTCCCTATGTAGACTTGTCCACAGCTGCATGGTATACGGTAGACTCCTGCAGAGGTGAGAGGGTCCCTCTTGTCCTTTGCTGAATATAGCATTTGTTGGATTTTGTTAGTGGGTCTGTAGATCGTTTGTAGGTTGTGCTTCTTCATCAGCTTCCCTAAGCGGTCAGTGGTTCCCTTGATGTATGGTCAGAACACCTTTCCTCTGGGTGGATCTTTGTCTTTACTCTCATGGCTTGTTCTTGGTCTTGCAGACATCAGAAGAGCTGATGGTTGAAAAAAAGTGTTCAGAGTTTCAGGGGTAGCCCACTTTGTGTCTGACTACTTCAGAAAAGACAGAAGACAACCAGTGGCCATAGAAATGAGGCTGAAACAGTGTTTCTGTTTCTGCCACGAGTAAAGCAAGAAGGTTCAAGCTTCCATTGCAGCCGACTTAGACATGGGTTCTTCCTTGGTTGTTAGTTCTGTGGATTATGATGCACAAGGGGGAAAAACCCGATATGGAGTGCCCTATCCTTTGTGTAATAGAATTCATGTGGAACATTGTGTTTTACACATACAGGAAATAGTTCAGGAAAGC
The DNA here is from genome assembly GCA_030556195.1 of Anolis apletophallus. NCBI lineage: Eukaryota > Metazoa > Chordata > Lepidosauria > Squamata > Anolidae > Anolis > Anolis apletophallus. The sequence goes on along the minus strand of JARBWK010000003.1, from coordinate 109,254,456 downwards.
ATCTCATTATAGGATTTTTTAAAAGACAGTCTTGGATAGGAAGGTCTCGAGGAGCCGAATGATACTGCAAACAGACCTGCAACCAATTAGTTTCTTTCCATTTCAGTACGAGTTTGGAAAAAGAACTCTCTGATTCGGAAAGCCAAGCATTTGATCAGGACATTGGATTTTCTGGAAAGGTTATACAAACCTACTGTTTGAGTGTCTGAAATCCCTCAAGCCTCCATTTGTTAGCTTCAGTGAAAACTTAATGATTACACTATAACAGAAAAATGGATACTGTGATAACCTACTACACTGTCTGTTGACAGAAGCATTGGATGGTCCAGGAGACATGCTTATCCATTCCCATCTAACCTTTAAGACCACAATTGTTATATAGAATAGTGTAAAGCTTTCCCCAGACACCCACAAAAGGCAGACCCAGAGAGCAGCCACAAGCATCAAACTGAGCAATGACAGTTCATTAAAATTCCAAGGAAACCAATCAGCTGCAGCAGCAGACAATGCGCGTCCACCAATCAATACACAGATTGTAACTTGCACCAATGGCAAAAGTCCATTGTTTGAAAAGCTGTCAAGCCCCTATAAATGTTTCTGTATGCATCCATTGCTTTTATGTCTGATTTGAGGGCACTGTCTCTCTGACATCCACTTTTGACTGAAGCGAATAAAGCTTCAACCCATTCAAGTTATTGTTGAAGAATCAAACCCTCCTCATGAAGTATGAATTAAATATGAATTTATATTTTTTGACCTTTTACTGTAGCGATGATGAATGGGCAACATCCCGCACTTCACCTTTGCCCTGCTTCTCTTGACTCTGTGATCAACTGCACCCACCAGAAACATTACGTTCACCTTTAGGTGTGAATGGATTGCCTCAGGAAAAGGTTCCACGTGAAACACTTGGGTACTTCCCAATCCCAAGTGGTATCTCTCATGTGTATGAAGTATTATTCCCTTCCCTATTTTATGAACTTTGCATAACCTAGCCTTGATTCTTCCATGGCCATTCATAAACCTTCAGCAATCAAATATAACCATGTGTGCTTATGTGATGTATAAACATAAATAGTGCATGAGTCACAGGCTAAGTTAAGTCTGATTGAACAACTTAAGAAAAACTAAAAATGTGGATGTGGGACCAAGCTGTTGGATAAAAATCTTCAGTGCAATAATGTGAATACAGAAAAGTGCAATGGTAACTGGAATGGCCTCGGACTATGATAATTGGATTATATGGTTTAAAAATTGGTTTTAACGTTTGATAGGTTTTTACGGCTGGTTTTTAATATATAGGTTTATTTGCTGATGTATGTATGTTTCTGTGGCACCAGGAGGAGGGGAGGAGGAGCTCGACGGGAGTGGACGCATGGTGAGAAAGCTCCCACATTATTACTATATTTGGCTTAAGTTCTCCCTTTGCTGGACTCTTTTTTCATTGCTTATCATTGTTTGAAACGTGGGAGGACTGGAGGCTTCATGCTTATCAGCTTTGAACTGTGGAAATTTATAGAAGAACTACCAAAGGGAATTCCACATCTACAGACAGCGTTTTAAGACTCCTTTCTCCCAGTTACAAGCAGAGAGTAAGCTCAGAGAGAGCTCGGTTTTCCAACTTAAAGACCGGTGGTTGCATCAACTGGAATCATTATTTAATATCTAAACTTACCAGCTGCAAAAATAACAAAACAACACAGACCTCCTTGCTGTATTCCCCCCAGAAGAGAAAAGACCATCATATCTCTTTAAGATGGTGTCTACAAGGAGCATTTACAAGCAGCTCTCACTCCCTTTCGAAGCGCAGGCTGCAGACAACACCCGGAGAAGGAAGGAAAAGGGGGAAGAACCAACACAAACAAAGATCACACAGTTTTTCAGCCATGATAAGAAAACGGAGGAGCGAATGAGAAGGCGGAGAAGGAGATTTGCTCAAGCCCTGCAGCATTAGATTGGACAATAGACCTGAGGGATGTAGTCACAATTTCTCCGATACAGATGAATTCACCCAATCTGGCAGACGAACTGGCGTGGAGTGGATCTGCAGCACATGATAGAAGGTACAGCAGCAGTAACAGCAGCTTACAATCCATGCTTGCAGGGGAGTCGGAAGATCTGGAGAAGGACATCTCGACCGAGTCAGGACCAGAATTAACCCCCAGACGGGAAAAAAGTATGACATTGCTCCCAAACTCAGCGTGGAATGCACACCGAATCCAACCCCAGATTATAGAATGCCGAGCAGGCAGCTTGAGGATAAGATCTCCAATATAGCAAGTGAATTGGGATTTATGAAAACTTTTTTAGCCAGCAGTAATAGAATGTTAACAGCTATTACTGAAGCCATTATCGAAATAGACCACAAGCTAAAGGGAAAAGACAGCCAGCTCTCAACACCAACACCAACAGAGAAGATGCCTGCAGGTAAGCTGAAGCAGCCACAGAAAGAACCTCCCAAGCAAGGAAAGAAAAGCAAAAACATCAAATGCTGTGGGAAAAAACAGAGACAATTTGGCCCTGGGGCCAAAAGAAAGACCTCCTCAAACTCTGGAAGCTGCTTGAAGGACAGAATAAACCCAAGTCAACAAGGAGCAACAAAGAAGGCACCAAAAGCAAAAGAAGCAACAGGACGAAAAAGACAACTATAAAAGCCCAGCAACCAAGCACTTAACCAAAAGCCCAGAGAAAGGTCAAATAGAAGTTGAAGAAAGTGAATCTAACGAAAAAGTCAACAACAACGCAATAACTCTGTAGCAGGACGGGTTGACACAAAGTCAACAATGCAATACCCACGCGGGGGAAAGAGGACGCAAAAAGACCCTTATATCAGGGTGGAACCCAAAATTAACTTTGATCCAAAATAAATTGGTGTTCCTAAATTATCCTAGGATAGGGAAACCTATAACAGATACGACACACATGGAACATCTACTTGACGTCATAGGTGAGGTTTTACCAGGGGCAGTGATGAAATCAGATATATTAGACATTGAATATTTGGACTACAATAACACTAAGGTACATGCCCTTGTAACCTTTAAGGATCAAGACATAGCTCACTTCATTTATCAAACCAAGAACTTTTTTGCTAGATTGGACCTGATCCTTACTAGATTTTTTGAAGATCGATCAAAACCCAGCAGTCTACTGGAGCTGGATAAGAGAGGAGTCACAGCAACAAATCATTCCAAAAATTTGCAGATTGAGAACTGTAGTCCAAAAGTTAGCAACACCAACAAAAGTCATGCAAAGGACATAGACACTTGGACTGACATGAGATACCTTGGGAAAGAAGAGTTGGCTAACTCTCCACCCATGGAACGTGTTCCCTTTACCCCCGTAATTAAGATCAGCAAATCGTGGAGCTCAACTGTGAGTTGAATAACATCAGAAATGGATAACATCACAATTGCAGAAGGTCCTAAACAGAAAAGTCTGGCTGAAACCAACAGGACAGGATGATATAATTGGCCCATAGGCATACCTCCCCAACAACAAGCTCACTTATCCATCCTTTCCTGGAATATTGCGGGTTGGCGGAGTAAGCAGGCTGAACCTGAATTTCTAGGATACATTCAAAAATTTGACCTCATTTTGGTGCAAGAGACCTGGGCACTTGATAACATAGAGTTGCATAACTACGAATCGCACTCACTTAATGCCAAAACTAAAACCAAAAGAGGCAGGGCATGTGGAGGAATCAACCTGTTTGTATCCACAAAACTGAAGACCAAAGTTACTAAGCTAGAACCCTTGCTGCAGTTAGCCCTTGCTACTCTTATCACATTTAACTCTACCAAATACTTACTATTTAATGTTTATCTCCCACCTAGGAAAATTAGAAGTTTAGTCAAACAAGATTGGCAAAAGCTTGAGGAATATATTGATAAATGGGCAACCACATATCCCGATGCACTTGTGATAGTAGTGGGCGATTTCAATGCCAGGCTGGGTCACAATGACACTGACCTCTTCGACTTTTTCCACCAAAACCATTTAAAATCTGATACCGCCCATCCAATACCAGAGAGAGAATCTAAGGACGCAGGTCACAACTACGCGGGGCTATGCTTACTACATATGTCCAATAATTTAGATCTTGTAATCTTGAACGGCTCTGTGACTGGTGACAAGCCAGGGGAATTTACCTATATGTCAGGCTCACGAGCCTCAACAATTGACTATATATTAGTTTCCTATAGAGGACTGGATCTAATCGAAAACTTTAGGGTTGACAAACAGCTGACCAGTGACCATCTACCTTTAGCACTCAACCTAAAGACCTGTGACAGAAATACTTATTTGGAACAAACTCCCTCATGCGAAACACAAGAGGGACCAAGGACTATCAGAGCAAAATGGACACACAATTTAGATATGGCAGTTAAGAACGCCCTGCAATCTGATGCTCTTCTTCAAATACACTCACAAATACTTCAAACTACCCAACCAGATGACGTGATGCCACTCTACCAAAATGTGATTGCACAATTACAACAGTTATTGACTGCCAAGCACTGCAATAATATGAATAGGAAAGTACACACACATAAACCTTGGTTTGACAGTGAATGCAAAGCCCTTAAAAAGACATGATGAAGATATATAAAACATACAGAAGCAAGAACTTATGTCAGATACCTCAGGATTGGTTTACCATAAAAGCAAGATATAAAGCAGTAATTAAACAAAAGAAGTCACAAGCCCAGAAGAGTGACTGGGATAAATTAATTGCAGCTGCAAAGTCCAATAATTCAGCTCTGTTCTGGAAAACCGTTGCAGGAGATATCAGACATGGTGCCCTCAGCGTAGGCTGCCACATTACAGCACACTCATGGGAAGAACACTTTAAAAATGTATATATGTCCAGCAAGGTTACTACGAGGAAGGGCAATCCGGACATAGATTCAACATCCAGTTGGCCCCGGTAAATGAATCAGAGATCAAGAATTTAATTAATAGGTTAAAGCCTGGTAAGGCCCCTGGCTGTGACAATATAACGGCAGAACTTCTAAAGACAAACAAGGACTGGTGGATACCAGTCTTGGCACGTCTGTTTACCAGGATAGACCAGACAGCCACATTCCTACAGAATGGGGAATAGCCACAATTATCCCGATATACAAAAAAAAGAGAACGTTCCAACCGAGCAAAGTACAGACCAATCAGTTTGCTAAGCATTGTTAGCAAACTTTATGCTTCTCACTTACATCTAAAGCTGACGGACTGGATAGACCAAGAGAACATTCTCGAGGATGAACAAGCTGGGTTCAGAGAAGGACGTTCTACCCTGGATCAATGTCTAATCCTACAGCATCTAGCAGAAAAATACTCTGCCCCGGACAGAGGAGCATTATACACAGCTTTCATTGATTTCAAATCTGCGTTTGATCTGATCCCGAGAGACAAACTATGGAAGAAACTAGAGTGCTCATCAATAGACAGAAGACTCTTAATCTTAATACAAGGGCTATACCACAACACCTCACTCAGAGTAAGATGTTCCCAGACTGGCCACTACTCTGGAATAGTTTCTACCAACAGAGGCGTTAGGCAGGGATGTATTCTGGCCCCCACCTTATTCAATCTATATATAAATTCTATGGTAAAAGCCCTGAAGGGGATCATTTCCACCCACCGCGTCTAGCCTACAGACCAATCTCCATGCTGCTATACGCAGATGACGCGGCTATAGTATCGTACTCACAAATTGGTCTAAAAAGGCTATTACTAGAACTCCAAAGATACTGTGATAAAGACTCCCTAACTATAAACTACAGTAAAACCAAAATAATGATTTTTACCAGGCGAAAAATCAGACCAAAATGGACTATCAATGGATTACCCATCGAACAAGTAGACAAATACAAATACTTGGGGATCACATTCCATTCCTCGGGTCGGTGGAATGAACAGATAAAATCTGCAACAGACAACGTGCAAAGAGCTTGCAGAGCCATTAAGAATTTTTTTCACCAAGGGAGGCCAATATATCCCAGCTGTCACAAAAGTGTTTGCAGCGAAAATAATTGCCCAACTTCTGTACGGCGCACAGGTATGTGCCTTCAAAAAAATTGGACACTTTCGAAAAAGTCCAAACCAAATTCCTGAGAAGTATCCTAGCAACTCCATGCTGCGTCCCGAATAACACCCTACGCCTAGAAGCGGGCTTACCTTCCATGGAGGCACGAGTCCAGACTCTTACACTAAACTTCTGGCTAAAGTTAAAACACTTACCCAAAGGACTGGCCCCTCTAACCCTGACAGACTCTTTTAGGTCCACATGGAAAAACACGATTCTCAGAAACCTCAAACTATCAGGGTTACAGGAAGAAGAACTAGACCTCCTGGGATATACGAATGCCAGAGTAGCAGTAAGGCGCAGAACAATGGATATAGATTACCAAAAACACCTAGCCTGTGCCAGATACCAGCCACTATTTAAATGCAGTACTAATGTACCCTTTGCTACACAAAATTATTTAACAAATCTAACAAACCCGAAACACAGGAAAGTGTTCACTCTGGCCCGAGTTAATGCTCTGCCAACAGCTGTGCTACTGGGCAGGTACACAAAAACACCCTATCATGAACGTATATGCCCCTGCGACGCAGGGGTGGTTGAATCTATAGAGCATGTGTTCTTTCACTGCCCTCTGTATGTGGATGCCCGCCTCTCCTTAATCTCGCCAATACTGTCCCGCTTACCTGGCAGATCTGAGGAATTCTACCTATACTGGCTGCTCGACGACAAACACAAGGAGACAACCAACCTGGTGGCCAAATATCTCATGGCCGTTCTAGCTACGAGGAACCAGCATATTAAATTGAACGCAGAAACACAATAGGCTTGATACTGTTGGTGTTAAACTGTAGAGTTGAACGGAGTTTTAACATTTATATTGTTTTATTTTCTGTACAATGTGACGTTGGTCCTTGACCGTAAATAAATATCTATCTATCTATCTGTGGCACCAAATTATTGCCAATATATATCTGAGCCACTCTGAGTCCCCTTCGGGGTGAGAAGGGCAAGGTACAAATATGGCAAATAAATAAATAAACAAATGCTAATGCCTGCCTATATACTCGAGGCGTGTCGTTTCCTCCTCCATTGTAGTCTCATGCTGTCATTCAGAAGCTCTTTGGATTTATTAATAAGGTCCAGAGATATCAGCTCCTGAGGATCCAGATTACCAACATTTGCCAAACATTGCACTGTGCCATCTGCATAAGTACTCATTGTGTTTGACCATACTCTTCCCTTTGTGTTAACTGGACTGAGCAATTGAGTCAATCATGGACTGTTTTGGATATTGCCACACCACATTGCAATGGTCCATGCTCATTTCTGGGGCAGACTCAATCTTCAAATCAACAAATGAGAGCTGTTTATTTTTCCTCTCATGGAGGTAAACCAACTAGCAATGATATTAGAGAAAGCATGGGAAAACAGCTGGTAGGCTGTTAGGAATTGTGGGAGTTGAAGTCCAAAACACCCGGAGGGCCAAAGTTTGCCCATGCCTGCATTAGAGGGTATCCTAGACCTTTATTTTTCAGCCAATCAGAGGCTGGTGTGGGTGTTCTGACTAGCTGTCAAAAAGTGTAAATAAATATGCTCTGTATTTTCCAAACTGTTATATAAGATCTTTGAGAGCATAGACTCTATTCTGGCATCCTTTTGGGCTTGAAATAAATTTAAAAAACCTTTCTGTTTCTCTTTGCATTCAAACCAGGTCCATGTCTTGATTTGATCATTAGAGTAGCATAGAATACCGGGCTTCAAACCCACAGTCTTAGTGGATACTGAAATCACTTAAGAGTGTCTTATTGATCCTTCAGAGCCTAGGCATGCTGGGACTCTGAACCTGCAATTCTTGTGGAGCTGAAATCACATATCAGCCCAAAGTCAAAAAAGTGGGACAGAACATGCCAGCATGTATTAACTTATAATTTCCAGTAACTAAACCTCAGGAAAAGTGTTTTAGTCTCATTCAAAATTGAACCATCTAACTGGATTGTCAAGCAGATGTGACACAGCAGTCTGGGAAAGCCCAGAAGGCTGAATTTTGCTGCAGGCTTTAGGTTCCTCTCCTAAGGCAATATATACTTTTCTTCCAGCATTTCATAGAAGAAAACTGAGACACATGTAGCCAAGCAATAGAGTATGATGAAGATGACACAAATTCATTTGGATTACTGTGACCAAGTCTGGGCAACACAGCTGAGGAAAAATATTGACAAGCTGGAATTTTTCCAGAGGAGGGCAACCAAAATGATTAAAGGTTTTGAAACCAAGTCCTATGAGGAACAGCTTAAAGAGCTGGGTCTGTTTAGTTTGGAGAAGATAAGGCCGAAGTTTGCCCATGCCTGTGTTAGAAACATGATAGCTATGTTTAAATATTTGTAAGGATGTTGCATAGAGCAGTGTTTCTCAACCAGTGTGCCGTGGCACACTAGTGTGCAGTGAGCGATCATCAGGTGTGCCGTGGGAAACTGGAACCTCCAATACCCTTTCTTTCCCCTCCTGCCCACAGTGCTCTCTGGGTGTGGGTGAACTACAACTTCCAAACTCAAGAATTCCTAAGGAGTACTTTCTGAAACAATATAGGAATTCCATTGTTGCAGAGTTCAGGATGCTCTTTGAATATTAGTGTTAACTATAAATCCCAGAAACTTAACGAAATGTCAAATTTTCCCCAAACTCCATCTGTGTTCACATTTGGGCAAATTGTATTCATGAATGGCCATCTTGTTAAATCATATAGGTGCATGAAGGTCAATGCACTTTGGCCCTCAGATGTTTACTATTTTCCCCAAACTCCATCTGTGTTCAACTGCATGCCACTCCAAAACCCAAGGTCAATGCCCACCAAACTCTTATAGTATTTTCTTTGGTTATGGGAGTTGTGTCTTTCTGCCATTCCTGCCAGGATTTCTATGTTGTGTTCACCAAAACAGGCCCAGGTTTCACACTGATTGTATAAATATATTTAAATATATATTAACTGTGTTAGAGTGTCATTTTGTGTCATTTTGGTTGGTGGTGTGCCCCAGGATTTTGCAAATGTAAAAAATGTGCCGTGGCTCAAAACAGGTTGAAAAACACTGGCATAGAGGACGGGCAAGCTTGGTTTCTGCTGTAGGGCACAGACTGATGGATTGAAACTATAGGAAAAGAGATTCGACCTGAATATTAGGAAAATCTCTTGAATGGCAAAAGCCTTGAAGTTGAATGGCCATCTGTTAAATCAGGCATGGGCAAACTTTGGCCCTCCAGATGTTTGGACTTCAATTCCTAACAGTTGGTAGGCTATTAGGAATTGTGGCAGTTAGTCCAAAACACCTGGAGGGCTGAAGTTTGCCCATGCCTGTGTTGAAAGTGCTTTGGCTGTGTAATTCTGAATGGCAGAATGGGGTTGGACTAGATGGATTTTGTGGTATCTTCTAACTATGTGGTATCTTCTCACTATATGATTCTAAGTTAGGATAAACAACCAAGCTAGGAAAGGCCACAGCACTTTATTTTACCTGAATTTATTGAAAATGACAAGATGCCACCCACTCTTCTAAACTGCCTTAATTGGATGCAAACTACTTTGGTTCTTTGAATTCAGTTTGCAGCTGATGAAGCAAGATGAGAACAAAGATGGAAAGTGGGAGGGAAAGAAGCCAGTACATCTACAAAATCGTGGAGAAAATGGGATGATAGAGGATTAATCAGGACAGGCCCTGCCAATCAGGACAGTTGGAGGCTATGCTGTTGTCCTGCCTTTGGACTGCTGTTCCCAAGGAAACCTATGGGAGCCAATCTCATACCAGGTAAAGTATGAAGACCTCCTGGTCACCCTCAGACTTTTCAATTTGGTTAGATCTTAAGAAAAATTAAGAATTGCTGCTGTGTTTTGTATTTTTCCCTTTTTATTTGCTGTTTTATTGATTTTTATGTCATTTCTGCTTAGTTTGTATTTTATTGTGAACTGACCTGCATGAACCTGTGTGCTAAAAAAACAAGCTAGACATTACAAAACCAATTAAATGAACAAATAATGAATGTAGGGATGACTCAAGAATTCCTTCCCACTTTTGAAACCCAAATTGTAAGCTATGAGCACAGGAAAGCATTTTCAGATGCTGGTACTTAGAGAAATTCAAACTTTTTGGAAGGCATAATAGGAAAGATGGGGAATGAGTAGCTGTTTCTCTGTGCCCTTGGTCCCATCTACATTGACCATTTAATGCACTTTAAAACCAGTATTGAAGAAAGTGGTTTTGCTGTGCAAATACATAGACAATCCTGGAACTATTTTGAGGCGCAGATTGTGGTTACACCATCTGATGCACATTAAGGGCTTTCTTTCACATACTATTTTTGTAGTTTGTTGTCTGGCTGCTGTAGTTTGAAGCTAGCTTTGAACTGCATTAAATGGTTAGTGTAGATGGGGCCTTGGTCTCTTTCTATATATATTTCTACTTCAACAGAATATTTCCATGCTATTTTAAGAAATGCAGAGGAGCACCAATGGGGGCCCATACATACTGCCATATTTTTGTACAATGTCTTGGGTGGAAAGCAGCTGTGCTATCATTTAGCAGAACTATTGGAGCATTCTTGGGGGAAAATTGGTGCCTTTACTTTACTGGTAAGTAACAATCATATAAACATTTTGTAATTTCGCCTGTCCCTAAAATAAAGTGACACCATCATCCAACTTTTCCTCCAATATTAGTCTTTCTGAATTTATCAAAAAGTCAATAGATAATGCATTGGGATAGAAATTCCAAGAGTCTTGGACTAGAAAGAGTAAAACAGAATTGTAAAACAGAATTCCTCGCCATTGGGTTATCCTGATTGGGACTTTTGAAACCAGGATGCAAGCTTTGAAAAGCTACAGAAAAGCAAGGTCTTCCCTCAACATTTAATTCTAGGACTCAGCTGAATGGGTTACGTTATGTATTTATTTTGATGGTATTGTTGCTTTTTGTATTGCATTTTTTGCTGTACTTGTATTGTATTTTGTTGTAATTTTGGGCTTAGCCTCATGTTAGCCGCCCCGAGTCCCGTTTGGGGAGATGGTGGCGGGGTATAAATAAAGATGATTATGACTATTATTCGCATGCAGAGTCTATACAGACGATGCAAAACTCAGCTTGTAAAAATATTTCCTCCCTTCATTAACATAATTGTCAAAAACAGGAAGTAGTATCCAAATTATGAGCCCTAGGAACCAGTGTGGTGTTGTGGTTTGAGCATTGGACTATGGACTTCATCAGACGCATTGTAGAAAGCCAGAGGGGTGGGGGTCGTCTTCTTAGCAAAGCATATCATCCCCTTCCATTTCATTTTACAAATCCCATCTGACGCTTTCTGTTCCCCGGCCTTCTCCCATTCTGCCCCATTTTCTAATCAATCACATGAGCAGTCCCTGCCCACCCCACAATAATTTTTAATGATCTGTCTTTCCCATGCCTTCCTTCCCTCCATTAGACCAGTGTTATCATAAATCCCTTTGCCATGATCCCTTCCATGCTATTTTACACCCCTTTCATAGTTTGACTCATAAGTTTGGGCACCAATGGGATATGAGTACTTATAAAGGTATGTTCAAATTTCAGGGGAAATTGTAAGCTTATTATAAGTTATTTCTGAATTTTCATAAATGCACTAGAACTCTGAAACACATTTTCACCACAAACCAGGTAATCCAGTAAGTAAAAGTTTATTTAGAGAAGAGTATATAAAAAACAAGAAAATCTAAAAAGAGAGTCAAAGTTCCAAAAGTTATTTACCAAGTGTCCAAAATTCTTTCAAATACAGTCTCAATAGTCAATTCACAGATATATCCATAAACATGATAACATGAATCCAAGGCAGGCAATCTATGCCACAAATAACCTAGAAACAGGAACACACTTATAAACCTAAATACATGGATTCAAAAAACATAGGACCAAGAACTGAGAACTGTTCACCTGAATACAACATTGCTCTCACAAAGGATTGTACCAGCAGAAACTACTTTAAAAGGCCTCAATCCTTCCCATGAAATTATTCCTCACACACCTGCTTTTCCTCTTCTTATCTCTAAGCCTCTGGGAAAAGTAAGTCTGTCTTTGTTGTTTGTTCTAGCTTTAAAATTCCAAGCACCTTGACCTGGACAAACATTCATCTCCTACATTTCTCTCAGCCGGCACTTCTGGCAGAGTCTCATGAGAACTGATATCACTTTTGTACAGTCTCATATAACAAGATAACTCTCTCCTGGGCCCTCTGAATCTATCCCAGCACCCCCTTGCTCATCTTTTGAGTACTCAGAATCTGACCAGGCTACAACAAGTAGGCACTAGAACTTCCTGTAGTTGGCTAAAAAAAGTAACAAAAAGTTTTAATAAAACTAGCAATAGCACAATTTTGAAACCCTAGATTATTATAAAGGAGAAAATACAGCAGAAGCAAAATGCTATTTTTTAGGATTATTTTTTAATAGGTTGCCATAATTTGGAAATGCTTGGAAGGCATTAAGACAGCAATAAGACAGGTTACTGGGAATGGAAAATATTAGTAGACTACACTAGCACTGCATTATGGCAGTGGAAATGTCTTGAAATGTTTGTATAACAGGTGCTGGAACAAAATATCTTCTCTGGCATAAATCTCCTCTGTTCCAAATGTCATTAACAGACAGCATATTTTTCTACATTCAGCTTTTAAAGCTATTTGCATTTTACAAAGACCATAAGACATCTGTCTGTTCCAATCTTCATTTTGACTGTCATTTGGCTTTTGAAATATATTACACACCAGAGATTCCTTTATTTATTGCATCTAGCTCTGAATACTGCCTTAATAATTTATAACTTCATCTCATTTGAGGTACATAAAGACATATTATTGATCCCTCAGATAGGTCCATGTTTCACTTTTTACTTTGTACTTTCAGTGAATTTCATTTAAAAACATAATGACACATTATGTATTGCCAATGAAATATTAGGGTAACAGACTACACGAGAAGAAACAAATATTTTCTTGCTCTTCCCACTTAGAACTAGAACAATGATTTTGTGATTTGACATTTTAAATGGAAAGGCGATATAGTTAGAAACTGGTGCAGACTGGTGTATATTCCCCTATAGGGAAGGATTCAGGTGCCACTACGTTTCCGTTAATCCACTTAGGACATTTCAGAGACAGTTCATGCCACGGGTCTTCTAGCTCATAGTCATATTCTATCTGCTCATGGATAACGTGTCTCATTTAACTTACTTACTATCAGAATGCATAGTTTTGACACTCCTCGTTTGAAAAGTCATGGTTGGAAGGTCATGAGTTAACATTTTCTGCAGGCTTATTATCTGCTGTTTTCCTATGGCATTTTTTGCTTTGCAGTGAGGAAACGGAGCAACTCAGTCAGATTTAGCACCGTTAGAAGAGGTCAAAGTACACCCCAAATGGCATGTTGAGCTTGCAGCCTCTTCTGTATTGACCATTACAATGAACCAATCAATCTCTCAATATTAATCAAGGCTGGGATGGTACTTGCAATAAACACAAATTAGATTTCCGCAAGCTAGATCAGAATTTTAATGGAAGGATTCTCTAAAGGATAAAGCCAGAGAATAAATCTATTAATTTCATGCTTTTGCAGGTCAACCTCACTCATTTTCACAATGGAAAAAAGTCAATATAGAATATCCAGAAGACTGAATGTGTCTGTCTTTGTCTTTCCTAACGATAACAATAATGTAACTAATAATGTTACAAGAATCAATGCATGGTAACTTGCCTGATGATGTTGTGTTATCTTCTCAGGCCTTGTGGTATCGTTCATCCTCCCCACATTTATATTTTAGAATAGTTAGTTATTTGGATTATGGTGACTATAGGTGCATCTCCACTGTAGAATAAGAATAGATAGGGACAACCTCCAAGGAAATTGCTATGGAAGGAAGCATTTGATAATGACTGATTGCTGTGACAACTCTAAAATAATGAATGGGAGTGCTGAACACTTGGGAATCATTAAATCATTAAAGAAAAGGAAAGTATTACAAAAAGCTAGCAAGCTGCATCTGTTCCAGAGAAGAGGATAAATCTGATCCAAACATGGAACTTCAATAGGTATGGTGCTCTACCACCATAAAAAGTTCTGACCATTTTTGACAGCCATAATATCTTTGATGGTAAAGGAACCTGTGTGGGTAAAATATAGGTAGCAGTTGTTTGTAAGAGTGGTCTAAAGAATCAACTGACCTTGGACTCATTATAGATAACTTAGTAATTTTAGATTCCTATAGTACATACAATACATATGGCTGTGGACTCCAGAATATAGTGGTCACCATGTTGACAAAAATTGTCCACAAGAACCATGTGGCATTGTTCCTAAAATAACTGCAATTCAAAGTTTCATTTGAATTCTTAGAGCAGTAGTGTTGCAAAGAGTCCATGTGTTGAACTGCAACTCCCAACAGCGTTAGCCAGCATGGTCAATGGTAGGAAATATGGTCAGCTGCAGTCTGAAAATATCTGGAAGCCAGAGCTTTGCCCTTCTGTGATGCAGGGGATATTTAGGACTGACAACCTCATCAGACAGGATTCCCCCGGTCCTAGCACACTGCCAGCATACTCCTAGGACGGAGTCCACTGCAGCCCATCATTGATGCAGGACTTCTTCCAGCAGGGCTCCATTGGGTTCTGTCCCAGCAGTGTGCTGGCAGTGTGCTAATAGGTATCCTCATTGAAGAAACCGAGGACAGCATGGGAGAAACTCCCAACAGTGTTGGGGTCAGCAGGGAAGCATAGTGGGATGGCAGCCCATGACCACCCATGGTAAGGAGACGTAGTTGGGTGCTGCCCTACAGTTTCCCAGGCTGTCCCCAGATGTTGGAGGTCCTTAGCAAAACAGCTTCTAGATTCTTTTATAAGATATATAACCTCATTCGGAGCACAAAAAAACCCTCAATCCACTACAACCACAACAACAATCTTTTTCTCATCTTCACTTCATTTTGGTAGCTGAAACCTAATACAAGGAACTAGTAAGAGATTCAATTTTCTCACTAGAATTCAGGAAGTTAATTTGTCATTGTCACTGCAATGGTCACCCATACTCCAAAACTGTGTAGAGTCTCTTACTGCAGCTATTTATAGAACTTAAATTACAACCCTCTCCAATCTCTGGTGGAGGAAAGCTGAAATATTCTTTGCAAGTGCAAAACACAAAAATTCACAGATAACTAAGAGGGTGGGATTTATAATCATTAATGGAAGATTCCTTGCTGTTGTGACCTCAATTTATTTACCTCCAAAGGATGGAAGACAGAAATGCTTAAGTACAATGAAGTATCTGTTCAGCAGTAAAGGTATTTGCAGAACTTTTATCCAAATGCCAAAGGCCCCTTGGAGATTGGGTGAATGTAATGAGGTGGTAAAGTTTACAAGCGGCATGTGAGTGACTCACATTCACTTGTTTTTGAATTGCTGGGTTGGCAGAAGCTGGGGCTAGCAATGGGACCTCACCCTGCTCTGTGGATTCAAACTGCCAACCATTCGGTCAGCAAGTTTCGCAGTTCAGCAGATTAACCTGCTGCACCACTGTGATGGAAAAATAAGAGACAATAAAATCAGATAATAAAAATACAATACAATAAAACAAAAAGACAATAAAAACCAGCACTGCTTTAGTAAGTCAGGCTTGGGAATATCATCATCTTTCAGAGCTCAAACTTTGTATCACAGAAAAAGTAAATAATGCTGATGACGATTCTATTAAAGAAAGAATCACAACAAATATTAAAATTAACACTTTTGGTCATTAGAGAACTGTATGAAGAGTTCTCTAGAAAATTAATCCAAAAGTTTTACATTCTTGAAGGCTATCTCACTCCTCCTCTTTCTTTTCTTTCCTCCTCCTTGTCATGACCATCTGGTAACATAAAAAAATGTTGTGTCTAGTTCACACATTTCTTTTCTATTCACCAAATGGAATGAGATTCTCAGCTTTATGAACTTCTGCTTTTAGATCTTATATCAGAATGTATAGGTTTAAGCAGTGAATAAACATTAGGAAAAAAACTATGTTGTGTACAGTATATAATGTTACATATATTCATATTTTAAATATTTTTAAGTTTTTATATAGATCACTATATATATCTTCTGAAATGCATTGGATTTTTAAAATAAATAAATAAATAAAAAGATCTGTCTATTCAGCACTCCATGGTGCTCCATGCAGCAGGTTGCTGGCCACATGACCTTGGAGGTGTCTATGGACAATGCTAGCTCGTCAGCTTAGAAATGGAGATGAGCACCACCTCCCAGAGTTGGACATGACTACACTTAATGTCAGGGGAAACCTTTACCTTTTTATTAAGTACTTTGAGACATGTCTCCAGTTCCTCCAGTTCCTGTAGATTCTGTTGGATGTTCTCCAATTTTTGTTTTTCAACTACCATTTTTAATCCAAGACCAAGTTGATCCTATGAGTCCAGGGATAGTCTGGGACATTTTGCTACCTGAGGCAAAAGACAGGAGGATACTTCTTCCCATTCCCTCTGGAGAAAATGATCGAACAGGAAGCTTAAACCAATAGAAGATGGTTGCTTAAGGCATACAGCAGGTTGCATGGTCCATATATCTGTATCTTCCATCACCTTGCTATGCTACTATTCCCTGCCACCATCCACCCCTGTCATTTGGAGAAACTGAATCTCTTTTTCATAATGGAGCTGGTCCCATATGTGTTCATTCAGAGGGACTGCTCCATACAACTTTCATCCTCATTTAATCGCAAATGAGTCACAGCTCTGTTGGGTGCTTGACATACTCTCATTGCCTGTGGGTCCCAGGGTGTTTTGGCCTTCAATTCCCAGAAATCCTAACAGCTGGTAAACTGGCTGGAATTTCTGGGAGTTGTAGGCCAAAACACCTAGGGACCCACAAGTTGAGAACCACTGGCCTAGATGTACTGCTTGACTCTGCAATGACCTTGGAGTCCAAGGGGACAGTGATGGCAAGGAGTTCCTTTGGCCAAAAACTGTGCTTTGAGCATCAGCAATGACCTTCCCTGAATTAATACCATTTAGCAACTGTCATCTGTACTTTATACAATGTATTTCTTACTGCAATGTATTCTAAAAGGCAATTTTTTGAAGAATATTCCAAAGCTCCAACAGGTACTATCAGGTGACAAGGTGGGCATTTATACCATAGTATTGATGCAGTTTGACACCATTTTAACTGCTATTGCCCAATATTATAGAATCAAGGGAGTTGTGGTTGGGTGAGGTATCAGTACTTTTTAGCAGAGACAGCTAAAGATGTTGTAAAACTACAACTCACATGATCCCATATCAATGAAAGGAGATTCCATCTGAACATTAGGAAGAACTTTCTGACTGTGAGAGCTGTTCAGCAGTGAAACTCTCTGCCCCGGAGTGTGGTGGAGGCTCCTTCTTTGGAAGCTTTTATACAGAGGCTGGATGGCCACCTGTCGGGGGTGCTTTGAACGTGATTTTCCTGCTTCTTGGAAGGGGATTGGACTGGATCTCCAACCCCCTTCCATGAGGTCTCTTCCAACTCTATGATTCTGTGAGCCATAGTGTATACGCAACCACAGTTGTGCTAACTAGGAAATAGTATCCAAAACAAATCTGGCTATCAGTATTTTTAAAAACTCTAAAATCATAATCTCTATATATAAAGGAGACACGGTCGTGCAAAGAAGGATATAGACAAAGAAACTATAAGTCGCAGAAGCACCAAACTTGGCAGCCTACTGGACCATTACACTCGCTACAGACAACAGCAAAAACCGGACCTACATCCTCCCAGCACCCCAAAAACGATCCCCAAAAAATTGCCACCGGAACTCCCAACCCTGGCCACTTCGCTGCCAGCGAACGTTTAGAACGTTCGCACATGGCAGCCAGAGCGCCTCCTCCGCCTCCTCAGGAAGAGCGGCGGGGGGACCTGGAAGGAGGAGGAAACCCCTCCCCTCCTCCCCAGCCCCTCCCACCTCCTTCCGCACCCCCTGCCACCGCGACACCCCCCCTCCCAAGCCCCTCCCCCTCCTCCCGGGCTCCCGCCTCCCCGCCCGGTTCCAAAGCCTGGCGGGGCGGGGGCCAGAGGCGGGACACCCCCCCTCCCAAGCCCCTCCCTCCTCCCGGGCTCCCGCCTCCCGCCCGGTTCCAAAGCCTGGCGGGGGGGCGGGCCAGGAGGCGGGACACTCCCCCCCTCCCAAGCCCCTCCCCCCTCCTCCCGGGCTCCCGCCTCCCCGCCCGGTTCCAAAGCCTGGCGGGGGGCGGGGCCAGGAGGCGGGACACTCCCCCCCCTCCCAAGCCCCTCCCCCCTCCTCCCGGGCTCCCGCCTTCCAGCTGCTTCCGGACCTGGGCGCCGCTCCGGGATCCGGGTCGCACGGCCGACGCCGTGGCCGCCTCCTCTGCTGCCTCCTCAGCCTCCTCCGCCGTCTCGCAGCTGTTCCCGGACTCGGCCCGCATGGGCGGCACCGTGGCCGCCTGGAAAGCGGACGAGGAGGCGGCCACGACACCGCCCGCACCACCCGGGTCCAGGAGTGGCGCCCGGGTCTGGAAGCGGCTGGAAGGTGACGGAGGAGGCCAAGAAGCCAGCAGAGGAGGCGGGAATGGCGCCGTCCACGCATCCTGGGTCCAGGAGCGGCGGCACTACACTTCCCAGAAAGCTCCGCATGAACAGGAAGTGACCGTGTGGGGCCTTCTGGGAAGTGTAGTCCCGTGGAGGACTTCCGGCCGGGAGAGGCGGGACTTCCTCCTTGGCGCCTGCTTTGGCGCATCCTTGCCCTCTTCTGCCGCCTCCCTGCTGCTCCTGGACCTGGGCCGGCGAAACACGCGGCCCGGGTCCTAGAGCGGGTCCTAGAGCGGCTACGAGGCGGCGGAGGAGGCCTATGAGGCGGCAGAGGAGACGGCCACGACGCCGCCCACCCGGCCCACCTCAACAACCGCCTGAGAAGCAGCGGAAGACCCCCCCCCCTTCCCACGACGACGAGGAGAACACAGAAAATAAAAAAGTAAGGAGCGAAAAGAAAAGAAGGATGGAAGGGGAGAAGAAAGGAAGAAAAAAAGGAAGGAAAGAGGGAAGAAGGAGAGAGAGAGAAAACATACAAGGATGGAAGGAAGGAGGGGGAAGGAAAATACACCAGAAAGGAATGAAAAAGCCACAGCGAAGCGTGGCCGGGTCAGCTAGTAGTATATAAAGAACAACATTCAAACATAGGGGAACGCCAGACAAGACTCAATCAGGGACAGCTAATTATCTCCCAACAAAAGATTCCCCCAGGCAGTAAGAAGCCACACCTTGAAAACTGCTAGGCCATTAAATGCTAATCAAGGTGGCCAATTACAACATTCCCATCAAGTTCCAACAGACAAGAGTTCGTTCTCCCCTGGACATTCCACAGATACATAAACCCAATTTTCCTAGTTTTCAACAGACCTCACAAACTTGGAGGGTGCCTGTCATAGATGCAGATGAAACATCAGGAGATAATGCTTCTGGAACATGGCCACACAGTCCCTAAAGCTTACAGCAACTCTGTATCCAAAACATATTACTGTAGTATTGCAGGATCTGAACTGGTTGCTAATTGTTTTCTGGACCTAATTCAAAGGGTTATTTTGAAAGTTGAAACACCCAATTTAGTAACTGCCTTGGAAGGACAAATTAAGGTGGAATCACATTGAAGGAGAAAATAACCTCAACCAGAAAAATTGGGTAGTTGTAGAATTATGACACTTTTAGGGATGTCATCGAAAAAGTAGAACAAGCATTTCCAAAGCATTCTGACCTTGACATCAAGTACAACTGGGGCTTAATACTAAAAGGGAAAAACATAAAAGTTGAAAGCCCCAGCTAAGGTGCCCACAAAGGATATTAAGGAAGGGAAGGTCGTATCAAGTTGGTTTACATATGTTAGAAATGAATTTGATACTAAATTATATATGTGAGAGAGCTGGGAAAGAGGCATAACTCAGTCATCAAATGCATGCAAGTTTGTCTGATATGTTGGGAAACCATTGTTTTAGACAATAATATAACAGATTGCCTTTGGTGTGGTTCAGAACATGTACTGCATATGTTCCTATAGGATTTGGAGGAAGATAATGTTGACAGTGGATAGAAAGGGAAGCTGTAAATGCCCAGAGACTTGGGGCCCTTCCACACAGCCCTATAACCCAGAATATCAAGTCAGAAAATCCCACAATATCTGCTTTGAACTGGGTTATCTGAGTCCACACTCAGATAATATGACATTTTCTGCCTTGATATTCTGGGATATAGGGCTGTGTAGAAGGGTCCTTGGATTTGCCATGAGGTGAAACAAAACTAAACCAAGTAAATCAGAGTAGGATTGGATTTAAGTGCCTAATAAATGTTATCATGTTGAGTAAGCAGACACTACCAAACGTTTCATCAAATCAAAAACTTATTTAAAGGTTAAGGAATCCACATATTCCAGGCTACGGTTTAAAAATCAGCCTTTTTGGGTCATTCTTAGTTATTTCATCCCAGCTGAGCCAGGATTTAAAGAAAATTTATATTTTTCAACTTTGCTTGCGTAGACATATTTTCAATTTTAAACACGGAAAAATATTTTCTGTGCTGTTAACTTTTACTTGTTTGTGCTTGCATAAAATACTGTCAAAATAAAATATAATTTTTCTTGTGGTGTACGTATATAAACAAGCTTACACTGCCATTCAATATAGAATTAATAATAACCAGTCTTCTTGGTCTTTGGCTGCTTGATTAACTTGTCTTCATTTTTAACCATACTATTTCATATTCCGCTCTATGTCTAAGAGGTATAACTAAATAATGTATTGTATATTCATCCCAGTTCTGTTAAATACATTATTATTCTTCAGAATATAACTTACAGTTATTTTATTTATTTATTTATTTATTCAATTTTATATTCCGCTCCTCCCTGCAGGCTCGGGGCGGATCACAGATTTTGTGATCACACTACATTATGAAAGGATTGGTGTTTGTATTTGTAGTGCCAAAGTTGTAAATCTGTGAAGCCAAGGTCTGAAAACATCATACATATTTCATACAATTTGGATTCATAAATCTCTTACACAACAATTCTCACTGGCTTATACAATGGAGATTTCACTAAAGGCATATGTGTCAAATTATACAAGTTAAGAGTGTACAAATCATGCTTAGTTTGTTCCCCAGGGCCTCTGGCTGGACAGGTACATTTCCCTCCATGATACTGAAGCCAAAGAAGTTTATTTGTATCACAAAAGTTAATTTAAAAATAAAAACTAGATAATTTTAAATATATTGCCACATGCCTTTTCTCCCCTTCTTGATTCAGAAAATTGCATTTGATTTCTTTGATATGATTATCATAATTTTCTATGGGCAAGCAGATTTTTTATTGTGTTAGGAGCGACTTGGGAAACTGCAAGTTGCTTCTGGTGTGAGAGAATTGACTGTTAGCAAGGACATTGCCCAGGGGATGGCCAGATGTTTTGATGTTTTACCATCCTTGTGGGAGGCTTCTGTCATGTCCCTGCATGGGGAGCTGAAGCTGACAGAGGGAGCTCATCCGTGCTTTCCCTGGATGTGAGCCTCTGACCTGTTGGTCTTCAGTCCTGCTGGCACAAGGCTTTAACCCATTGCACCATTGGGGGCAAGCAGATGGTAACTGCTAGATGATAAATGTTCTGTATCTCAAAAACTAGAGCCAATAGAAGGAAACCGGTGCCATTTTTGGAATCAGCAAATTAAATATACCAAGAAACATGGGTAATATTTGAGGCAAAATGTGTGTTAGCCAGTGAATTTGGATCTACAGGAACTTAGGTCCAACTAACAAGATAGTGGTCATTGATATCTATCTACTTAGTACATTGCTGAGAGCAAAACTGCATAGGAGGAAAGGGGAAACTCATGCTGGATTCACACCTTTAAGTCTATCTAGCCTGCCAGAAGCCGACTGGCAACCATCACCCAGAGGACCTCTGCTGCCCCAAGACTGTGGAAGAACTTGCTAGAAGAGGTCTGACATCTAAATGATTTGTCAGAATTTAAAACACAACTGAAGACCTCTCTCTTCTGGCAGGCCTACCCAGCTAATTTAAGTCATCAATTCTAAACTCACTATGTTTTTATCTTTGTTCTGTGCATTTTAATATATGTATCTGCTTGAAATACATTTTAATATGTGCATTTTATATGATTTTAGCTATGTTGTAATCTGTAAGAAATAATAATAATAATTACAAAGGCCCCAGTGGTCATTGGCACACCGGGTGCCATGCCAAACGATTTCATCTGGCATTTGGAAACAATAAACATTGACAAAACCATGATCTGTCAACTGCAAAAGGTCACCTTACTTAGATCTGCGCGCATCATTCGAAAATACATCACACAGTCCTAGACGCTTGGGAAGTGTTCAACTTGTGATTTTTTAATAGGAAATCCAGCATATAGATCTCATTTGCTGTGACATATTGTGGTTTTGTGTCAGTAAAATAATAATAATAATGCCCGAAGACCTTGGCTTGCACTTAAACACAATAGGTGCTGACAAAATTACCATCTATCAGCTGCAAAAGGTCACCCTACTCAGATCTGCATGCATTATTTGCCGATACATCATACAGTCCTAGACACTTGGGAAGGCCACCCTACTCTTATTTGCTGTGTACTAATCTTGTTGTGTTAATAATAATAATAATAACCTATCCCTGTGGTGGTTGGTGGTTTTACGAGGTCTGTGAATCCAACCTGATGTTTTGGCCTTTAACTCCCAGAAGCCCTAATAGCTGACAAACTGGCTGGGGTTTCTGGGAGGTATAGGTCAAAAACACCTGGGGACCCCAGGTTGAGAGCCACTGCATTAAAACATTAAAGGAATTATCCAGGGTGCTGAAACAACTGGAAGGTACATATCTGGTAAAACACTTTCAACTGCTCCTTTCACAGTAAGTTTTTTTTTAGCGAATTCACTATCTCAGTGCAATGTAAGCCACCAATGATCAGTGGCAAAAGGCATGCTTATCCCTGGGAGAGCAACAAATTGTTTTTCCACTTATCCAAGCCATGATGCAGAAATGTCTACAGTTGACCAAGTTATTGTAGCGCATGAAGAAGAGCACTTCTCTCTAACTGTGTCTACATATGTTGTGTGTCTATGGCATTGAATGTTTGCCTGTATATGTACACTAGCTGTACCCGGCACGCGTTGCTGTGCCCTATTTAGGAGATGCGAGAAAGTCTGAGTATGTAAGGGTTGGAAATGATGTTACTTACGGTCTTGGTGGGGTCATGTAGGCATGAATTGCGCACTTTCTATGTGTGCTCCAAATGATGTCATCTGGAAGCATGAGTTGTATTGTCTTATATAGCGGAGGAAGTGTTTTGATTCTGGAGTGTGTCCACTCAGCAAAGTCTGTAGTGGTTGTGGAGGAGTGGCAAGTGGTGGTAGAGAGACTTTACCGGCTAGGCAGCACATTCCTGTTGTTTCTGCTGGGTATTTCAGGGCTTTGCAGTATGTGCAGATGTGCGTTAGGGTGCCAATGTCGGCCTCTGGCACCATGCTGTAGTCTTCTGCAGTGTTGTATCTGAAGGCTAGGCGGTGGAATTGGTTGTGGTGTTTTTGAAGTTTGTTTTCTGTGTTGCGACGTCATGTTTCTGCGCTCCTTGCGCGCTGCTGTTGTGTTGCATTTCTGCGTCTTTGTTGTTCCTGGCTGCGCGCTTCTTCTTGTCGTGCAGTTCTTTGCATTTGGTTCTCAGCTGTGCGTCGTGCAGTGACCTGTTGTCTGTGTGTCTGCTGCGCAGTGTGTTTCTGTTCTGGCGTTTGTTCTGCCCTTTTTTGTTTGATGTATGTAGTGTTGTGAATGTGTCCTCCAATGCTGTTATTTTTAGAAGGCATGGCTTGTCTTTTGGGTCAGTTTCTGTCTGTGTGGAAGGAAGGAATGGTTTTTGTTTGTGGTGGTGGTAGGTGTTGTGTGTACGGGGTCCCGTAAGGTTGATGGGATGGGTTGTGATTGGAAGTTGTGTTGTGTTGTGTGGGTAGGAATTGTTGGAGAATTGCTCCCTCATAGAGTTTGGTTTTGACAGTTTAACCCTCAAACACCAACTGACAACTGAAATCTCACAGCATTCTATCCTAGCCTTGGATGGCTCCTGCCAGCGTTGCTATGGTTACTCTTCCTCTCTGCATTTTGTGTGGGCCGATGTCGGCCAATGGCATTTGCTGGCAGCCACGGAGGATGCTGGGAAATGTAGTTTTCTTACTCGTTGTTTTGGGGGCCTTTTAGGTTTTGGGGGGGAAGTTTCTTTGCTACAAACGTACCTTGCTTGAAGCCTATTTCTGTTGGCAAGTTTTGTGTTTCTGCGTTGTAAGGTTTCTCTGTTTGAGGTTGTCACGATGCAAGACCTAGGCCGGCCCCTTAATCACACACACAGAGACGGAAATCAGCTAACTACTTTATTGAATGATAAAAACAGTTGAAAAGGTAATTGTCCATAAAAATCAAAAGTAATCCAAAAGATAAAAGGTATAGTCCAAAAGCAAACTTGGCAGTAAGATCCAAAGACTTGGCAAGGCTCCGCTTAACTAGCGGATCAAAGGATGAAACAAGGTTACAAGATACCAGCTCTGCTTGGCAGGCCCCTAGCCCCAAACTTAGCTACGCGGACTTGGCTTCGCTACACATCTGTATAGGATAGACGTGGCCGAAGTACTGAGGATCCGTTCCCACGGATCCTATACTTAATCCCTTGGCGAGGCCCCGGCGCTCTAGGCTTCTCCTCCTCCAATCTGTGCTGCGAGCCTCGGTCGGTCTAGGCTGTGGAACCAACCCCTCCTGCTAGCCTCAATGCTCCGTCTCCTATCAAACGTTCGACCTTGCCTCCCAGCACCTGTTTCCCTATCTTCGTGAGAGTCGAACTCCCCTTCTGCTTCCCGGGCCTCTCCCTCGGTTGTTTCCCACATTCTTTCTTGCGAACCTCGCCCCCCCCCCCCCCCGGCCGTTCATAATCTTCACTATCACTGCTTTCGAATTCCGACTGGCCTTCCTGCCTCTCGTAAGGATCCGGCCAGCCGTCATCCCAGGCCAGGCTTTCTTTGGGGGAAGAAGGCCCAGCTATCTCAAACATAAGAACATAAGAAGAGCCATGCTGAATCGGACCTCAGCCCATCTAGTCCAGCATTCTGTATCACACAGTGGCCCACCAGTTGTACACGGGGATCTCGAGCAGAAGGGAGGGCAAAACCCTGACCTGCTCTCGACCCCCCACAACCAGTACCCAGGGAAATCCTGCCTACCTCAACCAACTCCGAGGCGGCACTTGAATGTCCTTTTCAGTAACTACTGATACACTTGGTATCCATGAATCTGTCTAATCCTGCCTTGAAGTTGTTCAGGCTGACAGCTGTCACAACCTCTTCTGGAAGTGAGTTCCATAACCCAATGACCCTCTGGGTGAAGAAATATTTCCCTTTATTAGTCCTAATTTTCCTACCTTGGAGCTTCAGGGAGTGCCCTCTAGTCCTAGTGTTTTGTGACAAAGAAAATAATTTTCTTTATTCACCTTTTCTATCCCATGCATGATTTTATACACTTCGATCAAGTCACCTCTTAAACGCCGTCTTTTAAGGCTGAAAAGACCAAGGTGTTGCAACCTGGTTTCATAAGGGAGCCGCTCCATCCCTTGGATCATTCTTGTTGCCCTTTTCTGTACCTTTTCCAGTTCCGTTATATCCTTCTTAAGGTGCGGAGACCAGAATTGTACACAGTACTCCAAATGTGGCCTTACCATCGATTTGTAGAGAGGTAATACAACATTTGCTCACCTATTTTCGATTCCCTTTCTGATCATGCCTAGCATAGAATTTGCTTTTTTCACTGCTGCTGCGCACTGGGTTGACATCTTCATTGAGCTGTCCACCAAGATCCCAAGATCCCTTTCCTGGTTTGTCTCGGAAAGCTTTTACCCCATCAATTTGTAGGTGTAGTTGGGGTTCTTTGCCCCGATGTGCATGACTTTACACTTGTTTAGGTTAAAATGCATTTGCCACTTTGTTGCCCATTCACTGAATTTCGAGAGATCTTTCTGGAGCTCTTTACAATCAGTTTCATTTTTAACTACCCTGAACAATTTAGTGTCGTCTGCAAACTTTGCTACCTCAGAATTCACTCCTACATCCAGATCATTAATGAATAAATTAAAAAGTAACGGACCCAAAACTGAACCTTGAGGTACGCCACTTCCCACCTCTTTCCACCCAGAGAAATGTCCGTTTATTACCACCCTTTGTTTCCTACAGTTTAGCCAGGTTCCAATCCAGGACAAGACCTGTCCTCTGATTCCGTGGCTGAAGAGCTTATTTAGGAGCCTTTGGTGAGGGACTTTGTCAAAAAGCTTTTTGAAAGTCAAGGTAAACAATATCAATTGGGTCCCCTTTATCTATGTGTTTATTTACACCCTCAAGGAATTCTAACAAGTTAGTAAGACATGATTTGCCTTTGCAGAAACCATGTTGATTTTCTTTCAGCAATGCCTGTTCTTCTATGTGCCTAGTAATATTTTCTTTAATAATGGTTTCCATCACTTTGCCTGGAACTGAGGTTAAACTGACTGGTCTATAATTTCCTGGATCACCTCTGGATCCTTTCTTGAAGATCGGTGTTACATTTGCCTCCCTCCAGTCCTCGGGTACAGTGCCTGATCTTAGAGAAAGGTTATATATCTTAGCTAGAAGTTCAGCAATTTCACACTTGAGTTCCTTAAGAACTCTGGGGTGGATGCCGTCTGGACCTGGTGATTTGTTGACATTTAGTTTAGTAAGGCATATGAGAACATCCTCCTTGTTTATCTCTATCTGTTTTAATTCTTTTAATTCCCTCCCTGAAAAAACTGACTCAGCTGCAGGCATATGTTGTCTGTCCTCCTGTGGGAAAACGGAGGCAAAGAAGTCATTTAGCCGCTCAGCAATCTCCTTGTCTTCGCTGATTTTCCCTCAAAATCCCCTTCTTCTAGCCCCTCCAAATCCTCTTCAGAATCAGCTGGCTCCAATGCAAGTGGGACCCCCGGTGCTGCCCCCTGCCTCCCAGGCACAAACGAGAACTGGTGTGCTACAGAGGTAGTCTTCACATGATGACTGTTTCTTTATATATATAGCTTGTAATCTGCCCTGAGTCCCCTGCGGGGTGAGAAGGGCGGAATATACAGTAAATGATGTAAATAAATAAATAAAACAAAAAACATAAATAACCATAAGTTTGCTTCTTTTTAATCAAACTGCAAATCTGTTGGTGATGGCCACTCTACCTACATCACTCACACTTTTCTCAAATATTCTTAGTATTTGTTTGCTGCCATTCAGGGTAAATCTTGTAAAATATGAGAAACCTCTCTTGTTAAACTCAATTTATAATTTGATCATGGTAAGACAATTATCTGTCTTCAGAGAGCAATCAGGCCTATGTTGGCTAGGCAGGTATAATAAGAAATGTGGAAGTCTTCAACTTAAGAGAGTGAGGGGGAGATGGCGGTTGGGGGGGAGGGAGGACAGAAATGTTCGCACTAAATTAGCTTGAATTTTGATCATTATATTCAACTCAATTCTCATTTCCATAAACCATATTTGAGCAATAGAAACAGCAGGTGTGATGCATATAAAGAGATTCCACCGAGGCTGTATTTTCATTCAGAATGAAATACTCTTTCAGGACAAATGGTTAAACTAGGGACTTTGTCAGACAGAGCTGGGGTAAATCATCTTCTTCCATGTAGAGTCATCTTCTTTGTATGGAATTCTGTCTTTTAAAGAAGACAGAGAATTTACTTACTCATATCACACAGGATTGCCTCCTCCCGCCTCAATCATCTGCTTAGAGGAGACACAAGGCATAATTCTGAATACACCATTCCTGGCCTCCTTTATGTTCCTGCTCAGTCCCATTACTCTAGAGGAGACTGAAGGCACTGTCCTTATATCAGACACCTCCCCTGGGCTCCTTTGCATTCCCGCTCAGTCCCTTTAGAGGAAACCAAGGCAGCATCTTTAAATCAGACACCACTCCTAGGCTCCTTTACATTCCTTTCAATATTGTTACTCTAGAGAAGACTCAAGGCACTGTCATTAAATCAGACACCACTTCTGGGCTCCTTTATGTTTCCATTCAAGCCCATTACTATAGAGGAGGCCCAAGGCACTGTCATTAAATCAGACACCGTTCCTGGGCTCCTTTACACTCCCTCTCAGTCCACTTACTCTAGAGGAGACCCAAGGCACCATTCTTAAGAAGACCCATTCCTCTATGTCACTGAAATGATTCAACACAGGTGAATCTGACAGATCCCATCCCACATGTTTTAAAGCACTTTCTCCCGTTTCCAGGTGCATCAGGAGCTCAGAAGATGATTTCTCTGTGAATTCCCTCCCCAGTGACATCAGACATATACATATAATATTGATATTATAATGTAATACAATATAATACTACTACTATTATTTATTTATTTATTACTTCAGTTTTATATACCGCTCCATCCCAACATATTATAATTATATATTTTATATTATATATTTTATATTACATGCAATATTACTAATAATATTACAGTATAATATTATAGTACAATGTAATATATAATATTAATATTGTGCTATGGCAATAATATAATATATTGTATTTACATTTTACTTGTAAGCCGCTCTGAGTCCCCTTCGGGGTGAGAAGGGCACCATATAAATGTCATCAATCAATCAGACAGGCCCCATCCCTTCTGATTTCCAGAAGAAAAGGTAAAGACATGACTCTGTACACACATGTTTGCAGAATGAATCATTACAGTATTGACATCATCTGAATAAGGATTATGAGCAAGGATTACAGAAGAATAGGCCCATGCATTTTATATGTTTAAATCTGTTATTATTCTATGTGTTTTATTGTTTAACCATTTTAACTGTTTTAGTATATGGGATAGGTTTTATTACTATGCTTTAAGTGGCATTGAATCTTCTCAGAGTTGTAAGCCACCTTGAGTCCCCTTACCCCGGGGGGGGGGGGGGGGAGAAAGGCAGGGGAGAAATGAAACAAACAAATAAATAAATTCATTTCCACCCTTTCTCCACACTTCTGACACTGTTCACTAACAAAATATCATGGGTGACAGCTGGAAGTCTGTCTGTGTCATATAATAAGCTCCTTGGTACGTCATCTATGTACTGTTTTGAAATGGGGGTGGGGGTGGGGAGGTTTGTATGTTATGATGTACTGGCCCAAATCTGCTACTAGTCTTATAGTTTTCACAGCTTAACTCTAACCATAATTGCCAGTACTGATAAACAATTTAAGATACTCTGATACTTTACTACTAACAGAAAATGACAAAGGTTTGGAATAATTATTGAAGAAAGTCAAGGAAGTAAGTTGAAAGCAGGTTTACAGTTGAACATTTAAAAAACAATAATAATGGCAATAGATATTTTACATAACTTAAAAGTTATAAATAATAAATATTATATAACTTTATTTATATTTTGCTCTATCTCCCCGAGGGAACTCTGGGCGGATTGCAGCAACTGAAGGCAAACATTCAACGCCTATATACAATAAAAACTACAAATACATTAACAGACCACATAAAAACTAAAATAAACCAGTGTATAGCACTTTAGATTCACATATATCAAATTAAACCCACATGTTAAATTGAATGAAACAAACATACAACCTGGAATTAAATAAATTATATCTAACTAGCCATCCCCTGACACGTGTTGCTGTGGCCTAGTCTGGTGATCTGGAAAATAAAGTAATGAGAAAGTGTTGATTTCTAATATATGTAATTTCTTTATGATTGTGGGTAAACAATATTTCTTGTTTCTCTGTCAATTTTGATGTGGAGATTGTCTGGTTTGCCTACTCTGGAACATGCTACATACAATTGTCCTTTTTTAGGGGGCCCTTTCAAATCTATGATACTATATCTGTGTGTGTGGGAATCATATATATCTATCTGTATCTATGGCTGGATGGCTCTTTGCCAAGAGGGCTTTGATTATGTTTTCTTTCCCCGGTGAAGGGAGTTGGATTGGATGACCTTAAGTATTTTCCATTGGTCATGGGGGTTCTGTGTGGGAAGTTTGCCCCAATTCTGTCGTTGGTGGGGTTCAGAATGCTCTTTGATTGTAGGTGAACTATAAATCCCAGTACCTACAACTCTCAAATGTCAAGGTCTTTCCCCCCACACTCCACCAGTGTTCACATTTGGGCATATGGAGTATTCATGCCAAGTTCGGTCCAGATCCATCACTGTTTGAATCCACAGTGCTCTCTGGATGTAGGTGAACTTCAACTCCCAGACTCAAGGTCAATGCCCACCAAACCCTTCTAGTGTTTTCTGTTGGTCATGGGAGTCCTGTGTGCCACATTTGGTTCAATTCCATCATTGGTGGCGTTCGGAATGCTCTTTGTAAGTGAACTATAAATCCCAGCAACTACAACTTCCAAATGACAAAATCATATTTTTTGGTGATGGTCACTCCTTGGGTTAGTAGGTGACTTGTGGCCAAATTTGGTGGCAATTCGTCCAGCAGTTTTTGAGTTATGTTAATCCCACAAACAAACATTACATTTTTATTTATATAGATTTAAAAGCACGAACCTGAATTAACAATTCTCTCAATGAAGACATTTTCCATATCTTTACTGAGTCAAGAAATCAGAAGAAAACTAGAACTTGGAAGTGCAGCTAGCTATGAAGAAGTTAGACAAAATCCTCAAGTGCAAAGATATATAATTGAAAACTAAAGAAAGGATTGTCCACACTGTTGTATTTTCAGCTTTTATGCATGATTTTGAGAGCTGGGAAGTGAAGAAAACCCCCAGCCAATTCCTGTATGGATCCTGGCCAGTCCAGATTCTCACCCAAGATGTGAGAAGTCTGAATAGCTGTCAATAGTATATAAAATGTCTTTAAAAAAATGAAATTGTGTTTGTACATTTTGGGTTTCAGATGCTATTTGCACCCCATTTAGTCAAACTGTAACAAACCTCTATAGTTTGCCTTCAGTCCAGAGTGCTTGTTTTTTGTCCTGGCTGATCTGGTTTAGCAGAAGCTCACCAGGCATGGATATCCTATTCACAGTCCTAGCTGAAATCACTTCACAAAGACAGACATCCTGGATTCCAAGAGAAGTTACTTTGCTCCTGCCAATGAATTTAAATTTTACTCTTCTTTTTTCTTGACTGCAAAAATAATTAAAAGGGGAGGGCAATCCTGCTCCCAGACCAATGGAATAACAACAGAAAGACTATCCAATGCACAATGTAGGCCATTGATTCTAATATCATGACCCTTTTTGTCCATTTTATAATTTTACAATCTATTTTGCCTGATAAAGAAGCCAATGGAGCTTCAAAAGCTTTCATGAAATGTTTTGTGCATTTTGGTTGGCCTTAAAATATCACTTTGTTTTTTGGAGTTTGGTTTATTAAACTGTGTTAATATTACTTTGGGAATATCATGAGAAGATGTGATTCATTTGAAAACACAAAGCAGAAGGCTGGAAGTTGACCAAGTCACACTGGAGCACCTAGAGGGAACACATTAATCCATCCACAAATAATCAGAAGTTGAACCCACAAACGTACTATATCTCTTTTAACAATTGTAATCACCTCATCAGAATTGGCCTCTTTTTGGCAGCATACGCCAGTTTGGTCCTGAATCACCTACGGACCCCACCAGCTCCCATCAAATGACTCTGTCAGGGATCCATGGGTGATGTAGGGTGGAGCCGGCACATGCGGCCACCACAGCAATATGGGAGGCTTCCCCTGTTGCTATAGGAAGCTGCGCAGTCGACACTTCTCCACATGGGATCAAGGAAATCTAGAGTCAGGCAATGTAGGGCATGGGGCACCAGGTCCCCCCCCCCCGAAAACATGAGACAAAGAGCAGCGATTTCGGCAGCCATGTGACAAGGTCACAAGTCACCTTGAGTTTCAGACTGGGGAAAAGGTGGAATAAAATAGTAATTACCATTACCATCACTATCTTTCATGGCCCAAAGTTTATTGTATCTCATGCAGTAGATTCTAGTCTATGAGAATGTCTGTCGTAAAAAAAATGGTGAGTCTTTGTTGTTTTTTTACTGCAGAATTTTATTACAGCGATCTCCCTTGAAGTTACCATGGAAAAGTGCTTCGCATCACATTACTGTAACACTGAAAGGGCATCTAGGTAGGCAAGCATATTTTTTTAGATCAAGAAAAAAAACCATGAAGGATTAGGCGGAGAGTAAAAAACCTAGCACTCTGTATTCTGCTGCTTTCACAATAAAATAAATACATCACATCTGATCCCGGGAGGGGTTTTGTTTTGCAGACTGAGGGAGAAATTTGAAAAAGAAGATAAAGTGAATTATTGTCAGTGATGATGATATATTCTGTAGCAACTACATTTCTTTTCTACAGCAAGCTGGAGCTTCCAATAACGATCACACTATTGCCGACATGAAAGATTGTATTTTGTTGTCAGGGAGATTGGCTCTTCCCTTGGAAGAGGATGTAGAGTGGAGGACAGAGCATCTTGTCTCCCTCCCTTCCTCATCTTGCAGAGAAGTGGGTTTTGATATCTGGGTTCAATATTAAATGTTGCTGTTCTTGTGTCATTTTCAATGTTCCTGTATCATTTCCAATGCAATGTGTATCCTGTTCTCCACCTAAATACTGTCAAATGGAAAATGTCTCATTTCCATGTTACAACTGGAAGTAATATTCTAGAAGAGGGCAATCTGCTGAAGGAACTTCATTTGCAACAGTGGGTGGGAGAGATCCATGAATGAACAAATGGAAGGAAGAAGATTGTGAATAAAGAAAAAATAGTGTTTTCTTCTCTGTATTATTTATTATTATTTCAGGATTTTACAGAAGATACAGAGAAGAAAATAGTGTTTTCTTCTCTGTATCTTCCTTTGCTTTACTTACTTATCTACAATCAGGTTGCTTATTTTTCTAGATGGTTTCATTTTTATAGTTATTCAATTTGCTCTGGGATCCCCAGGGCACTGGATCCAGAATTCCCTGTGGATATCAAAACCTGTCAATACTCAAATCCTATTAAGGAAATAGTGTCCCTTAAATAAAATGACAAAATCAAGGCTTCTTCTTCAGTTTTTTAAAAAATGTTTTCAAGCCAGTGGCGCTGTGGGTTAAATTGCTGAGCTGCAGAGCTTGTTGACTGGAAGGTCGGCGGTTCGAATCTGGGGAGTGGGGTAATCTCCCGCTGTTATCCCCAGCTTCTGCCAACCTAGTAGTTTGAAAACATACAAATGTGAGTAGATCAATAGGTACTGCTTCTGTGTGAAGGTAATGACACTCCATATACACATTCCGGTCTCATGACCTTGGAGGTGTCTATGGACAACGTTGGCTCTTTGGCTTAGAAATTGAGATGAGCACCACCACTCCCAGAGTCAGAAATGACTAGACTTAATGTCAAGGGGAAACCTTTATCTTTACCTTATTATTTTCAAACCATGGATGGTACAAAATCTGTGGACGTGGAGGGCTGGCTGTTAATGTGCCCACTTCCACACTGCCCCTATATCCCAGGATCTGAGCCCAGATTATCTTCTTATCCCAAATTATCTAGCCGTGGGGACGCATCTAACTCAGTTTAAACCAGATGATCTGGGATCAGATCCTGGGATATAGGGCAGCGTAAAAGGGGCCTGTGAGGAAGATAATGGTTCTTCCTCTCTTAAAAAGTCCCTTTAAATTTTGGCTGACTTTTATAATAGAATCTGCACTTGGAGAGTCAGACTTCAGTTCTAGTATGTTTTAAAGCAGTGTTTCCCAACCAGTGTGCCGTGGAGCCCGCACGGGTCACGTCTTCCTCCCTTCCCCCTCCTGAACACACTCACGCTGCCCCTTCGGATCAAAATGGCAGCAGAAGTGGCAGTGTAGAAGAAAAAGTAAGTGTTCGGCAGTAGGGGGAAGAAAGGGCGCGAAGGGGAAGGGGGAGGAAGAGTCTCTGTCGAAAGCTGGCATGGGCAAACCTGGACCTTCCAGGTGTTTTGGACTCCATCTCCCACCATTCCTAGCAGCCTCAGGAACCCTTTTACCCCCTCAGCCACTTAAGCAGGAAAGGGCCTTAGTCTGTTAGGAATGGTGGGATTTGAAGTCCAAAGTACCCAGAGGGCCGAAGTTTTCCCATGCCTGTTTTAGGGACCTTAAAGTGGTGAGCCTCCTTCCAACATTGTGATTCTGGATAGAAAACAAACAACAACATAACATTGTTTGGGTCCACAGTGCTCTCTGGGTGTACGTGAATGACAACTTCCAAACTCAAGGTCAATTCCCAAGCAAACCCTTTCAGTACTTTCTGTTGGTAATGAGAGTTCAATATGCCAAGTTTGGTTCAATTCCATTGTTGCAAGAGTTCAGGATGCTCTTTGATTTGTGTTAACTATAAATCCCAGAAACTGTAACTCCCAAATGTCAAGGTCTATTTTCCCCAAACTCCATCTGTGTTCTCATTTGGGCATATTGAGTATTCATGCCAAGTTTGGTCCTGATCCAACATTGTTTCAGTCCACAGTGCTCTCTGGATATAGGTGAACTACAACCCCCCAAATGCCCACCAAACTCTTATAGTATTTTCTCTTGGTTATGAGAGTTCTGTGTGGGAAGTTCGTGTCTTTCTGCCATTCCTGCCAGGATAGCTATGTTGTGTTCATCGAAACAGGTCCAGGTTTCATACTGAGTGTATAAATACATTTAAAAACATATTAACTATATGTATTACTGTGTTAGAGTGTCATTTTGTGTCATTTTGGTTGGTGTTGTGCCCCAGGATTTTGTAAATGTAAAAAATGTGCCGCGGCTTTAAAAAGGTTGAAAAACACTGTTTTAAAGGACTGATTTAAAGGACTGATTCTGGGTTTTACATTGCAGCTGCCCAAGTTTACTCAGAATGTAGTTTCACTTTGGCAATTGGGAATTCTTCTCCCATGTTTGTTTATACATTAGATTGTACTTGACAATTTGGTTTGACAAAGGAGCCAAGACTAATGTGGTGTCCGTGTTTCTCCCATCTCACCCATTATTATCTCTGGTCAGAAAGGTTTGTCAATGTTCTGACACATAAGAATCAAATTTCTGCTGAATGCTTAGAGCAAAATAATAATTGGGATGAATGTATATAAAGCAGTGCTACCCCTCTGACCCTGTCTTCTCTCGCAGCACCAGGAGAATTACTCGTGTCTTGAAAGACCATTGTCCCTGTTCTCTTCTCCATATTACACTGTGTTCCTGCTTTCACTGTGCATCCCTTCCTATTCACTGGCATTGAGGCAGATATGACCGTCTCAATTTAGTTATCTTTGCTTATAGGGAGAATTCTGGCTTCCTTTGCTCCTGGACCCATTTATTTCTCATTTGGCAGTCCATGGTACCCATGCAAATTCCACCAATGCTACATATCAAAACAAGTTGATTCTCTTTCTATCCAGTTCCTCACTATCCAGCTTTCAAACTCATATGTAGAAGTCAGAAATACAGTGGCATAGGACAATCCTACCTCTCCCATAATTCCTGACTATTGGTCAAAACATCTGGAGGATACCAAGTAGAAGGCGGCAAAATTAATTGGTGACTTTGATTTCAACGACTTTGAAGAAATGCAGTTTTTCACTGGAATTTTGGTTTTGATTTTCATTCTTTCCTCTAGGTTGAAAAGCATTGCAAATTAAGATTTTCACATTTGTCCAGAAGAATGCACATATTTATAAGGTTTTTTCCCCCCGTGTCAAGACCAACTGGAGAAACTTCAAGTCACTTCTGGTGTCTGAGAATTGGCTGTCTGCAAGGACACTGCCCAAGGGACACTCAGATATTTTGATGATTTACCATCCTTGTGGGAGGCTTCTCTCATGTCCCTGCATTGGGGAGCTGAAGCTGACAGACGGAGCTCATCCACGCTCTCCCCGGATTCGAACCTTTGACCTGTCAGTCTTCAGTCCTGCCAGCACAAGGGTTTAACCTATTGCAACACTGGGGGCTCTACATATTTATAGATTCATCTGTATCTCAAATTGTATTTCTGTGATATGAAGCTTAACTGATGATCAGCTTAGGGACTCACACCCCAAGCCTAAAAATATCTAGCCTGCAAAGTTATTATTGTTTTAACCATGATTCAAAAGCAACTCTAAATATATATTTTTGTGGGGAGATATAGAGTATAGGGCCCCCTGGTGATGCAGCAGGTTAAACAGCTGAATTGCTGAACTTGTTGACCGAAAATTTCACGGTTTGAATCTGGGGAGTGGGATGAGCTCCCGCTGTTAGCCCCAACTTCTGTCAACCTAGCAGTTCGAAAACATGCAAATGTCAATAGGTACAGCTTTGGCGGGAAGGTAATGGCACTCCATGCAGTCATGCCAGCTACATGACCTTGGAGGTGTCTATGGACAACGGCAGCTCTTTGGCTTAGAATTAGAGATGAACACCACCCCCCAGAGTTGGAAACCACTAGACTTAATGTCAAAGGAAAACCATTATCATTGCTATAGAGCAGGGCTGTCCAACTTCTACCGGCCCAAGGGCCAGAATTCCGGTGACTGATCACCTGGGGGGCCGCAGCGGGGGACGGGGCTGCTCGCGGTGGACGGGGCCGCTCGCGGGGAGTGGGGCCAATCATGGGGAGCGAGGCTGATCACGGGGGGCGATTTCACCCGCTTCTACCACCTGGCGTGACACTGTAGGAGGGAGGGCGGGCGAAGCCATGGCGGGCTCCCCTTGGCTCCTCCCTCTCTCCTACAGCATCACGCCAGGTGACAGAAGCGGGCAAAATGAAATCGCCCACTTCTGCCACCCGGCGTGACCCTGTAGGAGGGAGGACGAAGCCATAGCGGGGTCCCCTTGGCTCCTCCCTCTCTCCTACAGCATCACGCCGGGTGACAGAAGTGGGCAAAATGAAATTGCCTGCTTCTGCCGCCCGGCGTGATGCTGTAGGAGGGAGGGCGAAGCCATGGCGGGCTCCCCTTGGCTCCTCCCTCCCTCCTACAGCATCACGCCAAGTGACAGAAGCGGTGATTTCGCCCGCTTCTGCCGCCCTGCGTGACGCTGTAGGAGGGAGGGCGAAGCCATGGGGAGCAGAGCAAAGGGGGCAGTGGCTGTGGATGGCGCTTGCGCCGCCGCGTGCATGCACACCTTTTTGGGGGGATTTTTTATTTAAAAAATGCAGAATTTTTTAAAAAAAATGTATTGCAGGAGGGTAGGAGGGCCGGATCCAAGGGGCTGGCGGGCCATGTGCGGCCCGTGGGCCGCCTGCTGGACAGGCCTGCTATAGAGTATATACGTACCTCACAATTATGTCATCCGTATTTCCATTCCCCTGTTTCTTTCTCCCCTCTCTCCTTTCCTTTTTACATGAGATGTTATTTCAACACTGGCTTAAAAAAATGAATGCTGACATCATTCCTTTAGTCTGCCCCATTGTTAATTATTTTAGATTTATCCTATATTCCAGGATTAACATTTTTAATACTTAAACCCACCAAGTAATGTGAAATGTGCATTCCTTGATAAGAGACTTCAGCCCAGCGGGGACACATAAGGTATGCTAACTTTGAAGATATTGCCAAAAGTTGGGAAATATATTTCTTTTAAAAAAACCTGTGTATGAGAATAACTTGGAACATGTTTGATGGTAGAACGTCTATATGATTAGAGTTGATGGAAGTTGCAAGCCAAAAACATCTAGAGAGCCATAGTTGCCCTATACTGTTTTAAGGTTTTTCAAGGAGGCTTGGTCTGACCATCTTGGGAGAGACATTTAGGAATGATTTGAGAGAATATTTTCTTGGGGGCTCCTCCTAGGCAGCAATACTGTATGCAAACTGAGGCTAGGTCATTCCCCTTACTTGTACTCCTTCCTCCAACAGGAAAATATGTTATTAGATACATCAGTCTTTGGTGGGGACAGTTATACATGTGGTATTACTTGGATTTTACTTGCTTTTATGTTTATGTTTTATTGGTTTTAATATGAATTTTACTTAAAATGTAAGGAAAAACCTCCCAGGTTAGTGTATGTTTGTGTATGTACGAGGGTGGGTCAAAAAGTAATGCCTCAATCACCCTCTTTTATTTCTTTCAACACTACTGGACTATCTATGCATGATATGATAGAGGTAACCTGACTCTACCGATATAGTCTTTTTCTTTTTCAGATTGACTGATTCACATCATGAATCTGAAGCTAAAAGAAAAAGTCGTCAATTTGGTTCAATTCCAATGATGGAATGCAGTGACAGATGCAGCCCTCCAGGGCTCCCTCCCTGCCCTAAGCTTTAGACTTGGGACTGTCCTAAGTCTGAAACTACTTGAAAGCACACAACAACAATCCTAATTAATGTATTGTTGAAAACTTTCATGGCCAGAATCACTGGGTTGTTGTGAGTATTCTGGGCTGTATGGCCATGTTTCCCAGAAGCATTCTCTCCTGACATTTCACCTGCATCTATGGCAGGCATCTTCAGAGGTTGTGAAATCTGTTGGAGGTTGTGAGGTCTAGTATCCTCAGAAATTGTGATGTCTAGTTTCCAATAGACCTCACAACCCCTGAGGATGCCTGCCATAGATACAGGCAAAACGTCAAGAGAGAATGCTTCTGGAACATGCCCATACAGCCTGGAAAACTCACAACAACCCAGTCCTAATTAAATCAACTATCTCATCATCAAAAAGCAGGCCCACACTTTCCACTGAAATAGTGGTAAGTTTATGTTGGTTGAAATTGTTCTTCATTATAAATATTGTATTGTTCTTTCATTTTATTTTCACTACAAACAAGATATGTGTAGTGTGCATAGGACAACATTCATGGGGTTTTTTTCCAAACTATAGTCCAGCTCCTCAACAGTTTGAGGGACCAGGAACTGGCCATCATCTTGAAAAGTCTGAGGACCCCTGGAATAGATTGTCCTACCAAATCAGGATAATCATAGGGCACAAACAGCCCCCAAAGGATGGAATGACTGGACAACAGCCAGCAAACCCCAGAAAAACTCAACAAAATGAGTATAACAAGAATGTATATTTAAGATTAAAATGGAAGAATCTCATGGCTGCTATTTGAAAAATCTTCATAGGACATAAAGGTGATCTGGTCCCACATAGGAGAACAGCTAACACCTCCCAACAAAGGATCTGCCCAAGTAGCAACCAGCCAGGCTTTGAAGCTGCAAGGCCATTCAGTGTTAATAAGGTGGCCAATTGCGACATTCACGCTTGCCTCCAACAGACGAGAGTTCTTTCTCCCACCCTAGACATTCCACAGATATACAAACCTTACTTGTCTAGTTTTCAGTAGACCTCACAACCTCTGAGGATGCATGACATAGATGTGGGTGATACGTCAGGAGGGAATGCTTCTGGAACATGGCCATACAGCCCGGAAAACTCACATATCTTTTTATTTAGTCCATGCGTCGATGCCAAATCAATTGTGCCCATGTACTTTATAAATACCTTATGACTATCACCATTCTAGTATTTGTATTCCAAAGTATTTTGCTTCCCTTATTCTACATATTTGGCCTGATTTGGAAATACTCATGGAAAAGGAACATGTTAAGGTCAATATGGTTAATAAATATCTGCTTGGAATCTGTCCTGATATATGTTACACAGTAATTCTAAATATAAAGACAGAAGTGATAGTATGATAGTAAGGAAAAAGGGAATGGCTTTTGTCAAGCATTTTTTAGCTCATGTTCAGAAGCAAAACTGTCTTTTGAGACAGAGGAACTTAAAAGTAGTGTCAGCAAGTAGTGCCGGCTTGTTGCTACCATGCATGCAACAAAGGAAAGGACTCTGCATACATCACAGGCAAGGTATATCTTGAGAGAGAGAAAATAGCTGGAAGGAAGAAAGATAACATTGCATAGAAGTTTGTTGTAGGTGAACCACAGGAAGAGAAGCAACAGAAGATGAAAGAGTGGATGGATTAGGAAGGGAGCAAGGTTTTGAAAACAAACATAAGGTCTTCATATTTGATGGCATAACAGACAAGAAGCTGAAACGGGGATGTATGGGAATGGTTGATAATTGATTATCTCCTACCCATTGATTCTATCCATTTCCTGTAGCCCTTTATTCATTACTTCTGAATGTGTCCTCGCTCTCTGTTACTCTTGTTCTCTCTTCGGATTATTGAAAAAGTTTCTGGCTTGTTAGCAGCTACACTCTTGTGGCTTCAGCTGATAAACAAATGAAACAAGATCTTCATACTCATGGGGTCATCTCGAGTGGCTTTCCAATGTTACTTCCTAAAACTTGACAACTGGAGGTGGTGTTGTCAAGAAATAATGCACATTGAATGGAAAGGTAAATGTAAAAGTTTCCCCTGACATTAAGTCTAGCTGTGTCATACTCTGGGGGTTGGCGTAATTTCCATTTCTAAGATGAAGAGCCAGTGTTGTCCATAGACACCTCCAAGGTCATGTGGCCAGCATGACTGCATGGAGCACCGTTATCTTCCCGCCAAAGTGGTACTTATTGATCTACTCACATTTGCACGTTTTCAAACTGCTAGGTTTGCAGAAGCTGGGGCTAACAGCAGGAAGTAGGGCCCACTTCCCGGATTTGAACTGCCAACCTTTCAGTCAGCAAGTTCAGCAGTTAGTAGTCTGGCTACTGAATGTTGAACCAATTGAAGCTTCCAGGCCATCTTCAAGGGAAGCCACACATAGAGTGCATTGCAATAGTCCAATCAAGAGGTAACTAAAGCATGGACCACCGTGGTCAAGTCAGACTTTGCGAGGTATGGTCGCAGCTGGTGCACGAGTTTTGAATGTGCCCTCCCAGCCACCGCTGAAACCTGCGCATCAAGCAGAAAGAAGACAGAAACGCAGTGGGACAGCTGTTCTCCTTGTTACCTGTGCATCAAGCGTCAGCGCTGAGTCCAGGAGGACCCCAAACTGTGGATCTGTGTCTTCAGGGGGAGTGCAACCCCATCCAGCACAGGTTGCCACCCAATACCCCAGTCAGGTGTAAGACTGGCCTCGAGGACCTCTGTCTTGTTGGGATTGATCTTCAGCTTGTTTGCCCTCGTCCAGATTGACACAGCAGCCAGGCACTAGTCCAGCATCCGAGGGGCTTCCTTGGATTCCGATAGAAAAGTGTAGTGGAGTTGGATGTCATCTACGTAGGATGTACAAGAGAAGCAACAGGGTCATACTCCCCCTGTCCAGTTCCCTGCGGAGGTCATCCACCAAGGCAACCAAAGCCATCTCGGTACTGTGTCCAGGCCTGAAACCGGACTGTGACCGATCTAGAAAATTGGTGTTGTCTAGGAATCCCTGGAAGTGTGAGGCAACCACCCGCTCCAGCACCTTGCCCAAAAAAAGGGGGTTGGAAATTGGTCTGTAGTTGTTAAGCATGGAAGGGTCAAGGGAGGTCTTTTTCAGTAATGGTTTTACCACCGCCTGCTTAAGGAAGGATGGGAATTTCCCTTGGCCCAATGATGCATTAATTATGGAAACAAAGCAAATCAAC
Source organism: Anolis apletophallus (assembly GCA_030556195.1). Lineage (NCBI taxonomy): Eukaryota > Metazoa > Chordata > Lepidosauria > Squamata > Anolidae > Anolis > Anolis apletophallus. The sequence continues at coordinate 109,212,858 of JARBWK010000003.1, read as the reverse complement.
AACCCATCTCTGGCCAGTTTAACTAGCCAGGAAGGGCAAGGGTCCAGGGTACAAGCGGTTGCCCTCACAGCCCCAAGAATCCCCTCCATGTCATCAGGCAATACAAGCCGAAAATAATCCCATAAAATCGGACAGACAGGTGCCTCAGTTACCTCATTTGTCATTGCACTTAAACTGGTGTCTAGCGCGAGACGTATCTGAGCAACTTTGCCTGCAAAATGGTGAGCGAAATCACTGCACTGAGTTGCTAAGTCTTCAGGGATCTCATCCACCACGGGTGGGTGGAGGAGCTCCCCAATAACCCAGAACAACTCTGATGGCATGTTGGCTGCAGATGCTATGCAGGCAGTCGAGAAGGCTTTCTCGGCTGCCCACAGAGCCGTGGAGTAAGCCGTAATAGCTCTGAATGGAGAGAGGGAAGGGAGGGAAGGAGGGAAGGAGGGAGGGAGGGAAGGAAGGAAGGAAGGAAGGAAGGAAGGAAGGAAGGAAGGAAAAAGAGCGTGGAAAGGAGTAAGGAAAGAGGGAAGGAATGATGAAAGGGCAGAAGTGAAGGAAGGAAGGGAAGGGAGAAAGAGGGAGGTAAGGAAGGGAGGGAGGGAGGGAGGGAGGGAGGAGGAGGAAGGAAAGAGAGAAGGAAGGAAAGACAGGATGGTGAAAGAGAGGAGGGCCTGAGAAAAGAGTCCAAGGTCCCTGGGCCTGGGTTGCCCATACATGCGAGCTACTATATGAACAATCAAGTTGAAAAGATCACCTGTTGTGCATGTGAGCGTGTGTGTGCACGCGCGTGCATGCACGTGCACACTCCTACTGCAGCCTTCCGTTTGCGTGGGGCTTCTTTCTTGCTTGCCTTCGAACTCGCCGCCGCGCGCACCCGGGAAGGGGATCCTCCTTGCCTGCGTGCACGCTCTCTCTTAATGTCTTCGTTGCCTTCCTCCTTCCTGCTGCGTGCTTTCGCGAAGCAGGAAATCCCCATCCCGTCCTGCTTCTTGCGTGCACAGCAGGCCCCTCCCACGCACGCAGCAGGAGGGTATTTATAGGCGCACCCGCCAGCACTCTGGCCAGAGATGGCTTCGACGGCGGCTCGGAAGGCGCAGGGCTGGGAAGAGGGGCCGCCTGCCTGCTGCCTGGGCTGGTAAACTCAACCAAGAGAGGGACCCACATGAGGCTGGAGCCTCCCCACGGCAGCCCCCCCTCCCTCAAGGCTTCCTTACCTGGGCAGGAGAAGGAAGAGTGGAAGAGGTGCTTCCCCAAAGTGACAGATGCAGTGGGGGCGCCCTTCCTTCCTTTTTGAGGTGTCACTCAGAAAGGACGCCCAAGTGGACGGCTGGCAGGAAGGAGGACCCCTCCCACTGGTGGCAGTCCATGCCCACGGGAGAGAGAGAGGGGGTGGCTCTTCCTAGCTGGCTCTGAAGAGCCACCCTCTCTCTCCCCTCTCTCCCCCCCCCCGTGGGCCCTCGCCGCCTTTCTCCTTCGAGGGCGAGGGAGGGCAAGGCGGAGAAAGGCAGCAAGGGCACAAGCAGCAGCAGCAAGTGGAGACTCCATCCCTGCAGCCCCCTCCTCCTCGGGTTCAGCCCCAGGAACACGGCGGAGCCCCCCCCTCACCCCCAACCAAGGAAAGAAAGCAGCCCCACACAGCTCGCTCGCCCAGGTCTCGGCTTGGAATGGGAGTCCCGAGGGCAGCAGCAGGGTTTGCAGCAGGGCTTGCTTGGCTTTGCCCCACTTTGCCCGGCCTCCTTCACCCCTTTCTCTCTCTCTCTCCCTCTCTCCTTTCAGTGCCTGCCCGCCCGCCCGCCTGCCTGCCTGCCTGCCAAAAGGATCCGAAAAAGTTCTCCCGATTTCTTTCTTCTCTCCTTGGCTCTCTCTCTCTCTCTCTCTCTCACACACACACACATTCCCTCCATCCCTCCCATGTCCTTGCATCCTATCCATGCACGTGCCTTCGCCTTGCTCCCCCCCCCCTCCAGCAGCAACCAATGGGCGGTCATGTCACCACACCCTGCGTGGCAAGACGAGCACCAGGGCCCGCCCACTAAAGCCTCGTTTTGGCAAAAGAAGCCCTGCAAAGGTGGTGGCAGTAGTGCACGTGCGCGCGCATGGCAGGAGCGCGCCATCAGGCTGGTGAGGCCCAAAGATCACCTGGAAGAGGGGCGAAGATCACATAGGTGCTCCCGATCACCGTAATGAGCACCCCTGCTCTAGAGATACTTCCTGGGGGGAGATTTTTTTTAAAGTGTGGGTTAGTAAGCCATGGATACTGAGCCTGTGAATAAGGTATTTAACTGCATTTATCTCCATCTCTACCTCTGCAATCAGTTTCTTTTTTTCTAGTTTCTTCTCTCTTTAGTTGTCTTTGTACCAAAATAAGGAAGGTATGGTTGATGGATTAGCAATCTTCAGGGATGGCACTTGACATTGTGAAGAGGTATGAATAAAATAAGGCCTGTGATTGTAAGACACAGCCAAGTCTATGAATAAATTATACCACTCAAACTTAAGAAGTTGGCATTATTTCTCTGTGTGGTTAATCCCAGGTCCCTTCATTAGCCAAACCTGCTGCTTTTAGAAATGTTTAATTAGGAATGTTTTCAAACATTCAGCAAGAAACATGGCCACCCACTATAGTATCAGCTAGCCAACTACTTCCTCTGCCAGAAATCAAAGATTTATGTTTGTTAAAAATTCCCTGCTGTGTAAGCCTTAACCAATTTTAACAAAAACAAGTTTCTGATGTCAATGGTAGCACTTGAGAAAGGCAAGCCTTCCTGTAGTGTTTTTGAAAGGACTCATTAATTGAAAGAGAGGGCTGAACTGATCCAAGACATTATGTTGCCTGAGGCATAGGGGAAGATATTGCTTTTTATCATTCAACATATGGAAAATGAAGAAGCTGACCAGACCAGAATAAGGGGAATGGGACAGTTTCTTCCATAGTACTTGTAAGGATTGGTCTAGATCAAAGGCATTTTCACTGAGGGTTGCATTAGCCTTATGGTTGCTTCAGAGGCCCTTTGTCTGTAAAAAAGGAATTACTCTTTAACATATTGTGAAATAACCTGAGGCACCATATGGTCAGTGCAGTTATGTTGTATCCCATTAAGAAATTTGTGACTTAAGTCAACTTTTAAGGTGAACCTATCACTGTTCTCTTGACTGTCGTTAAAGCTGAGAGAGTGTGACTTGCCCATCATAACCCAGTGGGTAAGCCATGCCTGAGAGGAGATTCGAACTCTGTTCCCCAGAGTTGTAGTCCAAGGTTCAGATCACAGTGGTACTGTAACGGCACTACAGACGTAAATGATAACAATAACAACAAAAATAGTGGGTGGCTATCACAATAACAATAAATGGCGATGATGATGATAGTTTGACTCTCCAGCATGTTCCCTTACATGGTTCCCTCCCTTCCTTCACAGACCACAAGGAAGGAGTCCAGTGGAAGATCCAGTCTCTTATTTGGGTTCAGTTATAAAATGGAAATCTTGGCACATTGCTCCTGTATCATAAGGCCCACACATCTGGCTGTCTCCATTGCTTCCTTGCTCCTCAAAGAGGGAAAGAGAGAGAGAGTCTCATCTTTCCCTCCTTCGCCTCATATGCTACCTGCTTCCCCTCCTCCCTCCATGCCCATGTGTCAACCATCCCCAACAGACTCTCTCCCCACAGTCCTCTTTCTCTCCCTCTCCTCCCTTGTTGCACCACAGGCCTGAAAACTCCTATGACCACAGCACCACACAAGAGTCCAGAGTATAAGCAAACTAAATATATGAAAAAGGAGGAATAAGGAAAAAAGATGTATAATCCAAAAATAGGTCAGAAATAGGTCAGGGCTGTCCAACTGCCGGCCCTGCAGGTGTTTTGGACTTCAAATCCCAGAAATCCTAACAGCTGGTAAACTGGCTAGGATTTCTGGGAGTTGAAGTCCAAAACACCTGCAGGGCCGGCAGTTGGACAGCCCTGAAATAGGTGATAACCAGACAGTAATCCAAATGTCACATGCAAATCCCAAGTAATATCATCCAGGAGTAGCCAGTAAGTCACAAGTACAGCATAAGTCCACAAGCAAATGTATTCTTAGTAAAAACTTGAGCAAGAATACAAAAACAAGAATATAGAAAACTTGCAGGATACTTAAGTCCAGTAACAAGGCTTGACTTGAAACAAGAACCAGACGACACAGGCCTAGCTTCTCCACTTGAATATTGCGTTGCCTGAACTAACTGTTAAGTAAACAACTTGCTAATTAATAGGCAGCCATGAAGTCATTTCTTTTTCCACACATTCTTCCCTCAGCTTTCCCACATAAGCACTCTGGCTGGCGCTACCTATTCTCTGCTCTAATCTGTGAACAAAGACTTTTGTTAACCTCCGTAACTCCAGGTGTTTTCCCCTGGGAACATTCTGTATCAGTGAGCTCTTTGCCTGATTCCTTATCTAATGTTGCAGTTTCTGGTTCCTCTTTCTGACCTTGGAAGCTTGCACTTTCTGAATCAGATTTTTCCCAGAGAGAGCCATCATTTTTGACTTGAATTTTCAACACTTTGTGCCCCAAGAAATCTCACAGGAAATCCCACCATTCTCTATAAACCATCAGTGAACCCTTCAGCCTCAGGCTGTACTAGAACAGCCCCACAATCCGGGGATTCTTCCTTCCTTCCTTTCTTCAACACACAACTCCCATAGCCCTCTGTCCTCCATATAATGACTACTCAGCTCCTGTCCTTTTACTTATAAGACGCTTGAATTTTATAGTAATTCTTAGGCAAGGAATACTCAGAGGTGGTGTTGAAGGCTTTCACAGCTGAAATCACAGGGGGTTGTATCTCTTCAGGGTATAGACATAAGACTGTAGAACCAGCACTAGGATCTGCATGTAGGAGGAATTTATCTTATTCATCTTATTCCTCCTTGCTTAGCCGTGTCCAATGGCTTCCATGTCAGAGATGTAAAATATCCTGATTGATTTTTGTTGCAGGCTTTAAAGGAACTATCCAAGGTACTGAAACTATTTTGGAAACGTGCTCCTGGACCTTTTCTTGAAAGTATGGAAGTAAATTTGGATCGGATTCACCTGACATTGAAGCCACTGGGAGCCAAAGCACCCACAGTGGGGTTTTCCCCCTGCCATTCCAGTTGTCAGTCAAGGCTTCATGTCCACTGAGCATTCCCTGTGATTCTTAGCCTGTTTTGCATTTCAAATGTTAAGGCTTGGGGGTACTCCTGTTCCACACCCTGGGGCCCATTCCCAGCTACACTCCATAATTTCATTCCTCCACTGATATCTACAAGCAACTCTTTACTTCTTCCCTAGGGACTTTTCAAAATTGCTTCTCTATATGAGCCAGATTCTGTGAGTGCAGATAAAGGCCGCCTTCAAATGAATTGTTCAGCAAAACCATCTCAGCCTTCTGAGCTCCCAGTACTTCCTTGGTACTTCTGCTATAGCAAACAGAATAAATTATGTAAAATAAGTCGCAAAGTACAAATGTAGTTAATTTGCGTATATGTGTTTGTACTAAAGAACGTTGCTTTTGTTGAATCAACTTCTGGCAGGATTTTGATTTTTCTGTCTGTTTGTCTGTCTGTCTGTCTGTCTTTTTCTATCTTTCTTTCATCACAGAGTTTCCATATTTATTCTTTTCTTGCAAGCAATATAATATTTTGAAGTTTACAGAATCAGAAGGATTGCATTAATGTATTTTTGTTCCACAAAGTCGGTCTGTTTCTATATTATAAATTTTAAGAAATGTCTCATTTTAATAAGTGTTGTATGTTTGGAACTTTTTTTGACTTTTAAAATTAAGATTTTTTTTAAAAAAAAACATTAACAGTTTCAAGCCTGTATTGAAGAATGTGGTTTTGTTATGCAGATGATTGCATAGGAAATACTCAGACCAATTTAAGGCCCGGATGCTGATTATACAAATCAGAGCCCTGATTGGAAGCAGAGAAGCATAGAAGAATTGACTCTTAAAATGTTTGACATAATCCACTTGTAATCTATACTGCAATAGGAATTTCTCAGTAGGGACAAGTAAGTGTCCAGATGCCATTCTTCTCCATTCCATGTAAGGAAGCTTGCATGAGACAAACAACAGAGCCATATGGTCCTTGCGCATACCTGAAGGCAACAGGCAGTCTGCGGACACGTTCATTCACTACTTTGACCTCAAAGAGAGGTGAATGGCCAGGAGGCTCATGAAAACAGCTTGGGGGGAGTGGGCATTGAAGCCCTTCATAACATTTGCTGCTTGAGACAACTGCCTTACTTTGCCCAGTGGAAGATCCAGCCGCTTATTTGGGCTCAATTATAAAATGGAACTCTTGGCACATTGTACCCTAGGGCCCACACATTCCAATGAGCAGTTGAGCTAAACTCCAAGAGGTTTTTCTGGAGGAAAGTCAAAATATTTAGCTTCAGGAGATTTGGAAGACAGTGGCTAGCTACTGATATTTATGGCAACTTCTTGCTTATCCAGATATATTAGAATAGACAAAAGACTGTAGAACCAGTACTAGGATCTGCATGTAGGGTTTTCTTCTCCTAGGAAAGAGTGGACAACTTGGAATGTTGCAATGTGCATGAAATCCTAGGGAATCTTGAAGAGTTATACCCTCTCATACGTACCATCCCTTCTGGGTATTGCACCAAGACACAACATTGCATTGTGCAATATGTCCTTTCATGCAATAGTGGATTCCAATATGTAGTTCATCCCAATGTACAATATGCTCCAATCTGTCTAATTGTTTATCAGGGCACATAGAGCATCTGGACATGTACATTGGGTCATGTTGCAGATCTGACCATATTAAATATTGCGATAACACAAGGTCCACACTGCTGACTCTGCTTCTGAAAGAGTCACAAAAATGTAGTTGTCTCTGTTGCCTTCCTGAAAATATGCATATGACAGAACAGCTCACTTCACATTTACACATTCAAAAATCATTTTATAATTACATATATAACTATTCAGAGATGTGACTGTGCTACATGGTCTTTAGGTTGAATGGCAGCTTTGAACAACCAATTGTACCACAGGACGCCACAGTTGCCCAATGACCTGTATAATTCAAAGCAAATCCCCATGTACAATGACAGTGTAGGACGAACTCTACCTCTACAATTCTAACTGAATGCAGACATTGTACATCAGAGAAAATGTCAATTTTCTTAAGAGACTACATAGCTGAAATTGCTGACACAGAGGAAGTAACCTATCTTCACATTTCTGTGCAGCTCGAATTGATGGGAGCAGACAGGACCAGAGAGATTATGGGCTTCATGTGTCATAGCTTTGATTTTTTGGGGTTTATTATTCTGTTCCAAACCTCTGGCGGTAAAATTTAAACTCTTGTTAGTGAACTGTCATTCATCTGTCTCTAGCTTTATTCTGTCTTTGACATGTCTTGACTTCACTCTGCAACAATTATGTTAATATCTGCAGTCCAGTCTCCTGGGAAGCTAAAGTGTTCCCTCATTCAGTACCATTGTGCTGAGTTGTGGCCCTGTTGGCCATGGGGCAGGGCGGGGAATTTTTCTGCCATTTTTTAATGATGGGTTTTGCTTGTGTGGTACAATTCTAAATATTGAAGGCATTCTGTTTCAGAGCGATTTCAGGCAGAATGATAGAGTTGATAGTCTATGAGAACATGCCAGAAAGCAGGCAATGTAGGCATATCACAGTGGTTCCCAACCTTTGGCCCTCCAGGTGTTTTGGACTTCAGCACCCACAATTCATAACTGCTAAGTTGGCTGGGATTTCTGGGAGTTGAAGTTCAAAACATCTGGAGGACCAAAGGTTTGGAACCACTGGACTGGGGAGACCTCCTTCAGGACCTCATAACTTAACTAGCACATGGCCTGATTTGTCCTAAACCTGGCACTGTCCTCAAATAGTTTTTAAATGAAAGACTTCATGTAAAATCTGACATGAAATAATGGCAAGAACACTTTGACCTCCAGGAACATACTGAACACTATAGATATAGATACACACACACACACACACATACACACACACACACACACACACACATTCTAGAGGTATCTGATGAAGAGAGCTGTAGTTGCCAAATCTCCAAATCTGGCCTCTCAGAGTGAGAGTGAGGAATCTCAGGGCAAGAGCATTGTTTTGAAAGCTCTCTCTCGTGTGTGTGTGTGTGTTCTTCTTTGCTTAGCCATCACATTGTTTGTTTTTTATTTGAATGGCACCCTTTATGTAACTATAGTTAATTATAAATTTACCTTCCTTAATGTCATCACCAAGGTGTGCTCCTTACAACACCTGGACTTACGTCTGGTGCCTTCATGACACCTCTGCAATCACAAAAAGCGTATAACGGTGCATATTTTGAAAGATATTTTGAGGGGAAGGTTTTCCATGACAAATTGACAGATTTAACCTTTTGAGGGTTTCTTTTTCAAATGTCTTGAGCTGCAAAAAGGTCTGGAACAACTGAATGTATCTTCACTTCCTTTGGGCATATTTTCTCGAGAATGCACATCAGGAGACAGGATGTCTTGTTCCTTGCAGCTTTGCCAAAAATACTGATCTTAGTACTGAGAGGCTCTGCCTTGCAAGCAAATCTTGGCTGCGGTGGTCCTAATTGTACTTTACAAGCAAAGCAATCTTTGCTGAGGCTGCAGGGCTAATATTGAAATGGGGCGATAGCAGACTCCAAGAAATAAGAACAGCATTTGAAAGAACATCCTACAACAGATGGTGAACTGATATCGTAAATCCATTTTGCAATTTATCTATTGGCAAATTTTTTAAATAAAATTAAAACCCAACAGGCTGTGTTTTAGACGGTCTTTCTGAATGACATGGATTGTCACTGAATAGAGCAGCTGTAAAGGAAATCAGAGAAATACTCACTTTGCTGAAAAGGAAAACATGTAAAGGTCAAAGCATTCGAGTTTAATCAACTTTAATGTCATAGGAATCTCAAGAAGCACAGTGAACCTTGCACTCTGCTGATAAAGGTTGATTGTTCAGGTTCGTAGCTCAAATTGTCTGGTTGATCCAGGCAACTCCTTTGGGCATGAGGCCAACGAGGACAAGGTGCCTTCACACATTTCCTTTCTTCTGCCAGAAGCCTACCGTTCTGTTTTCTTCAACTTAAGGTTGTGTTATTTCTAAATGTGCATTTTAATTCCATCCAGACAAGTGCTAGGGTTCAAAAAGAAATACACTGGCTTTGCATTTACATTTTACATTTCCCAAGAATGGCAGCAGGGTAAAGTTCATCTTGACTTCAAAATGACACATTTCTGAGGTGTGCAGTGCACTTGGTGTACAAAATTACACACAGAGTTCAGTACTAGACTCTAAAGTGGAGATTGATTTGAAGATAAAATCGCTGGGGAAGGAGGAAGGCCCAAAGGACTCTAGGGAGAAGGAGGAGGAGCACGGAAGCAGCCTTCTATACTTGCAATGGTATGCTCTGTGTGTACATGCGCATGAAAGGGAGGGATTAGAAGGAACGGTGTATTTTTAAATATTATTGTGCATAGTTGGGAGTTCCTGGTTCTAAACAAGCATTCACTTCCAGCCCTTGGCTATGTTCATGACACAAATTGTATGAGAAAAATGCATATTTGTACTCATAGTCTAGAATCGTTCCTATGTTGATAGTGTTTAAAACATTGAAAGACCACATAATAATAATAACAATAATAATAATCTGGTGAAAGAAGGCTCTCCATGGACAGTTCCTGGGAAAAACTGAGAGCCAAATTGACAAAGAAAAACATGGATGTGGCTCAAATGGAACTTTGAAAAAGGAGACGGAGGGCCTGATTCTGGCAGCACAAGAACAAGCCATTAGAGCAGATGCCATCAAAGCCAGAATTGAAAAGTCAACGACAAATCCCAAATGTAGACTCTGCAAGGAAGCAGATGAAACAATAGATCACATCCTCAGTTGCTGCAAGATCGCAAAGACAGACTGCAAGCAGAGGCATAACACCGTTTGCTCAGATGATTCATTGGAACTTGTGCCACAAATACCATCTGCCTGTGACAAAGAACTGGTCGGGTCACAAGGCTGAAAAAGTTACAGAAAATGCACAAATTATTCATCGATACATCACACAATCCTAGACACTTGGGAAGTGTCTGACGTGTGATCCAGTACAACAGCCAGCAGTGATCTTGTTTGCTGTGGACTCATCTTGTCGTGTTTCAAATAATAATAATAACAACAACAACAACAACTTTATTTTCCCCACCACCATCATCTCCCTGAAGGGACTCAGGGTGGCTTACTTGGTGTCATGCCCCAGCCTGACTCCATAACCAAGTCAGATAGAAGCCATGTTAAATCCAAGACCCCAGCCAGGTTTGAGAGAAAGCCTTTGCAGAGGCCTCCGAGTCAGCCAGCAGTCAAGGCCAGACGCAGCCTGCTTTCTTCCCAGACTGATAAGAAGCACTGGGAAAGTGAAGCCTCGCTTTTCCCCCCTTCTCCAGGTGCAGCCACTAATGAGCTGACATATTTGCCTTCCTCAGAAGGCTTGGGAAAGTCAAACCCACAAACTGTCCCTGGGAAAGTATTACGCCGAAGTCAGCGCATCCGAGACCAAAACATTGGGGGGCCTATTTAAGTTGGTCCCCGTTGGTGCTCGGCATCTTGCGCCAACGTTTAGCTTCCATTGCCAAGCTCCACGGAACCCAAGTCAGGACCAGGCCGCAGAGCCTCCACGTCATGGTACTCAAGTAACCAGCCAAGTCCTCGTTTGCCAAGGACTTATTCCGGATTTAAGCCCATTGGGGTCTCAAGACTATTTCTGCATTTATTGGATCTTTGAACTCTTTAAGAACTATTGTGCTGCAATACTCGGATGCTGGGAGCATCAGTGGACTACATTTTTATCTCTTTGCTCTTTTTACTTATTCTAAATAAAGCATTTAATCACGGCTGCTTCATGGTGGTTTACTGAGGGATCCTCAAGGTCCAGGCTGCAATACTTGGGGACAAGCCGGGTCAAACATAGGTTAAAACATAGCATAGTAAAATTTATAAAAGAAACTATGTAAAACAACATAAAATAACATCAACAAACAAACTGTGGTTTGACATAGTAGCCAAATACTAAACTTGGCTGGGCAGAGCATGTGCAATACAATTTCAAGGACAGGTCAGATGGAAAAAAGTGCTGGAGCCAGATGATAAGTTAGGGCTAGAAGGGCAATATCAATTAGGACACTATATCTATAGGGCAGGGAAGAGTGGTAAAAGTGCAGGAGCTAGATATGACTGGGGGGGGGGGTTATCTAGTGAACTGTTTAATCAAAGGCACAGTCGAACATCCACATTTTTAGGTGTTTACGAAAAGCGAACAGGGTGGGCGCCAGTCTAATCTCCCTGGGGAGAGAGTTCTGGTGCCAAGAGGCCACCACTGAGAAGGCCCTCTCCTTCATCCCCACCAACTGCACTTGTGACTGAGGTGGGAGCGAGAGAAGGGCCTCCCCCAAAGATGTTAGCACTCATACAGGTTCATTGCAGTTGTATATAGCTGAAGTCACACTTCCCCATATGGCAGACCAAAGAGCCACCTAAGGAAACATGCTTATACGAATTTGCTTTTATGCTCAACTTTAATGCTCACTCATATTTTCCTGGAACAAAGAAATTGATGCTCAGGCTCAGTCCAAGTGCCCCTTTTCTCATATTTCTGTGCCATTTAATAGCTCATTGGTACTGTAGGAGAACCAAGATGGACACAGATGTAGTCCACTAAGTGGGCGAAGAGTTATTTTCTTTAACCAATGCAATATGCAACTTCAGCATCAACATGGAGACCTGTTTTCTCCATCAATACTCACGTTTTTGAAATAACACATGAGTTGACAGTGTCCAAAACATGCCCATTGTCTACTTCAGGGCTGTCCAACAGGCGGCCAGGGGGGGGCGTACACGGCCCCCTAGCCTGTTGACACGGCCCCCATTATGCCCCCGGCCGCCGTTTTTAAATTTTTTTAAAAAATTAAAATATGTTTTAAAAATGGCGGCCGGGGGGAGGCGGGCAGGGAGGAGGAAGTGAGCCAGCTCCTCCTCCCTGCACCGCCTCCATCTCTCTCTCGCTGGCTGCGAGATCGCAGCGGTTTGCATCGGGAGGGGAGGAGGAGGGAGGCGGGGCAGGGCAGAAGGAAGGAGCCAGCTCCTCCTCCCTGCAGTGCCCTCTTCTTCCCTCTCTCACCGGCGCCGATGCAAACCGGTTTGCATCGGCGCCGGTGAGAGAGGGACAAGGGGCGGTGCAGGGAGGAGGAACCAGCTCTCTTCCTCCTCCCTGCCCCGCATCCTCCTTCCCTCCCTTCCCACCGTGGCGGCCGGCGATCTTCGGCCGGGCGGCGCGGAGAGAGGGGCGAGCCACGGGAGAGGCTCCCCGCAGCTCGTCCCTTCCTCCTAAAGCCGTGACATACCGGCTTCCTCAAAAGGGCAATTTCGGCAGCTTCGCCCTTCTGAGGAGCCGGGTATCTCACGGCTTTAGGGGAGGAAGGGGCGAGCCGAGGAGAGGCTCCCCGTAGCTCGTCCCTTCCTCCTAAAGCCGTGACATGCCAGCTTCCTCAGAAGGGCGATTTCGGCCTTCTTCCTCTGTAGCCACTCTTGCTTCTCCCGCTCGCGCCTGCCGCCCGGGATCCAGGAGCGGTGCGAGTGGGAGAAGCAGGAGTGGCTACGGAGGAAGCCGGCTGCCTTCTTCCTCTGTAGCCACTCCTGCTTCTCCGCCGCGCCTGCCGCCCGGGATCCGAGGAGCGGTGCGAGCGGGAAAGAGGAGGGGCTACGGGAGCAAGCAGCCCTGCCCCCGCCTGCCCCGTGAGCGGCCCCGCCCCCCCCTGCCCCCCCCGCGAGCGGCCCCGCCCCTGCGAGCGCCCCTGCCCCGCCACTGATCACCTCCGGCCCCCAGGTGATCAGTGACACTTCTTCCGGCCTTTGAGTCGGAAGAAGTTGGACAGCCCTGGTCTACTTCATGTGACACTTAAGTTGATGCAATTTATAGAAAGAAAGATGATATTTTGTGTAACAGATTACTTTCTGCTAAAATTATGAAGGCTGTTGGACTTCAAAAGATACCAAACGGAAGTCAAGCTGTTCCTATGTTGCTGGCTTTCTGAATCTTATCAAAGGAATACAGCCAGAAGACAAACGCTGAAGTTTGTAGGAATACCACTATCCTCCAGTTCTGAGAAACTGCTCGAGGGACTTTATGTAATGCAGTTTTTGTATACTTCTGTTTTTAATACTTTAATTTCATTCGGTTCCTCAGAAAAAACTTCAAGCAACGATGAGCTCTTTGAAAAGTACACCGCATGGCAAAAGAAAACAAAGATTGTTGCTCCAAGATGAAGTTACTTGTTTGGTGGCCATCTTGTGCCTTGGGATGCAGATCACAGTACATGTCCTGCTTAAGATACTTTGATGCCTGAGGCAAAACAGCAAATAATGTCCCAACAAGTCATGATTACATAATACACAAGACAGCCAGATTATTATTCTGTGACACAAGGAAGAAAAGCTCACAAGCTCCTCTCCACCTCTTTGACAGATGGATGGAATAATTGGTGGTAAGGTGCTGGGTATGCTAGATCCTTTCTTCAATTACTCTTTACCCTCTGTGATATTTTCCCACGCTAGCTTTCCTGTTAACTAGAATTCACACTGAGTTGTAGAGGAGCTGGGTGAGGGAAACAGCAGGCGCACGACCTCATCAGACATAATAATGATATTAAACTCGGGGTGGCTTGAAGACACAAAAGAAAACAATATCAAAAACTTACTTCATGTTATTGAATTGGGCAACGGAGACAGATGTAGTTAAAAATTCAATGGTTAAGTGGGCACAGAATATTGGGAGACCAATTCAATTTAAAGAATGGGAAAGGATCTGGTCCAAACAACTGAAAATAACATACGCGACGGATCTAAAGGAAAACTGGCTAAAAATGTTACACCGTTGGTACATAACCCCCAAGAAATTAAATATAATGTATAAAAATGTCGGTAACAATTGTTGGAAATGCAAGAATCAGGAAGGTACTTTTTTCATATGTGGTGGTCATGCCCTAAAGTAAAAGAATTTTGGCAAATGATACATGAGGAATGTAAAAAAATATTGCAAGTAGAATTTAAAATGAGACCGGAATTGTACCTAATAGGGATTATAGAACAAGAAATATTTCCAAATGAAAATGTGGAGAAACTCTTTGTGTTCCTCTCAACAGCAGCAAGAATGGTGTTTGCAAAACTATGGAAACAAAACCCCCTCCCCACAAAAGAGCAATGGCTAATTAAAATTATGGAGATAAAAGACATGGATGAATTAACATATTGGTTAAGACAGAATCATGGTAAAGGTGTTACAAAGACAGATTGGGCCGTGATAGAAGAATATCGACAAGAAATATAAATAAAGAAAGGAACACTGTCGGTAATTAATAGTTAAGAAGAGCAACGGGGATGTCTCGTGTTTGAGAAAGAAAAATTTGATGAAAATGTATGATTAGTGCAGAATGAGAATGGAAGTCAATATATCATTTTGTATTCTTGACCCCTTCCCCTATTCCCTATCTCATCCCTTCCCATTGTGATGATGTAAGTCTTATAAATATAAAACCTGTCAATAAAAAAATTATATATATATAAAAAACTCGGGGTGGCTTACAACAAGGAATAATACAAAAATATGAGCAATACATGATAAACAACAATAACAGGAACCAATTATCATTTGTTGCAATTTAAAACACCATAAGTATTAATAAATCACAATTTAAAAGCCATTTGTCCTGTAAAAGCAATCTAAGTATATAGATGGGATACTTTTTTGACAGCATGCATCGGTTCATCTTTACTTTGCCTGCCAGTTCCCATCCCACAACATAGAGCTGCTTCTGCTTCCCTCAATGGGATAAGGCAATGAGTAGGTAGGGCGATTTGAGATATGAGGCAATAGGTTTCCCACACACCTCGACGGGTATCACCGGATTTGGAATGATGGGTGGCAATTCTGGCAGCCCATATGATGAGGTCATAAGGGCTTTTCAGAGATTGCATAGCAGAACAATGTGAGATTATGCTATCCTTTTCTTGCATGGCATGGGGTTGGACTAAATGGCCCATGTCATATCTCCCAACTCTGTGATTCTATGATTCTACCATTTACTGGATCACACCTTAATGCAACTGACTTTAACATGGGTAATGATCCTTCATGCTTAACTGTAGCACAATGGTATAGTGATGCCAGCCACCAAAGAAATGGAAGGAAATGGCAACTACTTGCCCCTTCTGAGGGCAATCATTTGTGCAAAAGTTGTACCAGCATATATTCACGATACCTCTGTTGTGTTTCAGCCTACATATACTTGTATGTGTGAAATAGAGAGAAAGTTAAAGGGTGAGATGGAGTCATACAATTTACAAAGTTTTACTGCAATCAGATCTCCTTTTTAGGGCATATAAGTAGCTTTGGACTAAAATAGTAAAATCCATCTCAGAATGAATAAAGTACAATCAATAAACCAAACTGGCATTCACTGTTATCATCTGACATGATTTAATATGTTGCCATTGTTTGAGAGTAATTTACCAGTAATAATTAGAAGAAAATGCATTTCCATAACAGCAGTGGGAAGCAAATTGAAGGATCCATTTTCCCTAGGCAAACCCCTATCTGAACCTGTCTGATTTAGAACATTGGTCTTATGAATGTAAGCCCTGCAAAAGAAAGGTAAGGGTTTCCCCTGACATTAAGTCTAGTTGAGTCCAACTTTGGGGGATGGTGCTCATCTCAATTTCTATGCTGAAGAGCCGGCATTGTCCATAGACGCCTCCAATGTCATGTGGCCAGTGTAGATCAATAGTTACCTTCCCGCAGGAGGTAACTATTGATCTATACACATTGCCATGTTTTTAAACTGCTAGATTGGCTGAAGCTGGGGCTAACAGAGGGAGCTCACCCCATTCCTCGGATTTGAACTGCCAACCTTTTGGTCTGCAAGTTCAGCAGCTCAATGGTTTCACACACTGCGCCACCAGAGGGGCCTGCACAAGAAAAACTGTTTCAATAATCCCTTTTCTAAATTTAGGGAATGTGTTTCATTGACTCATTTTTTTGTTAATTACTGCTCATAAAAAAGCACTGCATGTTTTTGAGAGCTTCCATATCCTATTGAAAAAATAGAAAATAAAGCAGTTACTGGACTGAAATTGGGTGATAATGTTAAAAATTAATGTGGATTGGGTGTTTCTCCAGGAACGCCACAGTCTTCCTTTACTACAGAGCAGTCTGTTCCTGCCTTTCCATGGATGAAACAGCCTGATCAAAGGAGACCAAAGAAAACAATGCTGGAGTCATGGTAACTTTCTACATGGGATATGGAAAGCAGGCATGAAAAAACTTTAGGTACTGGGGGGAAAGCATTTTCTACAGAGATCTCTACAGAGATAAGCCATGGTGCATCTTCACTGTAAAATTAATGCAGTTTACCTCAGTGCTATGGACTCATGGAAGCTGTGGTTTTGCACTGTCTTTGGCCTTCTCTGCCAAAGAGTGCTGGTGCTTCACCAACAACAACTTTAAGGATTCCATACAACTGAGCTTTTAAATTACCTTTTGGAACTATAACTCAAAGACTCCCCACAGATTATGGGGATTTAGGCCAATTTTAACATTAGAAAAACCCATTTCAAGGTGATGGTTGGTCTGAATACTGATGTGGGAAATCTCACTTAACATTCTGAACTGAGGAAAGTCTGCAGAATATGAGACACGGGACCCGCCTCCTAAAATGGCTTCTGCCATTGTAAACCTGTCTGGCCAGAGGCGGGAGCGTGCTTTGAGAAAGCTCAAAACATGTTGACTTTACTGCATATACAGGGACATTACTACTCTCAATCTGTACTGTGTCCAATTTCATGCATGCTCCCCTCAGGCTTATAACTCCACACCCCTTGAATTCCCATATTTTCACAGTTGTGAAGCTCCAGTCATACACATTTTAGAATATTGTTAAAGCACTTTGCAATGTAAATACTTTTGATATTGCATTTATTCAGCAGCATGGGTGGGAAGTTCTGCAAAATGTTGCTATCTTGCAAGCAAATGAAACATTCATTTAACAGGGGAAATGGTTATTCTTTCATTTAATTTTTTTAAGGAAGTGATTGGGATGACCAAGGGAAATAAAGTGTTCAGTTTTGACTTTGCACCCAAGAAAGACAGCAATTGGATGCGCAGGGAAGAAAGAACTAACCTTTTCCTTTGAAGCTGAGAAGGACAGCTGACAATGGACGTCATGTTCCCCCAAATGAGTGGCTAAGGCAGATTTCTTTTACGGCATTGCAAGCTGTGCTTGAAAGTTGATCAATAATAATAATAATAATAATACACTTTATTTATGTTCCGCTCTTTTCCCCTAGGGGACTCAGAGTGAATTACAGCATTTATAGGCAAATAATCAATACCTTTGCAAATAATATACAATGGGACACATAAACACAAACAAAGGAAGAGGCTTCTTCTTTTATTTCCAGCTTCTGAAGGCGGTGCTCATCTCTGGCTCTGGGGAGATGCTTTCTCCATTTTCAAGCCAAGGAGCCTGCGTTGTCACCTCCTGGTTGTGTGGCTAGCAAGATTGCTCGGAGCGTCTCTTTGCCTTTTCCCACACAAGCAGTACCTATTAATCTACTCACATTTGCATGTTTTGAACTACTAGGTTGGCAGGAGCCGGAGCCGACAGATGGGAACAGATTCGAACTGCCAACCTTCAGGTCAGCAGTTCAGCCAACTTTCAGGTCAGCAGCTCAACAGCACAAGGGTTTAACCCATTGTGCCACCATGGCTCAAAAGCACATTCAGAAGCAAAAAGATAGAGGAAACCGGTTTTCACCAAATACAACTTTGATAAGACTTGAAGTTTAGTTTAGGATGATGTGTGGTATTGAGTGTTCTTATTAGTGTCTAGGGAGCTTCTAATGTGGCTTACAGACTTGTGTGGCAATCTTCTCAATTCACAATACACTCAAACACTATGAAACTGAGTCACCAATATTCCATACCAGGTAATTCCAGACTTCACTGATCACTGCAGTTTTATCCAGTCATCTCATTTACACTCCCAGCAAGCCTTTTCCGGTGGTAAATTATGGATATTCTGGAAACAAAAGTTAAGAGGCAGTGGTTAACCAAAGGCCATGCTGAATAGTTTATGATGGCTAACCAGCTTTCCTCTCAATGGGATTTTATAATGAGACACAAGAAAGGCTCACAGTGGGGATCTGTAATACTTCAGAGGTGTGTAGCACATCTATGTGGAGAATCTACTTGAATGATGTGTGTCTTGGGTGAAATGTTGAAAAAAACACAAACCTCAGAGTTGAAGTGAATATTCTTAGAGACTCCTTCTCACAGTGGTTGTGGGAATTGAAAGAAGGATGCTAAAACCATAAATAGTAAGCTTTGTTGTCAAGCATTCAGGTAATATTTTCAGGCACTTTGTTAGTTTACATAAGGCTGTGAAAAGGATTCACTGTCACAGTGGGTGTCAAGCAGAAGGCTTGCTATGATTGCTGTGAATCATGGCAATATTTATCATGTAAGCATTTCAAAATGGTATACATTCCGCTTGCATAGATAATCTGTCTGTCTGTCTGTCTGTCTATCTATCTATCTATCTATCTATCTATCTATGTATCTGAGGTAAGTTCTGTCTTTTGCCATCTGATAGACTGGACCAGGAAACAAGATGTTCAACTTAAGTAACAGCTGCAGAATTTTTGTTTGGATCGCAGTCCTAAACAAGGCAGTTTAGAAAAAGAAGAAAATAAATAGCAGTTAACTGAGGCCACTTAATACTATACACACACACACACACACACACACAGCTTCACAATTTAGAGCTATGAAAATGTGTAGGCATACATTTAGGACACGTAGTTTTTTCCTCAAGGAGTTGGTACTGGTTACAGCTCTGAAACCTCTTATCATTTAATAGGCTGTATCACTTTGGTCCTAAGAGATTAATGGCTTTCCTGGGCGTCCAATGCAGCCTTGTGAGATATGGTTTCCAGAACATTGGAAACAGAATGCCATCATTAGGTGGCTTCAAAAATAAGCAATATTATAGGGCTAAATATTACTCCGGATGCTAGGTTAGCATTACTAATGGAAGCCACAATGTTGAATTTAGAAAAGGAAAAGAAAGAATTGATGATTATTTTACTCACTGTGGCAAGAATTATAATAGCAAGGAATTGGAAAATAATAACTAACCTTACACTGGAAGCTTGGTATAGGGAGGTATGGAACGTAGCCTTAAATGATAAACTAACAATGGAAATGAAGGCATCCAGGGGGGAAACTAATAGATCAGATTTTGAAGCATACTGGTCGGTTTTTATAAAATACACTTTAGAGAGTGAAAATAGAATGCAATATAACCCTGTTGGTCAGGAATTTTGGATTTGACATTTACATACATTTAACGGTTGATTTATAAAGATATGGCAAAGTAAAGGATACCTGTTCAGGCCTGGGTGGTGGGTGATGTGTATGTAAATTGTTCACTGTTTTGTATTCTGTCTACATTGTAAGTTGTTTTTGTATGTAAATAAAATCTTTTAAAAAAATAAAAATTAGGTGGCTTCAAAGTTTTTGTAAGGCTCCTCCTGCTCCCTCTGGTCTAAAAGGCTGAGATAATAATAATAATATTTCATTTGTAACCTGTCCTATCTCCCTGAGGGGAATCAGAGACCTTTCCTTAGATTTAATTACACCATGTAACACAATTTTTGTTCCTGGATTATAAATGTCATTTCCTAATTGGTTCTATCATAAAAACATGAAAAACTTATTAAACTGCAAAATCTTTGTTGCAGTCTAACACTGAAAGGGAAAAAAATGGCAAATATTTATTAAGGAAAATTACAAAGTGCCTAGACTAAAGTAAATACAGTGTTCTCTCACTTATCGTGCACGTTACTTTTTAGGACCACCTGCGATAAGAGAAATTCCATGAAGTAGGGATGCTATACAGTATATAAACAGTATACATATGTATACATATGTCCCCTGTCCGCCTCCCTCTGGAAGATGCCCCCCAATTTCTCTCTCTCTCTCTCTCTTCAGAGCATGCACCCATTGTTCCTTCCAGGCAGGGGCAAAAAAGAGGAAAATAGAGGAGAGAAGAGAAGTGAGGCTGGCGCTCATCTTGAGCTGGGATTGGCCGCTGTTTGGGTTCTGCTTTCCCACGAATTTGTCCTTGAAGCATGCTGTATAAGTGTTTAATGTATAAATGATATCGAATATAGTGTGTAGTGTAGTTAATAGACAGAAGATATGATTTTTGAAATGACATCAGTATAGAGTTGCCTCTCATACACAGCTCTTTCAACATGGTAAGACATGCTATCATGCCCCTAAATTATTTCTCCTAATGAGCATTAAGATTAAGAAGTGCGGTTCATTTGCAATTTTCTCATGTTTAAACATTTTGGACAAAATAATTACCACATCATTCTTAAAATTTGTTTGAAAGTGTCACCAAACACATTTCAAATGTAGTTTATCAATGTTTTCTTCCCTTGCCAACTGTAGTTCACTTTTGGAGGGAAAAAACATTTTCAGTTATTTCCACAGTTCATATAGTTAATTCACCACATTAATCTTAGGCTGAATCTACCCAGCCTTATAATCCAGTATCTGATTCCAGATTATCTGATTTGAACTGGATTATATGATTGTTTGGATTGAATATGGAAGTGTAAATAATTCCTTAGAGAAGAAATAATTTTCACAACTGGTGAAACCCTCTCTAATCTTCTCTGGTCAGCAAGAGTGAGGAACCTGAGGGACAGGGAATGGGATTTCTCAACTTGAAATCAAATGATTATGTTATATTTCCTTAGCAAAAGCATTACTTAATTCCAAGATTAGGACCGCTCTCAACTTCCCTGTAACATTCTTTTTTTCTGTAAACCTTACAGCTATGAGGTGGGCACTCGTTCTCTGATTTAAACTGATCTTGTGTTTAGTTTGTATCCAGTGTAAGCAATGGAAACGTGTGTCTCTAGATCAATCAATTTTAGTTACAGTATAACAAAAGTAAAAGGGAAGCATCCAGTTTCAATCTAGTTATTCCATTTATGTTACAATTAATTTTACAATTTTAGTGAGCCCTTAGGATTCACTGCGTTTTGGTTCCAGGACTCTCCATGGATAGCAAAATCCATGGATACTCAAGTCCTATTGAATCCGAGGAGCGGGGTGAGTCCCCATCTGTCACCTCCAGCTTCTCATGCAGGGACATGAAAGAAGCCTCCCACAGGATGGTAAAACATCCAGGTGTCCCCTGGGCAGCATCATTGCAGATGGCCAATTCTCTCACACCAAAAGTGACTTGCAGTTTCTCAAGTTGCTCCTGACATGAAAAAAAATGATATACAATGGCATAATAAAATGGTGTCTCATAAAAAGTGGTAAAATTAAGGTTTGATTGTTAAATTTTTTTTTGGTGGGGAATATTTTCAAGCAATGGGAGGTGGAATCTATGGATGCAGACTCTATGGCTATGGAGAGCCAATCTAACCTACTCACCAAGATATTTCCTTCTTAGAATGCATTCACACCATCTTAAAAAACCAAGAAATAATGCTTAGCCTACTCTCTCTAATCATAAAGTATACAACAACCATCTTCTGCCTGTTTCTAAATGCTCTCTTTCAAACACTCACCATTTATTTCTAACCTGCCAAGGCTCTTTTCTCTTTCCCAGCAGCCTACTTACCATAAATCACCTAATATACTTGCATAAGCGTTTGCAACACATCACAGAACATCACCTCTTATCTTAAATCACCTAATACATAAACATAAACAACCAGTCTGCAGAACATTTCATGTTATGGTTTGTGATGTCTTATTTTCTTGAATAGAGTGTGTTGGAATAATTTTCCTCAGAATGTTAGGAAGACTGACTGAAACTAAACTAACATGTTTATGGGAATCTGAAATCAAAGTAAACCAAATTCTTAGCAAAGGCTGGCTGTTGTTTTGTCCAGGGGGAGATAAAGTCTGCCTTTGTTATTAGTGGTCTAACCAGGAAATGATCAACTTTATTAGTGGATGAACCAATGTCCTTTTTATCCCAACCTACAATAAATCTCAAGAAAGAAGAACAAACATTGCATGAGAATCCAAATCACTGACATCTGTCCTACCTGGATAGTTCCCACATTCTTATATGTATGTCTCTGATAGATTATTTTCCCTATTTTATTTTTAGGGTTTTTCTTGATAACATCTGTTTTTATCATGTGCTTTTCTAGAGGTTCTACCTTCAAGGTTTCAGTTCCCTTCACTGTCTCTCCAGACTCTGGGTGTGCAGTTGCTTGTAGCAGAAGGGCAATTCATTAAGGGAGGCATGCCTTGCAAGCAATTACAAAAAATATATTGTCGAAGGCTTTCATGGGTTGTAGGTTTTTCAAGCTGTATGGCCATGTTCCAGAAGCATTATCTCCTGATGTTTTGCCTGCATCTATGGCAGGTATCCTCAGAGGTTGTGAGGTCTTAGATGTCTTATTTGAAGGCCTTATTAGAGGTCTTATTAGAAAAATAAATTAGGGATCCAGCATCATATAGACAGTATATTTACCTAGTGACTGTCAGCCTTATCACATGGCGTGGAAGAAGCATCCTAGGATCTTTTCTCTTTCCCAGCAGCCTACTAGGATGCTTCTGCCCCAGTTCACCCATGGAGCTCCACCCTGCCCATCATATGATGTAGAGGGGGACTTATGGTGGGGCTTCGTGAGTAAATTGGGGTGGCAGCATGGTGGGATGCTGATGCTGCCAACACAGAAATCACCCCGGTTTGGCAGAGTGATGACGCTTTACCATGTGGGATAGGAAAGGGTCAGCTGGCAGCCAGGGCACTGGGATTGCCCTGATGCCACCCTCATGTCATCCAGATTTGCCACAGAGGCTGGTGATTCATGATGCTGGATCTCATTAATGTGATCAGGTTCTGAAAGCAAGTCTATTCACTGAAAGACATGAACAAGATATCTTTGGAATCTATGTTTCTCAGATATGGTTTCCAGAAAGCTTTTGAAAGAGGATCTCATCTTAGCAGATTGGCTACCCAAGCTTTATCATCATTAGGGGTGCACCCACAAGGTGGCATTTTCTTGAGTAGAGTGTGTTGATAGCACTTTAACTTCTATGGCTCAATACTATGGATATGAAATCATGGAAGTTGTTGTTTTATAAAGTATTCAGCCTTCTGTGCCAAAGAGTGCTGATGCCTCACTGAACTACAGTTGTCATGATTCCACAGTAATATGTCACAGCACATAAAGTAGTGTGAAATTGCATTGATTCTATAGTGTAAATGCTCCCCAGATCACCACATCTACCAAATATGGTAGATATTATATCTGATCTCTCTCTCTCTCTCTCTCTCTCTCTCTCTCTCTCTCTCTCTCTCTTTATCTCTTACACAAACTACTGAAAGACTTCATGCAAACTACTGAAATACTCCGTAGCTGTCACTAATTACATAGAATTGCTGTTGCTGGGAAATTATTCCTCTAGGTGCCCATTTATTTAATTTGTTTTTCCTTCATGTATTTGGAAATGTTCTATTTGTCCAATGAGAGTTACCTTTTCAAAGAAAAAGAGTAGATATAAGATATTTTATTGAGAAAACATTTCATTAAAATATCCCTCAAGAGCTTTCTAGTTGCTTCTCCGATTAATATCTGCAAACTGTGTTTGGACTTGTGACTAATGGGCCAAGTAGATAACATGCCAGCGTTCTCAGCTGGATGAGAACAATGAGTAGATTGCATCTAATATGAAGTTCAATTGTGCCATCTGAATCTGCTATATATCCCACAATGTTCCCAAAGTCTTACATGCTCTCTCTCCCCTACATTGGTTACAGACTTGTCACATGTTATTATTGGCACTGTTATCCTAGTATCCAGACATTAGTTATTCTGATATAGCCTACTTGTGTGTTTCCAGATTACTGTAAAGAAGAGATAGAGTGTGGATGAGAGCATGTTGCATAGTGACAGGAGTGGATGTTGGATGTCGCCTTTGCATCCACTCACGGCCTTTCACTTAGCTTTTGTTTTTGTCCCTGTGGAAGATGTTGAGTTTTTTGTTTTATATATATATATATATATATATATATATATATATATATATATATATATATAGTTTTTTTAGGTACAATAAAAAGTGGGGAGACATAATCATAGTAAATTATGAGCATGCGGTCAAGGCAGCCAAAAATGAATACTTCTCTGCCTTGATAGCGTCTGCAAGCTCACGCCCGGCTCAACTGTTTAAGGTAATTCGATCTTTGACGACGGTCCCTACCGTCCCAAAAATAGTGATCAGGCCCTTACTGCCGGTGCTTTTCAGAGCTTTTTTACAGACAAGATACTGAGTCTCCGCCGGGACCTCCCGGCCACAGTTGATACAGTGAGAGAGCTAGAGACTCCGTGGCCCTCCGCCGGGCCCACCCTCGACTGGTTTCAGCCACTGGACGCAGATGCTGTTGATAAGATAGTGACTGCAGCTCGCCCTACCACCTGCTCCCTCGACCCGTGCCCCTCCTGGCTAGTTAGATCTTGCCTGGAGGGGTTACGTGGGCCTCTGTTGAATATCATTAACAGCTCCCTTGAGCAAGGAGTCTTTCCAGAGTGCTTAAAAGAGGCGGTGGTAGCTCCATTACTGAAGAAACCATCATTGGACCCTGCGGTTCCCTCCAACTACCGCCCAGTGTCGAACCTGTCGTACCTGGGCAAGGTAGTTGAGAGGGCAGTAATGGAGCAGCTGCAGTCCTTCTTAGATGATACAACATGGTTAGACCCCTTCCAGTCCGGCTTCCGTTCGGGGCATGGGACGGAGACGCTCCTGGTCTCCATCACAGATCAACTCCGCTGCCAGCTCGACCAAGGCAGGTCTGCGCTGCTCGTGTTATTGGACCTCACGGCAGCGTTTGACATGGTCGACCACAATCTCTTGATCCACCGCCTGGCCATGGCTGGAGTGAGGGGGACTGTCCTTAAATGGCTGACCTCCTTCCTCCGCCAGCGGTCTCAGCGTGTGAGGAGGGGCGGGGTGGTCTCCGAGGGCTCCCCATTAGTGTGCGGAGTCCCTCAGGGGGCCATTCTCTCCCCTCTGTTATTTAACATCTACATGCAGCCGCTTGCACAGCTGGTGCGGAGTTATGGGCTGGTCTGTCACCAGTACGCTGACGACACCCAGCTCATTCTGAGGATGGAGGGCAGGCCAGAGTCCGTCCCCGATAATTTCCAACATTGCCTCGAAGCCGTTACTGGATGGCTGCGAGCCAGTAGGTTGAGGGTGAATCCGGCGAAGACGGAGATCTTGTGGCTGGGCCGCCCGGGCGTGGTGGATGTCCGGCTTCCGACCCTGGATGGTGCGGCACTGCAACCAGCGCCATCAGTGAAGAGTCTGGGTGTCCACCTGGACTCCCAGCTGTCCATGGAGGCCCAGGTCTCCATGGCTAGCAAAACTGCCTTCTTCCACCTCCGCCAGGCTAGGAGGCTGGCTCCCTACCTCTCCCGGAGCGACCTAGCCACGGTGATCCAAGCCACGGTCATCTCGAGGCTAGATTACTGTAATGCGCTCTACGTTGGCCTGCCTATGTCGTCGATCCGGAGGCTCAAGCTGGTGCAGAACACTGCCGCCCGGCTCCTGTCTGGGGCCCCAGCAGGTTGCCGCATAACACCAATTTTGCAGGATCTGCACTGGCTGCCTATTGAGCACCGGGTCGCCTTCAGAGTGCTGGTGCTTACCTTTAAGGCCATTCACGGCTTGGGGCCAGTGTACCTGAGGGACCGTCTCACTGCTGCTGCTCTATTGTTTTAGTTGTATTGAATTGTTTTAATTGTGTTTTATGTGCTTATGTTTTTAACCCTCTGGCGCTGTGCCATTGGCTCTTGTGAGCCGCCGCGAGCCCCTGGGAGTCGGCGGTGCAGAAATCCCAATAAATGAAATGAAATGAAATAAAGGAAAGTAGGAAATTTAATAGTAAGGAATGGAGAAGGTAAATGGAAGAAGGTAGGGTGGGTTGTGGTAAGGGGGGAAGGGGTTTGATGGGATGGAATTATAGTTTGACTTCCAATCTTCTTCACTTCAGGTATGTGTATCTTGCTCAGTTCATTAAGACTCTCACAAAAAGTTGGTCAGCTCCTTCTTGTTATCTTCTTAAGAGCAATGATTGTTTGTTTTTATCTTATATCTATTATCCATTTCAGGTTTTCTTGCATCAAAAAAATATTTACCGGTAACCAGTCCGTTTTTGATATCTTCACATTCTGCTTTATACTCATTAATTGGGTTAATTTGTCCATATTCATAATGTCTATAATTTTAATTAGCCATTGTTCTTGTGTTGGGATCTCTTTTGTTCTCCAGTGTCTTGCATAATTTATTCTGGCCACAATCACCAGATAGTTGAAAAGTTTGTCCTTGTTAAGTTCCATTTCAAAGTCTTTTAATCCTAATAGGAAATATTCTGGTTTTAATTCTATTTTTATATCCAGCATCTTTTCTTTTTGTGTGTGTATATTCTTCCAATAGGACTTGACAATTTTACATATGAAAAAATGAATCAGTTTGCTCTTCGCACTTCCAGCATTTGTCATTCACTTTCGAATAACATTTAGCCAATTTCTGAGGCGTGATGTACCACCTGTACATCATTTTAGCCAATTTTCTTTTAAATCAAACGCATATGTATATTTTATTTTCTTGTTCCACATTTTCTCCCAATCTTCTAATTTGAGTGTCCAATACTTGCAGCCCACTTAACCATACAATCTTTAATTAGTTGTTTCTGTGGACCATTCTAGTAATTTCTTATAGATCTTTGTTATTATTTTGCTTTCTGTGTTCAATATCTTATCCCAAAAAGTTTCTTTTTCCATGAAACCATTTTGTTGTCCTTTGTATAATATTCTCTAATTTGTCTATATTGAAACCATGAGACTCCAATATATTTAGTTCTTCCTGTGGTTTTAGTATATACTCCTTATCTTGTTTTTTCAAGATGTCTTTAGATGTTAACCAGCTGTCTTGTGCTGTTTCTCCTCTCTGATCTGCTTCTTGTGGGGAAATCTTCCCCTGTATTTTTCCCATATTTTTATAAGAGCTGATCTGATAAAGTAGTTTCCAAAGTTTTTCTCTGTTTTTTTCTTTTGGTACCATAAATATGGGTGCCATCCTGCTCTTAAGTCAAAACCTTCTAAATTAATGATTTTGGTATTATTCATAGTGGCCCAGTCTTTTATCCATGTCAAACCTCCTGCTTCATAGCATAATTTTAGACCTGGAAGATGTTGTTGTTGAAAGAACTATGATAGAAAGAACTATGATATCGTAGGCAACTTAGCCAATAATTATTTAGATCTCTTTGGTGCCTTTGCTTACTGCCATATCGATTGAAATGTTTTCTTTGTCTTCCTTTTCTCCCTCACCTCATTTATTTATAAACTTCTGGGTAACATCCCTGCTTTATTCCAGTTGCTCCTGCAATGGAGAGAGGGAGCAAAAGTAACGAAAGGATCCAGTGTGAACCAAAAGTTACGAACCATGAGCTATTGGGACTTTTTGTTCCAGAATTTCATTTGAGTGCCAATAAATGTTTGTACCAATGTTGAGAATTGCCATTGTATAGTAGAAGATAACAGAAGTTATGTTGTTGTTGGGTTTTTTAAACTGACAACTATTGAAATGTCTATCAAAGGCAAAAATTGCATGCAGTTTTGCAACTACTAGCTGTGTTAACTTTTTCCTTCTTCCTAGGTCCTTTTGAGGTATTAAAAACTGAGAATGTAGCAATAAAAACATATGTATTGAGAATGAAGTCAGATTATAGCCATGCCACCTGTATAGCCCAAATGCAACTGCTTTCACAGTACGCTATGAGTCCAGTTTTATTGCTGTAGTTTGGTCTTCTGTATGGTATTCTGTGATTTGCAGTTTTGTGATGTTTTTGCATGCTTCCAAATAATGTTCAACTTATGGAGACACTATCATGGGGGTTCTTGACAAGATTTGTTATATGATTTTGTCTTCCCGAGGGGTCGAGGGAATGTGACTTGTCCAGGATCGCCCAGTGCACTTCCATTTTTGAGCAGGGATTCAAATCTTAGTCTCCTGAGTCATAGACCAACCATTACAACTCTGTGATTCCACCCTGGCTTTCCCAAGATGGATTTGCAATTTAGAGAAGGATATATTTACTAAAGTCAGAGAGGTCTTTTAGTGTCTGACCAAACAACAAATCCCAGCAATCCATAGAATGCAGCCGTGGGAGTTAAAGTGGAACTGTACTGCTATGTATCTTTGGCATGGAAGAATCCAGTAGCTGCATGGCTGTTATTCTAAAAGTAGCTGTTACTCTAAAAGTCTGGGCATGCTATTTATCACACTGGCATGAAAAGAACAGTTTTTGGGCGCTCTGACAACTTGGAGATGTTTCAAGGCGAAGTTGGATTACAGTTTTTTATTAAATTGGTAACTACTTGAGATTTCTGACCTCAGCAGGACTGAGTTATGAATAAATGATGAGGAGGTTGTTAAAATACAAAACAACATTATGCATCTTTATCTGTCATGGTAATACTAAAAGACACAACACAATGCCTGTGTATGATCTGTTTTTGTTGCTTCACAAATTGCACTGAGAGCTTTGGCTTGTCAAACCATAGGACACTGCTAATGAAGAGTTGCAAAAGTTGTTCAATTTTTTTTTTAAAAAAAACCCCTTTCTAATACCTTTTAAATTGCCTTTTCCCTTAGAGGTGATCAGATCAGCTCCTTGGCTGGTCGATTTACATTTTGCTAGTTTGGAAGAATGATAGTTTAACTTGTAGCAGTGTAAGTTCATCTTAGATTTTTAGAGGAAAAGGTTTTTTGCCAGCAAATATCAAACAGGCACTGGGTTAAGAAAAAAAACCCCAAGCAACTTGGCTATCTATTAAATCTGCTCTATGACCCTTATGGGATTTTGCTCTTGAAGCTTTTGGATACAAAATGAACATGAAGAGAACAATCTCAAAGTCAATCATGTATTATGCATACATAACTAGCTTTCTTAAGGCATGATCAAGTTTGGCATTGGGTCACATTTCAGATACTTGTAGAACAATTTTCTTTGCTTAGGCTGCATTCCATATCACTGATTAATAAAATATTCAGCAACTTCTACCAGGAAAATGGCTGTTTAAGCACATAAAAGTCTATTTCGAATATCCATGAAACTAGTCATAGGTGCAAGCACAATGTTTCCTGCGCCTTTGGGCAATCTCTTCCTGGGTTCATCTGGGACATATATATGAGATCTAACCAGTGCATTTGCCAACCTGAAAGAGAGTGGAAAAGATGGCACAATTCTAGGACTAGATTGATAATGGAGGACAGAATTATTTTTAAGAGGACAGTTGAAAAGAACTTTTTTAAAAAACAAAACAAGTCAAAGCAAAGCAACTGGGTTATTCTGCATATAGTTTTTTTCAAATGGTACGTTTAAACTTTATGCTTAGAAGGCTTTCGTTAGCGTTGTCAGATCAGTCCTTGAGATTTTAAGGTCAAGACAATGGTGGCAGGTATGGTGGAAGTGTTTCTGGGCCAGCTGGTTGTTAAAATGAACATGATGACAATTTGACTTTAAAAAAACTGAGAAAAAGTCAGTCTTTATGGTGTTTGAGTGAGAACAGCATGCAGTTTAAACATCATGTCAAAAATCTTCCGGTAGTTAATGAGTTAATGTAATAGAGGGGTAGAATATTCCTAAAAGGCCAGAAATGTCATTTCGTGTACCAACCAGAAAAGAAGCACAATGTGCTCTGTTCTTTGCCATATGAACAAGTACAGACATGTATCAAGATTGTAATGTGTATAGTTCTTGTAAATAAAATAGAAAGAACTCCTTTCATTGAAAGCTGAATTTATGGAGTCAATTTGAACTTTTAAAAATCTTTATGCCTTCAAGATGGGTTCTTGTGAAGATCGAAAGGACTGAGATAAAGGCAGCTGATTTACAATTGCTTTATTTCAATTATATGACAAAAAACAATCCAGTTAACCAGGTAATAAGAAAACCCACAAGAATATGAGAACCTAAAACATTTTAAGCCACTGACATGGCAGCTAAAGGCACTCAATGATTGCAGTACAGTAGTTGCTACCACTTCTATTACATCTTCCATCCCATGCAGCCTGCCTTTACATTTTGGAGAGTTTTCCTAAGCCCTATGACACTACTGAAGTTGATAGAAGAATTATTAACAAACAGTATTTTTTTTCTGTGCTCTTGGTGCTGTTATCGAGCAATGACATCCCCTCCCCAAAATAATAAAGACAATGAAGAGACTTCAAGCAAGTTATATGATTTTTTCTTTATTTTCTAACCATTTTCCACAGCTCCAAAGTTGTGAAGTGTCAAACCTGTTAGAGGCTCTGGAGCAGCAGCTGTACCCTAAACAAACATACTATCAAATGTACCCCTTTCATAAAAGTATCAACTTGAGGATTTTGTGTAACTTGTATCTTTCATGTACTGCATCATTTCCAAAAAGTATAAGATATATAAATTGTATCAAATGAATGTATCAAAATGTATCTGGAAGGCAACTACTTTTCTGTGCCCTCAATTTGCTTTATCCCTTGGGAAAGGAGGTTATGGCCAAGGTCCCTTCTGTTATTTCCCAAGTCAGATAAATATCAAAACCTTTGTGTGTATATGCAGGTAGATGAGCTCAGGATGTTTGTTCATTCGACCTGAGGCTGAGAGTCTGCCACTTCCACAAAAGAGGGGGCTCAACAAACATGAATTCATTAACTCTCTATACAGGCAGCCAAGCCCTTGATTGTCTGGAAACATCACCTTTGTCTTTTGGGTCTTGCACCCTTTGTTTTACATAGAACTGGACTCTTGAGTTAATAAGCATCAGCATATCAATTTCATCATTTGTGCCCTCCCAAGGCAATGGATTGGCTCTCTCAATTGTCCAGCCTCCACCAGGGGAATCTCCTCCTCCTGTGACATCAAAGGAACTTCCAGGCAATTCAGTTACAGACACTAGCCTGCCTCTCTTTTCAGCTAATCAGGGGAGGAAGCAGGAAGTCTGATTAGCTGTCAGAACTGTATAAGATGTTGTGTATTTTTCTGTGAATTTATGCTTGAATCTTTTAAAGTGCCTTGCATCCTATTTGGCCTAACCGTAATAAACTTCTGTAGCTTTTCCTTCAACTTGGAGTGCTTGTACTCTGTCCTGGCCAAGCTGGTTTAGCTAAGGCTCACTGGGAATGGACCCCTTTATCCACAGTCCTAGCAAAAATCCCTACACTGCCACAACATTTGCAACAAGAAGGTTCACACAAGACTTCTGGTCTTGTTCCAAATGGCACAAAGAGCCAGCACACATGGGTCAAACCATACATCTATTAAGGAATTGGGAAGCTGAACTAAATGCTGACACTAGAAATTCTTCTCCTTTCATAATATCGGCAAAGCACTGGAGAGAGAGGTACAAATGGATGACTTAGGCCAAGGTGGGGGGACTTCCATCTTCTTCTTCTTTTGCACACTTCCATTTATCGTTTAGAGAGGGACAAAGATAGTGGTATTTTGATGTACAATGAGAAATGTGTCTGAGAGCGTTATGTGAAGTGAAGGTGTTTTAACACATCTAGGGGACTTTCTCAATGGTTTGAAGTGGAAATGCTGAAAACCACACCAACATTTGGAAGTGGACCACAGAAGGATTTGGTGCCACAAAAAGTGGACCCATGAACTGCATTTTCCCTACTTTCTGGGCATAACCACATTTCGGGGTTTAAATTTTATTTTTTTCTCCATTTTTGCTATTTTCCTCCTTGTCTATTTTATAAATAAGGATAATAGCATCTGTAGATTGGCAAATATAATCCACATTTTCAAAAGGAATGAGGTGGGGAGAGAATTTGGCAACTATAGGTCAGTCAACTTGATGGTAATACGGTACATAGCAAACTTTTCTAACAGATAATTCGCATTCACTCTGTTAGCATTTAGAAGTGACATTCTGTGATTACACATAGTCAAAATTGATTTTAGTCATGAAAGACTAATCTTGTATTCTTTTTTAAAGAGTTACTAGTTTGTTGGATAAGCAGAATGATGCAGATACATTATACCTTCATTTTTAAGTTCAACATTTTTTGTGGCAAAGCGGTAAATTGTATAGTAGACAATGTGGTTCTTAGGTGACTATTTTTCAATTTACTGTCATTCTGGAAAGAATAGTCAATTTAGTGTCAGTAGGGCCCAGAGTTCTTTAAGATCTGTACATAAGTGATTTGAATGGAGGAACAGAGAAGTTCATGCCTAATGTGAAAGAAAACTGAATTTAACATGATTTTCACAGGTTAGAGTACTGGGTGAAGAGAAACAACATGAACTTCAACAGGGATAAATGTAAAGCTCAGCACTTAGTCAGGAAACATTGGACTCGCAGATAAATGATGGGTTATACATGGCTTTACTGTAGAATGTGTGAGTTTTATAAGTCCACAGGCTAAGTATGATTCTGTAGTAGAGAGCTTCGGACAGACTAGTGCGATTCTGACAGTCTGCAGATTAAGTGTATTGATTCAAAGTATGTATTCCATGCCTCTGATAGATCCAGGCCAGCTCCAAAACTGCAATTTCTAGTAATCATGCCACTCACCTTGCCCTTGTTCCCTGCTTAAGTCCCTTGCTGGGTTGTCTTTTTGGGCACCCTTAAATGTTGACCTGTGTCTGTATTGTTGTATGGTTTCTTTAGTTTTGGTATGCATGACCTGATGCCAATGCTGACTTGTTAGAGAAGTGGTTCCCAACCTTTTTGAGCAGGGACCACTTTGACCAGGGATCATTCTCCAACATTAGTACCAAAAAGATTATGAAACAGTTTTTGTTCAAGTTTAGATTAGGTTTGGTTATTTGGGGTGCTGATTCAGAGAATTGCACTGGATAGACCACATCATCTCTAGTTTCTGATATAGAACATATGCCATCCAGTAGTCGCCATCTGCTCACCCACAGAAAACCATATTTAATAATCTAGAGCTGGTGTGGTCTATCCAATGCAATTCTCTGAATCAGCACTCCAAATAACACCAGGAACAGGCTTAAAAATGAAGGCACCAAGGCGCCCCTGCTTCCAGACACCACGTGGAATGGCTCCACTCAGGGGGAGGGGGGAGGAGAAGCAGCAGACAGGAGGCCTGTTGTCATGCCTTTCATGGATAGTCAACCTCTCCCCTCCTGACATCCCCATTGCCTTGGCACTGTAAGAGGATTTCGTGAGACCAGTTGTTGTCATGGCAACGGTGTAGAAACAGTGAGGCCATGGACCATATTTTAGTTCTTGGGGACCACAGGTTGGGAATAATTGCGGGTTATAGAGATTGAGGAAGGTTTAAAACAACAACAAGAATGTTTTTTAAAAAAAATCTAATCATCTATTCTTTAAGCTCCCCAAAACTATAGAACATTCTCTCTTCTTTCTCAAATCTAAAACCCTTTCTATTTCAGTGCCAATCTCAGTTTCTATCAGCACAAAACCCTGTATCAGTTTCAAACCCTGTTAATTCTAGTTCAAATCCTGCCTGAATCTCACACAGGCAAACACCTGTCTTTTGATACATTCTTCACACTGCCTTTGAACCACAAAGGTTCCCAGAGCAGTTATTTTATGCTAGACCAAAAGATATAGGAGAGGTAGCGGCAACACTCTCACCAAAAGGGTTGCTGCTGTTTATATCTTGCCAACACAATTTAAGATATGAAGGGACTTCCCTAAAGGAAGAAACTGAAAATGAGGACATACGAGTCTCAATGGACTGAGCTATTCAGCTCTGGATTAGACTGCATCAGAAGGTGATAGGTTTCTATTTGGCAAAAGTTTTAATGGTCATTGACCAGGGATTTTGAAGTAGTGGATTTATTTTGTCAGAACGATAAGGAATTAGTTGACCGATTTATATTGATTTCTCCAATTCTGTTAACTCAGCCACTAGAATCTCAGCTCAGATATATTTGTGTCACACTTAGCCCCACTGAAATTGAACAACATAAAACTTGTAACAGCTTCCTTTTCCCATTGATTTCAATAGGAATTTAACACAACTACCTTTCTGCAGATCAGAATCCAAGAGGGGTTTTTCTCTACCAACAGAGCACACTAAATTGATAGTTATGTAGGAGAAAAATAAATGCAATATACACGCTGGCACTGTAATTACCTTCTGCTTATTTTGTATTTGACAGGAGATAAAAATATCTTCTGTAGATCCAGATTATTTTTTTAAAACGTAAGTTTTATGCTTCATTTAACATATTTTCCCCAGGTGCATTATTTGTCAAGGCAATTTAAATAAATGAAATGCACTGATTTAAATAATTGGAATAAAAATACTAATTTTTAAAGAAATTACACATTTTTTGAATTAACTAGACATGTTAACACCTTGCTATAAAAATTACAGGTTGAGATCCTGCAGTATCAGACGTAGTTATGGTGTCTCATTCGGTCCTTTGGAGCTAGACACATCGGACCTCAAACCTGCAGCCCTTGTGGTAGTTGAAATCACATAATAGGATGGCAGGAATTCCAGAATAAATAACTTTGGGTGTATCCACACTGTAGAATAAATGCAGTTTGACTGCCCTGGCTCAATGCTATGGAATCATGGGAGATGTAGTTTTTAAGGTTTTTAAGGTTTCTCTACCATGAGTGCTCATGCCTCACCAAACTAAAAATTCCAGAATTTTTGCCATTGAGCAATGGCAGTCAAAGTGGAGTCAAACTGCATTCATTCTACAGTGTAGATTCATTCCACCTGAACATTAGGAAGAACTTCCTGACCATTCAACAATGGAACTCTCTGCCTTGGAGTGTGGTTGAAGCTCCTTCTTTGGAGGCTTTTAAACAGAGGCTGGATGGCCATCTGTTAGGGTACTTTGATTGTGCTTTCCCTGTATGGCAGATGGCCCATGTGATCTCTTCCAACTCTATGATTCTATGACTTGGAAGTAGGTGCTTTTGCACTATTGTTTTAGAGACTCACCATGTGTCACCTGGCTTTTATTCCTTGCTCTTTCATACAGGCTGTTTAGGTGTCACTTGAAAAAACAGAGTGAATCTTTTAAATTTGAGAGGCTTTCCTCTACATAGCAATAATTTCTTTCAGTTTCTGATGATGACAGTTATTATTCAAATTGTTTTGTATTGTAGCATGTAGTTCATTAACACATGGAGACCTTGGATTATTTATAACTTAATCTTCCAGGGAGTAATTGTTAGTGATTTTTTTCCCATTCCAGATAGTCTGTTCTAACTTTAAATGGCTTTTAATATCCTTCAGCCAGCGAAATGAGATGAAATCAGAAATTGAATTTGTTTTTAATAAGCACATTTGAAGAAAGCTGCCCATTGGGACCTAGCAACAGTTGTTTACAATGAAGCATCATTTTATGCTTGAGATATGAAAATAAAAATAGGTTCCACTGTAAAACCCAAGTTTAGAACAGCAGGTGGAGATCCTATGATTGTCAAGAAACATAATAAATGGGTCTATGAGCACTGAAAAGAGACTAAAATGTGTGTGCTTTTAAAAGTGTGGCTCCTCTTCTTAGATGACCAGCCATAATTCCTGTTTCTGGCCAGAACCTGGGGATCTCCACACTTCATTCTGCAGAGGTAGCCTTCAACTAGAAACCGTACACTGTACAAAGATGGGAATCATTTAGGTCTCTGTACATTGTGGACTTCAGCTTCCGGGATTTTTCACCAAACAAAGAGGAAAACTGGTGAAATGCAATCTTAAAATAGAAGGTTTATGTACATCTCTAGAAGAAACAAAAATCAGAACAGAAGGGAGGGTGAGAAGAGATCAGGACTGAACTCCTGCACTATTAATGCTGGGATCCCTGTGTGAAAGAGAGACTGAACATGAGTTTTAAAGGCTCTTTTAGTGTATTTACTGTATTTTAATTATGTTTTTACTACACTGTTTGTTGCATCCCAAGGCTGGGAATCACCTCTGTACTTAACACATACTCCAGTCCAGGGTAAAATAGCAAAGCAATTTATTGAAGAATATAAGAAAAGCAATTCAGCTAAATAGTATAAAAAACCAAAGCTCAAATATCAAGATAAATGTACAGAAATCAAAATACACTAGTAGCATCAAAAACCAGGAATACAAAAGCAGAATAAATCCAAAACATGAGATTCAGGAACAGTCCTCAAAAACTTGGAAACATGAATCATGAACAAAAAGGAAACATGGAATTAAAAATCCCTTGACTTGATAGAAGTTCTATTCTCAAACAGCAATGTTGCCTTGACTAGAGAAACAGCCTGCTGGTCTAGCTAATATAATAATAATTATCATCATCCATGGATCATATACTCAGCTACTGCAAGAAAATCGCACAGATGGACTACAAACATAGGCACAACGCTGTGGCCCAAATGATTCATTGGAACTTATGTCACATGTTCTACCTGCGGGTAGTAAAAAAAACCTGGTGGTATCATAAACCTGCAAAGGTAGTGGGAAATGAATACGCAAAAATACTGTGGGACTTTTGAATCCAGGCTGACAAAATTTTGGAACACAATACACCAGACATCACAATTGTGGAAAAGAAAAGTTTGGATTATTGATGTCGCCATACCTGGTGACAGTCGCATTGAGGAAAAACAACAGGAAAAACTCAGCTGTTATCAAGACCTCAAAATCGAACTGCAAAGGCTCTGGCATAAACCAGTACAGGTGATCCCAGTGGTGATCACCACACTGGGTGCCGTACCAAAAGATCTCAGCTGGCATTTAGAAACAATAAACATTGACAAAATCATGATCTATCAACTGCAAAAGGCCACCTTACTTGGACCTGCGCAAATCATTTGAAAATACATCACACAGTCCTAGACGCTTGGGAAGTGTTCAACTTGTGATTTTGTGATACAAAATCCAGCATATAGATCTCGTTTGCTGTGACGTATTGTGTTTTTGTGTCAGTAAAATAATAACTTTATTTTATATCCCACTACCATCTCCCCAAAGGGACTTGAGGCAGCTTACATGAACAAGCCCAACAGAAAATCATAGACAAAAAATTGTGTCTTATTCCTTGGGAAGCTCATATTTTTGGCTAATCGGCATCTTCACCTTTGGCTAATAGGCATCTTGAGCTTTGTACACTCTCCCGAGAAGCTCTGTATTGACAGAATGCAAATCTCCTATCTAACTGCTCATTAGTCTGTCCAACTGGACTTTCATTTCCATCCTCTGAGCTCGGTTCTGTTTCTGATCTTGCTTCTCTAGCTTACTGCCTTTCTAAAATGTGGCCTTCAGACAGATATTGCTTAATTTCAGGCCTTAAAATCTCTTGCTGGCTCTCCTGCTGCTCCTGCTGACTTGAGAAAATGGCAGAATTACCATTCAATTATTAACAGGTTTCATTGAAGTCCATCATTTTAACCCCAAAACCTATCTTCAATTTATATATGGGTGCCTTATATATGAATAATATATATAGTGTGTGTTCCTAGTGAGTTGAAATCAGTTGCATTTTGCAATTGAATAGTCACATTTGTACCTTCAAGCAAAGTATAAATGAAACTCAGAAAGCTATTTAACTTTCGCGAGTTCTTGTTTCTCTTTTCTCTTTTCAAATGACTATGTGCTGTCTGAAAAGCCCTATTGTGGTGTAACCACAGCATTACATGCAGTCTGGATGCAGTGTGGAGAGCATGGGGACTTTGCTTTGTTGAAAATAATATGTCAATGGAAGTTCCATCAGCACCTGTGGTTTCAAAAACTGAGAGACATGATTCTTGAAAGCAGCATCGCAACCCATATAGAGGATATGTTCTGTGGTTCGCTTATGAATAATCAGCAGCTAGTTTTGTCTCCAATCAAAATGTTTGGAGGCAAATAATGCTCTCCTTTCTTGAAATTGATCAGTTTTGTGTGCTTAACAATCTGAGCACATACTATTTATGTGCTGCCCACCCTCACAACTCTGGGGACATGAAGGACAGACTCTATTAATTGTATAAGGTTCAGGAACAAATTGCAGGGCAAAGACCTAACATCTTCCAACTTGCTTCTCATTACAGAATGGCTATCAAATCCCTGTGCAGTAATGCTGGAACATGGAAGGTGAGTGACTTTATAAACAACTGAACAGCCCCGCAGAAACAGAAATGTGCTATATCTGTGAGTTTCTGTATTGCTATTTATGCATTCATCCACATTCATAAACTATTTATATCAGTATTTTGTAAGTTGTATGTGTGAAAATTATGTATGATGATGGAGGACCAAGAAGAACACCTCTATCGTCCATGCTAAAAGCATTTTCATAAATAAGTTCAGCACTTTATGACTGATAAATAATACCCAAAGCTTGGGAGAGTTATATTTCTGAACTATAACTCCCACAACTGTCTACCAACACAGCTACTATGTTGGTTAGGGCAATCTCAAAACTAAACTGTTACTGGACCATGAAAATAGCAAAGGGGATGCAGATGAAGAAAACTTTCATGGAAAATGTCCCTTCTCTTCCATGAACAGGATCCATGATCTTGTCATTTACAATTCCTCCTCTCAGTGAGTCTTTGACAGTATATTGTCGAAGACTTTCATGACTGGAATCACTGGGTTGCTGTGAGTTTTCCGGGCTGTAGGGCCATGTTCCAGAAGCATTCTCTCCTGACATTTCGCCTGCATCTATGGCAGGCATCCTCAGAGTTTGTGAGGACGTGACCATGCAGCCTGGAAAACACACAACAACCTTTGGTGCACTTGAAGCAGGTTGTAGGTATTGTAGGGTCTCCAGTTAGAGTATTGTAGGGCCTCCTATTGTAGGGTCTCCAGTTAGAGCATCCCCCACAGTTAGCTGTCCAGTCTCTTTTTGAAGATATCCAGAGAAAGAGATCCCACCACCTCCATTTTCACACTATTCTTATTGCCAGGAAATTTCTGTTAATGTTCAGTTGAAATCTACCTTTCGGTACCTTGAAACTATTAGAAACTATTGGTTCCACTTTTGGGGGCAGCAGTAAACAGGTTTGTTTTCTGTGACAGCACTTGATGTATTGAAGAGTGCTATCAGTATGCTTCTATAGTCAAATTCCAGCTTATGATCATGTTTAAACCAGGCAACGTGGGTTATCAATGGCATCCCAAGTGTCCACACTAGGGAGGGGGCATCTTGTCAGTTCACCTTGTCAGGCTGACACACATGTC
This sequence comes from Anolis apletophallus, assembly GCA_030556195.1. Classification (NCBI taxonomy): domain Eukaryota; kingdom Metazoa; phylum Chordata; class Lepidosauria; order Squamata; family Anolidae; genus Anolis; species Anolis apletophallus. Next base: position 109,173,515 of record JARBWK010000003.1, on the reverse strand, counting down.
CCTCTATAATCCTAAGCATTGTGTTCTTAACCAGCAATTGCAGTTAGTAGTTACTCTGTTACCCTGAAAATAAGACATAGCCATACATTAAGCCATAGCAGGATTTTTAAGCATTTGTGCAATATAAGCCATACCCCAGAAATAAGACATAGTGATAGGTGTGGCTATGCAGCAGACAAGGTCCCTGTCACATCTCAGTCATTCTGTGCATGCTGCAAGCTGAAGCATAGAGGGGGACATAGAAAGTGAAAGTAAATCTCCACAGTGAAGTGAAGTGAAAAGCAGGACACTCTGCTTTAGGTATTGTGTGTTCTCAGGGGGGGAGAAGTAAAGCTGTGGCTGCCATTTTACTCAACACTGTGGGTCTCTCTCTCCCCTAGCACCAACCAGCAACAGTCTGTGGGTCTCTCTCAACCCCCCCCCTTCCACAAACACCATTAAAGCTGCTGCTTCCTGTGTCACCTCAGCAGGAGTTCACCTTGCTCACAGCACTCACCAAGAAACCAAACAAAGTAATAAACAGTTTATTGATAGAACATATATAGAAAGAGCCAAAGGCACCTTAAGCAAATAGAAGAGTAAAAATCCAAGAGTTATTAAAGGAAGCAAGTTCCAAAGGCAATAGGTAAATCCAGCGAATAATGGTTAAACTATGAACATTAGTCCAGGAAACAAGAAGCAATACAGGAGCATGAATCCAAAGGTAAATTCATAAAACAAGGAGCAAAAACTTGACCATAAAGCTTGGGTCTTGAACTAAAATGTGAATCAGGAACGAGACAGAAGTTCCTTTGACCTTGAGAGGCCTGCTTCTGCCTCTCTTTCTCATGGGTTTTCTTGCACCTGAATCTCTGTCTCCTCAGAAGCAGCCTGGTATCTCTGTCTAAGCCAGCTGCTTCCACGGATGAGCTAATGTTATCCCCCCCCCCCCCCGCTGCCTATTGGCTTCCAAAATGGTTTCACTCTCACACTTTGTCTCAGCAACAGCATCTTGCTCCAAAACCCCTTCCATTCCGCCAGAACCATCCTGCACTAAAAATCCCTCCGTTTTCCCCTTCTGTTTGCTCACCTAGATAACCATCAGGCCCTGAACCCCCAACTCGCCCATCTTCATTTGGCTGAATCACAACACTCCCCAGCACTGACCAGCAAAAATCAGTGTGTTATCGAACAGCCGCCAATCCCACAGGCCGGCTGTCTGACAACCGGGCAAGCCCCGTGGACCGACCACGGGACAGAGACCGCAAGGGTTCAGTTAACCTGGCGAGCCCGGAGCGACTAGGTCCTCGTAGCCTACCCGCCTCCCGTAGATCCAATTATGCTCACCAATGCTGCAAGGTAGATGCCACGAAATTGTTTATTCTGCTCAGCTGAGAGGATGCGAACCGCAATACCTGATTCCCGCAAAGAACGCATGCATATACATTCAAAACATTGGCTTTTAAAGGTTACAGAACTGTCAAAACAATTGAACTTCCCGCCCGCCTTCTTCTGGGCCGGCTCTGCTGGTGATTGGTTGGAACGTTTGAGGCCAGCTGATGGGCGGGAGGCCGGTCAGTTCCAGGGAGCCTATCAGCGCTCGCTCCCATTTGCCAGCTTCGGCCAATCAGAGGTCTGTGGCCATATATGGAGTTCCAGGAAGGAAGGCTTAGGCGGGGATTACTGACAGGTTGGCATATGAATGTAAACAAAGAGTCCGAGCCAGGTAACGACCTGGGGCAACACCTGGAAGTGATGAAATCATTGAGTTGATGTGTCCCATCCGTATGTGAATGGGGGAGAAGGGGAAGAAGGCCTGGTGATTTACTCAGACCCTTTTGGTGACAAAAGGACTTATTTTGGGGCACCCCTGGTTTCCGAGGCCAGCTGTGACACCCGCTGTGAAGAGCAAACTTTTATTGTCCAGGTTCCAAAGACGAGTTTAGTTAGACTGGAAATCCGACCGTTAAACCTGCCTCAGGACTGATGAAACGTGGGGCTTAAGTCAAGAGCTTAGCTTATCCATAACAAGATTTCCATCAGAAAGCGCATGCAATATGAATAATGGTGATCCATAAAGGTTTTGGGAACAGGGCTCAGCCGCATTTCCTCTTGCCAAATACAACAAAACACTTTCAAGGCAGTCTTTTCTCAACAAGGGCAAAGGGGGGAAGGGAAGGGTTACAAGGGAACAAGGGAGGCATGGGGCAACATAGTATGCAACACAGAGATCCCCAGCAATTTCCCATACAGTTCTTGCTCCCAGAGTTATGATCTTTAAACCAGGCAACGCAGTGCTGCCTTCCTTCTGGGAGTTGTAGTTCTCCTTGATGTAATTACTGTCCTTGGGAACTGCAGAGTCTTTGGGGCTTGGGGTGCAAAGCAGTGAGAATAGCAGCAAGAGGAGTCCGTGACCAGTGTCCTTGGGTGAAATTCAGGTCCCAGCTGGGAGCCAGGCCGCTGATTGCGAGCGACCTCTTTTCCGGGCTTTCCCCAGGCATGGGAGGGAGAACGGGGAGAAGAAAAGAGCAGAGACAAGATGGGGGAAGAGGCAGAGTGCCTTGGGGCAACAACGGGCCAAATCGGGGGAACTTCCAACTTGTGGATACTGAATGCATGGGTTCTATTGGCTGTGCAAATGCTGTGTGGATGGGGCAATGGGAGGCAATGGTGGCTGGGTGTACTGGGAGGGACGAGTTGGTGCAGTGTGATGTATGGAACTGAGTGAGGCAGAAGGGAAGGGGGAAAAGGGGTCTGGTACTGGTGCAACTTAGGCCATGGGCCAAAAGGAATACTGGGGACTCTCTGCGGTTTGACCTTCTGGATTCGGGGCTTCCTGGTTCGACTACAAGTGGGTCTCTCTCACCCCTCACAAACACCAGGGAATAGGGGGGAGGAAGCTTCAGCAAGTCTGAGCCCAGAGAGATCATGCCATAAATGCAAGTTGTTGTGCTATACTTAATTAAAAATAAGACATCCCCTGAAAATAAGCCATAGTGTGTCTTCTTGAGGAGAAATAAATATTAAACAGTGTCATATCTTCGGGGAAATGTGGTATCTTCATTCCTTCCTTATCTAGAGGCATCTCTTGTTGCTGGTCTCCTGCTTGGGCATCTTCATCACCATTATCTTAGGAAGATGTAGGAATGACTGCTTAGTTGGAGAGCTTCTGTATGGTCTGACAGTGACTGTCCTCTGGGACACTACCTCAGTGTTACAGCATCTTCATTTTCCTTGGCAGCTTCTTCCTAATAATTCCATTAAATCAGTTCTTCTTCTGTTCTCTCAAGTTAGTTCTTGTGTTCTGTGATGCACTTAAGTGTGTCAATACATTGCTGAAAAGTCAAGAGAATCGCCCATTTACACTTCCTGCAAGTGTGGCCAGAGAGGTTTTGTGGCAAGAAAACCAACATTGTACTTGCACTGCAGCACATGACTACAGATCCTTCTGCCTTCGTCCGCAGAGTTATTTTTCTCTCACCTTTTTGACTGAAGTAACACTTGGAATATAAATGTGCATAATTCATTTTCAACAGAATTGTACTGAAGCTAAAAGATTAAAGGAAGTAAGATATCCCTTGTGGATACAGAGGTCACACTATATCCTATTCGTTCTTTCTTCTGTTTCCCATAATGTGTTTGCAAAATTGTTTTGTGATATTTGCTCTGGTGTAGTATATTGGCTTAGAATATTTCAGATAGATGCCTATGCAAGGGTAGGTGTGCAAAAAAGACACAGAAACAAGGAAGTAGAGAGAAATTATCATAAGAAATTAATTTGCCAGCAATAGGAGATAGATATAGTAAAATATTAGTGATGTGGCATCTAACATTGTCTTTGAGTGCCACATTGTAATGCAAGACAAATCATTCCTGTTAAAACAGTAAATCATTCATGTGATGTTGCAGACTGGATCTTTAAACAAGAAGGAAACACTGACTATCATTAGTGTTCCAGACAATGAACTCAGAAGTGAGAAACTATGATCAGTTTATATGTATTAGTCTGTATCCTCCTGCCTTAGATTCGTCATTGGGTACGTTAAAAAATATTCTCATCAATATAGCAATCTTCTCTTTTGCATACTTTAATTATAAAAAAGCACTTTCTAAGTACACAGTGCAGAAAAATGTTATTGATAATGTCATCTCTCAAAGCCTAGAGAAATTAGTTTTTCTCTATTACTTTGCAATTTTATATTCTTTCTTTCTCACTTGGTGGCCCAAGTTACAAATTAGGAGGTGAGTTTTAATCTTTGTTTTGGGATATTTGTAGTAATGTGAAGAAATCCCCTTGATCCATGGAACAGGGGGTACCCATAAATGGCTTTGCTTCAAAGATGGAGACAAGTAACCTATGAGGAACACCTTTCCAAGTGTCTATGTGGTGTCTCCTATCTTTGTATCAATAAATTGCCATTGATCATGACATCTGTGCTAGTGAGCTGAACAGTTTAGCTGTTCAATTTTGTGCATTTCTGTATCATAACATGGGGAAAAAAAGAGTTCCAAATAAATGAATATCATACCACCTGTATAGTTGCATGTACGTATTGGTTCAATTCTTGTTGCTTCCTAGATACACTTAATATCAAGTTCAGAAAATGAGTCAACTTTGCATCTGAAGTACTTTTGAACCACAGGACTTTACATTTGTGTAAATATTTGTTAAAACCTTAAAAGGTTTTAGTATTGTTAGCCATGCCAGATGGAAAAATCCAAGGCAGACATATCAACAGTTCCTGAAAGTCAGTTGTGTTGTCTACACAAACCAAGCTGGCTATACACCTGTATCTGACAGCCATTCAGAGAAGCTGGAAATGGGTGGCTAATAACAAATGGTATGGATTTGTATAAGAATTGATCTGTTCACACAAACACCAGAATTAATTACTACAATTCAGGTAGAAATGCCATATATTTCAACAGTGCATTGAAGGAATATATTGCATTTCACAACCAGATGACCTGTGCAATGCTACTCTCTAGACCAGGCATGGGAAAATTCTGGACCTCCAGGTGTTTTGGACTTCAACTCCCATCATTCCTAACAGTCAGTAGGCTGTTAGGAATTGTGGGAGTTGAAGTCCAAAACACCTGGAGAGCCAGAGTTTGCCCATGCCTGCTCTAGCCATCCAGTAGTTCTCAACCTGTGGGTCCCCAGGTGTTTTGGCCTACAACTCCCAGAAATCCCAGCCAGTTTACCAGCGGTTAGGATTTCTGGGACTTGAAGGCCAAAACTTCTGGGGACCCACAACTTGAGAACCACTGATCTAAGTGGTCCGATGTGTGTATTAGAAACTTCAACACATTTGCTCTCCATTCTTCTTTTTCTTTAAATTGAACTTGGAGTGGGCAGCACTTTTTCACGCTGACAATGCCTTCAAATAGAAGCCTATCCTCTGTAAAGTTGGCTATGTGGCCACTCTACTAGGAAGCTAGTGTCAGGTACTGTAAAGTGTCCTATGCACCCGGATTTTGGGAAACAAGTTCCATTTCATGAATTAGGTGGTTACAGAGTGTGATACCCAAAAACAAAGAAAATGTGTATTAGTCCTTACCCAAGACTTCTTTATGTTTCATGTGGAAACATCCAAATATGTGATATATGCATAAACTTTTTTTTATGAAATGAGGTGGGGGGGTTGCAAATGTCTTCAGAGATTCATCCAAGCATTAGACAGTTTGGTGTTTACCACTCCTTACAAAGCAAGTAGGTCATTTAAAAACGCCTTATTTTGCAAACCATTCATTTAGATAAGAAAAAGCAACAACAAAATTCAAAAATAAAAACAGGCCAAGACAATCTACAACCAGGGGGCTGCTGCTGTCCAAAATATTGAGAAAGCCCTCTACAGAAATGGTTGGATGTTTTTAATCCCATGCTGGATGGATGTCTCTTCTCAGTTCAAGGTTGCAGAAAAGTAGCACACAATTTGGTATTTCACATGCATCATGCATTCTAGGGCCCCCTGGTGGCACAGCAGGTTAAACCACTGATCTGCTGAACTTGTTGACTGAAAGGTTGGCGGTTCAAATCCAGGGAGCGGGGTGAGCTCCCGCTGTTAGCCCCAGCTTCTGCTAACCTAGCATTTCGGAAACATGCAAATGTGGGTAGATTAATAGGTACCCCTCCGGCAGGAAGGTAATGGCGCTCCATGCAATCATATTGCCCACATGAGGCATCTATGGACAACACTGCCTCCTCAGCTTAGAAATGGAGATGAGCACCATTCAATGCAAGTCTTTTGTGGCACAGTTCGTATGTAACTAACTACACACACAGATATTTATGCTATCCACCCTAATGAAGGATCTCAGATATGGTCTGCTTCCTGTAATAACTTCTGGGACCTTGAAGGGCTAATAAGGGTCCGTATATGTATTTGTGCATTAGGCAGGTTGTAATGTGTTGTACAGGCTTGCAAGCTTTCTTTAATGGGTTAGAGTTATCTTCACTTTTGAGCTGCTACACATGAATTAAATAATAGCCAAATATAAATTTTGAGCCAAATATAAAATGTAATATGTATAGTTTCAGCAATTTTAAACTCAGTGTCGGCTCAATATTTTTCAGCTAATTTGCATCTCTCATTTTCTATGTATGCTTTTTTCCCCCTATGGAGAAAAGACTGTTCAAGTATCAGACATGATAGGTAGCAGTTCATCTTAATAAAAATGCCTGAAAAAATAATTGTAGGAATTATAGCTGTGGGCAGCAAGAGGAAGGCATAAAACTCACCTAATAGGAACCATTTAGCTATCAGCTTGTAATGCAAAGAGATGTATTGCTGTTGACTTCCAGGTAGGATGGAATAAAAGTTTTTCCAAGGGCACTTTACTAGAGGTCGTGTATAAGGCAAGAGGGTATAACTTGCTTCATCAAAATAAATTACATGGCTAAATGAAGTTACACCCGGATATATGTTATACCTTCTGAATATAAATCTGTTAAAACAAACCACAGTGTATTTCTATGACATCATATTTCCTTTTGTATTATATCAACCGATAGACTGACAAGAAAACTATTTCACAAAGTGAGGATCATAAGGTACCTAAAACTGCACAAAAGGGAGGTGTATCATCAGATGGAGAGAAGGGCAAGAATACAAAAAAAAGAAAAGAAAAGAAAAAAGAAGGGGGAGATCCAAGCCAGTGTTTACATTTTTATGTAAACATTTCCAAGGCAACATTTTTTTCAGTCAACTAGCAGCTTACCACCTTGGCTGTGGGTTTTTTGTGGATGAAGAAGAAAACCTGCTCTAGCTACTTGACTAGAAATCCAATTCTATAATTCCTTTTTACCAAAAGCCAAGGGTGCCATCTTGCCCCTAAACTACAGCTTGTCATCAGTGATGGATTGGATGAGGGCTAATAAGTTGAAGGTAAATCCAGACAAAACAGAGGTACTCCTGGTCAGTCGGAAGGCGGATCAGGGTGTAGGATTACAGCCTGTGTTGGATGGGGTCATGCTCCCTCTGAAGACACAGGTTCGCTGTCTGGGGGTAATCCTGGATTCATTGCTGACCCTGGAACTCCCGCTGTTGGCAGGGACCAGGAGCGCTTTTGCACAGTCAAAACTTGTACACCAGCTGCACCCATACCCTGAGATGCCAGACCTGGCCATGGTAGTACATGCCTTGGTTACTGCCTGTTTGAAATACTGCAACACTCTCTATGTGGGGCTGCCTTTGAAGATAGTTCAGAAGCTGCAACTAGTTCAGAGATCAGAGGCCAGGTTACTAACTAGAGCGCCGTATTATGTGAGGAACGCCACCCGTCGCAGGGCGTTCTCGGTGATTGCACCGACACTCTGGAACGCCCTCCCTGCAGAGGTGCGGGCCATCCGCGATCTACTCCCCTTCAGGCGGGCGTGCAAGACCCACCTCTTCCAGCTTGCCTTCCACGTGTAGGACAATGGGTTGCACCCCCTGTGGGTAGCTAATCTTATCCTGTTGTTTTTAACGATTATTGTTGTAATTGCTAATAAGGTTTTATGGTGTTTTAGTGTGTTTTATCTTGTGCTGCTGTTTTATCTTGTGATATTTTTGCTGTTGTGAGCCGCCCCGAGCCCGCCGGGAGTGGCGGCATAGAAGCAGAGTGAAATAAATAAATAAATAAGGATGACTCCCATGCTGCGGCAGCTCCACTGGCTACATATATGCTTCTGAGCTAAATAAAATGTGCTGGTTGTTACCTATAAAACCCTAAACAGTTCAAGCCCAGACTATTTGCAAAACTGCATCTCCATTTACAAACCGGCTTGAGTACTGTGATCTGTGGAAGAGGCCCTGCTCTCGATCCCACCCCATCTCAAGCACGGCTGGTGGGAACGAGAGAGGGGTCCTTCTACGTGATAATGGTTGTCCAATTTAGTGATGTGTTAAGTTTTGATGTAATCTGTTATATGCCTCTTTGTTGGCATTTAATGTTTGCCATATGTGTTGAAAACCACCCTGAGTCCCCCCCAGGGAGATAGGGTGATCAATAAATAAAGTACCATTATTATTCTTATTGAAGAAAGACAGCAATTTAAGAACTCCTTGATACTACATACTAGGAGCATATACTTTAACAAAAGAAATGCTACGAAAATTTCAATAAAACATTGTCCACAATATCAGAATATAGTTGTCCCCAGGGTCAGTATACTTTTTTGTTATGGCATAATTAGGTCAGTTGGTGTTTTGAGGTGCAAGTAAGATCCTGGAGAACCCTGTACCTCTCAAAGTTTCTGTCATCAAGATTTAGTAGGCAGGATGGGATGCAAGACTATTGGGGTTTCCCCCCCCCAGCCTTTATCATGCCTCACCTTCCTGGACTCTGACAGACTCCTGCATGGTGGTGTGTGCTTTTGTAAATGACTACCATTGTCTCTCAGCAGCAAGTGTTTACTGTGCAGTCAAACTCAAGGCATTTACGGCAAATCTTGAGCCCTGAATAAACAAGGGCAATGCCCTCAAAAATGCACAGCATGGCAATAATTTGATATATTGGTTAATATATAATCAATTCTACATTGCTGTAGTTCAGCAGAAAGGTGGTGTAATACAACCACTGTGTATGTGAATGTACAGTTACATTGTACAAGTATGACATAGGATCTCAGTCAGTTGCTTACATTTTATCTCCAAGGTCTTATTTAAAATATTTTTTCCAAATATTATTATTTATTTATTTATTCGTCACGTTTCTATACCACCCCTCTCAGCCCGAAAGCGACTCGGGACGGTTTACACAGGCAGTCTCTGCCCTCAATACAACACAGCAACAAGTCAACCCCCCAGAAAAAAACATATAATAACAATTTAACAATTAAAAATATACAATTGCAGCCTCAGCATCATATTGAAATCAGTTTCCATCACATTGTCATCATTCCTTATATCCAATTAAGCCTTATATTTCATCAACAAATGCCTGCTCAAATAACCAGGTCTTGACTTTCTTGCAAAATGTCAGGAGGGAGGGGGCCGATCTGATGTCTTTAGGGAGGGTGTTCCAAAGCCGAGGAGCCACCACTGAAAAGGCCCTGTCTCTCGTCCCTGCCAGTCGTGCCTGCAAAGAAGGCGGGACCGAGAGCAGGGCCTCTCCAGATGATCTTAAACATCTCGATGGTTCATAGGGAGAGATGCGTTCGGACAGGTAAGTTGGACCCGAACCGTTTAGGGCTTTAAAGGCTAAAGCCAGCACTTTGAATTGTGCCCGGTAGCAAACTGGCAGCCAGTGGAGCTGGCACAACAGAGGAGTTGTACGCTCTCTGAATGGCGCTCCTGTTATCAACCTGGCTGCTGTCCGTTGGACTAGTTGCAGCTTCCGAACAGTCTTCAAAGGCAACCCCACGTAGAGAGCATTGCAGTAATCTATACGGGATGTAACCAGAGCATGGACCACCGTGGCCAAGTCAGACTTCTCAAGGTACGGGCGCAGCTGGCGCACAAGTTTTAACTGTGCAAATGCTCCCCTAGTCACTGCCGAAACCTGGGGTTCCAGGCTCAGCGATGAGTCCAGGATCACACCCAAACTGCGAACCTGTGTCTTCAGGGGGAGTGTAACCCCGTTTAACACAGGCTGTAACCCTATGCCCTGTTCGGCCTTTCGACTGACCAGGAGTGCCTCTGTCTTGTCTGGATTCAATTTCAATTTGTTCGCCCTCATCCAGTCCGACACAGTGGCCAAGCACCGGTTCAGGACCTGAACAGCCTCCTTAGTAGCAGGTGGGAAGGAGTGACAGAGTTGGACATCATCTGCGTACAGATGACACCGCACTCCGAAACTCCGGATGACCTCCCCCAGCGGCTTCATGTAGATGTTAAACAACATGGGAGATAATATTGAACCCTGAGGAACCCCACAAGACAATGGTTGTGGGGTTGAACACGTGTCTCCCAATAACACCTTCTGAGATCAGCCCTCCAGAAAGGCCCGGAGCCACTGCAAGACAGTACCTCCAAGCCCCATCTCTTCTTCTTCTTATTATTATTATGATTGTCGACACAAGTATAATAGCATCACATTCAATCACCATTATTAAATATTGAATTATATTATAAATACATATCACATATTGTTTTCTTAGTGATCTTATCCAACCCACCTTTTCCTCACCCTTGTGTCTAACGATTTTGCACCCCTCACTTCCTCCCTCCACCCCCTCCTTTAGGGAATAGTGTTTATCATATTTCAAATATTAATTTAATTGAACAATCGTAAAAAGAGAATGGTTCAGCTCTTATTTAAAATAATTTAATAATAGTAATAAACTTTATTTATACCCCCCCCATCTCCCCCAACAGGGACTCGGGGTGGCTTACATGGGGCCAAGCCCGAACAACAGAGTACACCAAAATAAAAACAAATTATACTAAGCAACAAATAACAACATCATAATTTCATAACAACACAAGAATACATTGAGCAGTTTAAAATTACAATAAACACAATTATAAAGACAATAGGCGGGCCGCATGTGCAGGATAAAAAGTTAAAAAAATTAAAAACTCAGGAGTGAGGTAAGAAGGAACAGGTTATTTGTAAAGGAGAGAATGAGGTTGTAGAACCAAACTTTCCCTGAAGGGAGGGGACGAGGACGACGTATATTACAGTGACAGAAATGTTGGGGAAAACAGTAGTGTGAGGTTACGTGCCTACTCACCAAAAGCGCAGTGGAAGAGCCAGGTTTTAAGGTTCTTTTCAAAGGTTTCTAAAATGTACTGATTGCTAGGTCTTACTCGCTGGCCCACTTGTTATGGATAGTAAAAATATTAAATACCCTTCAAAAGCAGAAGTTATAATTTGAGAAATGCATTGCTGACAACATCCTGTTCACTAGCAGTTTGAAATTTGAGATATTTCTTTGAGGGTGAAGCTAAAACATGCTGCCTCAGCCCATTGTTGCATGTGCAACTTTTCTGGTAAAGAAAACATCATCTAAAATCCGGAGTTCTTATATCAGAATGATATTTCTTGTTTCAATTATTTCTTCTGCGTACGTATATAGAATGAATGGATATCAAAAGCCATGGCAACTAACATTTGCTTAACACTGAACAACAAAGAGTAATACGATTCATATTAGTTACTGCAGGTTTTGCAGAGAAGATAATTACAAATTGAGACAAAAGAAAAAATTAAAAATGATGTTCCCTATATGCAGTAAGCTTGTGCATTTTGGCTTAACATCGATCTGTTTCTGTTGGACAAATTCCAGGAGACCCACGGATCTGTTTTTGTATGACTCCCGAAAAAAGACTGGTTGCAGAATAGCAGGTTTTGGTCCCCAGCCAAAAAATCAGGGAAGATCTGGCCCATTGGTGGGAATTGGGAACTTACGAGGCTCCCCTTTCTGTTCCTGGGATCCATTCCTTTCTTCCTTTCAAGGGAGTGTGGGTTTGAAGGATAAGGTTAAGGAAGCACCTCTCTTGGCACCCTTTTAATATCTTCCTTTCAAGGGAGCCTGAGTTTGAAGAATGGGGTTAAGGAATCAGCCTTCCTTGGATCCTTTCCTATCTTGCTTTCAAGAGAGTCTAGGTTTGAAGAATAGGTTTAAAGAAGCATTATTCCTGTGACCCTTTCCTATCTTGCTTTCAAGGGAGTCTGGAAAGAATGGGCTATCTTCCTTACAATGAAGTCTGGGTTTGAGGAACGGGGTTAAGGAAGCATCATGGCATTCTTCTATTCCAATTGGCCCAACAGGCAGGGCTCCCAGGGAAACCCCGTATGAGTTGCATGCAACAGCCTCTTTGTGTGTCGCATGATGCTGAATAGGGGAGGAGGAGAAGTGATTGACTGTCACATGGTTTCGTAATGGACAAAAAAACATGGTGTCTGGGCCCTTACTGTTACAGCCACCTGGCCAAGCTGAACAGCTGGATTGGCCTAAGGGAACTCAAATTGGTGCTGAACAGCTGGGATTGGCCTGAGACTGGGTGGAAGAGGGTTTGCCCTAGCAAACCTTTTGTACCCAATAACCCCAAATTGGTGCACAATATGAATAAACCTTTAAATAATGTATACAGTACACCAGAAGACAGAGAGATGTAGATGGATCTGGATGTTACAATACAAACATGGGGTAACCACTTCATACTCAACTATCTATTTAAGGGCAGTTAAGTCTAAATTCTGGTAAAAGGTAAAGAGTCATGGGAAGAAAAAGAATGTCTGAGATGATGATCCAGATTACAACATCATTTTTACATTTGCATCATTCTGCCCCTCTCTCTTTAAATGAGTATATGCAAATCACAACTCTGTGTCCTCCAGTGTCCTCTTTTTGGTTGACGCATTTTTGGGCAACTCAAACGCGGCCACATTGCTAGCAGTCTGGTAGAGGTTCATTGTGTGCGTTTTGGCAAGCCATTTTCGCTCCACTTCAGCTCCCTATCTTAAAAACCATGGCAAATAATGACCCAATTTGCTATTAATTTTATCAGTTAAGACAAAGCTATAAAACACTTTTTTAAAGTGGCATATACATCATAAGCAAGAACTGTGTTGTTTTCAGTGTAAAGTTGAAACAAGCCAAAGTTTCTCCAAGTCTGGCAGTTTCTCATCCAGATTATTATACTAGTCTAATAAAAGCAAGAAATAATGATGGCATGAATGACTATTGTCTTGCACGATGAGAAATTGTGCCTTTGCCAGCTGGGAAGAAGAGAAACCATTACTTACAGTAATTATTTTGGGCACTGATACCAGCAAAGCCATTGCATAAATTGATACTCATTTTTACGAATGAATAAAATTGTCGGCCAGATATTCACAGATGCTCTCTCAAAACAGATTCATGAACGTCAAGGCTAGACTAAATGATAATAGCTTTTTGGATTAACTTTCAAAAAAGTTCCCCCCTCCCTCAAAGCATTTATTTCATCAGTCATTATGGGATCAGGCCTGTGGTTATGAAAGACAACACTTTCTGGAAACCAGGTGTCCATTTCCCCCTGAAACAAATGGGCTTCTGACAGCAGGTTTTCAACCTCAATCTCAAATACCTATATATGAATATTAGTGTCCCGTCCAAGTGCCTTAGCCCTAAATCTTGAAGTAGACCAGAAATCACTCCTATATGTCCAAACAGTGTCCAGGGACTTTTAGTCCTTAAGATGGGATCAACTGGGTTGAACTCTTTTAGCAGCACATAAGACAAAGTCAAGGAATGTTCCAGAGTAGTATTTCTCAAACTCTGCTCCTCCAAGTGTTTTGAACTTCAGCACCCAGAAACCCCAGCCAGCTTACCAGCTGTTAGGAATTGTGGGAGCTGATGTCCAAAACATCTGGAGGAACATAGTTTGAGAAACTCTGGTCTGCCAAAGCCTGAGAGTGGCCCCACAGAATATTGGCAGCACAGCTGGCTTCAAAGTGAACTGATCTTCTGTTCACATAGGTCACTGCTCCCACCTCCTTTTCCTTGTGCTGTTGAACACAGCGAAAGGGGATGAACAGGGCTGTTTTGTTTCCATGGTAGATGGTCAGAGAGCTTCAGTGGAACTCCTGGTTATTTCTGGGCAACTTTGCCGACATCAGTAAAGGTGCCCATGTGACCAGGGAGAAGGAGGTGATGACCAGGAGCTCTCTGTGATGCTACAACCATCTGCCGTGGGAACAGGGGACAGGAAAGGCAAGAGTGACTATTCAGCTGACCTAGCTAGACCAGCAGGACTCCATCTTGCCACTGCTACTGGTTTGGGGCAGAGCATCTGAATACCTCCAAAGCCTAGAGCCAGGAAGGAGTGTTTCTTCTGCAGACTGGCACCAGAATATTTCAGTCACTGGGCCAGTTTCATGATTCTTAGGTTGAATAATTGTTTCTTTCCTGCTATTACTGATTTCCCAGGTGCAGTTCTAGACAGAGGACTCCCACAGATTATAAGCAAAAAGCATTTTCTAGCAATTTCTTTTTCCTCTCCTTAAGAGCACTTAAGGAGAGAGGAAGCCATTCGGAAAACAACGGTAAATGTTCTCACCTGGATTCTTGTGGAATCACATATTCCCAAAGCCTTTTCTAGGAGCACCCTTCGTTTCAGGCAAACAAACAAAAGAAAGCAACCCCCTAATGCCTTTCATATAAGGGTCATTTCACATTTCTCTGCATTCCCTTCCTCCCTTGGAATCCCTGTCTATTCAGAAAAGAGTAGTTTCAGAAAAACATTATAGTTGGTTACAAATGTCTCTTGCTAAAAAGTAAGGCTGCATCTAAAATTTACGGCACGGATTTCGGCAACTTATTTATGCTTTTAGACTCATTGTTCTTAGTACCAGTCATGATCCCTGGGCCATTTTACTTTTTAATCCTAACATTATTGGATTAGCAAGCAATTAAGTCTTACTCCCGCTCGTCTTTCCTTTGTATGATACCACCTATACATATTTCTAGATTGAGAAAAAAAATTGACTTTTCAGAATATAATGGTTTTCTCCCTTTGAAATGTAATCAAGTTTTTAATCATATGCCATAACAAAATTACAAATAATTAAAACAGAGTGACATCAGACAAAAAAAGAAAGTGCAAGTGATTCAAGATGTTCAGATTCAGTATCATCAAATAGACTCAAGATGGCAATTTTAAGGTAATGTAAATTTTGACATTTGGCCCAAACCAAGCAAAACTGAAATGTGCCACCTTTTTAATGTTTTTGCTAATTTCTTTGTTTTCTTGGAATACTTTGGAATTATATTTCTGTTATGCAAACACTATTGTTGTGAGCAGTGTTTCTCAAATTCTGCTCCTCCGGGTGTTTTGGGCCTCAGCTCCCACAATTCCTAAGACCTGGTAAGCTGGCTGAGATTTCTGGGAGTTGAAGTCCAAAACACCTGGAGGAGCAGAGTTTGAGAAACATTGGTCTAGAGCCTCAAATGCGCAAGAGCCACAGCTTGTTATTTTTTGGACTACAGCAGTGATTCCCAACCTTTTTTTTGACCAGGGACCACTTTGACCAAGGACCACTCTCCAACATTAGTACCAAAAGGGTTATGAATCAGTTTTTGGTCAACTTTAGATCCAGTTTGGTTATTTGGGGTGCTCTAGTTTCTGATCCAGAACATATGCCATCCAGTAGTCACTATCTACTTGCCCACAGAAAACCATATTGAATATGCTTCGGCACTATAAGAGGGTTTCATGACACTAGTTGCTCTCGTTGCAACAATGTCATAATGGTGAGGCCGCAGATTCTTCCTCTTACTAGACTTCATTGCATCCCATCACACTGTTCACTTTCTCTCTGACACACAATGGTCACCATGCATACCTGTCAAATTTTCATCTTGCATTTTTCCCCTTACATAATGCAGGAGCCAGAAGTTTTTCAGTGCTATCCATACATGTAATGACACGCACATAAGCAAGCAAATTTTCACTTGCTCCAACAAAACAAAGTGTGAGAAAGAAAAAGATTTCTATCAAGTTCTTTTAGTGCTGCACAATTGGAACAAGCTTCCTTCAAAAAACATGCTACCCTTCCCACATTTCTACCAGACAAAAATAGCTGCATTTATTTGGAATCAAATGAAAATGCTTTGATTTAGTCTTCAGGGAAATACTGATTTGTGCAAATTACCTTTTTTTTTATCCCAAATCAGCTGCAGCTTATCCTCTCTGTTGCCTTCTCTGGGCAGAAATTATTGGACAAAGCAGGGATTATTCCAGCATTCCTCTAACTTCATTAGCACCACAGGACCAGTTCAGCTTATTTTATCTGGACAAAGTAAAGTTAATGTATGCTTGAAAACCCAGAGGTTTTTTCTTTAAAAATAATGAAATTACACTTATTAGGATAAATTATCAACGCACTTAATTGTGCTCCCTGTTGTGTTGCGTAAAAGACGAATAAAAGCCAAATGAAAAACTGTTCCCCTCAAAGAAGTAAAAACAAAAATGATGTGGTTGAGGTCATTAGTGGAGGCCAATAGGGGAAGTCATTTTCTGTCTTTTCATATTGATGTATTTTACTAAGCAGCAGCAAACTTTTTGTGTGTCAAATGGGAGCATTTCTGGATTGGTCTGATTGTTGTTCCATTTGAAGCTGGAAGAAGAAATTGAAAGGGAGGGAGGAGTAGAAAATCTGTCGTAAACTTCTATTATACTCACCCCATTCCCAGAGGATTATTTTGACCCATAGGGGCTCTTTTTGCCAGTGTGTATCTACCCCCACAAACAGGACTAGGAAGAATATTTCAAATTAGATCTTACATCTGTTGGCTAAGTAGGCTATGAATTAGCTCAATGCTAGGTATGCACATCATTCACTTTTATCTTTGGTGTTGTGTGCCTTCAAGTTATTTCTGATCCACGGTGATCATCTCACAGCATTTTCCTGGCAAGATTTATTCAGAAAAAGATTGCAATTTACCTGGACTGAAGTTGAGAGAATGCAACTTGCTCAAGGTCACCCAAACGATTTCATGGCTGAGCAGAGACATCAGTAGAGATACCAAGGTGCTTGTTTATAAAGCTATTGTCCTCCCAACCCTGTAAGACACCTGCGAAATGTAGACTGTCTACAGACATCACACTCAACTCCTGGAACAATTCCATCAGTGTTGCCTCCGAAAAATCCTGCAAAGCTCTTGGGAAGACAGGTGGAGAAATGTCAGCATGCTGGAAGAGGCAAAGACCACCGGCATTGAAGCAATGTTCCTATGCCACCAACTCCACTGGACTGGCCACGTTGTCTGAATGCCTGATCCCAGTTTCCCAAAGCAATTACTATACTCCCAACTCAAGAATGGGAAACATAATGTTGGTGGACAGGAAAAGAGATTTAAGACGGGCTTACAGCCAACCTTAAAAACTGTGACATAGACTCCGAGAACTGGAAAGTCCTGGCCCTTTAGTGCTCTAACTGGAGGTCAGCTGTGACTAGCAGTGCTACAGAATTCAAAGAGACACAAATGGAGGGTGAAAGGGAGAAATATGCCAAGAGGAAGGTATGTCAAGCTGACCCTGACCAGACTGTTTTCCACCTGGAAACAGATGTCCTCACTGCAGGAAAACATGCGGATAAAAAATAGGGCTTCACAGCCACCTAGGGACCAACCACCAAGATACTACACTTAGAGGACCTGTGCTGTTGAGTTTTCAAGATGTATTTTATTGTGTTTATTGTGTTTATTGTTTTTTTGATGTTTATGATATTTTGTGATGTGTAGTTTGGGCACGGCCCCATGTAAGCCGCTCCGAGTCCCCTCCGAGGAGATGGATGCGGGTTAGAAATAAAGTATTATTATTATTATCATCATCATCCTCGGACTACAAGGGATCAAGGAAGGAAGGAAGGAAGGAAGGAAGGAAGGAAGGAAGGAAGGAAGGAAGGAAGGAAGGAAGGAAGGAGGGAGGGAGGGAGGGAGGGAGGGATTCAAACTCTGGTCTCCAGAGTCATAGTCCAAAACCCAATCCCTACTCCATAACTAATAAATGTTTAAAGTGAAATGTCTGCTATGATTTATTGCAATTTAGAAGGCAACAGCCTGGATAGCAAGAACAACGCCTTGCCAGTTACAAGGAATGGTTAATTGCAAGTCCTCTATATTCAGTCCTCCTCAGGACTTGAATGCAACAACACCCTTTCCCCATTTCCTTCAGCTGCCAGCATCTCCTCCCATGTCGCCATTTGTCTTTCTCTCCAGGCAATCCGTCTCCTGTGACGACTCAACTCTTTCCAACAGTCCCCATGAGACCCATTCCCAGCACTCCAACTCCCATCTCCCGTGAACCCTACAAACGAATCACTGCAACGGCGGTCCATGCTCTTGTCACATCTCGAATAAATTACTGCAATGCACTCTACGTGGGGCTGCCTTTGAAAATGGTTGTGGGACCAGGCCTTTGCACAGTAACTGCAGCACTTTATTTGGAACGGACTGTTTTAATGACGGACATGAAACACGGCTTCCGCCATTGATTGATTATTTGACTGTGCATTGTATAGATATAATTTTAAATGAACTGGATAGCTAATGTTTTAATGTTGATGTTTTAATCTTGTTGTATTCGTATTTTATATTGTGTATTGTTGCCGGCATCCAATTGTGCCTTGTAATCCGCCCTGAGCCCCCCCCCTGGGGGGGGGGGGGTTTGAGAAGGGTGGGTTAGAAATACAGTAAATAAATAAATAATAGTGGGTTTCAAGCAGACATCCTGTATTTGTTGCACGTTAGTCCAATCCATCTCATTAGAGACTTCTTCAGTACTCTGTGGACCCTCATCCATACCTCCCAATGACTGCTCCTTGTCCCCACTCCCATCATCCTCTGAAAAATCCAGAAGAATCACTAAATATTTGCCTCAATCTCTTCCTTTCTTGCTCCTCATCCGACTCTTGCTCACGAGTAGACCATTTGGCATTTCTAGCTACAGACTCCTCTCTCTCAACCGCATGCTCAACTACAACATGTGGACTAGCACTGTGTGAAAAAAATGGCTATAGTGTACTCTTAAAATTAATTAAACATAGAAACAAACAAAAAATATCAAGGGTTAAGTGTTTTTATTTTTAATAGACTTGCTAAACTGCATTGCACGTCATACATGTCTGTATCAATGAGGTCAATGATGAGCTCGACTCAGCATTCATAATGATCAGCCCACAACTTCGATAATCTCTTGGGTTCATTGTGGTAGTGACACAGGGAAGCTAAAAGATCACATTGCTTTCTTTCTCTTCTTAAAACATGAATGGAAGAATGTCATTTGAAAGTTCGGGGATGGGATATCATGAAGTTGTTACAGTTTCACTCCCTTGCCGTCAACGCCCACAAGATTCCCAAGATTGCTTTCAATGACAAAGAGACCAGACTGTGCACCATCTGCCGTATCATCACCCAAATTAAATTATAGGCTCTGTTCATTGTTTAGAAGAAGAGGAAGAAAAAAAATATTTCTAACATGGTTGTCAAGTGGATAGAACTGAGCGGTTTTCAAGGAATCAATAGGAAAGAGAACATGTGCTACCGATTCAAAAGAAAGAACATCATAACAGTAAAACAAAAATAATAGTATTGTTAACATTTGTAATTCAATACAGACGATGAGTCTTCATTTCTTTTTCTCCATTTGACAATCAAATCAACCCAAAAGGTGGATAATATGCTGCAGTTCTTAGGAATCTGTTCTAGACTCCCACTAGAAATGCCATATTCGTTTTGTACAGAGACTGATGAGGGCAAAGCTGGATTTTATTCAGAGCCGCAAATGGTAAACAGTGCTGTTAATCGTGTTGCTTCTGGGGAGAGGATTAGGCTCAAACAAACAGCAGGAAATATATTTACTGCTATATGCTCTCAAATTCACTCAGACTTATGGTGACCTTACCCTAAGGCTTTCTTCGCAATATTTATTCAGACCAGGTTTGCTATTGCCTTCCTCTAATAATTTTATTGCATGAGGCAGGCAAATTGGCATTGCAGCAGGCTTGTCCCTTTTGGTGACTGTCATTATTATTAGTATAATATTTGATACATAAAAAGATTAGTACACAACAAACAAGATCACTATGTTGGCTTTTGCATTTAATTACACGTTGGACACTTCCCAGGTGTCTAGGACTGTGTGATGTATCAGTGAATAATGCATACAAATACGAGTAGGGTGGCCTTTTGCAGCTGATAGGTGGTAATTTTGTCAGCACCAATTGTGTTTAAGTGCAGGCCAAGGTCTTTAGGCACTGCACCCAGTGTGCCAATCACCACTGGGACCACCTTTACTGTCTTGTGCCAGAGTCTTTGCGGTTCGATCTTTAAATCCTCATCGTGCCAGTTTTTCCAGCTGTTTCTCTTCAATCCTGCTGTCACCTGGGATTGCAACATTGACAATCCATATTTTGTTTTTTAACATGATTATGAGGTCAGGAGTATTGTGCTCAAAACTCTGTAGGTCTGAATTCAGAAGTCCCAAAGTAGCTTGATGTATTCATTCTCTGTAACTTTTTCTGGCTTGTGATCCCACCGGTTCTTTGTCACAGGCAGATGGTACTTGTGACATAGGTTCCAATGAATCATCTGAGCAACAGTGTTATGCCTCTGCTTGTAGTCTGTCTGCGCAATCTTCTTGCAGCAGTTGAGGATGTGATCTATTGTTTAATCTGCTTCCTTCCAGAGTCTACATTTGGGATCTGTGGTCGACTTTTCAATTCTGGCTTTGATGGCATCGGTTCTAATAACTTGTTCTTGGGCTGCCAAAATCAGGCAGCCGAATTATTATTATTATTATTATTATTATTATTTATACCCCCTTATCACAATTTCCTTTTTAATTTTTTTTAAAAAGCAGAATATACAATTGCACCAAAAATAAAAGTTATAGGTCAGCAGTAGTGCAGGAAGATGTGCAGAAATACAATTGTGTTGTCACAAATTGGTCAATCAAAACAGTACTATTATTAAGAAAGGTGAGATATTGAAGGTGCTCAAACTGGTATAAATAAATAAACTTGATTTTTATTCTGATCTCTCTCCACGAGGGGGCTCAGGGCGGAATGATATATCTGCTACCATTGGTAACATGGGTATGTTGGAACAGTGGGTTTGTGCAATAAAGCCCTAAGACAGAAAACCTGTGATTTGTCCAACATCAAATTAGCGATATATAGGTCATGTATTGACCTATATATCGCTAATAGATGACTATTTGATATATTACAGTTTACTGTATTTACTGATACACCTGAATAGCATTTTCAGTTTCTACACTACGGTGTTGCCTATTGTTTTTTACTATTTGTCCAACATCACCCAGGAGGTTTCAGTACATGAGCAGATATTTTTATGTAATTTCCAGGAATCCCAGTCAAATCACTATAGCACAGTGGTTCACCAGGGCATAGATATTTTATTATGAAAGGACAATAAGATTAACATTGCACACACTAGCACATAACATTGTTGTTCTTATTGATCTTATTGTATTTGCTGCCATGCTGTGAATCGCCCAGAGACTTCAGGAAGGAGCGGTATATAAGCATGAATAATAAATAAAAAACATGTGCATACCTTCCAATGTCCTTTTTGATAGTGACAGTCCCAATAAATCCTCTGCCATCCAATTTTTTACCTGCTTTTTGATCTTCCACTTTCCCCTTTTGTTCTCAGTTTATTTCAGTTGCTGCAAAATGAGTTCAAAGTGCATGTACTCAATTAACTCATCAGGGGGAAATATTAGGAGGGAACTAAGTTTTGTTCTTGCCTGTAGACTTGACATAAAGCCTCCCCTGACTAGTATCCTCTTCCTCATTAATAACTATTGCCATCATAGTCGCACTCGAATATTGCTTGATCACATAAAAGGTAAAGGTTTCCCCTTGACATTAATTCTAGTCATGCCCGACTCTGGTGTGTGTGTGTTCATCTCCATTTTTAAGCCAAAGAGCCGGCATTGTGTGCAGACACCTCCAAGGTCATGTGGCCAGCATGACTGCATGGAGCGCTGTTACCTTCCTGCCAAAGCTGTACCTATTGATCTACTCACATTTGCTACATTGGCAGAAGCTGGGGCTAAGAGCGGGAGCTCACCCTGCTTCCCGGATTTGAACTGCTGACCTTTTGGTCAGCAAATTCAGCAGCCCAGTGGTTTAATGTGCTGTGCCACCAGGGGCTTGACCACATATTGCACAGTTTTTATCTGTGAAATATCAGAGGGTATGTATCTTTGCTTATGTTCCCTCTCACTTATTATTTTATGTACAGTTAGGTTGACTTCACATTTCAAATCAAACAGTGTTTATGTTCTCAGTATTGCAGATAACATATCTACGACTGGAACAACTGGATGACGAGATTGGATCTGATTTTAACTAAGAGACACTATGAGTTATGTTGTATTGATTATGTATGATTGTATATTGATGCCATTGTTTTAAATTGTTTTATGATGTATAAGCATTGAATTTTTGCTACTGTAAAACCGCTTTAAGTCGCCCGTGGGCTGAGAAAAGTGGTATAGAAATGGAGTAAATAAATAAATAAATAAAACTCAATACTTGATACCTGAAACATGCTATTCAGGCACCCCACCTTTAATAATTCCACACCTTTTGCCAAATCTGAGGATCTGAAGCCTTGGCTTCCAAAGCTATGATGCAACAGTTTCTATTTGAAGAATACATTTGTCACCTACAGTTCTGTTGTTGCTACGGCAGTTGCCGTTTCTCTTGCTTGTTTTCCTCTCTCTCTAGCATGGAGGTTTTTCTTCTTTCCTTTGCAGTCATAGCCTGAAATGAATGCAATCTGATGGGGGAGCATTGATCAGACATTTCACAATCTTCTTAAATTCTCTGTGCTGGCAGACTTGTATAGAAGGCATTTCCTTCTCTCTGATGGCATTTCTCTAGGCACCAGAGTTTCCACTTTATCTGGGTGCAAATCTGGATTTCTGCTTCTTGCAGAGGTTGCCTGCTCAGCTTTGCCATGGCCTTCTCCACATTCCTCATGTGGATGGCTTCTATTAGGTCTCATGGCTCTCGTCTTTCTCTTTTTCTTTTTACTCATCGGTTTTCAGCGCAGGATGTCCCCTCATCCTCCTTTGGCATGATTAGGACTTGTGAATTGGTCAGCAGACTTCTGAAGCTTGCTTTGCTTTGCTTTCTGCTCCAAGGCACAATATTTGAATATGTTCAAGTTGACCTCATGTATATGCTGAAAGCAGGATTTGGAGCCAAACTTATGGGTTTGATATGATCTCTGGATAAGTCGAGGGTCATTTTGTGACGAGGGGAAAGCAGCAATGTCACATCAGTGGGCCAGCCACTCCTGGTCATTGTCACTACCATTTTCCTGTCCTGGCATCAAAAGGGACAGAAGCAGCAACAGAGTATTCATGCTTCTTTTAGTTTAGAGTCCCCCTGGATGGACTAAACTCTTGCCTTTTGCCACTCTCCCAATGGAAGGGGTTATTCCTTTTTTGATAAGAGTTAAGGTACTCATATAAAAAAGAATGGCACAACGGGTTAAACCATTGAGTTTCTGGACTTTTCGATCAGAAGGTCCATGGTTGAAATCCATGAGATGGGGTGAGCATCTATTGATAGCCCCAGCTTCCGCTAACCTAGCAGTTCAAAAACATGCAAATGCAAGCAGATCAATAGGTACCACTCCAACGGGAAGATAATGGTGCTCCATACAGTCATGCCACATGACCTAGGAGGTGTTTACAGACAACACCGGCTCTTCGGCTTAGAAATGGAGATGATCACCACTCCCTCAGAGTCGGACATGACTAGCCTTAATGTCAAGGAGAAACCTTTACCTTTACTTTACTGCACTCACATTGATTCATGGATAAGATGATCCAGGGTTTTAAAAAACATTTTTACTATATTTTCTAGACTTATACATGAGAATATATATATATATATATATATATATATATATATATATACTATCGAGGTATATATAACTAGTACTATATAACACTACTTTCCATTGCTGGAAAAATCCTTGCAAGGATACTCCTGAACAGATTAGTTCCTGCTATTGCAGAAGAACTTGTCCCTGAAAACCAATGTGGCTTCAGAGCTAATAGGAGCACCACAGATATGGTATTTGCCCTTAGACAATGGCAAGAGAAATGTAGAGAGCAGAACAAAGGACTCTATGTAACATTTGTCGACTTCACCAAAGCCTTCGACACCATGAGCAGAAAAGGTCTGTGGCAGATCCTGGTCAGCCTGAAGAAAACGGAAGTCCTCTACCAGCCCACACCACAGGAAGAACACCACCATCCACACGTCAGCATAGGCAAATCTGTGCTTAAGTCCGTTCAGCAGTTTACCTACCTGGGAAGCATCATCTCTTCAGATGCCAAGATTGACGAAGAGATAGATCACAGATTATCAAAGGCATATAGTGCATTTGGAAGGCTTCACAAAAGAGTCTGGAGCAACAAGCACCTGAGGCAAAGCACCAAAATCAGTGTGTACAGAGCTATCATACTGTCTATTCTCCTTTATGGGTCTGAAACATGGGTCACCTATTGCCAACACCTACGACTCCTCGAATGCTTTCATCAGCGCTGTCTTCGCACAATCCTAAATATACATTGGACCGACTATGTGTCTAATGTTGCTGTCCTTGAGCAAGCAGGGATCACCATCATTGAGGCCATGCTATTGAGAACACAGCTGCGCTGGGCAGGGCACGTCTCTAGGATGGAGGACCACCGCCTCCCAAAGATACTACTCTATGGTGAACTCACCACAGGTCAGCGCAAGAGAAGCGCCCCCCAAAAGAGATATAAGGACTCCATGAAACAACATCTGAGGCTCGGCCAGATTGATCACCAACAATGGTCCACCCTGGCCTCACATCGGGAGGCATGGAGACACACTATCCACAATGCTGCGGCCTCTTTCGAGAAGACATGCCGAATGGGTCTCGAAGAGAAACGACAACGCAGAAAGAACCACAACTTGGAAACAACATCACTCAAGGAGACTTTCTGCTGTGCTTTCTGCAACTGAACTTGCCTATCTCAGATTGGCCTTTTTAGTCATCAACGCGCTTGTAAAAAGCGTGGGATGAGTCCTTCCTAATAATCTTCATTCGCGAAGTAATGCCGAGAAATATTTATTTATTTATTATTCAAATTTGTGAGTCGCCACTCCCGGGTGGCTCGGGGCGACTTACACCAAAATTCAGGATTAAAAACAGAATAAAAACACCATAAAACACATAAAAACACAGTAAAATACAATAAGTACGATACACAGATATATGATAGATTTAAGCTTGTATTCATTTGCACAACAGTCAACTGCAGTGGTCCACTGCAATACAGTGTCAAAGATTGTTGGCTTAATGGACTTCACAAGCAACAAACTTGAAAATATGTATGAGGTCTGCTAGGTATGATCCAGTTATCTAGTCATATACAACAACTTTGTAAGAAGTTGTAGAACACAAAAACTTGAAAGTCTTTATCTACGAGCTATGCATATCACTTTTATTACTCACTAGCTGTACCCAGCACGCGTTGCTGTGCCCAATTTTGGAGATGCGAGGAAGTCTGAGTATGTAAGGGTTGGAGTTGTTGTTAGTTATGGTGTTGTTGGGGTTATGGCTGTGTTGTTGTGGGTTGTTTTGGTGGGTGGGATGTTGGAGTCCTGTGGAGTTGTTGTTGTGTGGTGTTGCTGGTGTTCTGCATTGCTTGTGGATATACAATGTTTTTTGTCTTTCCGTCTGCTGTGTTGATGTAGAGGTTGATGCGTGTGTGGGTGGGGTACTTTGGAAGTGAGTGGAGGTACTTGAAATCCCATTATCCATGGTGTGTCCTCCTCTAATCTGCAGTCGGATGGAGTGTGGGTCATGGCAGGCATTGTTTGCCAAGTTTGGTCTTTATCGGTCTTGGTTCTGGGACACAGTGGTCTGTGGGGAATGATGGGTTTTGAAGTATTACAAATCCCATTATCCATGGAGGTACTTCAAGTCCCATAATCCATGGTCCACCCTCCTCCAAACTGTAGTAGAATGTAGCGTGGGTCATAGGGGCTCTGTGTGCCAAGGTAGGTTACTGTAAATTCAGGCCATACACAGTGTCCAATGAGCTGAGGCCTAATCAGGAACAGCAAGTTAATGAAGCCTTACTGTCAATTCAGGCCATACACAATGTCCAATGAGCTGAGGGCTAGTCGGGAGAATCAAGTTAATGAAGCCTTACTGTCAATTCAGAGCGTAAACAGCATTCCATTAAGTGAGGCCTAGTCAGGGAAATTAAGTTAATGAAGCCTTACTGTCAATTTTGGGCGTGGTCTGTGATTTGTAGGGGTGTAAATTTTCAGTGGGTAGTGAATTGGGTGTTTGTGTTTGTGCCTCAGCCCTTTGCCTTATCCTCCTCTGACAGTTTACTATGGGTCGGAATGTTCATGTTGGCTGGCCAGTACAGAAGTTATGCAAATCCGCCCTTATTGGCAGCCAATCATGTTGTCAGAATGTAGAGGCTGGGAGAGTCGTTGGCAGCCCCGGAGGATGCTGGGAAATGTAGGTTTTTTTAACTCGTTGTTTTGGGGGCCTTTTAGGTTTTGGGTGGGAAAGTTTCTTGTCTACAAACGTACCTTGTCTGAGGCCTATTTCTGTTGGCAAGTTTGGTGTCTCTGCGTTGTAAGGTTTCTCTGTTTGGGACGGTCATTCCATGACGACTCTTCCTTTTTATATATAGATATTGGATTTTCTTTTGTATGCAGTCATTTATGATTGAAACCACATCACATATGCTAGCCTAATGTACCTTTTGCAGGCATTTCTGCATGCTCTTCAGGCTTCAGTGACTTAAATCATAGAATCCGAGACTCAGAGTTGGAAGGGCCATCCAGTTCAAACCCTTACCATGCAGGAAAATACACTACAATGATATTACCCTCAACAGATGGCCACCCAGCCTTTGCTTTAAAATCTCCAGAGAAGGAGACTAGCGTGGATTCCAAGGCAGCACATTCCACTGCCAAACAGCTCTTGCCATCAGGAAGATCTTCTAATGTTTAGATGGAATCTTATTTCTTGCAATTTGAATCTATTGCAAACTACAGCAAATGAGCATTCAGCCTGTAACAAAGATATAGATTGTGCTTCTCAGAGTACTGTGGGAAATGCAGTCCATAAAAGTAAAATTTCCAAGCTCTGTACTAAACAGGAGACCTTGTGTTTCTTAAAACTCAGTTCTTAGTACTAGTTTTATTGGCTCTGGATATAGATTGGAATAGGCATCACAAAAGAGGGGTGTTGATGTTTTCCCCACAAATACCATGCAGTACATATTATTTTAATGAGAATTACAAATGCATTTTGTTACAGTAGGCTCGGGACACTTAGCTTTTTAAAAAGCATCTTTTGCCATTTTGTATGAGTCATCACATTTATTGCATGGCTGTGAGGGGATTATCTACCATTGGGTTGCATTTTGAAAACCAAACTTTAAAAACATTTGGAGACAGTATATTATTAGAAAGAAAGAAACATCCATCGGGAACATTTAATTGTACATTCTTCTTTATTTCACAGAATTCCCTGCTGTGCAAGTTAACACCGGGAGACAAAACAGTCTTTTAATGTACAGTTTATTAAATATCTTTTTCATAACACATCTGAATTATTAGTTTAAGAAGCAGGATATCAATAAGGAGAAAATTAATTTGCTCTCAGAGACCCATGAAAGCAATGTGAGAATTAATCCCACATTGTTTTGCATCTGACTCATTCTGGGAAGAATAAATAGAATATATATTAAGCCTATAATATCTTTGAGGGAAGATGGCCTTGGTTTTCACAGGCAAACTGATCCCAGACGTATTGTACTGAATGGTCACTGTGCCAAAATCACTAATATAGTATAAGAGAGTTGCTATTACATGCAGTCATGTAACACATGTTACAACAGTGTTTCTCAGCCAGGGTGTCTGGACCCCTGGGAAGTCATGAGGGGGGCATCAGAGGGGTCGCCAAAGACCATCAGAAAACACAGTATTTTCTGTTGGTCATGGGGGTTGTGTGTGGGAAGTTTGGCCCAATTCTATCATTGGTGAGGTTCAGAATGTTCTTTTATGGAAGGTGAACTATAAATCCCAGCAACTACAACTTCCAAATGTCAATGTCTATTTTGCCCAAACTCCACCAGTGTTCACATTTGAGCATATTGAGTATTTGTGCTAAGTTTAGTTCAGATCCATCATTGTTTAATTCCTCAGTGCTCTCTGGATGTAGGTGAACTATAACTCCAAAACTCAAGGACAGAGCCCGCCAAACCTTTCCAGTATTTTTCTGTTGGTCATGGGAGTTCTGTGTGCCAAGTTTGGTTCAATTCCATCATTGGTGGAGTTCAGAATACTCTTTGATTGTAGGTGAACTATAAATCCCAGCAACTACAACTCCCAAATGACAAAATCAATCATAGAATCCATGGGTGACCTTTCTCCTAGAAACCCAGTTCAGTTAACCTTCACAGATGACCTCGAGCCTGAATGTAAGCATGCTGGAAGAAGCAAAGACCACCAGCATTGAAGTGATGCTCCTACACCATCAACTCCACTGGACTTGCCATGTTGTCCAAATGCCCGATCACTATCTCCATAAGCAGTTACTATACCCCCAACTCAAGAACAGAAAATATAACATTGGTGGACAGGAAAAAAGATTTAAAGATGGGCTTAAAGCCAACCTTAAAAACTGTGGCATAGACACCGAGAACTGGGAAGCCCTGGCCCTTGAGCGCTCTAACTGGAGATCAGCTGTGACCAGCAGTGCTACAGAATTTGAAGAGGCACGAATGGAGGGCGAAAGGTAGAAACATGCCAAGACAAAGGCGCATCAAGCCCTGATAAATGAGAAACCAATGTTCTCACTGCGGAAGAACATGCAGACCAAGAATAGGGCTCCACAACTACCTACGAACCCACCGCCAAGACACCAGACTTGGAGGACCATCATCCTGCCATATATCCTAGATAAGCATGCTTTGAGGAAGAGAGAAGTCAGATCATCCAGTTGCCCAGTGAATTCCCCTGAAGGCTTCATGGAAGAAGGATTTGAATTATATTAATTTTCTTTGGGACTTTTGTCATAGTATGATCCCACTTTAATTGCCAAAATCCCATTTTTGGGATTAGCTGTTTAGAAAGAAGTGGTGAGAATGATCAGCCAAATAGGGACAATATTACATCAGATCTCAAGGTATTATAGACCACCCCCACCCCCCGCCGCTCTGTGTATGTGTGTGTCCGTTTGATATCACACCATTCCTTGACATGGGATTCAAGACTGTGTACAACAATTTAAAAGAATGCAACTGAAGCAATTAAAGTTAAATTATAGTGCTCTACTTGTGCAGTATGAAGGTGTTCCTGGTGTGCGACGGCTTCACAGAGGCAGTGCTACAATAAGCAGACAAAAGACATCAATGAGAATGGCACACAACTTGAAAACTACAATTATCTGTAGCTTCACTCATTGACAACTACAACTTATCAACAGTGCATTGATTTAATTGGCATTGTTAACACTTATTAAACAAAAGATAATTAACCCCGGGAAAGTGCAAAATGCTTGTATTCTGGCAGAAACGTTAAAATAACAAATAACAGGAACTTTTGTTTTCTGTTCTAGATTGTTAATGTTTGGCAAAGTGAAAGGAAGTTTGGCAAAGTGAAAGGAAGGTGAATATTCTGCAAGGCATTGTCAAGTAAAATAGCATGCAGCCAACCCTCCATATCTGCACAATTCAAAATGCAGGTTATTACAGTAGAGTCTCACTTATCCAACATACATGGGCTGGCTAAGTGAATGTTGGATAAGCGGAAATGTTGGATAATAAGGAGGGATTAAAAAAAGCCTATTAAAAGTCAAATTACGTTATGATTTAAAAACTTAAGCACCAAAACATCATGTTTTACAACAAACCGACAGAAAAAAGCAGTTCAATACACAGTAATGTTATGTACTAATTACTGTATTTACGAATTTCACACCAAAACATTGCAATGTATTGAAACAGATGTGGATCCGGAAAGTAGGCAGACTGTGTTGGATAATACAGAACATTGGATGAGTGAAGGTTGGATAAATGAGACTCTACCATACCTATAAAGCCCAAATGATTCAGGCTCTGCTTATCTTCATGACCTCATCCCCCTCCCCCCACCCCAATGTCCCTACGCAGGCATTAAGATCTGCCAAGGAAGCCCTCCTTTGTGGTCCTGCCAGTGTCACAAGCACAGTTGGTGGGGTCGAGGGCCTTCCTTCTTGGTGGTGGCCCTCCGGCTGTCAGGCCCCAGGCCCTGGTTTCCTTAGAACCACACTTCAGCCATGTTGCCATCAATAAATCCTTCAAGCCTGTCTGCCTTTCTCATGTGAATCCAATACAAGGCAGGCAGGTTCAAACATTCAAGGCCACGACTGCTATGCCTGGTGATAAGCAGAGAGGCTGGAGACCAGAAGTTGGGTTGACTCCTTTCCACAGATGTGGGCGCTAATTGGGCTTACATACCTTTGCCGCTGAGGTCAGCTAAACAGCAGCTGCAGTCCATCATGGGAACCATGGCATTCGACGTAGCTACGTCGTAAGATCAAAGGGTTACAGAACTATAACCGTTTGGGATTGGAAGGGCTCTCCATCTCGAGCCAACTTTTGCACCTCAAGATCATGGATTCCTGAACAGGCCTTGCGGCCTTCCTGCCTAAGAACCTGCCTGCCCAGCTTGCTGGCTGCCCTGCTTCGATCTAGCCCGCTTGGGCACCAGCCTTTGCCTTGTTTGCTTTTGTTCCTGATTGCTTAAGGAGTGTGACTCATTGCTGCCAGTGAGAGACTTTGCCTATTGAATCCTGCTTGAATCCTGTTTGCTACGGGACTATAATCCATTGCTACCTTCCTGGGAACTGCTGCTATTTTACTGGTGCTGCTTTAAGGCATCGTAGATTGACTTCTAGCCTCTTTCCTATAACCAGTTATTCTGTTCTACCTCCGCTGAACTTTGTGGTTTATCAAGGGAGGTTTCTAAGTGCCTAGAGGGCGACACCGGCTTTGGAATGCCCTCTCCAGAGAGATTAGGCAGCCCCCCACACTGTCCTCCTTCCAGAGGGATTTGAAGCCTTTGGGAATGTGTAGCCCCAGTGATCTGCAATTAATGATACAACACTGCACTTTTATCCCATGCCCTTTTTTCTTAAGCTACAATTTGCACTATCCCATTCCCTTGTCTTGCTTACATTTTGGCCATGTTTTGCGGCAGTTGTCCCCATAGGTTATTGGGCATTGTTCTGAGTTTTAAATTGTTGTTTTATATGCTATTGGTTTTAACTTTTTGTATTGTACTGTGTGTTCATTTTATGTGTTGTTTCAGGCACTTTAAGTCATATGTAAGCCGTCCCGAGTCCTTTCGGGGAGATGGAGGCAGAGTACAAAAATAAAGTTAAATATTATTATTATTATTATTATATCTATGATATCTAATGAGTCTTGAGCATCCATGGATTTTGGTGTCCTGGAACCAAACCCCAGCAGATACCATGAACTCATTGAAAATTAATTGCAATTAAAATTGTAAAATGAGGTTTACAGCTGTACCACTAAATTGTGGTAGTGTGTTAGATAATAGCACCCATCAATTAAAAATTGGAAAGTTGGCATATGTTGTTCACCTCTGATATGTACAGTTTTAAAAAACCTACACAAAATCAAATGTGATGTATGCATGGGAATTTCATGGAATGCCTTATGTAATAATTACTTCGTTATTGAAATCTGTAATATATTCCTAGATTTTCCTTCAGTCATCTAAGTAAAACGTATACCAGCACGCTTATCATCACCTCTCTTTGACTCTGTTTCTTTGTTTTGGCTGACAATTCTAGGTTTTGTTGGATGATCCTCTTGGGAATAAATCCTGTGCAAATATGAACTCTCTTGAATTAATTCATATTTCCAGGCTTTTCACAGAGATTTACCAGGTGTGTGTTTCACCTTAGATGAAAAGACAGCAAGTAATGGCAGACCTGATCTATGTTTACACCATAGAGAAAAGAACAAGAAGGCATTCTTTACACTTGGATACTGGTTATTCAAGTGTAACAAATAGCAATGTTCCCTTTAGATCAGAAACAGGAGCAGAAAGGCAGAGCTACAAATCAGTTTTTGAAAGACACTTACACATTTATGCTCCATGGGGACTTTTAAAAAGCTTTCTATATTATGGCAATTAAAATACAATTTGTCTAAATTGCTGGAAAATGTTTTTTAATTGGTGGAAAATTTTGATTTGTTACTACTCTTATTGAAATCCCAGCACTGAAGCACAGACAGTGAGCAATGCATCTAAATCCTGTTTAGAAGAGAACTGGGCACAATGTTATTATTTATGGCTGAAGAGACTTTCCTGGTATTGAGGAAGAACTGAGGTATTATACGTACATATATAAAACGGTCAATCACCAGCACCAAAAAAGAAGCTATTGTACAACTTACCTGCTCACTGATGATATCTAGTCATGCTTTTTGCAGAAAGCCTGCTTATTGAGGAAAGCATGGGATGGCAGAAGTGAGATCTACATGGTTTCCTTACCTCTGCAATGAAGCAGGATGCTTGGTTCTCTATGATAGGTTTCCCTGAATGCTTCTACTTCAAGATCCCCAGAGAGACCCAAACCAGAAGTGGTAGGCATACAGGTCCAGCCCCCCTCCACACTCAACTGGGTCCTGTTCATTTATTTATTTTATTTATTTATTTATTTCTTTGATTTTATATTCCGCTCCTCCCTGCAGGCTCGGGGCGGGTGACAATAAAATATACATGGGCGACATGACCTCAGCATGCAGCCCTACAAATGCATAAAAACAAGTTAAAACACAATCCGACGAATTCCAAATACAAGGGGCATACTGGAATTTTACAGTATGCAGTCCATTGAAGCCTAAGGAAATGCTAGTCCAAAGAGGGCGGTCTTACAGGCCCTTCTGAAGGGTACCAGTTCTAGGATGGCCCGGTACTGTCCGGTAGAGAGTTCCACAGGGCTGGAGCTGCCGCGGAGAAAGCTCTCTGACGAGTCACGGATAGGTGGCAGGAGCGGACTGGTGGTATAGTCAGTAGGTTCTGTTCCTCTGACCGCAGTGATCTCGGGGCAAATACGGGCGGCGGTCCCTCAGGTACGCAGGCCCTAGACCGTGCAAGGCCTTAAAGGTTAGTACCAGCACCTTGAAGACAATTCGGTACTCAATAGGAAGCCAGTGCAGCTGCCGGAGGATGGGCGTAATGTGCTCTCTTACCGACGAGCCCGTCAGCAAGCGAGCAGCGGCATTCTGCACTAGCTTGAGTTTCCGGATTGTCGACAGGGGAAGGCCGACGTAGAGGGCGTTACAGTAGTCTAGTCTCGAGATGACCGTCGCTGGATCACCGTAGCCAGGTCGTTCCTGGACAGGTAGGGTGCCAGTCGCCTAGCCTGTCGTAGGTGATAGAAGGACCCCCTGCAGACCGCGGCGACCTGAGCCTCCATGGTCAGCAGGGAGTCCAACTGCACCCCCAAGCTCTTAACCAAAGATGACGGGTTAAGTTGCCCGCCATCCAGGGTAGGCAACCGGCACCCACCCAGCCCAGGGCGACCGGGCCATAGGATCTCCGTCTTCGACGGGTTCACCCTCAGCCGGCTGGCGCGCAGCCAACCAGTCACGGCTTCTAGGCATCGATGGAAACAATCGGGTACGGTATCCGGCCTGCCGTCCATTCTCAGCAGGAGCTGGGTGTCATCCGCATACTGATAACACTCCAGACCAAAGTCGCGGGCCAGCTGGGCCAGGGGTCGCATATAAACGTTGAATAATAAGGGGGAGAGGATGGCCCCCTGGGGGACCCCGCAGTTAAGCGGGGACCTCCCGGAGACCTCCCCACCCCCCTCCACACGTTGTCCCCGGCCCCGGAGGAAGGAGGCCACCCATTGAAGTGCGGTCCCCCTCACTCCGGCGTCGGCTAAACGGTGGGTCAACAGTGCGTGATCTACCGTATCAAACGCTGCTGTCAGGTCTAACAAGACAAGCAGGGCTGACCCGCCCTGGTCCAGCTGGCGGCGAAGTTGGTCTGTAATGGCGACAAGCACGGTCTCCATCCCATGCCCAATACGGAAGCCGGACTGGTAGGGATCAAGTCCAGCTGTGTCATCTAAGAACCGCTGCAGCTGATCCGCTGCTGCCCTCTCAATTACTTTGCCCAAAAAGGGCAGGTTGGACACCGGCCTGTAATTGGAGGGAGCCGAAGGGTCTAAATTCGGCTTCTTCAGCAGCGGTCTTACCATAGCCTCTTTCAATCCCCCCGGGAATACTCCTTGCTCAAGGGAGCTATTTATGATCGTGCCCAGGGGGCCTCGTAGCCCCTCCCGGCAAGATCTAATGAGCCAGGAGGGGCACGGGTCGAGGGAGCAAGTAGTTGGCCTAGCTGCAGACAGTAACTTATCAACAGCTGCTGCGTCCAGTTTCTGGAACCGGGTGAAGGCGGGCCAATTACAAAGCAGAAATTAGCAGAAGCTCCATGTAACCTTGGGGGGGGGGTCAGGTTCTGTCATAGCTCAGCCAGCTGAGGATGATGATGAGGGTTTTAGGGGAGCAGGGTCTGCAAGGCCTGAGACCGAGAGGGACTACTCAAGGTTGAAGGAATGCTTTCATGCTTTGCTGTCCTTAGAGAAAGAACCGCTTTTGGTTTTCAGATCAAGCAACATAGCAGATAGAGCAAGGAACTCTTGCCTTGGTTCTCACTTCAAGCCATGTCCTGGTTAGGTTTTGCTTTAAGTCTTGGGGATTTTACCATGAACTCAAGCTCATGTATTGGTCTTTGATTCTTGGATTACTCAAATTGGTGTTTTATTCCTTGTCTTTTGGATTATTCAAACTCATAATTTGCCCTTGCTCTTTGGATTTATGTTCATGCTTTAACCTTTGCATTGGAGATTTGTCTCTGGCTTTTGGGACTCCTTTTATCTTACCTATTTGGATTTTTTACTCTTTTACTGTGTGTGCTTTTTCAATAAACTGTTTATCCTTACTTTTGGCTTCTTGGTGACTGCTTGAGCAAGGTGAAGCCTTGCTGAGATTCAACAGGTTCCCTCTTTGGGATTTGAAGGTCAATTGCGATCTGTGCTGTACAAGAATTGTTTTATCCCTCCTCCAGGTGGAAAGAAGGAAAACTAATTTGGCTTTCTTTGAGGGAAGGGCTGTCCTTTGACAATTCCTGTCTCTCCAGTTGAGCTACAAAGCTGTTATAGGCCTCTGAGACTGGATCCAGACAGGCCTTTATCCCAGAAGCATCCACTACTTGGGGCCTGTTCACACCCACCCCAGAAAGCTATCCTGGGAGAATATCCGGAGGCCCTACCCCTTCCCCCAAGCCACTGAATAAATGCACTATCAAATTCAAAGAGAATATGTGGATTACATAACTCTTGTAGCAGAGCTTGGAAAAAGTTCCTATTTTAAAACAACGGCTACTGATAGAATCGGCAACAGCTATGCTAATGGAATGATCTTAAGTTATCGTGAGCAATTTAATACTTAAGATACAGGAAGCTGTCATGGCAGTGTGAATTACCCACCCTATTCTGCCTAGAAAAGTTTCATGGATATTCTGATTATAATCATTTATTGATGTTATGGTTGGATTGCTAGATGCTTCTGTGATCTAAATTACTCAGAACTAATCAATTCTCTTGGTGCTTGACAAAACATCTATTACGGAAGCCTAATCACATTATGTACTGGGCAGTAAACGAATCTGACCCATCTTGGCAGAACATCTAACAGCCCTTAACAAAGTCCAGAGCGGCTGATGTCAAAGCAATTTAGCAGCTTGCTCCCTGATTGGAATGCAGTCTGCAGAGCAATTGAATATTTCACACTCCTGGCGAAAGTTATTCTGGTATTATTTGCATCATATTCTTAACTGATAAACTCCAAGCCAACTTTATAGAATGACAGTGCCAGATGGTCCTTAAATAGAAATCTTAATAGATTGCAGGAATATGGACATTTTGAAAAACAGACTTTTGTATCGGTTCAGCCTTCTAAAGCAGGCATGAATAACCTCTACAACGACCACCTTAGAAATATTTAAGACTTACCTTCGGCCTCTACCTTGGTCACAGATTTAGGCCTCTAAATTTATCTTATCAGCAGTGAAATTCTCTCTTTAGCAGTTGCGTCAAAGAGAGAATTTCAGCAGGTGTTGCTATTAACAAACGACATCTGTTGAAATTTGCTCGTCAGCATAACCATTCAAGGCACAGCTCTATCCAGTTTTCAATCTGGCAAGCTTACCTATCACATCTTTTTGTTTAAAGCAAGGCATCTGTTTTTGAATTTGAATTGCACAGTTGGCCTTCAAAAGAAGGTGCGAGTTCTCCATCAATTTGCTTCATGCTCTGTCTTCTTTGCCACTGCTTTGGAGGCAAAGTCAAAGGTGAGGGCAGCAGCAAGAAGAAGGGAAAATAGAGGGGGGTTGCCTCTTGTTTATTTGCTCAGTTGCTTCCAATTCTTCATGACCTCATGGACCAGCCCATGCCAGAGCTCCCGGTTGCCTGTTGCCACCCCAGCTCCTTCAAGGTCAAGCCAGTCACTTCAAGGATACCATCCATCTTGCTCTTGGTTGGACCCTCTTCCTTTTTCCTTCCATTTCCCCGAGCATCATTGTCTTCTCCAAGCTTTCCTGTCTTCTCATTATATGGCCAAAGTACTTCATCTTCCCTCCAGTGAGCAGTCAGGATTTATTTCCTGGAATATGGACTGGTTTGATCTTCTTGCAGTCCAAGGCACTCTCAGCATTTTTGTCTAACACCACTAGGTTTGCCTCTAGCCTATGTGTTTTCCACCACTGCTTTAGAGCATGGCTTCCTTTTCCATCACAACCAGTTTCTGCCTGAGAATTTTTTGTGTGACCCCAGGTATATAACACAGTATCAAAATCAAACATTTGTGGATAATAAATCAGCATTTGCAAAGCTTGCTGATTTTCCCTTTTATGGAATACAGCTGAAGCATCTTCTCCAAAGTCTTCTGTAAACATTGCATATTGTTACTAACAGATTTGTGTAAATGGGTGGCACCCATAAACCTTGCGCTGTTGCCATTTTTTCGTGACTGCAATATTGAACTAATGGGGGGTTCCTATTTGGGGATGGGACCCACAGTTGAAGAAGCAGTGCTCCAGATGTATTGTTTACTTAACCCACAACAGTCTTTACATGAGTTGTAGAATGAACAGAATATAATGTATATTGTTCTACATGGGGGCTATTGAAGCATTACAACCAGGTCTGTATGCTTCAATATGCTTTACAAATTTTTCATCTAGAAGAGACCTTATGAGATGAGGTGGAATTCCCATTCAAATTCTTCCTCAGGGGTTAGGTGAGTAAAAGGAGTATGGAGAAAGGGTTCAGTGAACCTTTCAATCACTTCATTCTATAAAAAATATATAGCAACGCTTTATTTATATTCCACCCTATCTCCCCAAGGAGGCTCAGGATGGATCACAGTACACATACGCGGCAAACATCCAATGCTGTTTGGACAGACAAGACAGAACAGACAGAAAGGAGGTATGTTGTGTTGACATCCAGCTTTCAGCACTTTTGGGGTTGTGTTCAAATCCAGCCACCTTGAGGTGCTGTTGCTCCATTCTCTATGATGAAGAGCTACCAGGACTTCCTTCTTCCTTTTGGTCATTGGCATTTTCAGGTCCTTTTCTTTTATGGTGTTGTAAAATACCTCCCCCACCTTTTAGCCGTACCTAATTTCTCTACTTACAGCTCTAAGCTGTTTTTGAACTGCTTAGGTAAACAGTAAGTTGAGCTGACAGTTGGCTGCTCACCCCAACCCGGGCTTTGAACTGACAACCTTTTGATTGGTAGATCTTATTGCTGCTGGTAGTGATTTAACAGCTTGCATTCTTTCCCCATCTCTATTTTTAAAAATGGTGGCTGGAATGCACATGATTGTGTAGAATGTGAAGGCAGGCCCAAGTGTGAATCTCTAGCAGTGAAATTTACCAGTTTTGTTCAAAGCAAAAGTTATTTTGAAGTCCGTCTAGCATTCGTTGGCGACACAGGACTCACTCCTGCCACACCTCTCCATTTGCCACCTCCAAGTGCGTCTGCTGGGAGTCTTCACTGGTGAAACAGGATTCATTCCTGGCGAAACAGGATTCACTCCTGTCACACCTCTCACACTATTTTTAAAAGAGAAGTGAAAATGTGGCAGAATTCCTGAAGAAATGTAAAAGGACATATTGCCAATCACATGTATGGAACATATTGTGGAAAATGTTATTATGAGCCAAATGCTTTGCCTGATATATTGAAAGCTGTTCAAAATGCTTTCAGTGCTGGAGGAAACAGGGTGTCGAATTTATACAGCATGATATCACTTTCACTGCCATGGCTCAATGATGTGGAACCATTGGAACTGTAGTTTTACAAGATCTTTAGTCTTCTTTGCAAATAATGTTTGCACCTCAGAAAAATACAAATCCCAGGAATCCATAGCATTGAGCCGTGGCGGACAAAGTGGTGTCAAACTGCATTCATTCTACAGTTTAGCAACATCTGTGGAGGGAGCCCCCATGCCCCCCACTCCCTGGCCCCTTTAAGAGCCCAAGCCTCCTCGCCGGCTGGCACCAGCAACATCTGCGCAGGGATCCCCCATGGCCCCCACTGCCTTGCCTCCTTGCTGCCCGGCACCTGTAACATCTGTTGAAGTGTGAGGAGTACTTACCTGGATTAGCTAAACTGCTCTCTGAGGCTTTTCCATCAATTCCTTACTGATTATGTTGGGCAGCCTTGGTGGCTCTGGTCCTCATCACAAACTTTCGTTATAATTGCACTGTCTATATAAGATCGGTAATTGAAAACTACACAAAGAAGGGAAGAAAACAACGCCGATTGCGGGGAAGCGGCCCCAGCTGAAGAAGAAACCGGGCCAAACGGAGGAGAAAAGAGTTTGAACCGGGCGAGGTGAGGAGAAGAAGCGGCCAGAGCAGAGACGGGACGTCGAGCGGCAAGCGGAGGCGAGGGGTGAGAAGTGCGGGAAGAGTGCGTGGAAGGCGAGGAGTGAAGCAAGGAAACGTGGAGACCGTGAGTGACAGAAAGACCGGGCGGTGCGGAGGTGAGAGAGGGAGGTGAGAGCTGAGGAGATTAATGAGGAGAGAGGAAAATAAAAGGCCAGGAGGACAAGCATAACCGGGAGCACAGCTCGGTGGCACTGATAGTGGTGCTGGGAGAGAACGGCGAAAGCGAAAGCAGTGACGTAGAACGGCCCCTGCCCTGCCAGGAGGAGGAGAAAAAAAAAAAGAAGAAAAGAGGAGAAACGGAGGACGATTACATCATAAGCCCTATCTCCATCTACTCAGCAAACTTAGACAACCTATACATCTAATAACTCATTAAGCTCAGCCTTCTTTGTTGAGCTGACTTAGAGAATTAATAGAGGATACTCCAGCAATCTACTAGCCAAAATTGTAAACAAAAAGCCACTTCTATACTGAGGAGAAATTAATACAAAACCTGCATAAAACTTTAAAAAATAAAAATATAACTATTATAAAACTTTTGAGGAGGAAATAACACCCCATCTCCTAAAACAATGAATGAAATTTTGGAATCTAAAAAGTTCCCGGAGACATGGGCATCAGCAAGAATTATAGTCTTCCATAAAGAGGGCTCCGACAAGGCAGAGATGGGGAATTATAGACCCATCTCGCTTTTAAATGTGGACTATAAAATTTATGCCTCTATATAAGCTGAGAGGCTGAAGAGCTTCTTAACGGGATGGATAAAACAAGAGCAGAAAGGCTTCCTGCCGGGCCGTCAATTAAAAGATAATATAAGACTGACGGTAGATGCCTTGGAGTACTATAGAACTAATATCCAAAAGAAAGTGGCCTTCCTGTTTGTTGATGCAGAGAAGGCCTTTGACCGAATAAATTGGTCCTTTATAGAACTCCTGATGAAAGAACTGGATGTAGGTCATTACTTTCAAAATGCAGTTGGAGCTATATATACATCCCAATCTGCTACAATACGTGTAAATGGGGTATGTTCAAATAAATTTGAAATATACAAAGGAACCCGTCAGGGCTGCCCCCCTCTCCCTCTTCTCTTCATCTGGGCTCTCGAGACTCTCTTAGAAAATATAAGGAGGATTCCACTCTAAAAGGTATAACTATAAAAAAGAAAAGATTAAAATCAGAGCGTTCGCTGATGATTTGGTTTGTTTCGTAGAAGACCCGGTAGAGAAAATAAAGTTTTGGATAGAGAAACTAGAAGAATTTGGGAGAGTCTCGGGATTTAAGATGAATAGAAAAAAATCCAAACTATTGGCGAAAAACATGAATGTGAAAGAGAAAGAGAAGCTAGAAGAGGTGTCAGGCCTGACTATTGTAAACAAAGTTAAGTACTTAGGTATCTATATAACACCTAAAAATATAGATCTTATTAAAAACAATTATGAAGCAAAATGGGAACAAGTCAAACGGGACCTAGAGAAGTGGAGACACCTCAATCTATCGCTACTCGGCAGATTATCTCTCATTAAGATGAATGTACTCCCGAGGCTTCTTTTCGTGTTTCAATGTCTTCCAATCTTGACCTCGGACAAGCTCCTAAATGCTTGGGAGAAGGAGCTAAGAAAATTTATCTGGCAAGGAAACGCTAGAATTAGTGGAAGAACATGATAGACGATAAGGAGAGGGGGGGCCTTGGAGCCCCAGATCTTCTTACCTATTATGAGGCTAGTGCGTTAGATTGGGTCACAAAGTGGACGCTCCTAGAGGATACCCAACTTCTGGCGCTGGAGGGTTTCGACCTCCGGACCGGTTGGCATGGGTACCTTTGGTATCATAAAACGAGGATCGAGAGAAACTTCAACAACCATTGCATCAGGAAAAACATTACTAAGATCATGGATGAGGAAATATAAGGATAGGTTATTCAGAAAAACTCCCAAATGGCTATACGCCACAGGAGCGCACTTCAGGAGACAGTATGACAAAGATAATTGGCTGTGATATGATTCAAACCTTAAACGGTCAGGGCAGGACTTTGACATCAAAGATATGAATGAATTAAACGAACTGGATGAATCACTAGATTGGTTCCAGTATAAACAGATTCATGAGATATACAAGAAGGATAAAGGTTAGGTTTTGAGGAGAATACGGAGATATGGGATAAAGTGTGCGCAAAGAAAAGGAAGATAACCATCCTCTATAAACATCTATTACAATGGAAAACTGAAGATGAATCTATTAAAAAACTGCATGGTGAAGTGGGCAGGGATTTGGGGGCAGGTCATCCACCTGAAGCATTGGGAGAAATATTGGAGTTCACCAAAAGCTTCTTTATCGTATGACCTAAGGAAACGGAATAAAAATCTTCCACAGGTGGTACCTAACACCATATAGTATGGCCAATTCAATAATAAGATCAGTAATAAATGCTGGAGGTGCCACAAAGAGGTGGGATCTTTCTTCCACATGTGGTGGGGATGCAAAAAAATAAAAAAGTTTTGGGTGAAGATATACAGAATAATCAAAGGAAGCTTTAAGTTTGGACTTTCGTTTCAAAGCCAGATATATGTTATTGGGTCTGCTAGACTTTGAAATTGATAAAAAAAAAGGAAAAACTCTTTATTTACTGCATTACTGCAGCGAGAATGGTGACAGCAAGGCGGCTGGAAGGAGGCAACAGCACCGAAAATTGATGACTGGCTTGCTAAAATTCTGGAAGTCATGAATATGGACTGTCTGACAAAGGCAATGATGGACCAGAGGGGAAGCCACAGACTGGACCCCGCTAATTGATCACTTAAAGAACTGAGAAATATGAAAGATTGTATAAATAGGCGATATTTGTAAATAATTATAACAGTGGCGGTTGGTTAAGCAAGGCAAGAGATTGAGAGAACAATTAAAAAAAATAAGATCGGTAATTGAAAACTACACAAACTGGCAAACTATCATGTCTGACAATTTTAATGATTTTAATTTACAGTTATATGTTATTGTTTTAGATATGTAATGTATGGTTTTTATTCGTATGTGAGGCATTGAATTTTTGCCAATTATTATGCTGTACATCGCTTTGAGTCCTCCTAGGAGTGAGAAAAGTGGTATAGAAATGCAGTAAATAAATAAATAAAAAATACTCTTAGCCAGGATAAAAATCTGAACGACTGTGCTTAATGAAAGGTGGGAGGGTGGGAAGAGGCACTGAATATTTCAATTTTAAAGACTAACATGTCTAGCCCAGGTAAAAGGGAGGATGCTAGAAAAGTAGAAATAAAGCTTGGAAAAGCTGCTTTTTCAGATTGGGGGCTGTGCTGTGCAAGGCAGTCTGGGAACTGTTGTGCAAAGAAGTAACTTTTCATAGCTTTGCGTAAAAGACCAGTATGGTTTTTAACTGTTATGAGAGATCATTCTTTTGAGGGATTATGATGATGATATACTTTATTTATATTTTGCTCTATCTCATTGAGGGGAGTCAGAGAGGATTACAGAATACATTTATGGCAAACATTCAATGCTGTTATACAAATTAACAAAGACGGTCCA
This sequence comes from Anolis apletophallus, assembly GCA_030556195.1. Classification (NCBI taxonomy): domain Eukaryota; kingdom Metazoa; phylum Chordata; class Lepidosauria; order Squamata; family Anolidae; genus Anolis; species Anolis apletophallus. Next base: position 109,130,978 of record JARBWK010000003.1, on the reverse strand, counting down.
TAGGCAAGGCTTTCCTCTTTTTTTCTTTTCTGGCATCTGGAGGCTGTGCTCGACTCGGCCATGGGGAAGTGCTATTGTTCCATTTTCCATGTGGAGAAGCCTATTGTCCTTGAATGCTTTGCCAGCATGTCTTCAGGGCCACCTTTTACCTCCTCACGAAAGCAGTACCTATTTATCTACTCACATTGCTGTTTTTGAACTGCTAGTTAAGTGGAAGATCCAATCCTAGAGCTTTGTTTTACTTTATTGAAGCTTAGTTTTGGAAGAAAGAATATTATTTCAGCTATCTTTATTAACCTTTACCAAGCAGTTGTAGCCTAATTGTGGCAACTAACTGCTTCACCCAAGGGTTGGCATCATAGGATCTTCATAAGATTTTTCCTATTCTCATGCCTTGTTCTTTACAATTTTTGTCACTGCTCTTTGCCATCATGGTTTGAAAAACAGTATTTTCCAACAACAGTAGAAGAGTTCCCTTGACTAATTAAGATTTTGTCACAAATATGGCATAAATGAAACCTGGTGGGACGAGGCTTATAATTTAAATGTAGCAATGGTGGAGTATAAACTATTTCAGAGAAATAGATCAAACAGAAGGGGGGTGGAATAGCATTATATGTCAAAATATTTATACCTATGAGGAAATGCAAGACTTCAATCCTGGAAACCAGGTTGAGACATCTGGATAAGAATTAAGGGAATTAATACCTCCAAGCCAGACAGAAGAACTGGATGAAGCCTTCTTTGACCTGATGACCAAACATGCAGAAGAGATATAGTAGTAATGGGGGATTTAAACTACTCTGATATTTGTTGAAAAACAAACCTTTCCAAGAGTACAAAGTCCAACAGATTCCTCATTTGCCTTGCAGACAATTTCATTGTCTAGAAGGTAGAAGAGGCAACAAGAGGATCAGCTATTCTGGATCCGATCCTAACCAACACTGAGGACCTGGACAATGGAGTGGAAATGATGCGATTCTTCGGTGGGAGTGACAATGTGCTACTGGAGTTTGTGATACAAAGGAAGAGTGAAATTAAGAAAAGTCAAATGTGCATTCTAGGCTTTAGGAGAACTGACTTCAGGAAATTTATGAAAATATTGAGCGTGATTCCATGGACAAGAATACTAAGAAAGGGGAGTTAATGATGGATGAGAGTTTATTAAAAGTGAGATACTAAAAGCACTATTGTAAACAGTGGTAGAACACAAAGAGGGTACACAAAAAAAGAATGAATGGGAAAATATATATGCATCTATAGCTGTATTTTATGATACTACAATTCTGTAAGCCAATACTATAGTAGTCCATCCTCCTGAGGAAGCCAATCCAGGCGAAATGGGGAGGCGCCTTTAAATTTATCATTCGTTGGCGACACAGGTCTCACTCCTGCCACACCTCTCCATTTGCCACCTCCAAGTGCGTCTGCTGGGAGTCTTCACTGGTGAAACAGGATTCATTCCTGGCGAAACAGGATTCACTCCTGTCACACCTCTCAATTTGCCACCTCCAAGCGTGTCTGCTGGGAGTCTTCATTGGCGAAACAGGATTCATTTTTACTACACCTCTCCATTCACTATCCTCAAGTGTATCTATTGGGAGTCCTCACTTTATTCTCACTACATGTGCATTACGCTATGGATTTGTATTATTCCTTTGCATAGTGTGGACTGCTGTATATGATTTCTATTGTAACTTGACTACTGTCTTGCTTTAAAACTGATTTATGAATATATTTAGATTGATATATATATATATATATATGACTTTTAAATGAATCTAATTTGATTGTTATTTACATGATTTTGTATGCAATTACATACATGATTAGTTGAGCATACCATAAACATTAAGAACTGACTGTTTATTTATGACTATTTCTAATTCTCTGATTTCATGTAAAATAAGGTGACATAACCTTTTCTGTTCCAATTTATTACAACTATAATTTCTTCTACATCGTAATCTAAACATTTCCACTTTATTACATTATAATAAGAATAATCCTTAACATTTGACTAAATTTTCCCATTCATTCTTTTTTGTGTACCCTCTTTGTACTCTACCGCTCTATATAGAGCAGCTGTCCCATTGTCCTATTGCTACTATTGTAAACAGTGCCAGCAAGGAGAGAAAAATAGGAGAAGTGTAAAGAAACAAGTATGGATGTCCAATGAACTTTTAACTGTACTAAGATTTAAAAGAGGCATGCACAAGAAATGGAAAAGTGGGGGGATCATCAGAGAGGAATTCAAATGAATAGCCAACACATGTAGGGAAAAGGTTCATAAGGCTAAAGCACAAAATGAGCTCAGGCATGCCAGAGAGATTAAAAACAATAAAAATGAGGTCTTTGTTTATATCAGTAGAAAAAGAAAGAACAAGGAAACAGTATTTGGGCTGCATCAGAAGGAGTATAGTGTCTAGATTGAGTGAAGTCATGGTGCCTCTCTATTCTGCTTTGGTCAGACCTCACTTGGAATAGTGTGTCCAATTCTGGGCTCCACAATTTAAGAGAGATATTTACAAGCTGGAACATGTCCAGAGGAGGACAACTAAAATGGCCAAAGGTCTGGAGACTACACCCTTTTAAGAGCATTTTAGAGAGATGGGTATGCTTAGTCTGCAGAAGAGAAGGTTCAGCCATGCATAAATATTTGAAATAAGGAAGAGGGAGCAGGCTTGTTTTCTGCTGCCCTGGAAACTAGGACCTGGAGTTATGGGTACTAATTACAGGAAAGGAGATTCCACCCAAAAATTAGGAAGAACTTCCTGACTGTAAGAGCTGTTCAACATTGGAACTCTCTGCCTCAGAGTGCAGTGGAAGCTCCTTCCTTGGAGGCTTTTAAACAGAGGGTGGATGGCCATCTGTTGGAGGTGCTTTGATTGTGCTTTTCCTGCATGGCAGAATGGGGGTGGACTAGATGGCCCATGTGGTCTCTTTCAACTCTATTATTCTATGGTTCTATGAAATATGCCCTGAAATTAACGAAACTCATTACTTAATGTTTTGGCTAAATGCCTTGAGGGCTTTCAGAGAGAGTGCAAAGGTGATGTCTTTCTTATGAATGATATGAAGCCCTGATACAATAACAGGTTATTTTCTTCCCCTTTTCAATATGAACAGTAGCTCTCTGACAAGAACATAATTGGCTTTTCAGGGCTATCTCTGTTTGCAGCTTTTAAAAAAGTAATTATTGCAGGCCTGGAATCTACTAACAAAAGCTATCAAGGGCACCATTTGATTTAAGTTAATGTAAAAAAAATTATGTAACACTGAATTAGTTGAGTCAAAAGAAAAGACTTCCACTGTAACTTAAATGTACTGATTCAATCCACTACTAAATTGGTCAAAAGGGAGATGAGGAAGATTTCTCAGTGTTCTGGGCATGTTTTGAGACGGCATCGGAAGCTCTAGGGAAGGAGTATTATTTTTATTGCAATCATTATTACCATAATCATTATTACAATTGTCATTCTCACTACTACCACTACCATCATAGCACTGCAATCCAAGATATATGTATACAGACATATAGAGGGAAGGAGGAATAACAAAACACCAATATGTGCAATACAATTGCAAAACAAATCATCCACATAAAATTCAGACAAGAAATCCACAGTAAAATACAAATTCATGTCATCAAAATGAACACCTTGATAAAATGAGTCAGATCCACCACCCATGTGCCAGTCTGTGACTACGGGCTTCCAAATTTCACAGTCCTGCCCCCGATGCCACTCACTGATCGCCATGGGGCTTTGTTGGTTTTTTTTTTTAAAAAAATTGGAAGACGCCTGTGTGAGAGGTTTTTTTTTAAATGTGTGGAGGTCGGTGCACAGCTGATCAACACACAGTCTTCACAGAGTGAGGCTCCATCTAGTGGCATGGCTAACATGGCAACTGTGGCTTCTCAATCTGTTGCAGCCTTCTTCTGCCTTTACAGGCATTGTAACATTTCCTTGTTATCCTCTGCCTGCTCTGCCATTGAGGTCTTTGGGTCACATCTTCCTCCCTCTCCCCTTCCCTCCTGAACACGCTCACGCTGCCCCCTCAAATCAAAATGGCGGCAGAAGCGGCACCGTGAGCAAAGCAAGCAGAGCAAGGCTGGGAAGAAGGGAGGCAGAGTGGAGAAGAAAAAGTAAGTGTTCGGCAGGAGGGGGAAGAAAGGGCACGAAGGGGAAGGGGGAGAAAGAGGTCTCTGTCGAAAGCTGGCATGGGCAAACTTGGATCTCCCAGGTGTCTTGGGCTCCAACTCCCACCATTCCAAGCAGCCTCAGGCCCCTTTCCTCCCCCCCCCATCCACTTAAGCAGGAAAGGACCTCAGGCTGATAGGAATGGTGGGAGTTGAAGTCCAAAGCACCCAGAGGGCTGAAGTTTTCCCATGTCTGTTTTAGGGACCTTAAAGTGGTGAGCCTCCTTCCAACATTGTGATTTTTGATAGAAAACAAACAACAACATAACATAACATTGTTTGAGTCCACAGTGCTCTCTGGGTGTAGGTGAATTACAACTTCCAAACTCAAGGTCAATTCCCAAGCAAACCCTTTTCAGTACTTTCTTTGGCAATGAGTTCAATATGCCAAGTTTGGTTCAATTCCATTGTTGCAAGAGTTCAGGATGCTAATTGATTGTGTGATAACTATAAATCCCTGAAACTGTACCTCCCAAATGTCAAGGTCTATTTTCCCAAACTCCATCTGTGTTTACATTTGGGCAAATTGAGGATTCGTGCCAAGTTTGGTCCTGATCAGGGCCGTAGCCAGGATTTTGATTCGGGGCTGAGCTTGGTTCGAGGGGGGCGCTGAGACTGAGTGGAAGAGGGTCTACCCTAGCAAACCTTTTGTATTGTTATCCCAATAACCCCATTAATGTGGGATATAATGAGCAGGGTGATCAGATCATGATATGAATAAACATAACAGTTTAAATAATGTACCAGTAAGGCCTTTTCGTGGACCAGCCTGAGAATTTCGGGGGCTGGCTGAGCCCCCTTAGCCCCCCCTGGCTACATGCCTGGTCCTGAGCCAACATTGTTTGAGTCCACAGTGCTCTCTGGATATAGTGAACTACAACTCCAAAACCCAAGGTCAATGCCCACCAAACTCTTATAGTATTGTCTCTTGATTATGGGAGCTCTGTGTGGGAAGTTTGATTCCATTCCATCATTGGTGGAGTTCAGAATGCTCTTTAATTGCGGGTGAACTATAACTCCCAGCCACTACAACTCCCAAATGACAAAATAAATTTTTTGAGTGATGGTCCCTCCTTGGGTTAGTATTAGAATCTTTTGTGGCCAAATTTGGCAGTAATTTGTCCAGTGGTCTTTAAGTTATGTTAATTCCACAAATGAACATGACATATATATACACTGGAGGTGCCCAGTATTAAAATCTGCAGACTGTGCAGACTGTCGAGCACGCGGCAGAGGGCATTCACAGTGGCCGCTCCGAGCCTCTGGAACTCTCTGCCGGAGGAGACACGAGCACTGCGGGGCTTGATGGCATTCCGCAAGTCTGTAAAGACTTGGTTGTTTAGGTTGGCATTCGGTTCCGACTGATGCCTCCTATAGCTTGCCAACATGCCATCCGCTATGTCTTGCCATCATGTCTTGCCACCTGCATGTCGTCACTGCCAGGGTTTTATTGTTGGGAGTGGGGTTAACTGGGTATATGTTGTTTTAATTGTTTATTGGTGTTTTTACCGGTTTTTATGCTGTAAACCGCTCTGGGCTCCAGAGAGAGCGGTCTACCCAATCGAATTTATATATATATATATATATATATATAGATAGAGAGAGAGAGAGAGAGAGAGAGAGAGAGAGAGAGAGAGAGAGAGAGAGAGAGAGAGTACAACAGCGCAGGCAGAAAAGCAAACATCACTGGGAAGCATGTCTGTGTAGGAGGGTGAACATTAGGAAGAATGTTCCTAATGTTCCTTCTTGATTGTGAGGGCTGTTCAGCAGTGGAACTCTCTGCCTCAGAGTGTGCTTCTATCTGGCTGCTCTCTTTCCAGCCAGCTTCCCTAAAGACTGGGCACGTTTTCATGTTTATGTTTACCAACTATTACTACATTTAAAAACATATTAACTATATGTATTACTGTGTTAGAGTGTCATTTTGTGTCATTTTGGTTGGTGGTGTGCCCCAGGACTTTGTAAATGTAAAAAATGTGCTGCGGCTCAAAAAAAGATTGAAAAACACTGCACTAGACAATGAAACAGTTAATATAAGCTTGTGGGTGTCAGGGTACCAACTTTGGAACTGTTGGTGAGCTTTCCCTGATTTTACTGATCTGCTTAATTAGTATAAATGCTTCTGTGCAATTAGGTGGGAATATTAATGGCTATTAAAATGCCTTGTAGCTATGGGACTGTCAAAAGATAACACTGGTGGCTAATGAGCTGCTTACCAGGCAGTGAGCAGGAGAGGGAAATAAAGAATTTGCCAGATATAAAAATGTATTGCTCTCAAGCTTGGATTCCTCATTTACAGCAGTTGTTTAATGAGGAATTGTGGGATTTAAGAAAAAAATTAAATGGCCATCATACATTATTTATGTGACAGGTCCAGTTCTCTTTCTATCTGCTCAGTGGAATTAATGACAGGCAATTATACACAACTCTTTCAGGAAAAAAATCCATTGTTTTGTACCTCTTTCCTCTTGGCATTCTTGGTGTTGTTACGCAATGATTTCAAAACCAAAGCATCAGTGTTGGGTTATTCCATGTCAATGATCCAGTTAATCTGTTCTGAGTTATATTCTGAACTTTCAGGATAGGGCTCAGCATATTTGATGTCATCTTTTGTCATCTTTACATTCCGACGAAAACCCAAAGTTGATTCACCACTTTACCAGTGTGGAAGCCAGTAGCTGTCACTCATTACCACCATGAAAACCATTGTGGGTTGTGTGTTCATTTAACAATTTTCACATTTTAAATTAAATTTCAAGTACATATCCCCACATATAGGGGATTTTACTTTATTATGCAAAGTGTGTGTGTATAATCTTTTAAATGAAACCAAATTCAGTCCTTGAGAAAAAAAGTCCCAAATAGCATGTTAAATTAAAAAATAGCTCATTTATTAAAAGAATTAAAGAATCTTTTACTGACAGAAAAAAACTTCTTCAGATAAATTCAGTCATTATTTTATATGTTAGTATTTTCATGTTAAAGAGGCACATTAAAAGAAATATCTCAGATATACAACAGATGCTTTCTGGCCCTATTTGTCACATATGCTTCTTGAGAAATAATATTTCCTGGAGTATTGGCTCAAGGCATTTTATTGTCTTCACCAAAAGATAAAATGCATCCTCCCCATCTCTCCCCTTTCCATGTACAAAAGTGCTGAAACTTCATCCAGCACTTCTTAAGTTCTTCTATCATTTGATCACAGCCTGATCCCTCAAATCTAATTTACCAGCCATCACTTCCACTAAGACAGTAGTTCCCAATCTTTTTTTGACCAGGGACCACTCTCCAACATTAGTACCAAAAAGGTTACAAATCAGTTTTTGGGCAACTTTAGATTCAGTTTGGTCATTTGGGGTGATGATTCAGAAAATTGCATTGGATAGACCACATCATCTCTAGTTTCTGATACACAACATATGCCATCCAGTTGTTGCCATCTGCTCACAAACAAAAAAACATATTTAATAAGTCTCGGCACTATAAAGGACCAGTCACTTGTTACAATGGTGTAGTAATGGTGAGGCCGTAGACTATATTTTAGTTCTTGTGGACCACTAGTGATCCATGGACCACAGGTTGGGAACCACTGCACTAAGAGGAAGAAGCCCATTCTACTCATAATGCACTAGTGCAGTGTTTCTCAACCTTTCTAATGCCGCGACCCCTGCACACAGTTCCTCATGTGCTGATCCGCAACCATAAAATTATTTTTGTTAGTACTTCATAGCTATAATTTTGCTAGTTATGAATAGTAATGTAAATATCCAATATGCAGAATGTATTTTCATTCATTGGACCAAATTTGACAGAATTACCTGATATGCCCAAATCTGAATACTGGTGAGGGGGATTGGTTTGTCATTTGGAAGTTGTAGTTGCTGGGATTTATAGTTCACCCACAATCAAAGAGCATTCTGACCTCCACCAATGATGGAATTGAACCTAACCTGGCACACAAAACTCCCATGACCAACAGAAAATACTGTTAGGGTGGGCATTGACCTTGAGGTTTGGAGTTGTAGTTCACCTACATCCGGAGAACAGTGTAGACTCAAACAATGATGGATCTGGAGGAAACTTGGCACAAATACTCAATATGGTGGATTTTGGGGAAAACAGACCTTGAGTAGTAGCTGGGATTTATTGCTCACATACAATCAAAGAGCATTCTGAACCCCACCAACGATAGAATTGGGCCCAACTTCCCACACAGAACCCCCATGACCAACCAGCAGACAATAATGTATTTTCGGATGGTCTTTGGAGACCCCTCTGACCCTCCCTCATGACCCCTCCAGGGGTCCCGACCCCCAGGTTGAGAAACGCTGCACTAGTGGGTAAGTGATGTTTCCACTCCCTCTTGCTAAAAAAGAGAGCTGCTCCCAACTGGCACAGTTTTGCTTCCTTGTAGGAATGAGGTGGAAATGTCATCTCCCACTGCTTCCCCATAACCTATAATGGTTTGCGGATAACTCCAAAATTATGTTTGGTAGGGCAGTTACAATTGACTATGTATCATGAAGGGTGCATAACTCCCGATTACACTTCTCTAAATGTGATGCTGAATTCCAGCCACTGCTCCATTGAAAAGGAAATAGGTTTCATTCACCATATTATTCCAATCCAACATAATCATGGGCATTCATGACTTCATTAAAAAACCGTTATACCACCAACAGTGGGGTTGGAGCAGAGAAGGAGAGATATTATTTAATGTCAAATAAAGTACTGTTCAATGAAAGAGCTGTCGTGTCTTGCATGTTGATTTGGCACGTGCCAGATATTTGGCATGTAAAATTCTAGCAATTAGACTCGGAAAAAAGGAGCTTCAATGCATTTGAGATCTAATCACTGCTCTTCAATAGATGGTGCTCCACTTAGAATATGCATCATAATTAATGGAATTATGCTCCCTGTGCTTTAGTTTTAGATGAATGTTGTCTGCAGCAAAATGTCTATCATTTAAATTAGCTAAGGAAGCTAATCCTATTTGTCTATGTAAAACAAACTTTCTATTATTTCCATAAACCATTAATAAGTACATTGTATCATTTTGAAATGTAGCTAAAATTGTTTCCACTATCTTATGGGGAAAAATGTAATAATCACTCTGTCTCCTGGAAAATTAGATATTTCAGTAAGTGCACCTCTCTCCTTCTATTGGATGGCCCAGAGGAAATTCATCTAGAGATCATTGAATGTAAGGCATATCCCAAGAAATCAGTCACAGTCCCCCTCCATTAAGCTTTGTGAAATGATTATCTCAGGCAACAGATACTGGCAGCCTATACTAATCAAATCCAGAAACAATCAGGTCCACAAATTGCTGGTGGCGGTGTTATTTACCATCACGTTGACTTAAAGTCTTGCAAACTCAGGGCCTTGGCTTCCTTGATTGAATTGATGCTCCTGTACAGAGGTCTTCTTCTTTTCCTACTTTCATTTTACTGAGAATAAGACTTGATAAACTCTATTTTAGACGCAGGGTTCAGCACCTTGGATAGTTCCTGTATAATTCTAGTTAATGGCCCAGAGCAGCTTTACTAACTCACTGACATGGAAGCCATTCACTCCCACTAAGTCTTGTGTGTTGTCAAATTTATTTTAGTTTCTTTATAAATACAAACAGCAAATTAGCTATCGTTAACAAAGAAAGGGTATACCTTACGAATAATAATATCCAAATAATATCCATGTTAGTATGCTGCAACAACATCAACAGTTTTATAGCACATTAAATATCACCTTGTTTATTACAACATGGGTTGTTGTGAGTTTTCCGGGTGGTGTCGCCATTTTCCAGAAGCATTTTCTCCTGATGTTTCTCCTGCATCTATGACAGGCATCCTCAGAGGTTGTGAGGTCTGTTGGGAATTAGGAAAATGGGGTTAATATGTCTGTGCAATGTCCAGGGTGAGAGAAGGAACTCTTGTCTGCTTGAGGTGTGAATGTTTCAATTGCCCACCTTGATTAGCATTTAATGGCCTAGCAGTTTCAAGGCGTGACTTCTTACTGCCTGGGAGAATCCTTTGTTACAACCATTACAACATGGTTTTTATGGACAATGGCACACTTCCTGAGTATGAAATATAATGCAGAATGTCAGGTGTATAGACATTACACATGAATGGGGTTTTACACAGTGAGGCAAAGAGCCTGACAGTGACAATTTTGTTATTAATACTGCCTGTTTAACACAAACATGCTGTCATTAGGTAAGCCAGAGAACACCCATGGTTTGATAAGACATTGCTATCCTTTCACTTTTTAGTGACAGTATGGAACTTCCTTAATGAATGGAAATTAAGCGGTTTTGGCAATTAACCACTTTCCCCCACTTCCCATAATCTTCTCCTTAATATTGTGAGACCCTGTAGAATAGAAGGAGATATAACAGAGGACAAAAGAGGATGTGCAAATGTGGCATTTGTGTGAATGGAAACCCTTTACACTCAGTCAACAAGATATGGTTGTAATGCAGTGTCTTTCTAATAGCAGGATAGACATTTCAAGGAACAGCTCTTTCCCCCTTTATTTACATCTAAATGAATACATTTTTCACAACCATCTTTCTGAGTCTTGGCAGGGCTCTGCAAGTCTGTCAGACTATTCAGAAGCAGATTGAATTTCATTTCCTAACATTTCTAGCCTAGCAGTTCTCCTATCCATACATCTGCTATTTAAAAAATATACCAGTATGATCTGATGAGCCAGCCGTGCAAGGAACACCTTCACTTATAACCCAATGAACCAATACTTGACAAGATGGCATGATAGTGTGCCTGAAAAACAACACCAAAAAAGTAGGACAATTAGTTCAGGATTTTACCCCGCTCTTCTCAACCCCCGAGGGGGGACAAGGTATACAAGACCTGGAAAAACACACTAAGCACGGTCTATCTAGACCGTGCTTAGTGTGTTTTTCCATGATAGTGTGCCTGCATAGTGCATAAAGGTGATGAAAACTTGGGCAAATATACAATAGTGCTCTGTTCAGTGGAGGAATTGGGGAAAATATATCACTTATTAGCAGGTGAATGAAAGATGACGCCATTTTTAAAATTAACAGTAGTCTTGTGCTTTCAGGGTAAACCTTGTGAGCTTTGGTAAATGTAAATAAACAGAAGCATTACCACAGTTTTTAAAACAAGATATACCCTGCAGTATAATAAAGTGTCACTCAGGCTTGTGTAACAAGTAACAGTATCTTTACTTCAGTTCAAAAGTTCAAACAGGGCAACAATATATATAGCAGTCTCTCTGAATTAACACAGAGAACAGAGAGAATAAAACAGTCCTTTTAAACAGTCTTTAAAATATGCCTCATGCCTTAAAAAATGATCAGGCTTCGGAGAGTTGGCAGCCAGCACGCTCTTCACTGTCCAAAGTGAAAAAGTGGCAGTTAAAACCATTAGTCTCAGCAGGAAGTCATAGACAGCAGACAATCATAACTCTGGCCCCTGGCATGCTCAGCCAATCAACTGCCGAAACATGTCTTCTCAGTTAACTCATTACATCATGGCATCCCCTTTCAAATCCTCACAAACATTGCTCTGTTTAGTGTTGCAGCTTTCGTTGGGGCCTCCAATCAGTTTTCAAAAGCCTCCTGAAATCAGGAGGGTTTTTTCGGATTAGGGGCCTGAAATTCAGACCGTTATGGGGGGGGGGGAGTCCCACCCACTGTCACATTTTCCCAGCATTCTTCTTACCTGGCAACACTTCTGGAGGACGATGCTCAACTGCAAGCAGGTCCGGAGCGTGCCTGCAGGCCTTGCCAGCTGCTACACATGCCCTCTTGGAGAGTGTGTGCGTGGGGAGGGGCTTAAAGACAGGCCTGGAGTGCACCTACAGGCCCTTGGGTGTGTGTGGTGGTTGGCGGGGCCTGTAGGCATGCTCTGGGCCTGTCCACAGTCCGCGCTAGACACACTCTCTCCTAGAATGTGGTGGGGTCTGTAGGTAGGCCCGGAGCATGCCTACAGGTCCAACCAGCCACCACACACACCCCGCCACACTCTTGGAGTGTGTGTGTGGCAGGGCCTGCAGGCAGGCTTGAAGTGTGTCTGCAGCCTAGCTCCAGGCCTGCCCAAATGCAGGCAAGGAGGCTTTCGTATTGAGCAGATTTCTGTGTGTGGAGGGGGCTTCTTGTTTCGTGCTTCCAAAGAAACAGAATACATGAAAGATATGGAATAAATGATAGGAACGAATTTCATGCACATGACTTGTGACCAGATCTATCAACACAAGCAGCAGAAGACACAATTTGGTAAATATAGCATTGGTTTTTGTGATTAATATCACTCGGATTGTTTTCTTTCACTTAGTTAACCCTTTTCAAAATATTGAGCTTCTTAATCAACACAATTATATCTTTCTTTATATATCTTGTTTTATGTAAACTGCCCCGGGCCTTTGGAAGTGGCGGTGTATAAATCAAAGTAATAAATAAATAAATAAATACAATAAATAAATAAATACAATAAATAAATAAAGCTCAAGTAATTGACTAAAAAGAATGCCATACCATTTCTAAAAATTATTAAATGCATTAAATAGAGTCATCCTTGAATCCTTCCATTTGTTTGCTTTCTTTTTTCCTTTTGAAAGTAGAGAGGGAGATAAAGAGAGAGGGAGAGAGACTGAGAGAGAGATTGTTACAATCTGGAATTGTTTGGATAGTGTTTTCTTTTCATCCTCTATATATTATGTAAAACTCGGTGAAGCTTTGATCACAGTGACTATTTGCGTTGCAGTTTGGACTTGAATGCATTCTACATACATTTTCATTCAGAGTCAAAAATAGAACTGCAAACAAGGATGCCTTACATATGTAAGCAAACAGGTTGGAGGTGGGTGTTGTTTTATGATTTCTGTTCATTATGCCGTCAAGTCAACAGCCATTGGTTTGGTAGTGCACACAAAAGGTGGGAATGGAATGAACCGGGACAAGAGTAATAAAAGAATAATAATCAACCATCTTTTTTTTCATAGCATGATAAAGAACTCAAAGCAGCACGACCAATCAGGATATATAAATATTTGATTATTAAAAAGACAGAAATGAAACTGGACTCTAAACAGCTCTAGAGATCTTAAAATCAACCAACCAATAAGCTTTTCATAACCAATTCAATATTTATTTTAAAAACTTTAGTTGGTAATACAAAGGTTTTTGTAAGTTTTTGGGGCTATGTGACCATGTTCCAGAAGCATTCTTACCTGACGTTTCACCCACATCTATGGCAGGCATCCTCAGAGGTTGTGAAGTCTGTTGGAAACTAGGAAAATAGGGTTTATAGATCTGTAGAATAATGTCAAGGATCAGAGAAAGAACTCTTGTCTGTTGGGGTTAGGTGTGAATGTTTCAACTGGCCACCTTGATTAGCATTTAATGGCCTAGCAGTTTCAAGGTGTGGCTTCTTACTGCCTGAGGGAAACCACACTTTGAAACTGCTAAGCGATTAAATGCTTATCAAGGTAGCCATTGAAACATTCACACCTACCTCCAACAGATCCTGGACATTATTCCACAGATCTATCCCATTTTGCTACTTTCCAACAGATTTCACAATGTCTGAGGATGCCTGCCATAGATGCAGACGAAACCTCATGAGACAATGTTTCTGGAACAGCTCGAAAAACTTACAAAAACACAGTGATTCCAACCATGAAAGCCTTTGACAATACACTAATACAAACTAATTTAAAGTCTATCACATTCAGTAGTTCACAATTGTTTGAAATGTGCCTTGTTTATAATTTTATATAGGCCTGAGAATAAAAGTAAATTAAATTATTGTACTTTGTTATGCTAATTTTAATGCAATTATTAGTACAATGCAATTAAAATGGTAAAGCATGCCATCAGGTATTTTAATTATCCATTAAAGGGAGCTGCAGTTGAACATGTTTGGAGAGAAAGCAGTTGGGGAGGGTCTCTGTAGTCTCCAATGTCAGTGGCAAAGAAAGCTTCACCAAAAGGCAAAGCATCCGCTCAGGATGGAGGTGAGAGAATAATAGTAACCTTAGAGTAATAATGGTCATTTGAAATTCATGCCATGTCTTACTGTTATTTGAGAAATGCCTGATAACCCTGTGTTACATTACAAGTTAGGAAATATCAGATAGTTGTTTGGGGTGTCTTAATTGCCAAAAATGAATTTGTATGATATCTATCAGTGAAACTGCATAAATAACAGGATCATTTTTCCCAGGACTCCTTTTTCCTCCCTCTCATTTGCCATCCACAGAAAAGATTAACAGGGTATGCCTATGAATGCTTCTCTGCTCAGAAGAAAGACCTATTGATTTCAGGTGAAGTCCTTTCCAGGACTGGTTCTTAAATTGGTTTTAATGTATATGTTGTGTTAATAGTTTATGCCTATGTTGTATGTTTCACATTGTATGTCTCTTGTATTATTTTGCATACGTGCAAACCGCTCCGAGTCCCCTAGGAGAGATATATAAAAATAAAGATGATGGTGATGATGATGATTAGTAGTAGTAGTAGTATTAGGGGACAAGCCTTGAAGAGGGAGGTTTGGGCAGAATTACTTCAGCTGGGAGGAAGAGAGCTGCAAGTGTTGTGAGTTTGGAAGGTGCAGAACAAAGGAGAAAGGTCCGACAAATACTTAGGGAGCCTACTAGTGATGACACTTTTGAGGGGTTTGAAGCAGAGTTAACCTCAGAAGAGAGTGATACAGAGCTGGACTCAGCGTTGGTGCAGGATGTCAGGAATGTGTTAAATGCTGAGTCCAGCGAAAGCTCATTTTTGGCTTTTCAAGTGATCCTGATTGGCCTAGTGGGAATTTTGAGTCGGATTGGGGTCCTTTAACTGTTCAGCAAAGGTGGGAGGATTGGAGGAACACACCCAGGGCTGCAGCTGTGGGGACTGAGGCAGATTTGGGTGGGGAGTCTGATGACTCTGAGTTGTAAGGGTATAAAAGTAAGGTCTGGGGATTTGGGACTCTGCGGTCGGCCAAGGTGTTGCTGGTGGGTTGCTAGTTCCTGTATCTGGTGCTCTTGATTCTTCGTGTCTTAGTTCCTGTTTCCCAGCGAGCTGTGAGTATTGGGCTGTTTTCATGTTGGGTTCTGGGGGAGCTGCTATGGCAGCTCTAGCTGACACTGTTGTTTGTTGGGGGGTTGGGGCTTTAATGTGTGTATTTATGTTTAGTGACTACCGCCTTTCGTTTGATCATTTCCTGTGTTGCGGTGAGTGCCTGTCTCTGCTTGGTCTTGGATAATGGCTGGAAGGGGTTGCTGTGGGTTGCGGGGCTTTGATGTGTTTGTTTGTATACTTAGCTCCTGGAATTTGAGAAGCACTCCTCCTTTCCTTCTCGGACGGATCTTCGCATTACACAGACTTCGAGCCGGGATAAAGGCCAAAGACTACGAAAGACGGACGTCTTCTCTGTTTTGTTTATAGGCTTTTTTGGGTGTGGGTTTTTTTATGCCGGACTGTGGCTATGTTTTTGTTTGAATAAACTGTAAATACTTTTACTAGCTTGGCGTGTCTGTGAGCCATCTGTGGGAGTCTCAACATATAGCCTAACCAAATATACAGCAGCACAATATATTAGTTGGTTTATTTTCTTTCTCAAACTTCCCATACAAACATTTCCAAAAACAGTTTGAGTTATATTTCTCAGCTCTACAGTGAAAGTTTGCAGTCTGCACCACAGCAGGAGAGTGAAATTATTTGATTTGCTGGTGCCAGAACAATTTCTATCGTAACATGAGACCTAGTGACAGACAAGAAATGAGCAATTATGTTTAAGTGGGGGGAAATCGATTGCTGCGACCAACGCTATTGAGCTCGGGTGGCACGCAGAGGTGAGAGATACATTTCTGCCATTCTAGATGAGGAATATTGTACCACTGGGGCATTTTCAAATACTAGAGTCAGTTGAAAAAAATATTGATTCTGTCAGCAAAAGCCCTGCTTGTTCTGTGATGAGTGGATAAAAACAAGTGCAGGTAGAATTCCCCATCGACTTCAGGCCGAGGCAGTTTTTTGTATCTTTTTTGTGCAGAGATGTCACTGAAAAAAATTAAAGCTCTTTTATTGATTGATTTTATTTCCCACCCTTATATTAAAAATAGGCCTCAGCAAAATACCAATAAAATGAATAAAGTTAAATTTTCAAATCATATCAGTTGGACACATGCTTAGTAAAGGCATAGTACATAAAGAGACAAGTGCATCATAGAAAGAAAAAGAAGAACAAAAAATCCTGACTAAAAAGTACATGTTAACAAGGACTTGCAAATGTTCCACTAATAGAAACTCCTTTAAAAAAACCAATTGAGGCATGAAACTGCTCAGAGTAGATGTCAGAAAAACTATGCAGATTGCGTAATAAGCTAAAGATGATGTTCACATCCAGAGTTTATGTAGAAAGTATATCAATGTAGTGGGCCCATGGTGTCTGTTAGGTTTTGGTTCCAGGATTCCTCGTGAAGATCAAAAGCCATGGATTCTTAAATCCAATTATATACAGTGGTGTAGTAAAATGGTGTCCGTTATATAAAATTGCTAAATCAAGATTAGCTTTTTAGATTTTTAAAAATATTTGCAATTTGTGAATGGCTGAATCCATGAAAACAGTATTTGTGGATATGGAAGGCTGACTGTAACTGGTATCATGAAGCCTCCCTTCCATGTATATTAGAAATACTGTAATAAAGGAGACAGTTCTTCATGGACATGTATGTGATCTTTAAATTTGAGCCCCTCCCAAGCCTTTTTGGCCAAGAGGAGGAGGAGGAGGAGATGTTGAAAAGGGAAAACACCAACTTCTCTAAGGACCTCATCACATGGGGGGGGGGGGGATGGGACGGGTGGTAGTAGAATAAAAATAGAATCATAAAGTTGGAAGAGTCCAACCTCCTGCCATGCAGCAAACAACAAAGTACCACTGACGGATAGCCATTTAGAACCATGGATCAACCAGGCCTAGTGACTAGATACATTATGCAAGTTAAGTATATACAAGACTGCTATCTAGAATAGTAATATCATAAGCTACGTGCCTCTTTACATCAGGTGCTGGGGAACCTGAGAGACAGGGTACTGGCACTCTTACAGGCAACTGATAGGCAACTACATGAACAGAATGCTGAATTCAGTGGCCCTTCAGTCTGATCCAGTGTGTTCTTCTTATGCAGAAAATGAACTTGGTTTTTTAATCAATTGCCACTAAAGAAGAAGTGATACAGTAAGCTTTTATTTTTGAAAAGAGTTAGCACACTTCACTGCAATACTACTTGTTGTTTTTCACTTTGTAAAAAATGAAATCAAAACAAGAAACCAACAAAAGGGAGCATTTGCCAGTCCTGCATTTGAAAAACAAATGTCTCCGTTTCATTTAATTTCCAGAAAACACAAACATGAAGAACTGCAGATGGAAGCCGCTGAGGATATTATATTTATTTTCTGTGTATGCACTAAGGGATTGCTTGTGCTGTTGTTTACACATAAAAGATCTCAACATTTTACCTGGTTCACGCTACATAGAAAAATTTAGTGAATTGACTCTGATTTTTCCCTGCCCTAGAGGGCAAATATGCAAAGGACACAGATGGAGAGGGAAGGAAAATAGCTCAAATGAGAAAGCAAGATGCCAAGAAAACTGGAATAAGCAAATAGTTTTGCCAAGCAGTGAAAACGTTTATACAAGCCCTGAAGACAGACATAGAAAAGCTCAGAGGTTACAGTTTGTCGACTGCACACTACATCCATACAAAATTTTTGTGTAAGTCTGTGGCAATAGTCATCTATAGGTTTTCTTGGGTCCAATGTCCAGTGAATTATAAGCTTGCTTGCCCATCTTCCTGGACTTCATGGTTCACAACTTCCTGTCAAGAGATCATGTCTTTGAGTTGTTGTAGGTTTTTCAGGCTATATGGCCATGTTCTAGAAGCATTCTCTCCTGACGTTTCATCTGCATCTATGGCAGGCATCCACAGACCTCACAATCTCTGAGGATGCTTGCCATAGATGCAGGCAAAATGTCAGGAGAGAATGCTTTTAGAACATGGCCACATACCCTGAAAAACCTACAACAACCCAGTGATTCCAGCCCTGAAAACCTTCGACAATACATTGATCATGTCTTTTTTCCGCTGTTTCTCCTATTGTCAGTATGTGTTCAACGCAATGCTTTGCACAAAGACTCCAAACAGAATTGGTCTCAAAAAGTGTTCATTTTGAGGCCAATTCCTCTGAGGCCAAGAGTATGATTGCCTTCCTCTGAGGCTGAGAGTGTGATGGCCCCAAGGGCATCCAGTGGGTTTCCTTAGCTGAGCAGGGATTTGAGTCCTAGCCTTCAAAAAGTGTTAGCTGTCCAAAGCTCTCCACTGGATTTCCATGCCAAAGAAGGTATTTGTGCTCCAGTTGTCTCATTCCTATTTGTAAGTATGAGTCATATGTAAATCAGATGTTTGTAACTCGGGGACTGCCCCTAGTGATTCGAACATTGGGCTAAGGACCCCATTATACAGGCAGGGAGAGCAGGGCCTTTTTCTGAATCTGGGATGGACTCCCATCCCACATGGTTTTCTGTCCTTTCCCAGCTTCCTCCTTCTCTTCTTCAATGAGGAGTTGGGTGTTAACTGACTCCTCCGAAGCCATTCCAGGCTCCATTTCTTCACATTTCTGAAAGAGAGCTCCACGGAGTTCTGCCGGTTCTCCATGCTGCCAAAACGGAGCCCCATGGAGCCCCACTGGAAGTTGCCCTGCATCATGTGATAGGCTTTGCGTGACTCCATTCTGGCAACAAGGAGAAATGGAGAGAAGCTGTGGAGAAGACTGCACCTGATAATCTGTAGATGTGTCAGATTCTTTATTTTAAAGCAATTATTTCACCTGCTGCACTTCAAAAGAGGAGTTGAGTCTTCTTTTCCGGAATACTAATTTCTTTAATTTGGTACTCCTACTTTCTGTGCAGATTTCTCGAATCTGATACTACTACTCTCTGTAAATTATTAAGGGGTCCCTGGTTTTTTGGAATGTGCAGTGTGATTTTTAACACTGCCTATTTTTTTTCTCTCCATTTACTTGTCATCCTACTGGCAATCTCTGTCCCTGAGACATCCTATTTTTTGCTGTGCTTCATTTGGCTACCAGAAGCATTATCATCTTAAGAACACACTGGAAAGAACTTTTTGTCCTTTCAGATCTTTCAGCAATGCATCGTCAAGGGGGCATCTGCTGTGCAAACCTAACAAGATATTTCCCTCATGTATTCTAAAGGCTGGAAGCTTAGCAGGAGGCAATTATAATTAAGGCTGGAAACAAAGGGAGGCTTACTTCTCTGTGCATGTGCCTGTGGATCTATGATCATCCCATGAATCTCACAATGTTGTCTTATGGTCAAAGAGGTGGTTTTGCCAGTTACTTCATCTGGAACATAGCCTACAGAACTTGTTATTCATTGGAAAACTTCCATCCAAAAACTAACCAGAGCTGACCCTGCTTAGTTTCAAAGATCAGCCAAGATCTGGTGCCTTTAGGGTATATACTGAATAGATATTAGGTACTTCCTGGTTGGCATTTCCCTTGAGGTTATATCAAATTGTGGCCTTGGTTCAGCTTTGTTCTCCCACAGCTATAGCCCAGTAGGGCTGCCATTGTGGGAGATCTATGAGTCTAAACTGCCAGGAAATCTGGGATAACCAGATATTTTGGGATCAGATCCTGGGATATAGGGCAGCATAGAAGTGGTCTGTGCCTCTGATTATGGTGGAACCAAGAGAAGGATTTCCACAATGGATGTTGTAAGATTTCCATGAATTTAAAAAATAGACACTTAGGTCCCATGTACTAACCTTTTAATGCAGTTTCAAACCAACATTGAAGAAAGTGTTTTTGCTGTGCAGATGATTACATAGGGAAATCCTGGAATGAGTTTGAGGCCCGGAGGTGATTACACAAACCACAGAGCATTGATGCCCATTAGGGACTTTCTTTTAAGGTTTTAAGTTATATGGTCCCTAGAAAATGGAAACTGGCCTCTGAGTATTTAAAAAAGAAAACAAAATAAATTTTGAAATAGCCAAATGCGGGATATATTAGTGTAATGATATTTTTGTTAGATACTTGTTCCATATGGTGTGATGTCGGAAGTCATGGATAGTGGTTCACAAGTGGGAATGGGGAGGTGGCGGGACAAGGGAAGCAATACTTGTATTTTGATGGTTGAATCTCAAAGATTGTATGTTTTTGGTTTTTTTCTCATATATCACAATAAAAATTTATTCCAAAAACCGTTTTATGGTCCCATCTACAGTGAACATGTAATGCGGCTCAAAACTAACCTCAAACCGTGGTGGCCTTTTGTTGTCTAGCTGCCATACTTTGAAGCTGCACAATGGGTTAAACTCTTATGCTGGCTGAACCGCTGACCTGAAGGTTGACAGTTTGATTCTGTGAGATAGGGTGAGCTCCTGTTTGTCAGCCCCAGCTTCCCATTTGGGGACATGAGCGAAGCCTCTCACAGGATGGTAACACATTTGGGTGTCCCCTGGGCAATATCTTTGCAGACAGCCAATTCTCTCACATCAGATGCGACCTGCAGTTATCTCAAGTTGCTTCTGACATGATAAAAAAAGTTTGAAGTTAGCTTTGAGCTGCATTAAATAGTCAGTGTAGTTAAGACAGCAAGACTGTTTTGGTTTCCCAATACTATACAAGCAAATAAAGATCCCAAGGTTTGGATATCCCAATCTTAATTTGGATTCCAGATGTGAATTGGATTGTGTTTAAATCAGTCCATAGAGAATCAGGCTTCTACTGAATCTCCAAATTAGGCTCCAGAGTGAATCACAGGACCTTTGTCCCACTCAGTGAGATGCTTTTGCCTACACTGTTAGATGTCCACATTTCCATAGGAGTGCCCCACAGGAACATCACCACCCACTTGGTTGTATTACTTATATGATGAAGCAGATCCCATCCGTGCAGGAGTGTGACTTGGCATCCAAACCAAGGAAGCATTTGTTAGTCATAGCTTCAGTAAGGTCTTTGGAAATGTTCAAATTATATGCAGGGATAAAATATGAAACATAAAGCCAGTTGCCACGTATCAAATGACCTTGGATTGCTTTCAGTCAGTAATTCTGAATATGCATATGTATCAGAGATGTGAAGAATGTTTGCAAAATTTCTCATTCTCAGGGAGACAGGGTGTCACGGCTGACCGAGGCACCCTGTTGAAAGATCAATGATCCAGCAAGATTTCTCACCTCCGGGGCGAGAATAAGGCAATGATTTTTTTCCTCAAGGTTCTTCCATTTGCATGAGATGTCTCTGAGCACAACTAGTTTGTTTTGATTTTAGGAAGCAAAGCACATCCACACACAGAGAGAAAACACTGAAAGGCAGGCTGATGTTTTTTTAAAAAAAATGTAAGCAACCCATCCAGTCCTTGCAATTTAAAAAAGTACTCACAGCAGGACAATAGCACAAATTTCTTTCTAAACTCTCTACCTGAGAAAGGGATGTTGTGGACAAGGGGAAAATGCTATTTTTCGTTCTTACATGCCTGAATGAGTGAAGAAAAGGTTTACATCTCTTGGGTGGATTGTAATACATCCCCAGGCCATAGTATTTGTGATATTTCATGTTTCAGACCTGCCATGGTTACTTCTACACCATGGGACAAATTCGACAGGTCTGTGAAGGTCACTGAAAACACCAAGAGATCCTTTCCAACTTCTTCATGAGAGTGAAGATTGAAATTGTTACTTGGCAGTGGGTTTCCTTACTGCAATCTATGAGGCTGAAAATTTGCATGTATTTATTTATCATAAAATACTTACAACAGGAAGCTTGCATTTCCATCACATGCTCTTTCAGGATTTGGCAGCTTAAATATATAGGTTCATAAATGTTTGATGTATGCAGGGAGCAACAAGACGACAGTTATCAAAGAGAAATGTCATTGGATTTGGTGTGATTAAAAAGAGAGTTCATAAAGGAAAGTGCTGAGATACTATAAGAACAAAGTCAAGTCAAACATAATAGCAGGACAAATGAAGCATCTGATATTTGCCATTAGTGTGACAGTTTCAAAATGGTCTGGAAGTTAGAGGAAATAATGTATTACTCTATAAAAAGCGCATATGCCTCCATTTCTACATAATGTAATGTTATGAGCATAGAGAGAACACCAGAAATTGAAAGACTTAAAAGAGCGTAAAGGGGAAAGGTTGATTGAAGACATGATGCAGAGGAACATAGGAAAGGCCACTATAGCATAATGTACATGGGGGTCTTCCAGATAGCCAATGGTGGGGGGAGCACAGGGTTGCAGTCAAATGCGGGCTTTGGGGTTTTACTTATTTTCTGCATTAAAAGCAAGGTGTCGACACAGTAAATAGTGTATTTTAAATAAAACTAGTTTTCTGTGCAAAAAAGATCACTATGCTGACTTTTGTATTTAATCACACATCAAACACTTCCCAAGTGTCTTAAGACTGTGTGATGTATTGGTAAATAATGCATACAGATTTGAGTAGGGTGGCCTTTTGTAGCTGACAGATGATCATTTTGTCAACGTCAATTGCTTTTAAGTGCAGGCCAAGGTCTTTAGCCACTGCACCCAGTGTGCCAATCATCACTGGGACCACCTTTACTGGCTTGTGCCAGAGTCTTTGCAGTTCAATCTTTAGATCTTCATATTATGTAAGCTTTTCCTTGATGATGATGATGATGATGATATTATTATTATTATTATTATTACTAGCTTGGGGACCCGGCAGTGCCCGGGTTATTTGAAAAGGGTATTGTTTGTTTTTGGGTGTTAGGTAATATCAGTTTAGTCATATATTACACTATGTCTTAATCAAACTCAAGTTTGGTCCGGATCATTGGTGGGGGTGACAGTGGTGTCTGAAAATGGGTGAAGGTGCTGCCAATCCTATCATCTGATATCCATCCTCTCCCAAACTGCACCAGGATATAAATTGGGTTACCAGTTGTCTGTTTGCCAAGTTTGGTCCAGGTCATGTTTATTTAAGAAAAGGTGTTTTTTTTAAAAATTTAAAAAATGAATTGTTTTGTTGAAGCCTGGCCTGTCTCTGTTCTTGAGTCTCTTCTGTTCTGGATGCACTGGCCTTTTTTTTTTTTGGTTTTTTTGTAGAAGCCTGGCCTGATGTTGTTCTGGAGTCTCTGCTGCTCTGGATGCGCTGTAATGTTCTTGCTTTTGATGAAGCCTGGCCTGTCACTGTTCTGGAGTCTCTGCTGCTCTGGATGCCCTGGCTTTGTGTTGTTTTTGTTGAAGCCTGGCCCATCGCTGTTCTGGGGTCTCTGCTGCTTTTAACATAGAGGCTCTATCTTGCATTGCTTGATGTCTGGCCTGACGTTGTTCTGTAGTCTCTGCTACTCTGGATGCCCTGGCCTTCTCACTTTCGTTGAAGTATTCTGAGTCTGGCTTGACATTGTTCTTGAGCCTCTACAGTGCTTGATGCATTAGCTGCTTGTTGGTTTTCCTCATGTTGGCAATCCGTTGTCTCACATGACTGCTGTTGGTATTTTCCCTTTTTTGCTGTTGTTGGGATTTTTCCAATGGTTTTTCCCTTTTTTGAGACATGTTTATGCTGCCACCTTGCTTGAAGGATGTCTGTCTATTTTGGGGCCTAGCTTGTAATGCTAGTAATGCTCTCAGTACATCAGGAAACCCTGTAGTGAAATCCTCTCAGAAAATGAACATTCTATTGCCAACTGAAAAAAAACTGTCAACTGTCAATGGAAAAAAACTGTCAACTGTCAATGGAAAAAAACTGTCAACTGTCGCCAATCAGTGGCTATATGCACTGCTCGCAAGCATTCAGTTGCATTGTGTTTTGCTGGCCTATCACAGTCATTTATGCAAATTGTCAGTCAGTGGCAAACAATCACCTCTGTCTGGGGCCATAGAATGTTGGAGTTCTGAGGCTGGCCAGTCAGAGCCATTTATGCAAATAATCCCGGAGTGGCAGCCAATCGAAACGCTGGCACATATTCGCTCGGTCGCACCACCCACCGCCCGCAAACGCTGACTTTTATTATATGTAATAGATAGATTATTACCCTGCTTTATCTCTCCCAAAGGAGACTCAAAGCGGCTTGATATAAGAGCCTTTGCATACAATTTGAAATATACAAATATACAAACATTAAAACATAATTAAATATAAACAGTATTAAAATTCCAGTTAAAAGCCATTAAAACATATTCAGAATTAAAAACCGCATCACCTGCTGAATTGATCATAAAACCTTCATTTTTAAAAGCCTGTCTGAATAACATAGCTCAGTTAGCTGCCAGATCTCTTTGAGTAGGCCATTTCACAGTCTTGGGCAGCCAACAAAAAGGTCCTCTGTGTGACAGCTGCCAGTGGACTCTGGCCAGTTGACGTAAACGTCTCCAGAGGACCAAAGTATCTGCAGAGAATTGTATGAGAGAAGGTATTCCTGTAGGTAACCTTGACCCAAACTATATGGGCCTTTAAAGGTCATAGCCAACACTTTATACTTTGTACATTTCTACTTGAGATGCAAAGAATCTCATATTGATTTACTCACCTTTTAAATGACCTTTTGTACTACACAATTACAGCACTATGGCTCCACTTTAACTGCCTTGGCTGTTTCCATGTTCTAGGATAATTAAAATGTATGACCTTCTCCCACCCTAATTCCCCCCAATTTTCTGACTGTCTTCTTATGCTGGCAACACGGAGTCCCACTGAGGCCTTCCCACAATGCTGAAATCCATCTTTAAGATATAGTAGTCTGTTTTCAGTTCCTCTGACTCTTGAAACACGGGAAAGCAGGGAAACCATGTGATGGTTGGCCATCCCCGAAGACGGATCTTGCTGGGGTCGATTGCCTCCCCACTATTAAAGATGCTTTCCCCTTCCCCCACCCCACCCCCACCCCGCTTCCTGCACATGAGATAAGGTCCACAGAGGAGGATGTGTTATTGAAAGCTTTAGTGGCTGGAATCACAGGGTTACTGAGAGTTTTCTGGACTGTATGGCCATGTTTCAGAAGCATTCTCTCCTGACGTTTCAGCCACATTTCGTGCACTTGATGAACCAACCTGGGCACAACATATTATTTGAGAACAAAGAAATGCTGACCATGCTAACAACTACCATGTCAGATTACACAGAGAAGCCATTGAATTCCAGTAGCATGTGGACAATTTCAACAGAAAGTAGGAAACCATGAAAATGAAAGAAAATCTGATTACCAGTATTTAAAAAACCTCTAAAATCAGGACCGTAAATAAAGAACAGTACTCAAAAATGGAATTCCTGCCAGGAAACAACCAGGGCCAGCTAACACCTCCCAACAAAGGATTCCCCTAGGCAGCAACCAGCCAGGCCTTGAAACTACAGGCCATTCAATGCTAATCAAGGTGGCCAATTGCAACATTCACACCTGCCTCAAGCAGACAAGAGTTCTTTCTCCCCCTCTGGACATTGCACAGACATATAAACTTCACTTGTCCTAGATTTCAACAAACCTCACAACCTCTGAGGATGCTTGCCATAGATGTGGGTGAAATGTCAAAAGAGAATGCTTTGGGTACATGGCCATACAGCCCAGAAAACTCACAACAATCCATGGAGGATGTTAGCAAGTGAACCTTGTTAACAAAAACTTTCCATTTATCAGTATGGTGATAATTCAGCAGATTTCAATACTGAATTGCTGCAGCATTTTAAAGATTGCCCCCCCACCCCACCCATGGGATCTGTTATGGGGCTTCAAAAGAGGACTTGAAAACAATCATAGAGTTGGAAGAGACTATGAGTCCTTGAGCATTCTTGAATTTTAATAGCACCCATTATGTCCATAAGCATCTCAATAGCTGTTAATAACACTCATAAGGGGGCTTATATCTATTTCAGCATAGCCGATATATTTGTTTTGCCAGTACAACTTCTCAGCATACTTGAACAGATTCAGTCTGTCAATCTATCTATAAGGAACAGTCCAGGCATCAGAGACAGCAGTCTTTGTGCCTGGAGAAATATCCAAAGGCACTCTGATCTATGGCTCTGTTTTGGTTACTCCCCCCCCCCTTTAGCCTGAGCCAGGTTATCTCATCAAAATAAAACAAAATGAAGGTGTTTAACGAAAACCTCAGATGTGGTACTCTACAAATGTTTAGCTTTTCTATCCAATTGCCTCAACCACTGCACAGTAATTAATGTACTGTTATCACAAATGAGCACAATACATCTGCTAATACTTATTAGAGGTCAGATCCACAATGATGTGAAGTTATTTCAATCATGCTTTGATGACATTTCAGTAAGCATTTCCTTGAATTAATCTTAAATCTTCAATCAAGTGCCACTGATACATATGTACACTATATATATATATATATATATATATATATATATATATATATATATAATGCTTTCTGCATTACATCTTATACTTTCGGTTACACTATGTACTTAGGAAGCCCCCGGTGGCACAATGGGTTAAACCATTTTGCCGACCAAAATGTCTGCGGTTCAAACCAGAGGAGCAGGATGAGCTCACACCTGTCAGCTCCAGCTTCTCATGAAGGGACATGAGAGAAGCCTTCCACAGGATGGTAAAACATCCGGGTGTCCCCTGGGCAATCTCCTTGCAGACAGCCAATTCTCTCACACCAGAAGTGACTTGCAGTTTCTCAAGTCACTCCTGACACAAAAAAACTATGTACTTTATTAGTCTATCCCTAGGCCACAAATTTGGCCATTTAAAATGTCTGGCCTGTCACATCTGTCCTCAGCATTGTCATTAGTATGGATAAAACATTTAGGAGAAAACAAAAAAGAAGCATATGGATGGACTACAATTTACAAATGCACAAATAAGGTACAGATGCACGTTTTGGGTTTTGTATTGATTAGAAATGTCAAGAGATTATTTGATTATATGCTTTCTAGTTACCAAAAATAAGTTTTTGCTAATTGACATTGTCACCTCTAACTGTGCTCTCTAAATGTAAGAAAAAAGTAAATAGCTGGGAAACATCAAGTGAGTGACAATGAACATGACGCGTAGAAAACTTAACATTACATTGAGTGAAAATCGCCCTGTTATGCATAAGTATTCAGCATTACTCAGAATGTTCTGTCAGATTTGACATGCCAGTGTTATTCTCTCTAAAGTTTCTCTAAATAGCAAAGGACCTGATCAGCACATCAAAGAAAACTTTTACAGAGAAAACTGTAAAATGATTGATTCAAATGAAGGTAAATGGAAATACTGAATTGATTTGCGTTGTCAAAGGCTTTCATGGATGGAATCACCGGGTTGCTGTGAGTTTTCCGGGCTGTATGGCCATGTTCCAGAAGCATTCTCTTCTGATGTTTTGCCCACATCTATGGCAGACATCCTCAGAGGTTGTGAGCTCTGCCCAGTCTGAATTGATCGTTTTTAGCAACTAAAAAGTGTTAATTTAAGAAATCTGTTGGGTAAGACCAAAGATCTACAACACTGAATATTCTGTTTCTACTGTGGTTGACTAGAAGCTTTCAGAAAGCCCCAAAGAAGCATATAAGAACATAAGAACATAAGAAGAGCCATGCTGAATCGGACCTCAGCCCATCTAGTCCAGCATTCTGTATCACACAGTGGCCCACCAGTTGTACACGGGGATCTCAAGCAGAAGGGAGGGCAAAACCCTGACCTGCTCCCGACCCCCCACAACCAGTACCCAGGGAAATCCTGCCTACCTCAACCAACTCCGAGGTGGCACTTGAATGTCATTTTCAGTAACTACCGATACACTTGGTATCCATGAATCTGTCTAATCCTGCCTTGAAGTTGTTCAGGCTGACAGCTGTCACAACCTCTTCTGGAAGTGAGTTCCATAACCCACTGAGCCTCTGGGTGAAGAAATATTTCCTTTATTAGTCCTAATTTTCCTACCTTGGAGCTTCAGGAGTGCCCTCTAGTCCTAGTGTTTTGTGACAAAGAAAATAATTTTTCTTTATTCACCTTTTCTATCCCATGCATGATTTTATACACTTCGATCAAGTCACCTCTTAAACGCCGTCTTTCAAGGCTGAAAAGACCAAGGCGTTGCAACCTGGTTTCATAAGGGAGCCGCCCATCCCTTGGATCATTCTTGTTGCCCTTTTCTGTACCTTTTCCAGTTCCGTTATATCCTTCTTAAGGTGCGGAGACCAGAATTGTACACAGTACTCCAAATGTGGCCTTACCATAGATTTGTAGAGAGGTAATACAACATTTGCTGACCTATTTTCGATTCCCTTTCTGATCATGCCTAGCATAGAATTTGCTTTTTCACTGCTGCTGCGCACTGGGTTGACATCTTCATTGAGCTGTCCACCAAAACCCCAAGATCCCTTCCTGGTTTGTCTCGGAAAGCTTTGACCCCATCAATTGGTAGGTGTAGTTGGGGTTCTTTGCCCCGATGTGCATGACTTTACACTTGTTTAGGTTAAAATGCATTTGCCACTTGGTTGCCCATTCACTCAATTTCGAGAGATCTTTCTGGAGCTCTTTACAATCAGTTTCATTTTTAACTACCCTGAACAATTTAGTGTCGTCTGCAAACTTTGCTACCTCAGAATTCACTCCTACATCCAGATCATTAATGAATAAATTAAAAAGTAACGGACCCAAAACTGAACCTTGGGGTACGCCACTTCACACCTCTTTCCACCCAGAGAAATGTCCGTTTATTACCACCCTTTGTTTCCTACAGTTTAGCCAGGTTCCAATCCAGGACAAGACCTGTCCTCTGATTCCATGGCTGAAGAGCTTATTTAGGAGCCTTTGGTGAGGGACTTTGTCAAAAGCCTTTTGAAAGTCAAGATAAACAATATCAATTGGGTCCCCTTATCTATGTGTTTATTTACACCCCTCAAAGAATTCTAACAAGTTAGTAAGACATGATTTGCCTTTGCAGAAACCATGTTGATTTTCCTTCAGCAATGCCTGTTCTTCTATGTGCTTAGTAATTTTTCTTTAATAATGGTTTCCATCACTTTGCCTGGAACTGAGGTTAGACTAACTGGCCTATAATTTCCTGGATCACCCTCTGGATCCTTTCTTGAAGATCGGAGTTACATTTGCCTCCCTCCAGTCCTCGGGTACAGTGCCTGATCTTAGAGAAAGGTTATATATTTTGGCTAGAATTTCAGCAATTTCACACTTGAGTTCCTTAAGAACTCTGGGGTGGATGCCATCTGGCCCTGGTGATTTGTTGACATTTAGTTTATGAACTCAGTAGTAAGTTGTCATTTATATTCCAAGCAACTGGTGTTCAGAGACATATTTTTTCATTCCAGTTTAGAAAATGTCCCAGTGGATCAATAGATTTTTACTTAAAAATTGATGTGCAATTGATTAGTTGATTCTATCTCTAATTGGGACTAGACATTGGATTTTCAGTCAGTCTTCCATACTTGTAACACATCTTCATGGTGACTAGACTCCACAGATACCCTTATCCTCCAGGAGGTTTTTGTAAACTTTCCTCTGATGTTGCTCCAGGTTCTTGATCATTCTGATTGCCCATTTCTGCATCTTTTCCATATTTACATGATCTTTTTGAGGTGCAATGCTCAGACTGCTACATAGCTGAAATCTGTACAGCACAGAGTAACATAGTAGCTCTGTATGCAGAACCCTCATGGCCCCATTTCACCCTCCTTGGACTCACCGTACAGCTGCAACATTATCCTCAATCCCCAAGGCCATTCCATGGTTGCTGAAGACTTGAAGGAGTCCGTGTTCTTGAGGGTACCCAAGTGTTTGGCCTACAACTCCCAGAAATCTCAGCCAGTTTACCAGCTGTTAGGATTTCTGGGAGTCAAAAACCAAAATGTCTGAGGACCCACAGGTTGAGAACCACTGCACTAAAATCTACTGAATATGGTTTCAGTGGATTATGTGAAAACTCATGTCTCTTAGATATTGTTCATTTATAGGGGTTCCATAAACTGAAGTTTAGCATGATAACAATTAACAATAATAAAGAAGGAAGGAAAAGCAGTTGTCTTTCAGCCATATTGTCATTGCATCCAGTGTCAATGTGGTTGCACACCACTCTGTACATCTATACTGCCTATTTATTTATTTATTTAACTAAAAAAGTGGTTTTGCCGTGAAGGGAAATCAATTTTACAATATTAGGGTGCAATTATGAATTGTAAATAGACAAATATAGTTAGCTGAGGCCAGATTTATCTTCCCATTGTGGTTTTCTTGCTTTGGTAGGGACAATACAACTCAGTGCCATTAAAGTATACCCATCTTGGCAAAAGTATGATAGCTGGGACCCAAAGCAATGCTAGTTGCGTAACGCAGCTGTGAATTCAGTAAGGGAAGAGGTGCACGAAGGAGTGAGAGATGCAGCTGTGGCAGGATACCACTGAAATAATGTACCTCTGTTAGGACAGGATAAGAATCAAGCAATGTAACAGTAATTGGCAAAAGTATGATAGCTGAGACGCAATGCTGGTTGTACGATGTGGCTCGGAATTAGAGAAGCGAAGATGTTACGTATTTGAACATGTTTGCATACGATATCTAGATAGCCTTAAGCACTATGATTGGCTGTTTGTTGTCCCCCCTTTCTGCCCCCTCCCTTTCTGGCGAACTGTCTTGCCAGGATTCTGTCGCACCTGCGTCTCTCACTCGCTGCACTGTCTCACGCATATGTTCCCCTCATTAATTCAGACCCGTGTTACGCAACCAGCATAGGGTCCCAGCTACCATACTTTTGCTCCCATCTTTTTCATTCAAATACTTTTTAAAAGTATTTTTAAGTGATAAGAAAATTCCCTTGGGCTCAATTCAGCTCAGTAATTATAAGCTTTCTCAGTGAACAGTCTAAAGTCACATCGTTGGTTTACTCACAAACATCATGTATTCAGCATACAGGTACTTTGCATATCAATCCAGTTACAAATAGGATTTGAAGTAGTTTCTCTGTGTAGGTTACACAGGGCATCATTCTTAGAATCAATAGTCCAAAGTTCAAAGCACCTTTCTGCTCTGAGAGTCTAATAACTTTTCTACTGAAGTCTAAACTGTACTCAGTTCTAAAATGGAGTCTGAGTCCTGAACTATCCCAGTTTTAATCATATGGTCTGCAGCCTCTCCCACAAGAAAGAATTAAGGTCAAATTGCATACCAATACACACATATACAATACAGTAAGCAATCTAAACTTTACAGCTAAGAAACAACTGGTGGAGGCTTGAGAAGGTTGCTACGTATTTCCAACCATTTGGAATTAAGATTTCCTGATAAATTATGCTTAATCTGTAATGTATCATTATGAACTGGATAAATGTGTGATCCACATCAGGCTATGGGGGACTTTTGCAACAACATTACATTTCCAAGTCCTAAAAAAACACACAAGCAAGTCAGGATTAGTAAGTAGAGTAGGTAAAATTCGCCCATGTCACAACCTTTAGCTTCCCTTATATTTTACTAAGATGGGAAATTGCACGAGTATGTGTGTGTGTGGGTCCCCACAGATGATGTTATTTAGCTTGAAAATGCATGAGACATCTTAATAATGGAGTCATTAACTAATGAGAACAAGTGAGTCATTTACATTTTATGCACTTTGTCTTACTTTTTGTTCTGTAGGAAAGGTGATAAATTTACCCCCACTGATTACAAGTCCTTTGTATATCCAAAAAGCTACACTGAAACAGTGTCATTTCTTCTTGAAAAGCTGAACGAGTTCTATTAGTTACCCATGAGTACTTGCATTGCATTGTCTTCATCCTATCTTACTTTCACTTTGAGGTTTTTCTCTTATTTTTTAATGTTATAGGGGAATTGTGCATCACATTAGAGGGGGCAAACAAGTGAATCCAGCAATAAAATATTGTATTGATGTTTGGGACATATCTTTTCCTATATCCATGTCAATTCCCCTTCCTGTGACAGCGCAGTGAGCGCCACCTACATAAAATATCTTGAGTTTGCAAAGGTTTGCTTTGTTAAAATGTGTTTTTTCCTAGAGTTTGCTAGAGTTTTAATTGCATTGATTGGTCTCTGATACCTGCCAATCATCATTTGCAGAGTCCAGTTGAGTTTGTTCTGCCCCCTTTTCCAGGGATCTGGGGAGTATGCCATTTTACATTAAATAAATCACCAGGACTCCTCCAGATAGGATGTGACTGAAGGTTTGCCAGGCCAGGTCCTTGGTCAGGCTATCTTCCAATACAGCAATCTGATTTTCCTTGGGACTCAAGCAGAATGCTCAGCATAACGGAAGGCTGAGTGACCCTGAGGAGCCCCAAGCGCCTTCACACCAGTTATTTGGCATCCTGAGGAAGGCTTCGTGCCTTCAATTTAGGCCATCTGACTGGGCCTGCGAGCATCCATACCTCAACGCCATAAAGAGAGAAAGGACTCTGAGAGCCATCCGGCTAAAGCTTCTGGACCAAAGCTGCAAAGACATTGTAAAGTAAGATCTTTCCTGCATCATTTTGGGGAATTAAGAGAAGAACCTGAGTGAAGTTAACACATTTATTTATTTATTTATTTATTATAGACTTTTAGGCCGCCACTCCCCGGGGGCTCGGAGCGGCTCACAATCATGTAAAAGCACAACAGAGATAAAAACAACATATTAAACTAGACTAAAAGAAGGTTTTCCAGCTTAACAATCAAAAGCTAGCCGGAAAAGGTTAAGTCTTGCAGGCCTTGCAAAAAGAGAGTAGGTCCTGCATGGCCCACACATCACTTGGAAGGGTATTCCAGATTGACGGCGGTACTACAGAAAAGGCTCTGTACCGAGTCGATGTGAGATGAATTGCTTTGAAGGTCGGCACTTCAAGGAGGTTCAGTTGTTCTGAACGAAGTGACCTCTGGGGTTGATAGGGGAAGAGACGGTCCCTCAGATACAGCGGTCCCAGACCACACAAGGCCTTGAAAGTTAACACCATCACCTTGAAAGCGATCCGGTGTTTGACCGGAAGCCAGTGGAGCTGCTGGAGAATGGGTGTTATGTGACATCTCACATAACACCCATTTATTGTTCATTTAATGAACAATAAAACCTTTGAGTTAACAAGTGCGTCCAGTCTGGTCCTTGGGAGCCCCGACCCTTTAAAGGAAGGCAAGAAGCAATCCCCCAGTATAGAAAGATTTGGCAGTTAAATACTTCAAACTGAAGCATTTCTTCAGATGCATCCCAAGTCTTGAGAAGGATATGGCAAGAAATTAAAGCAATAGCTCTGTTTTTCTCCCCATGTAGGTACCTACCTGAATAATTTGCTATTCAAAATCTTCAGGGTGCTTTGATTGCCAGCAAACCTAGTTAAGCTTCCTTTTGAAATCCACAGTGGCATAACATTTGGCCTTTCAGAAGCTGAATGCCTTTGTTGGATTCACTAATTGAGAAAGATAGTATCAGCTCATCAAGAAGGGCATCCAGCACACAGGACAGAACAAAAGAGAAATGCAGGATAGATCTTGGGAGGTTTATATATATGCAGAGGGCAGCTTCATCTTTGTATCACATAATTAGCATAATTTAATCTTACATAACTACTACATTCATCTTGCTTTGTGAATGATGTTGCCTAAATGTCGCAAGCACCTAGCGAGTGGAAATGTTTTCCATTGCATCAATCTGGGAACTTTATAAAGTTTCTGTGACATTAACTTTTCTTTCGAGGATCATAGAAATCATAGAATCACAGAGTTGGAAGAGACCATGGGGGGCATCTAGTCCAACCCCCTGCCATGCAAAAAAAAAAAGTCCAATCAAAGTACCCCTGACCAATGGCCCTCCAGCCTTTGTTTAAAAGCCTCCAAGGAAGGAGCTTCCACCATATTCGGAGGCAGAGTGTTCTACTCCTGAACAGTTCTTTTTTTTAAATATAAATTTTATTGTTTTTTTAAAAAAAGACAATATCAACAAACATGGTACAATTGGGTTTGAGATCAAACCCTTACACTCAGGGAAACAGTAGGGGGGGGGATAGGGAATAGGGTAGGAACATAAAAGTCCATAAGGGGGACTATGTACAGGACAGACCAGGGGGGGTTAAAACAAAACGACAGGTTGACTTCACCCGGTAGTACAGACATAAATCCGTTTGGCTTCTATGTTGATATCACATTTCGCACCCTCATAACCAAGACCCCTTTAACTCTATTTTTTGTTGTTTCTTATATAGCTTAAGAAAGGATTCCATACATCTATAAATTTTGAGTTTCCATTTCCTCTTAACATATTGGTTAATTTATCCATTTCTGCTATTTCTAGTATTTTGATCAGCAGCTCTTCTTCCTCTGGTGATTCCCTTTTTTTCCAATATCTGGCCCAGACTATCCTGGCCGCCGTAGTCACATGGCAGAGAAGTTTTTCCTGGTTTTTCCCCATGAGGTTGTTATCTATAATATTCAGAAGGAAAAGCTCAGGTTTCAGTTCAAAATTGATCTGTAGCATATTTTGTAGGAGCTTATCTACTACACTCCAATAGTGTTTAACTCTCCCGCATGTCCACCACTGGTGGTAAAAAGTTCCCTTTTCCCCCTACTCCTGAACAGTTCTTATGGTTAGGAAGTTTTTCCTAATGTTTTGTTGGAATCTCTCTTCCTTTAATTTTTTTCTGCCTAAATGTAGTATCCTATATTTCTCCTTGTTGAAATTCAGTTTGTTGTGTTTCAGCTCTCGCATCTGTTGAGATCATTTTGAACTCTGATCCTGTCCTCTGGAGTATTAGCTATCCCTCTCAATATGGTATCACCTGCAAACTTGAGAAGTATGCCCTCCAAACCTTCAACTAGGTCATTAATAAAGATGTTGAACAATACTGGGACCAGGGCAGAACCCTGTGCCAATCCATTAGTCACTTCTTTCCAGGATGTTGAGGAATCATTGATGAGGAGCACTCTTTGGGGTCGGTCACTTAACCATTTACAAATCCACCTAACACTTAGGGCCCTTCTGGACAGGCCCTCTATCCCAGGATCTGATCCCAGGTTTTCTGCTTTAAACTGGATTATGTGTGTTGTGATTGAGCCTTCAGCTACTACAGCTAGTAGCATTGATGAAGATGCTGAGTCAATAGCATCAAACAGTAGCATGGATTTGGGCGAGGCTCTGGATGATCAGGCTCCTGCAGCTGGGATCAAAAGGGCTGCTAGTGACTCAAGCTTGGAAGGCAGTGAACAGAGGATAAAGATCCAGCACATACTTAGGGATCCTACTGATTCAGACACCTTTGAAGGGTTTCCTGGGGATGCAGAACTACAGTCAGAAGAGAGTGATACGGACTTAGATCCATCATTAGTTCAGGAAGTGAGAGATGTATGTAATGCAGACTCTGGTGACAGTACTTTCCTGGGGTTTGAGACGGATCAGGATTGGCCTTCTACACATTCAGAAGCTGAGTGAGACACTTTAAGCCAGCAAGATCGTTGGACAGCTTGGAGGTCTGTGCATAGTTCAGCAGCTGCAAGGAATGAAGCAGCTGTTGCTCTGGAGCAGGGCGGGTCTTCAGATGATTCTGATGTTTAGTGTTATAAAAGAAGTGGGCATTTGACTTGGCCCTTACGGTGGTCAAAGAGTTGCTATTCTGGTTCGTGATCCTGTGTTCCTGACTTTGTGTACCTTTGATCCTGGTTCCAGTTACTCATGAGTTATGGGTTACTTCTCCACTTTGTTCCTTGGGTGAGCTGCTATGGCAGCTCTAGCTGATGTTGGAAAAAGGTGGGGGGTTGGGATTTAATGTCTGTATATTTGCTGCTGTGTACTTCTTGGCCTTCGCTGTGACTGCTGTGAATTCCTGCTGCAGAGTGTTGGTATCGTATTACATGGAGGGAGGTAGACGCTGTGTTTAAAGGGGGCTGTGAATTATGTGCTTTCTGTATACTCAGCTCCTGACGACCCTGGAAAGTCTCCTCCTTTTCCATCTGTCTTTCTCCTACCCTACGACCTCTGGACTGTCTTTTGGACTTCTCTTCGTGAACACCCCCTGTTGGATGACGCAGACGGATGTCTTGTGTTTGTTTTGGTTTTCTCTCCACAGCATTCTTTTTTGGGCATTCCTAGATTTTTGTGGGTTTTAAAAGCCGGATTTTGGCTACTTTTTTGTTAGTCCTCTTCCCATTTATTGTGCTAATAAACTTTTGTTACCTTTTTACTCCTGGACTTGGCTGCTTACGTCTCTGTTCCATAACAATATGAGTCCCCACTGCCAGATAACCTTTAGGATAAACAAAAAACCTCGGATCTGATCCTGGGATATAGGACCTGTCTGGAAGGGCTCTTAGAGTGGTGCCTCTTTTAATAGTGATAAAACAATGAGGAAAAAAAAGCAGGCTAAGAAAAAGCATCCACTTTTATATATGGCAGCAAACAGATTTTTTTCATGTCAGGAGTGACTTGAGAAACTGCAAGTCACTTCTGTTGTGAGAGAATTGGCTGTCTGCAAGAACATTGCCTAGGGTACGTCCGGATGTTTTTGATGTTTTACCATCCTTGTGGGAGGCTTCTCTCATGTCTCCACATGGGGAGCTGGAACTGACAGAAGGAATTCGAACCTCTGACCTATCGGTCATCAATCCTGCCAGAACAAGGGTTTAGCCCATTGCGCCACTGGGAGGGGCTCCAGCAAACAGATAGCACAGATTGTTTTGAGAGTGAAACAGTGTATAAAACTACAGCTAAGTTTATTGTGTCTCTACACTGCAGAATAAATGCAGTTTGACACCACTTTAACTGCCATGATTCAATGTTATGGAAACCTGGGATTTCTAGTTTTGTGAGGCACTAGCACTATTTGGCACAGAATGCTAAAGAACTAGTAAAACTACCATGCCTACCTTAGTAAGACAAAGCAAAAAAGGAAAAATGTGTTGCTTACACAGGACAGAGAAAAACTTGAGAATGGGGAACTAAATTTTATTTCTCTGTTTTTAAAATATTTTCTTGTTCCCAGCAAACCTAGAGCCACTTGGAGTGGTACTTTGGTTAGCCAATGTTAATAATATGTGTACTATTTTATCATCTACTATCTTACAATATGTATCACTTCCCAATACATCACTTTGAACAGCATCTTTTCCCAGTCTTGTTTCTTCATGCTTTTCAAACATCTTTGCCTGATGAAGGAACCTTGGTTTTGAAAACTAGACCTGAGCTTTAGACTTTACTTTGCTCTGTTTTATTCTCTGCTAGTCCACCAATAAGGCTGTTTGTTTGGCTTTAGTACAAAACAACCCCTGGTGGCACAGTGGGTTAAACCGCTGAGCTGCTGAACTTGCTGACTGAAAGGTTGGCGATTCAAATCTGGGGAGCAGGGTGAGCTCCCACTGTTAGTCCTAGCTTCTGCCAACCTAGCAGTTTGAAAACATGCAAGTGTGAGTAGATCAATAGGTACCACTTCTGAGGGAAGGTAATGTTGTCCTATGCAATCATGCTGGCCACATGACTTTGGAGGGGTCTACGGACAATGCCGGCTCTTCAGCTTAGAAATTGAGATGAGCACCACCTCTCAGAGTCAGACACGACTAGACTTAAAGTCAGGGAAAACCTTTACCTTTACTTACAAAACAACAAGTTATTTATTCAGCAGCTATTATAATAAGTAGATTTGAATTTTGTGCTTAAAAAATATAAATAAACAGACCACTTAAAATGATTTGGGAACAAGATCTACTACAAGTTACCCATTTTTTTAAAAAAGCACTCACTATGTTTACCACTGTGTTAGCTATGTTTTTCTTTCTTTTGAGTACTTGATACTGAATCATGGAAACAGTGCAGTAGACAAAGAGATAAGGCTGGGCACGCTTCAGTTAGCTGACCGGATGGCCTCCTAGGCTATGACTCAAGCTTAATTTCTATTCTTCCCAATATGCGCAGTTCAGCATGAGGTCTTTTCAGGGATTCTGAGCAGACAAATCAAGCCAGAAATCATGTATTAAAATCCAGCTGCTTCCCAAATTACTTTCAAATGCCTTAGTTATCTCCTTATGTAGCAATTAAGAAGTCTTACCTTTATTGTCCTACAGTAAGGAAAATATAAAACTAGGAATAAGATTAAATGCCCTTTCACATCACACAATTATAGCACAATGAGTCCACTTTATCAGCCATGGCTTCATCCTATGAGACACTGGCAGAAAATTCTAAGTGCCCTGCAAATAACAAGATCCCATAAGATGCAACAATAGCCGTGAAGGTGGAATCATACAACTATAATTGTGTAGTATGAAAGGGCCCTAGAAGAAAAGGCTCTCAACAAAAACTGAAGGACAGACTAAAGTATTTGTTTTCTCTCTGTCCTTACCTTAAATGAGTAGTAAGGGCAAGTTTTGAGTAATAGAGCTAAAGCACGGGTATCTAATCCAAGATAAAAGCCAAGGTCAGGAGAGCAGTATCATTAACGATATGGTCGGCCCTCCACATTGGCTGGGGTGAGGGACACAGGATACCTCTGAAAGTGAAAAAAACCCATAATTTTTTTTAAAACTTGTTTTTTAACCATAAATAACACTTCTCCAGGAATTGCTAGGTCTTTGATGGCTGGAAAACTAGAGGTTCCTCGAACAAACATTTTAATCAAATCCATAAATAATTAAATCCACAGAAGTCCACCCCGCAAATGTAGAGGGCTGACTGTAGTTCATTTCATGAATGCAGTCAGGAAGAGCTCACAAGGAAGACCTTGTAAGGCCAAGAAGTAGAGCTGAGAGATTCTTTGCTTCCCCAAAACAAACAAACAAATCTGCAATCAGAAGGACAGCTTGCAAAATCCACATGGGCTACTTTTTTAGGTGATGTAGAAGGTCATAGATCGGTGGTTCTCAACCTGTGGGTCCCCATGTGTTTTGGCCTACAACTCCCAGAAATCCCAACCAGTTTACCAGCTGTTAGGATTTCTGGGAGTTGAAGGCCAAAACATCTGGGGACCCACAGCTTGAGAACCAACTGTCATAGATGATGGAACAAGTGAAGACATGTTTTCATCACTAGTACATGTCCATTACCTTGATGTAAATCTGACTTTCCAGTGGATCTACACTGACATATACTCCAGATTATCAAATTTGATTTGAACTGGATTATATTAGTCTACTCTGCCATATAATCAAGTTCAAAGCAGATAATCTGGATTTTATATGGCAGTGTAAATGTGGTCATAAATGGTGCTTATGTTGTTATCACCTACACTTCTTTCATGTTTCCTATGTTCAATATTACTTCCAGTAGCTTTGATCCACAAGTGACTTGAGTAATATTCTTTCTACAGAATCCAATTGATAAAGAAAACAAAAACGATTTAACGAGTCCTTGGACACTACTACATAGCTGCCACTAATCTTTTGGGGAAAGAATAAAGAGCCAAAAATAACAAGGATGAAATGGCCTTCTGTTCATATTCCCAGAGAAAAGAAAAAAATCTTTCATTCTTTCCTGATGCCTGCTGCTGTGTTGAGTGTCAACAAAACTTTTGATGTGTGTTTCCCGGATAGCTATGAGTCAATCAGTCAGTCAGGGTTTTGGTTTTGGTTTTGGTTTTTTTACTAGATGCCCTTCAGTGAAAAATGCCAGGGCATGCTGAATTTATAATCAGAACTACATTAAAAGTACAGAGGCAGCAGATATAAAATTTAACAGAACTATAAAAACAGTATTAACGCCAGTAATAAAACATGCTGGAAGGCTTAGGACATTTATTTTTTAAAAGCCTTCATCTGGCATTGAAAAGACATTCGCATTTGTGCTGGGCAAGATTTTCCAAGGGCAAGGCACCTCTACAACGGCCGATTTCCAAAAGTCCTCTCCTTTATCCTTCCAATATTAATAAGACAGTGAAATAGGACTGCCCTGGAGAAAGGCCAAGACCTGAGCCA
This sequence comes from Anolis apletophallus, assembly GCA_030556195.1. Lineage (NCBI taxonomy): Eukaryota > Metazoa > Chordata > Lepidosauria > Squamata > Anolidae > Anolis > Anolis apletophallus. Next base: position 109,090,902 of record JARBWK010000003.1, on the reverse strand, counting down.
TTTAGATTTTATAGGTAATGATAATCAACACTCAACAGAAATGGATTGGCAGCCAATGTGTCTGAAAAAGAACTGATAACATGCATTAGGTCTGTGTGACTAAGCTCAGTTGATTCATTGGTGCTCGTCCCATCTATTATTGCTTCCAGAACCTAATTCAGTAAGGTAAGATCAAGCTGGGAGCAAAAAATTACCCAGACATACCTCTGTTAACAAAGGCTCTTCAACACAGCCCTATATACCAGAATATCAAGGCAGAAAATCCCACAATATCTGCTTTGAACTGGGTTATCTGAGTCCACACTCAGATAATGTGGGATTTTCTGGGATATATGGCTGTGTGGAAGGGCCATGAGAAAGAAGCTTCTTTTAACAAACTTCCCATCCACACTGAAGAAGTATTGCAATTTGACATCACAGTAAGTGTCATAGCTCCATCCTATGGAATCCCAGAAATTGTAGTTTGCTGTGGTGCTAGAGCTCTCTGATGGAGAAAGATAGACATATCACCAAACTGCAAATCCCAGAACTCCATAACATTGAGCAGTGGCAGTTAATGTGGCAAACACTTATATAATTTTGCAGTGTGGATAGAGCCAAAATGTTTTAATGCCTGCCCAGTCCTGCTTTTCTTCTTGTGCTATGCTTAGCTAGAATGGTTTCTTTTATCGGTATTGGCACTGATAGTTCCACAACGGCAATGCCCCTTCCACTACCATCGGATGAATACAGCTATTGTGCAATGTCAACATAACTGTTTTGCATGAGTTGTGCTATTGACACCTGCATAAGTCACTAGCAAGGTACCAGTCAACATGTGAAATTACTAATAATCAAATACTAATGCCTGTCTGGGTTTTTTTTAAAGCCTTCAGTTGATAGCAGACAAAGATGGAGAACCAGGTTGGCACTTCTGTTGTCTTATTCTTGGTTCTGCTGCTAAGATTGACGGAGACTGAAGGCCAAAAATATTTGAAAAGCCAAACATTACAGCAAGGCAAGCTTTTAAATTCTCACACAGTGCAACATTATGTGCTTCTAGAACAGGCGTGGGCAATTGCCAGCTCTCCATGTGTTTTGGACTTCAAATCCCAGAAATCCTAGCCAGTTTACCAGTTGTTAGGATTTCTGGGATTTGAAGTCCAAAACACATGGAGAGCTGGCAATTGCCCACGCCTGTTCTAGAAGCAACACTGTTATAAAAAATTAGACTCCCAAATTATGAATTATGAGACACAGCTCCATTGGGACATACAACGTGCATACATTGCCTTTTTCCACTTTGCCCTGCAATAACCTCTCATGAATTTCCTTGGAATGATCCCATCTCAGATTTCAGGAAACGATTCCCCAAATTATCATAATTCTTTCACAATACATAAGGAGACTCAAGGGGAACACACAATGACCTTGCATAAGAGCTCCTGGGTACTTTTTCCTGTTTCATCTGATATGATATGGGTTATCTCTGGGAACACTTCCTCTCCTAGGCCTCCAAACAAGTCCCGCCCCTGTAACACCCACTGAGATAGCCATTACTTTAAGCACCCATTGTTTATCTGGAAAAAAACACCATTGTATCAATCGGAGCTAGAATATTAAGCCCATCTTTGATTGCTGCACCACATTCCTTTTTGATCATGTCTCTCTTGTGGGTGTATCGATAAAGGGATACACACTTAAAAATAATCCAATGACAGTTTATTAAAAAATTTCTTGCCAACCAGCAGAGATGACTGATGGAGCCCTGGACTACTCAGGAAATGAATCCTAGCCAGACATTTTCTGAGCCAATCAGAAGCCAGTGGAGCAGCTGTCACAACACAATAAATATGCACTTGATTCACATCTGCAGTGTGCCATTTCTTTGGAGTGCTTCCTCTACTGACATCCTCTCTGACCATTGAGAAATAAACCTCCAATTTTGCCTTCGACGCATCTGTGTTTCATCTGGTCTTCTGGAAAGCTAGATATGCCAGGCTCCAAATCTCCAGGTGTTTGTGGAACATGAAACTTTCAAAATTTTGTTATAAATGGCCGTTCCTAATTGGTTCTGTCTTAAAAATCACCTATAATGAAATAATAATGAAATTTTGAAAGTTTTGTTAGAGTTATGAAATGTTCACCACCAGAACTTTAGCAACACTATAAAAGCAAAGCACCAGCACCACCTAGTTTTCACCAACAGAACTTTAGTTTTGTAAGTACTTTAGAATAATTTAGAACCATGATTGCCCAGGCCTAATGTTTACTATAACAAATCATTTGGGGGAAAGCAACAAGGGCATAACAGGATTCTTTTGCTTGTGAGTGTCTGAACTAATGTTAAGTGTTTCCATAAACCAGAACGACATATTAAGTCACACCTTGTTGCAAAAGGCACACAGAACTGGCACAGCATGGAAAGCATTTTGCAATATCATATCCTGAAGAACTGTAATAATGGCCCGATGTTTCACCACCAGCCAAATCTTTTCCCAATAGTCAAACATCCATATAAAAATGATCCCAACAGATCTATTGCATTTTATCATCAGATGTTATTTTTCTCCCGGCCAGGGATATTGTGATTAAAAGCAAATCCTCTGCCTTTTGTTCTGATATTGAGAAGCACAAAGGATGCTACTCAGTGGTTGTCCCATTTAAGAGTTCAAGTGTACCTCATTCTCAGTGAGGTTTGAAAATACAAGAAGTGTACAATACATCCTTAAAAATAATGTCCCCAAGTTCTGCTGAAGCCTTTTACCTACACTTGCCAGCAAGAGAACCTGAAATCTTTTGAATGCAGAACAACTGTGCTACCACTGCACTTGAAGCTCCCTATAAATTAATTGATGGCAGGTGTTTGGGACTTGAATCACACAATGCTTGCCAAGATCTGAAAGAATCTGCCTAGAGAAGCCACAGGTTCAGAATAAATTACAGAAAAGTTTGCAGAAGAGTCTAAAGCAATACAAAACAACTGTGTGCAAGAGTTCATGCGAAGAAGAGAGAAATAGAAATCCATTTACCCAGCCAATGATGTTGAAACCAACACTGTCAAAACATAACAGGAAACCATTTTGTTAGGCTTGTGAGCTAATGTTAAGAGTTTTTAAGTATCATTCATTCCAGCTGGAACAAGGTCTGAGCACATGCATCTGTTCCATGGGTGCGTATGCTTAATCAACCTCTAGGGAACTTAATTTGGCATTTGATTTATAGAGACAAGATCCCAGAGCTTGGAAGTTATGAGTTAACATGTAAAAACTGTGTTTCTTAAGCAATGGAAAACTCTAATAAGAACAAATTTGGACTCAGCAGTGTTTTGGTTTTTTTACAATTTGAGGGTTACACTGCACAAAGTTTGCACATGATATGTTTTACACAGGCAACATTCTCAGTGCAGAAAATAGTATTTTCTGTGCAAACCAATTGTTCTAATTTTATCCAGTTATCCATCCAACATCACTCTGTTTTGTGTCCACCACATGGCTTAAGCAAATCTATGTAACTTTTCAGATATAATTTAAGGATCTATCCAGATATACTTTGGTTAATAAATATCGTATGGGGTTTTTTTGTGCATATTTTGTGCTTTTTTAAAATTTACAGCTAACAGTGCACATCAGAAGGACATGCACATTAAGTAACTCTTATGCAGTTTCATAAAATGTAAATGCTACAGATATACCTTCAGCATATGCAAGGACTGCTTTTGATAATTTTTTAACAGATGGTAATCTTTCCAGTGATCAGTCTAGCAAGTTAACTGAAGTGTCTCACTGCTGTTCGCCTCATTATTGATTTTTGTTGCAACAAAGTTATCTTACCTCTTAAGGCTCTTTAATAATGATAATGATAATAATAATGATGATTATTTATTTATTTTGACATTTATATCCTGTCCTTCTCACCCCCGGAGGGGGACTCAGGGCCAATAACAGTACTAAAAACACAATAAAACAATAATTAAAACATCATCATAGGTTTAAAAGACCATTTAAACAATAATAACAATAATAATATTTTATTTATAGACCAACTCAAATACAAACATTTTAAAATAAACAGAATAATACAAAAATAATAACCATTAACTTGTGACAAAAGAGAAATTAACACCAAAATGAGGACCAAATATGAATAATTGAATAAACCTAATTATACTAGTAACATAAATTAACCTGAAATACTAGAAAAGGAAATTAAAATACATTAAAATACTCCACTTTCGATAGAGACTTTCCATATACATTAGAATCCTGGAAAATCAGAGTTCCATTCAGGCCCCATCTACACTTCCATATAAAATCCAGATTATCTGGTTTCACTGGATTGTTTGGAAGTGTAGACTCATTTAATTCAGTTCAAAACAGATATTGTGGATTTTCTGCTTTGATAATCTGAATTATACGGCAGTGCAGATCCAGCCTCAGGTGCAGTGAATCCATAGTTTGTTCTCTATGGATTTTTTTTAGCTCAGTGATTCCCAAATGTTGAGCTTCCAGGTATTTTGAACTTCAGCTCCCAGAATATCCAACTTGAATTCTGGGAACAGAAGCCCAAAACATTTATGGGACCAATGTTTGGGAACCACTGTTTCAGTAGATGATGGACATGGAAATAGATGGGCACAATCTATAGTGTGTTCCTGGTCCAATTGGAGACCGCAATGCTACTGAATATTCTGCTGTTTATAAATTTGAACAAGATTTTAAGAAGTGCCTCAAAAAGATAGTATTCCCATAAATCTCACCTGTAGCTTGTCATATATCTATTCACATGTTGCAGGAACATCTCATCCCAGTTAAACATTTTTCACTTTGTACACATGCAGCAAAATAAATGTGTATACATTTAAGAGCACTCATGGGATCCATGAAAATAAAACATTCTGTGTGAGAAAGCTATACAAAGGGTAAAGTAAGAAGAATAGCTATAATGGTTACATCACCACAAAACAATGTAAATTCATAGAATCATAGATTTGGAAGAGACTGAATAGGCTACTGAGTCATTCCCCTGAAGGAGACCTTCAATCATTTTGGACAAAAAAGAAGAATTTGTGGATTCTGAAGCATAAGACCCCAACATGGCATGACCCCATTTAGAGGATAGTGTTGAAAGCTGTGTATTTTATACTGTTACCTTGGATGTAGCAACTAAACAAGGCAGAAGCTGAAATATTTTGCCCATTGTATATACTTTTTTAATTCCGTTATTCATGGGTGGATGAGATCACAATGGTCATCCAGTCCAGCTCCATTCTCCCACAGGAACACACAATCAAAACACTCCAGTCTCTGCTTAAAAACCTCCTGAGGCCCCATCTACATACACTACAGTTTCTGAATCCAAATTATATGCAATGAAATGGATTATATGGCAGTGTAGACTCATATAATCCAGTTCAAATCTAATAATCTGGACTATCTGCTTTTATAATCTGGATTATATGGCAGTGTGGAAAGAGCCTAAATTATCCAGTGAGGTTCTGTTATATGCTTCTTCCCCAAATATAGTCAAATATGGTTTCAGGTATCCATGGTAGGTCTTGAAATGTATCCCCTACAGATACGAGGCTTATACTGTTGCCTAGTTTTTGTAAAACTGAATGTTTCAATTCCAAGCTTTTACTAATAGTAACCCCAGAACATAGGAATATTAGCCCTAAAATCTCTCAGCCATCATGACCACTTAACAGAAGTTTCAGCCCATAAAGTAACTTTTCATAACCTCATTTTCTTATCTTTTGGCTGGTGTTTTCTGAGAGCCGCTCGTGACCTTTCATGGTTTGAAGAGATTGGCAGTATTGTTGATCACCATTAATTATTGTCTTTCTTACTGTTCCATCTCTGTGCTTGTGCTCTTTCTTATCGCTTAATTTATGAAAAGTGTCCTTTCACGTTGCTTGAAGTGCAAATAATCATTATGCAGAGAGGTAAGTCTCATTGACTGCAATGACATGCCTTCATAAAAGAAAAATCAGCTGTGGCAAATACAGGTCAGAGCACGCAGCTTTAAATCAATTTTGTATTTTGAACAATGGGCATTGGCTGCCATGACAATCAGACACATAACAACATACCACTTATCACACCCATGGTAAGAACTAAAAACTGTTACTCGGAATACTGGACTGGGATCTGGAAGCAGCACTGTACATTGGATGAGAAGTCTGCCTGATTTCTCTTCCACATAAAATGGAGACAAGTCATACACACATACACCTTCATGAGTTTTGCTGGGGGGGGGGGGAGGGGTTGAGAAAGGGGAGATAAATGTAACCAATAAAGGGGAAATTGATTGCTGATGTTTCTGATCACTATATTGGTAAATCAGCTACTTATGTCATTCTGGCAGATGTGACCCAAATTTTGTAATTAGTATGTTATGAAGTTGAACCTTGTCCTCACTTGGATGAACTAAAAATGGTTCCAGGCAACTTGACAAGTCAATTCTGTTGTAATACTAGAACCATGTGTTGCTCTGTCATTTTTGCTTCTAATCATAATTAGCTAGACTTTTAAAAAAGAGGCCTTTAGAAATAAGTTAAAATTGCAAAGAGAGAAAGAGAGAGTCCAATGTCCAGGCCCTTCTTCCCAAATGGCACCCTGCAGTTTGGCAGATGCTCAGAGCAGTAACAAAGAGCCCCAGAGCCAATGGCTGGATGACATGGGCATGTAAGAGCCCACAGGGGCTTGTGCGGCTTGCCATGCCATCTGTCCCTATGTGTGGCTTTGACAAAACTTCATTGCTTGAGGATTTCTGGCCAAGCATGCACATGCTTGCAGATGCTCATTCTATAATTTTTACTACATTTAAATGAAAGACAATAAAATGAGCATGTGCAACCATGCACACATTATAATAAAAGGATAATATCCTTTTCTACAAACTCTGTTGTCTTTTTACGACTTCATCAGATGGGGGGAATTGAGCGTCCCAGGATGTTTTCACCCTTCTAATGGAGAGAGCCCCACGTTAGCTATCACATGATGTCGTGTGACTTCCAGGGAGGCATCATCTCCAATTGGAGTGAAAGTGTGGACGGACACTTTCCCCACAACACAGGAATCTTCCCTCACTAGGAAGGCAATGTTTCCCCCATGTGATGGGGGAAAGCATTACCAAGAGGGAGCAGCGCATGGGGCGATAGATTTGTTCTCCTGCCTATCTCCTTTCTCGACAAAGCCAACTGAAGCGGGATGCTTCATCTGCCCGTTGCGATGAGGCCCATATTATTATCATGGTGCTTTGATACTTTATTGTTAAATTCCATTGCATTGATCAATCCACTTGCAGAGCTCAAAGGGTTTATCAATTGCAACTTTTCCCCAAATTGATCACTCCAGATGTTATTGGCTAGGCATAATCTTTAACAATAGGCCATGGTGGCTGGGCCTGATGAGAGGTGTATACCTAAATATCAGGCTGGAATAAATTCAAAGGAAGACTGGTATCTTATATCCCTGTACTCAAAATATACACTGGTGAACTTGCTATATCTCTGCGACTATGAACTGTCCATGAATGAAATTCTTATCACTTGAAAGTGTGGACATAGTATTTCAAATTCTTACCATTAGATGTCTCTCCCAGTGCATAAACACCCCCTAGCCTCAGCCATTTGCAATATGGCAGTCCTGCAACTTAGGGCCTAATTAGATATTTTCTACTTATTATTTTAGATTTCTTTCAGACTCAAAATGGTTAGTAAAACTTGATAATTTGATAGCTCATTAAACCATTTGTAACTGCCAAAGGTGTCTGGAATAAATTCAAAGGAAAATATTGCATTTTGTGAAAAGTCACTGTCATTCAGAAGCTCTTTCTGAATATGAGGCTATAGCTGCCACAGAAGCTGAAATGTTACTTTGGATATGTGTCAGGAAATTATGTTTTTGAGAAAGATCAGGGTATACTAGATGCTGATAGTTTATTCTGAGAAACATAAAAATCCCAAAGCCATAACCTTAGTGAAATTGCTTTATTATTTGGTGCCATGCCTTTTCCAACCATAAAACTTCAAATCTGGAAGTAAATGCTGACTTTTGCAGAGAATAAAAGCTTGCCTATCTGGGCTTAAAAGCGAACACTCAATGTGCTGTAACTTCTGGAAGTCTCTGTGATGTTTATTCATCTGTGGTCCATATCACAGGTTATGGACAAGTCTGCCCCCATGTTAATGCAAGTACAGTAGTGGTGCACTTGGGGGTTTGGCTGAACCTCCAGAGCAACTCCAAGGTTTGGGCACATGTGGATGGCAGGACCAGATCTGAAGTGGACCAGCTCACTGCCACCATTACCTCTTTTTTTTTGCAAGCCCATTAGCACATTGTTGCTGCTCTCTTCTTCCTGGTTATGAGAGCATGCTGATGTCAGCACGAGACAGCTTTGGCAGTTACAAATGGTTTAATGAGCTATCAAATTATCAAGTTTTACTAACCATTTTGAGTCTGAAAGAAATCTAAAAAAATAAGTAGAAAATATCTAATTAGGCCCTATGTTGCAGGGCTGCCATATTGCAAATGGCTGAGGCTAGGGGGTGTTTATGCACTGGGAGAGACATCTAATGGTAAGAATTTGAAATACTATGTCCACACTTTCAAGTGATAAGAATTTCATTCATGGACAGTTCATAGTTGCAGAGATATAGCAAGTTCAAATTGGGCCCATCTTTGTTAAGCGTCCTGTATATCCTACTTTAACAGCTTTGTCTTCTTTGTTCTTGGGAGTTCACTGGATTCTTAATTTTGTCATTGTTCGTATTTGATGTAGCATTCTGCATTCAGTCTTTAAAGAAAATTTTTGATAGATAATATGTCACTCCTGTGGCCTTTAGAGTTTCTAATTGCATCTTTTAATCTTTTAATTTATTTCCCCCCTCAAGCTACTTATGATGGCCAAATTACTTCAGCAGGAAAAGGAAGTACATTTACCACCCTCAATTCCAGCTTCCATCTCCTCAAAGACATAAACATTTGTCAATGAAAGAAATATTACCTATATTATATATCTTTGTTGTCTTGTGAAGGAAAAATATCTATATTTAAAATAAAGAGCTTTCGGCATTAGACATATCCAAGGTTAATTGTTTGCAATCTATGCTGCATCACAAACTTTCATTTATACTTCTGAGATGAAATTTTATAGAGAGGAATAGGTTTTTCAAAGTATCATAAACATATTGCCAAATATGTTGCTTCTTAAATTGAAAAACAACAGACAGGACCATCCTACTAAAGTTCTAACTTTATACTAATTTTCTTGCAAGAATGAGCCTTTTTCAACTACGTGGGGTATGTTTCTGAATAAACATGGATAGATGTGAGACTAGCTTTGCTTATTCTCAATGCAAACCTATGCACAGAGGGAAATTGCATTGCACTCTGTGAAGTTACCTCCTAAGAAAATGTGAATTCCAGCCCAAATAACACATTGAGTTTAATATTTAAGTGAGAAGAAGACATAAGCCATTTGAAGTTACAATGAACTGACCCGGACTTTGGTTTAAACTGGCGTATTTTTAACAACTGTTTATTTAATGTTGTTTTAATGAATTTGTTGAATGCTTTTATGATTGTGATGGCACCGAATGGTGCTTGCTGTGAGGCTGCCCTGAGTCCCCCTCAGGGGTGAGAAGGGCGGGATACACGTTATGAAATAAATAATAATAAATAATAAATATTCATATGTTCTTTTTCTTTCAAAATAGACATTTAGGTTAAGGGTACAGCTATTCGGTCAACTACATGGTGGGTAGGGTCTTTCTTAAACAATTGTAGCTGTGATTTTGCTGGTTTTCACTATAAGCTTAATTCATCATTGCAATTCTCACTTTCCCTTTGAGTTATCTCACTCATGTCTCTGATGAAAAGAAGAAAAATCCATGGGGACTTACTTGTGTATCAGATAGGACATCTTGAAATTATTCATCTTCAAGATGTCTTCATTAAAATAGGTTTTTGCAATTAGTTGTGCTGCAAATGTCGTAACCAGAAATGGGTGGGTCTTGATCCGCAGCACTTTCTGCTGCATCCTACAGAGACAAATCCTCAGCACTACACCAAAGACAGCAATTGAACCTCTGTGAATCACTTTCAAATCCACAATTCAAGGGGGATCTTCACTGGTTCAAAATGCCACTGGACCGTTCTATCATGCAGTTAGTGGCTCTCCTCTTCTGAGGGGGTTACCATCACAATGCCATTAACTGGAAGTCTCATTCAGTTCCGTTTTAGTGGATTTCTATTATTGGGCTCTTTAATTTTGTGCTTTTTATTTTCGATTGCAATTTTAACTTTTGCTGCCTGCTGCCTAGGAGGTCATTGCAGAAAGGGGGCTATAAATTTCAAACAGCAGAAAAACTGGCAGAAGTAATAGCTGTAGCAATATTAGTGCAATGTTTCTCTCTGTGTACAAGGGATGAACAAATCTGATAGTTTGGCTTTACGCTACATGGCAACTTGTTTAAATCTCAAATTCTTTTCACATTATGGAAAAATTTGGAAATACAATACTAGTAAACACTTATAAAAGAATAGCCAAACAAAACGCACAACCATGTTCAGATTCAATCAGCAGAGCTATTATTCCCTTTACGGAGAAGATCTTGTTCTATTTGTGAACCATGAAGCTGCTAAGGTGAAAAACCTGAGGAGGTGGGAACACAGAGTTGACAATCTAGATTCAACACTGAAAACATGGATGAATAGACAGAAGTTCAAGGTGGTATTCTTAAACACACAAGAACTTTCTACTGAATTTGTGAGTCAGAGAAGTTTTTGTAATTCTCCTAATCTGTATCTATCTCTTTTGGTTTCATTTGTGCATATGCAAGTTCAATTTTCACATTATCATTTGAGAAAGAACACTTTATTGTTGCATTGGTTCGCTTCAAGAAAGATGGAGTACGCTACTTCATTGGGATGGGGGCATGGATATGCAAAACCCAGAAATAGTTCATTAATTTGATTGACTCTGAACACAGCAGGTGATTGAACTCATCTGTTTTCTTTGCCCAGGTAGGATTTGCCAAAGCACAAACTGTATTGCCTCCAAATTAGTTGATTTTTCAACTTGTGTAGAAGCAGCAGTGACTCAGAGTTGCCTCCTTTGGGCCTCTTTGTTTTGAAATTCAGATGGTTGTCTTAATGAAACAAAATGCCTATAGAGATCATTTTGCTACATGGTATTGGGGGTCATAGAATTTATACCTTTTCCAGCTGTGCAGTATACCATATACTAAGCAAAATAACAGCGGATTAGCCTTGTACACAAAACACTAAGAATTTCAGCAATATTAGTCAATAACTCCATAGCTGAGCAAAAGTCATTATTTCTGAAAGGTTTCATTGCATGTATTATTAATGGCTCTCACTTGCTTGATATAGCAAAATGCGCATTCCATTAATTTTGTTATATTCCTTGAGGGAGAAGTACTTTGCTGTGCTGTTTACAAACTTTAAAAAAATTGTTTTGTCAAGTCAATGCCTACATGATACCAGCCAACAAGAAGAGCCAGAAATATCAATACAACTTGTTAGTAATCATGGTAGTGGTATATGCACATTGCTCTAAAGATGTAGCATTTCACATATGTATTCACTCCCCTTTCACTTTTTCCACATTTTGTTGTGTTGCAACGTGGAACTGAAATTGATGCACCTTGTTAATAAATGATTATTTCAATTAATTAAAAAGTCGTGTCTAGTAGATTCGGCTAGTTTTTTCCTCAGTTAATACTGACATTTCTTAAATAAATGCTTTGTTGGATTAGGGTATTAGAATTTTTCAGAGCCCTTCAACCCTTATGGGCCTCATGGAAGGAAAACGTTTGACACCTTCCTAAGGGCCCGTCCAGACAGCCCCTTTATTGCAAAAAGTACTGCAATAAAAAGGGGGCTGTCCAGACAACGTTCTGGCCAACCTGCAATTAATTTGGCACAAACCAGGTCAACCCTGGTTTGTGTCAAATTAATTAGATAGTGGATTTATTCCACACCTTCTTGGAAGGCGCAGGATACATCCACTATTTCTAGTGTCTGGACTAAACTAAAGATACAATTCCCACAGTTTACTGGGCTAAATAAGCTCAACTGCTGACATGAAAACCTGAAGGTCCATGGTTCAAATCTGCTAAACGGGGTGAGCTCCCGTATGTCAGCCCCGGCTTCCAACATCCTTGCCAATTCTCTCACACCAAAAGTGATTTGCAGTATATACTCAATTCACTTCTAACACAATTTTTTTAAAGTTCATATGGGGGGAAATTCCAAGAAATTTCAAATTAACTAAGGCCCCTTCAACACTGTCCTTATATTCCAGAATCTGATGTTAGATTATCTGCTTATCCCAGATTATATAGCAGTGGAGACTCTTATACTCCAGTGAAAAGCAGATAATTTGAAATCAGATCCTGGGATATAAGGACAGTGTAGAAGGGGCCTTATAACTGCCTGCTAAAAATGGACTAAGTGAGCTTTGAACAAATAGTACGGAGAAAGAGGGACAATTTTCAGGATTATGTTCCTGTGCTGGACATTTACAATAAATGCTGTAAGAAAGAAAGGACTTCCCAGAAAGAACAAACTCTTCTCTATTATTTCATCCCTAATGCATCCTTTAGCAGAAAACCTTAATAGGCCATAAAGCAACCTCGGCTGACCTTTGGAGGTTTGCTTTGTCTCATACTATTATATGTGCTACATCAAGCACAAGAGCAGAGATATTTGAAGGGAATTTAGAAGGGAAAGGGAAAGTAATGTCTAGCACTGTCCACAGAAGTGGGAGTCTATTCATTTTAACTCCAAAATAAATATAGTCACCCCTCCACATTTTCTGGGTTTGGGAGCATAGGACTCTTGTGAAAATGAAAAACAGTGAATAAACAAATTGCTGGACGCAATCACAGGTGCTGGCAACTGCCTGAGATAGTCAATCCCAATATCACATGCTGTACAGCCTATTTTGTTTATTTATTTATTTATATCCTGATTTTCTCCCAAATTGGGACTCAAAGCGGCGAACAACATATAAAAAGCAAAGACATAACGTGTGTCTCTCCTCTTTTATCTGGTTTTTTTTTCAGGTCACTCTAAATTTTCCTACTTTACTATGCACCTATATGGTTTCCCCCACTTTTGCTGTATTTACCACTTTAAGGAAAAATAATAAAAACTATATTAAAAATAAATAAATAAACAATCCCATCACAAGTATACTATTTAATAAAATTATAAAAACCTACATCAAATATACAGTGTTCCCTCACTTATTCCTGGGGTTAGGTTTCAGGACCTCCCACAATAAGTGAAAAACCGCATTATAGGGATGCTCTCTTTATTTTAATATTTATACATTATTTTAGTAGTTATACACTATTTTAAGTCTTTATAAACTTAAAATAAAGTGAAGGAAAAACCTTTCAAGGCTGGAGGGAGGGAGGACTGAGGAGGGAAAGTGCTTCGGAGAGCAATGGTGGCAAAAACTCATAAAACAGCAAAAATACAATTTTATATATATATATATATATATATATATATATATATTTCTTGAAAATCTGCGAAACAGCGAGTCTGCAATAAGTGAACCGCAAAGTAACGAGGGAACACTGTAGTTGATATCTAAAACTCATCTAGTATTAGTTCCTTTAGGCCATAGTCAGGTCCATCACTGGAGATCCAGCTCAGTTCAAATATTGCACATGATAGGTCTAGCATTCATCTCCTTCAGGGATGTCCTGTTTCCACAGGAAAGTTTTTACTTGGTTCTTGAACGATAACAGGGAGGGAGCCATTTTAACTTCTTTAAGAAGCAAGTTCCAGAGTTACTGCGCCACCACCAAAAAGGCCCTTTCTCTCGTTCCCTCCAATCACACTTGGGATGAGAGTAGGGCCTCTCCTGATGGCATTGGGGCTAGTGTAGCTTCATAGGAGGAGATGCGGTCAGTTAAGTAGGCTGGGCCCAAACCATTTAGGGCAGTGGTTCTCAACCTGTGGGCCCCCTGGTGTTTTGGCCTACAACTCCTAGAAATCCTAGCCGGTTTACCAGCTGTTAGGATTTCTGGGACTTGAAGGTCAAAACATCTGGGGACCCACAGGTTGAGAACCACTGGTTTAGGGCTTTATAGGCTAAAGCAAGCACCTTGAATTGTGCATGGAAACAGTCTGGTAACCAGTGCAGTGGTTTTAACAGGGACATAAATCTGTCCTCCCACAGTTCTACGCTTCCATAAGGTTTAAAAAATATTTGTAGTACAGCAACTTCATAGTTCCAGTAATCTTTAGGCTATTTTAAAATAAATCTTTACTTACTGAGAGGAGAGAGGAGAACAATCATGCCCCCCTGGCATCACTTCTGTGTATGCAGAAACAGAAATGAATTGAGATCATCACACAAGGTAGTTTGTGGCACCGTGGCATGATCCCAGGCTATTGACATGGTTTGCCTGTCAAACGTAGGGGACAGGTTTGTCACAGGGAAGTGGCAGTTTAGCAATGGGTTATATGTGGTGTTGTGGAAAAGAAACCATTACCATAGGTTCAAAATCTAGGTTGGGTTGCCTTCTTTGTGCGATAAATTCCCTTGTTCTTCAATGGAGGCCTAAATGTTGTTCAAAGCAGACCTCTTATGGTTCTTCCTGTTCAGCAGGATCCAAACCCATCTTATGTTAGGGATTAATTTAGAGTCTGAACCTACTAGTTGGTTATCTCTCCCACCCCTTTCCCACCACATTCCAATGGCAAATGTTACCATGGTCTGTGACAAGCAGGGGTTTCATGGAAGACCCTGGTGTCATTGACTTATTTGTTGTGATGTCTAAGAAGATAAACCAGAGGATTGTTAGATTTGGAATTTTACGTGTGATAACTGTCTATAAGCTAAAGTAAACATTGCCTAAATGCCACATTTTCGATTAACATGTAATGGGTATGAATTTATTAGCAATTCTCAGAAATTCTTGCTGGTAATAAACAGACCTATCTCATTCAAAAGAAAATACTATCTTTGAAGTGTTAGCTGCAGAACAGGTCATGTAACTTTCACTGATGTAGAGGGACACAAGGGAATGGTAGGTTACATACCTGTGACCATCTTTCTTCGAGTGAAGCTCTGTGAATCCACACTTATGAAGTTTGCGCGCCAGCGCGGGCTTCCCAACGGAAACTTTTCCAGTTTAAAACTTTTTGGCGGTAGCTCCGCCCAGCCACCCCGGAGGGCCTAAAAGGCGCCTCCAGCGCGCCCACGCCAGTCCTTCCGCCACGTAGCAACGAGGGAGGGGGGTTTTGAGAAAGGGGATGGCCGGGCGGGTCGTGTGGATTCACAGAGCTTCACTCGAAGAAAGATGGTCACAGGTATGTAACCTACCATTCTTCTTCGAGAGCTCTGTGAATGCACACTTATGAAGATTTACCGAGCTAAGGTAAAGGAGGTGGGAACAAACCAGCCAGATTGTAGAAAAATGAACAGGTTTATTGCAACCAGCAACCTGAATAAATAACATGTTAACACATAATATATATATGAGTAGGAGGCAGGCTCCCACTTGTAAACACAGTGCAACAAGCACCATTCATGTCAGGCACGCAGGCCTCAAACATAAGTGCAATCATAGCAGGAGTGCAACAAGCACCATTCATGTCAGGCACACAGGCCTCATAACAGTGAGTGCAACAAGCACAACCTGAGAACAAAGGGTGCACAACTGGTGCAACCTACCCGTAAATGGGTAAAGCGCTTTAACCGGTAGACTGTGCCCCTACCTGGGGCACGGCACATATAACATTGACAGTGCATTGAACAGGAGGGGTTCGAACGACGCAAACTGTCGATCGACCAGTGCAAAAAAACAAGGGAGAACTGGGGCTGACTACTCTGCAGCACCTAGTGGGGTCTTTGGGTTAAGAATCGATCGACCAAAGGCCGCCTCCCTCCCAAACAGGGTGTCTACCCGGTAATGAGATATAAAGGTAGAGGGGTTGGCCCAGATGGCCGCCCTACAAATTTGATCCTGTCCTCGAGTCCGTGTCCCCGGTTTGGGCCAGTCCCAAGTCCGGGAAGCACGATGTCTGTGTTCAGGTGGAACGGAGACACCACCTTCGGCAGAAAGGTGATGTCCGTCCGCAGGATGGCCCTATCTGCTAAAAACAGTAGGTAGGGCTCGTCGACACGGAGCGCCGCCAGCTCGGAAGGGCGACGCGCGCGAAGCAATGGCGACCAAGAAGGCCACCTTCCGGATAGGAGCCGCAGGTCGATGGATGACAGCGGCTCAAACGGTGGGGATGTCAGGCAGGACAGCACCAGGTCCACGTCCCCACCCGGTGTAGGTGGATGCACCGGGGGACGAGTGTTGTTAACACCCCTCAGGAACCTCTTGACCAACGGGTACTGGAACAGCGAGGGACCGCCCCTCTGCTGGTTCTGCCAGGTGAGGGCCGCCAGATGGGTCTTCACCGAGGACATGGATAGACCCCTGTCGACCAGTTGTGCCAGGAACTCCAAGACCGATGAGACTACCAGCGGGAAGACGGTGGTAGATCGGGAAGCCTGGAACCTCTCGTAGCGGGCGATGCAAGCTGCGTACGTCTTCGACGTGGCCGGCTTGTGGGCTGCTGCCAGGATCGCTGCTACAGCTGGAGAGACCTCTGGTGTCGATGAATCCTCCACGCCGTCAGGTGCAAAGACTGAAGGTCCGGGTGGAGGAGCATCCCGTTCTCCCGAGTCAGAAGGTCTGGTCGGTGAGGGAGTGGCATGTAGTCCTGACCCGCTAGGTGTAGCAGAGTCGGGAACCAGACTTGTCTCGGCCAGTAGGGAGCGATGAGGATGCAATCGGTCCCTGCTAGCTGGATCCTCTCGACGATCCGAAGGAGGAGCGGGAACGGCGGGAATAGATAGAAGAACCCCGTCGTCAGTCGAGGCAGAAGGGCGTCCCGAGGCATCCCGGCGTGCATCCGGGGCAAGCCTTGCACCGAAAACCGGCAGTTGGTTGTTTTCCGGCGATGCGAAGAGATCTGCGTCCGGGAACCCCACCGCTGAAACACACGGTGGAGCTCGTCCGGATGCAGCATCCATTCGTGGGACGACCAGTTGGTCCTGCTGAGGCA
The DNA here is from genome assembly GCA_030556195.1 of Anolis apletophallus. Lineage (NCBI taxonomy): Eukaryota > Metazoa > Chordata > Lepidosauria > Squamata > Anolidae > Anolis > Anolis apletophallus. The sequence continues at coordinate 109,073,812 of JARBWK010000003.1, read as the reverse complement.
ATCCGCTTCCTCGTTCTCGACACCCGGAGATGGACCGCCCTGGGAGTTACTTGATGGCGGACGCACCACTCCCACAGGCTCTGGGCTAGGGTCAGGAGTTTCCTCGAGCCCGTCCCGCCCTGCTTGTTCACGTAGTACATGGCCACGATGTTGTCTGTCCTGACCAGTACTACTTTCCCCGTGACGAGGGGGGCGAAGGCCCGGAGAGTCTTGGTGATGGCCAGAAGCTCCAGATAGTTGATATGATGAAGCTTCTCCACCGCCGACCACTGTCCGTTGACCGACAGGGTGCTCGTGTGGCCTCCCCATGCCTGTAATTACGCTGGCGTCGGTCGTCACTGTGATGGCTGGGTCTACGGTGTGGAAGGGGACTCCCCTGCACACGTTGCTTTTGGACGCCCACCATCGGAGGGAGTCCTTGATCGCCTTCGGTAGGGATAACCTTTTCGAGTGGTGTTCCCTGACCGGATCGAAATGGTCGAGGAACCAGCGCTGCAGTGGCCTGAAACGCAGTCTCGCCAACGGGGTCACAGCTACTGTCGAGGCCATGTGGCCTAGGGTCACTTGGATCTGTTTCGCCGTGATGGCGGGCCTGTTGCAGCTGTGTATCTCGCGTCGAAGAGCCTGGAATCTGACGTCTGGCAGATAGGCGAGCTGATCGACGGAGTTGAATATCGTGCCGATGAACTTGATGGTCATCGTTGGGACCAGCTGGGACTTTTCCTCGTTGAGGCGCAGACCCAATGAGGAGAGTAGCTGTAGGGTCGTAGAGACCTGCTGATTCAGAAGCTCTGGAGACTGGGCCGCCAGCAGCCAGTCGTCCAGATACGGAAAAATCCGGATCTTTTGCCTCCTCAAGTGCGCAGCCACGACCGACATGCACTTTGAGAAGGTTCGAGGTGCTGTCCCGGCGCCGAACGGGAGGACGTTGAACTGGTACGCCCTTCCCGCCACCTTGAAGCTCAAGAAGCGTCGATGAGCAGGTCGAATCGAGACGTGGAAGTACGCGTCGTCCGGAGGTCGATCGGCGCTTGAAGTGGTCGTTGGACCGGAGAAGTGGTAGAATGGACGACACTGACACCATCCTGAATTTCCTCGGCGAAACGTACGCGCGTTTAAGTCTCTGAGGTCCAGGATGGGTCGCTGGGAACCGTCTGGCTTCGGCACGGTGACATACCGGGAGAAGAATGCCCCTCTGTCCTGGCTCTTGGGGAGCTGTGAAATCGCTCCCTTTTTGAAGCAACGCGTCGACCTCCTCAAGATCACCCTGGACGGCTGTGTCTCGGCGATGAACCCCGTGGGTGGAAGTTCGTCGAACTCCAGGCATAGCCGTCTTCGACAATCCGGAGAACCCATGCATCTGAGGTGATGCGTCGCCAGGCATCGATGTAGCGGGCCAGGCGGTCTCCGAATGGCGGGTGTGGTGGTGGAGGTCGAAGGATGGGAGGAGGCATGGTGGTGGCAGCGGTACTTTGCGACGAGGCGGTGTCGTCAGCGTCCGTCAAACGCGACGGTTGGATTGTCCATTGCCATTTCCATGGCGAGGTCGGGACTTGTTCCCCTGTCGGGGTCTGTTGGACTGTTGCTGCTGCCTCGGTTGCTGCTGTTGCTGCTGCTGAGGCGCCGAGTACCTTGGGGCTTGGCGGTACTGCTGCTTGGGCTGAAACTTGGCCGTTGGTAGTACTTCGGCCTGGGCTGGGCTTGAGGCCGGTCAATTTAGCTGTCAAGACTCTAAAGTCGTGGGTAGCCTTGAGTCTGTCGTCCGTGCCCGCAAAAGAAAAGTCCCTGGGCATCGAGCGGCGGCAGATCCTCGATGGTCTTCCTCGAATTTGTGGAAAGGCCTGAGGATTTGAGCCAAGCGTGTCTCCGGATGGCGACACCGTGGGCTAGCAGCTTCCCCGAGGTGTCCGCTGTGTGGCGGGCCATGAGGATCTGATGATGAGCCAGCGATTCTGCTTCTTGGGGAGAGAGAGAGGGCGCCGTCTGTTGCTCCCGAGAGAGATCCTGGAAAAAGGGTTGAGCCCTTTCCCAGAGGATCTGGTGGTACGCCGCCATACACGCGCCGTAGTTGGCCATCTTGGTCAACAGGAGCCCGGCCTTGTAAATTTTTCGACCCGTTGTGTCGAATCTCCTTCCCTCCTGATCTGAGGGCGCCGCAGATTCTCGACCCGAGGTTTGAGAAGAGGTGACGATCATCGAGTTCGGCACTGGATGGTCGTGGAGCCAGCTCCTCTCCCTCTCGTCTATCTTATACCATGCCTCGATGCGACTTGACGTAGGAGGGATGGTAGACGGCGTTGCCCATGATGCCTTGACCGCCTCCTCCAGCGGTTCTAGCATAGGAAGATGCGGTTGGGCGCATCTTCGATCAGCACCCGTCTGAACACTGGGCAAGCGCTGGACCTCGTGGGGACATAGGTTTGCATCCCCAGGGATCTCGCCATCCGGCCCATCTGCTCACCGAAGGCCTTCACGTTGTCTGTCGGTGAAGAGGAGGGTTCGGCGTCACAACCCGTATGGGAGGGCGTTCTGTCCATGTTGAGGACAGGATGGATCCTGATCTTATCGATCGAGGACCTCGCCATCCTCCATCTCGTCTCCCGACCAGGGCTGGACCGTGTCTGGGATCACCGGTGGTTGGGACTGTGGAGCGACCTGGATGTCGACGGAATGTTTGGCATCTCTGACGACACAGGAGGAGGTGTTCGCTTGGCCGGGGCCAGGGCGAGCCTCGTGGTCTGCCTGCCTTTGTCTGGCGAAGTTATAAAGAGTTGTCGAACCGAGGTCTGTCCCGGAGGGGGGAGGACGACGGTCTGGGCAGAGTTCTCTGGCGACACATGATGCTCTACCCCTGTCTCCACAGCGAGAACAGGGGCAGGCGAAGAGTCGGGGCAGGAGACTGAAGACGATGACGTCAGCGTCCTGCGCCTTTTCGGTGAGGGAGGTCTCGAGGCAGCGGCCTCCAGAGACTTGCCCGGAGTCACAGGAACCAGGCCTCTGGTCTGGGCTCTACGGGCTTCTTCACTCGACCTCCGGAAAGCTATCTCCATAGCCCGATCGGAGGGAGTCCTCGAGATGGCCGACCTCTGGGAGAGGCCCGACGCCATTGAGCTTGTCGATGCTCTTCGAGGAGGAGGCAGCTGGACCGTTTCGGTGGTTACGGTGCAGGGCCTCTTCGACACCGAAGTCTTCGAAGTCTTCGAGGAGACAGACTTGGTGGTATTCTTCTCCTTGTGCGGACGCTTCCCAGCCGGGCGAGCGGTCGACGCAGCGGGGACCGAGGCAGCCGCCCCGGATCCCAAGGAGGCAGATGGGACAGCCGTCGCCATCTGTGGAGGGCAGAGAGCACGCTCCGTGAGGTAGGCCTGAAGCCTGCGGGCTCTCGCTCTTCGAGTGGCGGTCGAGAAGGCCTGGCAGTGCCGGCAGGCAGGAACGACGTGTCCCTCCCCGAGACACCGGAGGCACTTCGAGTGACCGTCACAGTCCGGGATCTTGCTACCGCAGGATAAACACCTTTTGAAACTAGTTGTGGACATGCTATGTTCACACAACCAGCCGTACTTTCCGATGTTGCCCAAGTGGCGGAAAACAAAGGAATGGCGTAGGCGCTGGAGGCGCCTTTATGCCCTCCGGGTTGGCTGGGCGGAGCTACCGCCAAAAAGTTTTAAACTGGAAAAGTTTCCGTTGGGAAGCCGCTGGCGCGCAAACTTCATAAGTGTGCATTCACAGAGCTCTCGAAGAAGAACGATATTTCGTATTAAGCAGGAACACATTACAGCAGGTTAAAAGTCATGGCAATGATTGCCAGTTAACGAACAAGCCTCTTAAAACAGTAGCAATGTCCCCCATTTACTGTAAATGAATGATGAATAGCTTTCTAGACTAGGTTCAGATCCGTAGCTGAGATACTTGCTTGACCCAAATAGCAAGAAGCTAGTTGCCAATTTAGCTTATGAAACAAGCCTCAAACAAAAGACTCAGGCTTATGCCAAGCTCTAGAAATAATTACAATGGCAGATGTGAACTGCTCAGAGACAAATTATGCCATGTGTTAGCATTGTGTGTTAAGTGTTTTCCTACACATTTTTTGCTGATTGTGTTACTGATGCCAAATCAGTTCACCTTAGCCTTGCAACAAAACAATCAGAGAATTGTATGGCATCTTTAGCATCAATTTCTATGCACATTTGAAGACAGAGGGGGCAGAAGGTGGCCCCATGAAACTTAGTAGGACTTTCTTCTCAGTTAGGGGTAGATCATGTTTTTAACTTCAAAGTTCTGTTGGTTTGGGAAATGCAGCTGTACGTGAGCACAGATATAAAGACACACAGGTTGAGGCAGGTTTTAAGTTGGTTCCCACCCCATCTATCCTACACAAGGTCACTGGCACTTCCTACCACCATGATCTAGTAACCATCACTGCTTTGTGCATCTATGCTATTAAAATACCCACAGTGAGTTACATTTCATATAGGAAGTTATATGGCTGTATTATGACTGAAAACATCAGGCACATCCAATACAACAACCCAGTCTGTTTCCACTCAGGTATGAATTTGGATCCATGATCAGTTGTCAAGAAATCGAACAATAACTGTCTGGTATTTGACCAGAACCAATTGTTTTCCTCATTTTGAAATCCTGTTTTGACTTCAAATAAGTTTCAACTCCAGTCTATAGAGAAGACAGCAGGGTATAGCTAAAAATACACTCACTCATATCGGTTTTACAAAATAGATGGCTATTATAGCCATGATAGCTTTTCCTAGAATAAACCAGCTGTCATTTGTCACTTTTTCTGAAAACAGGCCTGATGTTGCTTGCATGTAACTTACAAAAATGCAAGTAATGAAGTTTTTACTTAGATCCAAATTACACATTCCAGGGAATCATGTACATACAATTGACCCCTATGTCTTCCACCAGCTCCCTTGATTTCTGTGAGTATGTATTTGAGTTATGAAAACATGATGTTCTTATGTGAGTTCCACAACTATCAAAGGAGTAGCAGGAGGAATAACACTATCCACATATGCAACTACATATCTGCCTAACTACATACTTCTCTTTGTTTTAGACCCATTTCATTAGAGAAGAACATCAAGGGTTTAGTGGTGCAATCCCCCCCCCCTGCAATGTGTAAATTAGGCTTGATACTTATTCTTCAAGAGTGAGAATGTCACCAGTGGAAGAGGTCATTATTGGTTGTACTCATTCTATCTGGTTGATTACTTGAAATGCAAACTTAGGCCTCTCATGGCTTTCTTAACTATGATGTTCATATATTGAGCATTGACAGAAGTTTTTGTGAGATATGAAAACACAATCATGGGAAATTGCAATCTAGGATCCCTCACTGTGTGTCAGTTACAATCCTGAAGTCCGCCCTCCAGATAATTTAGATTGTAGCCACAATGTTAGAGCAGTGGTTCCCAACCTTTTTTTTTTAATAGGGACCACTCTCCAACATTAGTACCAAAGGGGTTATGATCAATTCTTGGTCAACTTTAGATTCTCTTTGGTTATTTGGGGGGGCTGATTCAGAAAATTGCATTTGCTAAACCACATGAGCTCTAGTTTTTTATTTAGAACATATGCCATCCAGTAGTTACCACCTGCTTGTCCACAGAAAACCATATTTAATAATCTAGAGCTGATATGGTCTATCCAATGCAATTTTCTGAATCAGCACCCCAAATAACCCCAGGAACAGCTCTAAAAATGAAGACACCAAGGCATCCCTGCTTCCAGGTGCCACGTGGAACGGCTCCACTCAGGGGGAGGGTGGAGGAGAAGCAGCACTCAGGAGGCTTGTTGTCATGCCTTTCATCGGTAGTTAGCCTCTCCCCTCCCAACATCCCTGTTGCCTCAGTATTATAATAGGGTTTTGTGAGACCAGTTGTTGTCATTGCAATGATGTAGTAATGGTGAGGCTGCAGACCATATTTTAGTTCTTGTAGACCACTGGTGGTCCATGGACCACAGGTAGAGCAGAGCTTGTCTTTCATGATGCAGTAGAACAGCCTAGAAACATTCTCGAAAATGGTAGGATATAACTGTTGCTCACTTAATGCTCACTTTTTGCCCATATGATAATAATGTATGCATTATTAAAATCATGTGATTTTAATTGATGTTTTAATGCTATGTTTTTAATGGGTTTCATTTTAACATTTTTGTTTATTTACTGATATATTAATATATGCATTGAATTGTTGCCATTGTAAGGCCACCAATTCGGGTGAAAAAGTACAACAATAGTTATATATCAAAATAGCATATATTCAAGTAAATACAATCAAATTTCATACACCACAATGGGATAAAGTGAATACAATGGGAAGAGTACATAAAAGTGGACCACAAATTGAGTGCACCACTCTAAGTATCATACATCAGCAGTATACATTATAACAGGGTACATCTAATGTAAACACAATGGTAATCCATATAGAAGCCAATGGCTAAGACACAGGTGGAGTTGTCCTGGCTACTGGAACTCTACAGTTTGCATTCATATATTCAGTACCTTAATAGGCAGCTCAAAACTGTAGGGAGCAGTTGGAGGTTCCCAAGAAGGTCCGTGTCAAGCGGAAAGAAATAAGTTCACAGTTACCACTGGAAAAATAAACTTGAAAGGATGTGTTTGTGCGGACATGCTCAATGGTGTGCCGCAAGTAATGCTGGATGCTGTAGTTCACAGAGAACGCTCAACTGTGCTAGTGTGCGCAATGCGCATGTGCGGACACGCCTGTGGGCTACTGGTCTTGGTAGTTCTATGTGAATGGGGCTCAGGAAGCATTCGGCGGTATCTGTGAAGCTGACGAATGCAGCAAACAGTAAGCAATGGTCCCAAAAAGCCTCACAAGAGTGAGGAAGATGGGGGTGCCTGATGGCGGGAGCTCACTCCAAGGCCGGCGAAGGGCCGTTTCGTCACTAGGACTTCTACAGAGGCAACATATATGAACAATAGGCGTCCTCAAGGGTGATCAATCGTCACGAGCATTTCAATTCACATGGAGGACCGACCATCCCATCAGCAGGAAATGGCCACTCAATTTGTGGTCCACTTTTATGTACTCTTGCCATTGTATTCACTTTATCCCATTGTGGTGTATGAAATTTGATTGTATTTACTTGAATATATGCTATTTTGATATATAACTGATTATTGTTGTACTGTTTCACCCGAATTGTTAACATTTGCGCTTACTACGGTGTTGCCCCCTGTCTTTTAAGTAAATTGTAATGCTACCCTCAGTCCCATTTGGGGTTGAGAAGGGCAGGGTATAAATGTGATAAATAAATAAACAAACAAATCTACACTCTTACATTAATGCAGTTTGATACAACTTTAACTGACATGGCTCAATGCTATAGAATCATAGGAGCTGTAATTTTACGAGGCCTTTAGCCTTTTCTGCCAAAAACTGCTTGCGGTGAAGCTACGTTCAAATCAACCGGCTGGACAGGGTGGACCCTCTCTTAAAGATCCCACCGCTGCCGCCAATATGTGACCACTCCACTTCTTGACCGGCCTCAGACTGGACAATCTTTCTATGTCCACACTGCTGACCTCCAATCCAAGGAAACCTCGAAGTTACCTCAGCAACTTCACGTTTATTGGCAGGGTACTGTCTCACCCCTTCACCATTTAACTGACTGGAGTTTTAAAACTTCTCAGTGACCACTTGACCACGCTGCCACCATTTATCCATTTGACCACTGACTTTGAGGGCCACCACCAATAAAAGAATCAGGAGAGGTGTTTTCCTTTTAAGATGCAAACAATTTATTTTGACACAAATGGGTACAATCTTGGTTGGTTTCAAACTTCCTTAGAGGCACAACTTTTTCTGTTACATAACACAATGGGGACCTATTATAGGGTTTCCACTAAACCTCTATAAACCCCTGCAACTTTAACTAGGGTCTCTATACCCTTTAACTGGACTGCTCACTAGCAGACCTTAAGACACACACTAACACTGGACCGTTCTCTTTCAGTCCTTAGGACACTCTCAACTAGAACATAACTCCTCCCCTCTCATTTGGCAGTTGGCTTCCCGCTCTTTTCCAACTGTAGAATTCAAACCTGAACATTCTACTAGCCTCTAGCCCTGGTTGCCATGGCGACAGCTCTTCTAAGCTTCTGCCATGCCTCCCTTCTGTTTCACCCACAGAAACAAACCATAGAACATTCAAAACAACATACATTTTAACACATGTCACACAACATTTACACACAAATAATCAACATCATTACACTGCTGGTGTCTGACCAAGTTATAAATCCCACAATGTTTTGTTTTTTATTCATTTAATCGCTTCCGACTCTGTGATCTCATGGACTAGTCCACGCCAGAGCTTCCTGTCGGCCGTGGCCACCGCCAGTTCCTTCAAAGTCAAGCCAGTCCCTTCAAGGATACCATCCATCCATCTTGCTCTTGGTCAGCCCCTCTTCCTATTTCCTTCCATTTTCCCCAGCATCATTATCTTCCCCAAGCTTTCCTGCCTTCTCATTATGTGATCAAAGTACTTCATCTTGCCTCTAATATCCTTCCCTCCAGTGAGCAGTCAGGCTTTATTTCCTGGAGTATGGACTGGTTGGATCTTCTTGCGGTCCAAGGCACTCTCAGAACTTTCCTCCAACACCACAGTTCAAAAGCATCTATCTTCCTTCACTCGGCCTTCCTTATGGTCCAGCTCTCACATCCATAGGTTGCTATGGGGAATAACATTGTTTTAACTATTTTCTTTGCCAGTGTGATGTCTCTTCTCTTCACTATTTTATTGAGAGTGGTCATTGCTCTCCTCCCAAGAAGTAAACATCTTCTGATTTCCTGGTTGCAGTCTATGTCTGCAGTCATCTTCGCACCTAGACATACAAAGTCTGTCACTGCCTCCATGTTTTCTCCCTCTATTTGCCAGTTGACAATCAGTCTGGTTGTCATAACCATAATGTAGATGCAACCAAGAGATGGGGAATACAATTGGCCCTGGAGCCTCCTTGAGCTGTCCCCTTTTATGGAGATTTCCTTAATCTTTCCCTCCGACTTGTCATTCTTGGTATGCCAGTTGCCCTGAATTTCCAGTGAATCTCTTGAAATAGCAGTTTTAACAGATTAAGTTTCAGAAAGCAGAGTACAATGTTTTAATGCTTCATTTGTTTGGCTGAACTAAACTTAGAATTATTCTCTTAAATCAGGAGAAAGTTGTGAACAGATACACTGCAGCCTACTTTTAGAAAACTCTGGCAGAACTCCCTGATGCTTAATGGCCAGCTGTGGTTGTTGAAATAGCAGATTACTTATGATATGTTTGAACTTCAAGTTGATGCTAACAGAAGATCTAACTTGTGCGGTAGGGGAAATTGTGAGATCAGTCATGTATACAACTGCTTCTGCAAAGCCTTTTAATTTGTAATGCCTTTGCAATACACTCACAAGTTAAAACATTTAATGCAGCAATATTTCAGGACCCACAGTTTGCAAAGAGAAAAGCAAGATAAATTGCCCCTCACCCAGCCTGCAGTTCAGTAAACTCTTTCATCAGGCTGTTTCTCTGTATGAATATGAATGTGTGTGTCACATCCCAATAAAGGAGCGATTCTTAACCTTGGGAGATTATAGATCTGTTTAAGAATCTGCAAAAAGTGACGGACCCCTATCTGGAGGACAAATTCTATTTTCAGAGTAATAAGAAGAATATCAAAGGGAATAAATTACAATTGTGTCCAGTTCATGGACTTCCCAGATCCATGGACCCTGTTTCCCTAAGGTCCTTGGACCATCAATTAAGTAATCCTTAAAATAAAAAGCCTCCCAATTTTTTTTAAAAAACCCTTTCATTCTCAACAAATGAATATCCTTAAAGAAATACCAGCAGGACTTGCTGCAGTATGCCGTGTTTTCGATTTGGCATGACCACCTATTTTCAATCACAGGCTTTTAATTAAGAAAACCCTTGTGCTGGCAGGACTGAAAACCAACATGTTGGAGGTTCAAATCCAGGGAGAGCGCAGATGAGCTCTCTCTGTCAGCTCCAGCTCCCCATGCGGAGACATGAGAGAAGCCTCCCACAAGGATGGTAAAACATCAAAAATCATGTCCAGGTGTCCCCTAGGCAACATCCTTGCAGACGACCACTTCTCTCACACCAGAAGTGACTTGCAGTTTCTCAAGTTGCTCCTGACATGAAAAAAAGAAAGAAAGAAAACTAAGACCAGAATCTCGTTGGGGAATGACAAATGCGTAACCTAGCATTACACATTCATAACTGTTTGGCACTCACAATCCCTATTTGTTCTCTACCTCAAAGGAACATACATGACTATGAAAGTCCTTCAGTATCCACTTTCCGAATTAATTGTGGTTTGTTCTTCTGTAGATCAAGAAGCAGGTGAACGACATTCCTAGTCATCGTCCTAATATGAGCAACTTCTGGGGTGGGATAATTGTGTTTTGATCTGTCACACCAGAAATTGCTCACAAGAGAGGGTAGAAACAGCACCTGACTGTATTCCAAGCAACAGAAATATATTGATTTGGTTAAAAAAAATTGCACGGGGATGGGGGCTCCAGCCAAGACCTGCTAACTATAACTCCCCAGTAGGAAAAACAATCATTTTGAAAATACTCTCATTTATGTGAAGAATTGGAGATTAAAAGAAACACCATCAACTAAACAGTGGATGATTAAAGTTTTAGAAATAAGGAACATGTACAAATTGACATACCTGATGACAAAACACCAAGGAATAGGAAAAAAAGAAAGACTGGAATCCAGTGAAAGAATACTTACAACAAGAAAAGGAAAGAATGATGAATTAAACAAATAGAAGGAAGTGAAGAAGTACAGAGACAGATGAAGAGGAGTTCACATGAATTAATGAAACAATGATGGTAAAGAAAGAAAACAGCAACATGATGGAAGACCAGAAGCCAAAGATAGATAGATCTTTCTTTTTTTGATGTAGCTGGTGGGCATAGCAGGGGTACTCTTTCAGAGCAAAACACTTCTAAATTGATTTTAACGATGAGACGCTGAGAATTTTATTGTATGGTTTTAATTGCTAATTGTTTACTGTTTTATATAGTTATTGTATTAATTGTTTTGATTGTATTTTATCTTGTGGGCATTGACTGCCATATGTAAACCTCCTCGAGTTACCTTCGGGCTGAGAGGGGCGGTATAGAAATATAGTTAATAAATAAATAAATTATTGGCTCTGTGTACGTTGGCAAAATTATTAATACACTGAAAATATGTAACTGGTGAGGGGCCCCTGGTGGTGCAGCAGGTTAAACTGCTGAGCTGCTGAGCTTGTTGACCGAAAGGTTGGTGGTTACAATCTGGGGAGAATGGTGAGCTCCTGCTGTTAGCTCAGCTCCTGTCAAGCTTGCAGTTTGAAAACGTGCAAATGTGAGTAGATCAATAGGTGCTGCTTCTGTGGGAAAGTAATTTAGTCATGCTGGCCACATTACCTTGGTGGTGTCTATGGACAGTGCCGGCTCTTTGGCTTAGAAATGGAGATGAGCACCACCCCCCAGAGTCAGACACAATTAGACTTAATGTCAGGGGAGAAACCTTTACTTATGAAACTGATGAGTAGGAACTCCCTTATAGCACAGCATTTAAATCTTTTTGTGTTTTAGAGATCCTACCGAACTACTTCCACCCAGAATGCTGTACATCCTAAATACATTCTAATTTCCACAGCTAAGCAAAGTAATGCTTAATCAGTGTTCAGATGCAAGACTACCAAGTAATGCCAGACATCATTAGCAACAGCTAGGAAATTTTCCTGCTTGAAAACCTGGAGAATTGCTGCCACTCAGAGGTAGAAACTAGATAAAGAGTTTGTGTTGTGTTTTTTTCCTCAGTTGACCAATAATTCACTTTCTTTCTGCTTCTTTCTTCAGTTATGATCCGAGTGGGAAGAAGCAAGTTGCCACTATTGGTGATCTCCATGTCTGACAATGCTATTCTACCTAAACAAATGCCATGTGTTCCCTCCATCTTAGTAAGCAAATGGAATTTAGAGTCTTTTTTTTACATCCAGGTCAACATTTCACTTTTCTCTGAGGACATAAAAATAATTACCGTAATTTGTGTTGAGAAGGCTTTGCTAGTTAGTTTAAGGCTGGGAAAAGTTATGCAGCTAGGAAGGGAATGCTGTGGGTAGGAGTTAGTTTTCCTATAAGCAACCCATTGGTACAGTTTTCATATATTTTAAGATTTTTTTAATCCTTTAATTCCTTTATTTTCTTCAGTACTATGCAAGCCCAGGAAATAATCTTTCAATGGCTTGCCTCCAGGTTCAGCTAATGTAGATATTTCTTAATGCTGCACTCTTCCCTTACCCACTTGTCAATGAGCTTATTACGTCTGAGCTGACAAGTCTATAAAAGCACAATAAGACAAATTAGTAAATCCGCATGTGCCTAATGCCAGAGTGTCTAAAAATGTGATTTCCTCTTTCCTCTCATCTTTCAAAAACTGGCGAATGTGTGCTATCTAATCATGTTTGGGATTGTGAGCAGGGAATAGTTCTGGAACAAATTAATATAGAGCACAAAGATATGATCTTTTTGCAGAAGAAGAAATTTCATATACAAGTAGACTGAAATCAATGTTGAATATAGCTCTGCATTTTGCATTACTATGGCAACCTGTTTATAAAGATGTAAGCAGAAAATCTGCTATTGTGTGCCAACGTTTTATTTTCTCCTTGATTTTCCTGAGGGAGGGTGGAGTGACATGTTATAGTGAGCAAGGAACTTTAGTTGGAAAACATGGTTCTCTCTTTCCTCTCACTAACATTTTCTACAACTTACCTCCTTTCCTGGTGTTTGCCCGTTGGGAATTGCACTGTCCCAAAAGAGATGGAAAAATATTTGAAAAGGTTCATAACATGATCAAAAATATGTTTTTAAGTGATGAGATCCCTGAGATATAATGTGTTCAGTAGTTAAGGAGTTAGAAACCTGGTGTAAAGTGCAAGCACACTAATGGCTTGGGGCCCTTCCCCACAGCCTATATCCCAAAACATCAAGGCAGAAAATCCCACATTATCTGAGTTTGGACTCAGATAACCCAGTTCAAAGCAGATATTGTGGGATTTTCTGCCTTGATATTCTGGGATATAGGACTGTGTGGAAGGGCTGTCAGATAAACTAGGCTTTATTGTAGGAATACAATTTCTAAGATAGAAAAGATGCTCAGTAAGCTAATCTAAGGGCCTTCCACACAGCCCTATATCCCAGAATATCAAGACAAAAAATCCTACAATATATACTTTGAATTGGGTTATCTGAGTCCACACTCAGATAACGTGAGATCTTCTGCCTTGATATTTTGAGATATAGAGCTGTGTGGAAGGGCCCTTTGTGAGTTATCTCTTGGAAGGCGGAGAAAGGATTTCCAAAAGGGGAAGAAGTGAGGAAAAAGAAATACCTAAGAGTTACATCAGTTTACATCAGAAAAGAAGCAGGATAAGTGGAGAAAAGAGGGAAGTTTCTTCAGGTCAAACACTATTAACCCTATTGCTACAGCCCACTTCTGTAACAGGATCTTCTTCAGCAACACCAGAGGCACTCCAAGTGGCCAGCTTCTGGTTAACCGATATTTAGTATAATGCCAAGTTTTTAACTTTGTGTTTTTAAATACATTACAACTGTACTCTCAACCTGCTTCTGACACAATAAATAAAAAATAAATACTGCTCATTTTATATTTATTTATTTATTTATTTATAAATTCGATTTGGTAGACCGCTCTCTCTGGAGCCCAGAGCGGTTTACAGCATAAAATCAATAAAACATCAATAAACAGATAAAAGACGTATACCCAAAAGCCCCCTCCCACAAATGATCCCGGCAAGCAATAATACGCAGAGGCAATACATGGCAGGATGGTATGTTGGCAGCTGGCAACTAAGGAGGCATCAGTTGGGACCAAATGCCTGCCTATATAGCCAAGTCTTCACAGACTTGCGGAAGGCCAACAAACCCCGTAGTGCTCGTATCTCCTCCGACAGAGAATTCCAGAGGGTCGGAGCGGCCACTGTAAATGCTCTCTGCCGGGTGCTCGACAGCCTACAGATCTTAATACTAGGGACCTCTAGTAGATTAAGCCCCTCTGAGTGCAGTGATCTTCTGGGTTTGTATGGGGTAAGACGCTCCCTCAAGTACACTGGCCCCAAACCATATAAGGCCTTGAAAGTTAGAACTAACACCTTGAAGGAGACCCGGAATTCGATGGGAAGCCAGTGCAGTGCACGCAGGAGTGGGGTCACATGCGCAGATCTTGGGGCTCCCCGACAGGGCACGCTGCTGCATTCTGCACCAGCTTAAGTTTCCGGATCGCCGACAAGGGTAGGCCAATGTACAGCGCATTACAGTAATCAAGCCTCGAGATGACCGTGGCTTGGATCACCGTGGCCAGGTCGCAGCGGGAGAGGTAAGGAGCCAGACGTTTCGCCTGCCGCAGATGGTAGAACGCTGTCTTGCAAGCGCAGGCAATCTGCGCTTCCATCGACAGTTGGGTGTCTAGCTGGACCCCAAGGCTCTTAACTAGGGGCTGTGGGTGAAGTGCCACACCATCAAACGTCGGCAACTGGGTCTCTACCCCCTCCGGGCGGCCCAGCCACAAGATCTCCGTCTTCGTCGGGTTCACCTTCAACTTACTGGCTCGCAGCCATCCAGTTACGGCTTCTAGGCAGAGATGGAAATTATCGGGTACAGATTCCACCCCGGGGTCCATCCTCAGAATGAGCTGGGTGTCATCAGCGTACTGGTGACATTCCAGCCCAAAACTCCGTACCAATTGGGCGAGTGGTCGCATGTAGATGTTAAATAACAGCGGGGAGAGAATGGCCCCCTGAGGGACCCCACAATGTAAGGGGGAGCCCTCGGAGGCCACCCCTCCCCACTTCACTCGCTGCAGGCGGTTTTGGAGGAAGGAGGACAGCCAGTTGAGGGCTGTCCCCCTCACCCCCGCCACCGCCAGGCGGTGTGTCAAAAGTTGGTAATCGACAGTATCAAACGCTGCCGTGAGGTCCAATAACACGAGCAGCGCCGATCCGCCTTGATCCAAGTGGCAACGGAGTAGGTCTGTGATGGAGACCAGGACGGTCTCTGTCCCATGGCCTGAACGGAAGCCGGACTGGAAGGGGTCAAGCCAGGTTGCATCATCCAGGAATGTCTGCAGCTGGTCCATTGCTGCCCTCTCAATTACCTTGCCCAGGTACGGTAAATTGGACACTGGGCAAGGTAATTGAGGGAGCCGCGGGATCTAACCCGGGCTTCTTCAGCAATGGACTAACCACCGCCTCTTTTAACTCCTCTGGAAAAGCTCCTTGCTCAAGGGAGCAGTTGACTATATTCAACAGAGGGCCTCGTAACCCTCCACGCAAGCTCGAATCAGCGTGGAGGGGCACGGGTCGAGGGAGCAGGTGGTTGGTCGAAGAGCTGCGACAATCTTGTCAACATCCTCTGCGTCCAGTGGCCGAAACCGGTCGAAGGTGGACCCGGCGGAGGGCCATGGAGTCTCAAGCTCCTGTACTGTATCAACCGTGGCAGGGAGGTCCCGCGGAGCGTCGCAATCTTGTCTGCGAAATGATTCTGGAAAGCCTCGGCGAAAGGGCCCGATCATCATTTTTGGGATGGTAGGGACCATCGTCAACTGCCGAATTATCCTGAACAATTGGGCCGGGCGTGAATCTGCATTTTGAAGCAGTATACATTATTGTATTTCCAGCCTCCTGAAGTCCTGATGAAAATCAGGTCCCATGCTGTGCAAAATTTGCATGAGGTTGTTTTGCACAGAAAATAGTATTTTCTGAACAGTAAATGATACAATTGAAGATTTATTCTGCACTAAATGTGCCTGTCACACAGAAAACATCATTTTCTACATGATTTTGAAGATTTTCTCACAACAGGAATACAATTGTTCAAATTACTCATCAATGTCTTTGAGAAAAAAGTAAGGACTTTATCACACAAGGGCAGGCAAGCCTGCATTGTAGCTGGGACATTACTTTTGGTGATGGTAGTTCTCAAACTATGTTCTGTGGCATCTTGCTACTGGTTTCCTTTCTCTTCGTGATTGTTATGTCCCTTTGGATTGACAGATAAAGAAATCCAACAATAGCAACCTATTCCCTTGCATACTTTAATATGATAAATCCCTTCCACTTCTATGTCAGGATGCCAGAAGTCATGTGGAAATATTATGGAAGGAGAGAAGTCATTTTATTTGCATTCACTGTAGCAATTTAAAGTTAAGTTTTTCTTTTGAGAAGCTTGGTTTTCAAAAGCATGATTTAACCTGCTCTGTACAGCTTGCCTCCTCTTGTACTTTTCACCCTTGGCACATTCTTCTTCTTTCTCTTTATACTGTCAATATATTTAGATCTCAAGGCCACTCAGCATATTAATTTTGTCACTCTTGTGACCCCTGTAGCATCAACACCGTCTAGCTGCTAAAGAAAATGGATGTACTTGCTGTTGGAAGAGCCATTGCTTCTGCAAAGGAGAAAGATAATTCGAACAAAGATTCAAGATTTGGAGAGCTCTCCTAGACTAGATCTACACTGCCCTATATTCCAGGATCTGATCCTAGATTATCTCCTTATCCCAAGAGTATCTGGTAGTATAAACTCATACAATCCAGTTCAAAGCAGATAATCTGGGATTGGATCCTGGGATTTAGATGCAGCCCTAATTTCTCACATGGTCCCAAGCTGAACTTCATATCCTGTTATGTTCAATGCTACTCTGTGTACTTGTAGTCAGGAATGCACCCTTCAGCCCACATGGTAAACTGTGTCCAGATTGTGACTATTCCACTTCAAGCCACAATTACATAAATAATAAATAACTCCTTAATGTGAATAATGAACACAGTAATTTTACATAGAACATTGCTTTCTATATGATTTATTTTATTTTATTTTTTTGCATGAAGTAGTTTTGTTGTTCCCATTTATTGTGTAGCCTGGTACAGTCTACAAAGGTCTATCTTCACAGTAGGAACTATGACATTGAGGGCCCTTCCACATAGCCATACTGTATAACCCAGAATATCAAGGCAGATAATCCACAATATCTGCTTTAAACTGGGTTATCTGAGTCCACACTGCCATATAATCCAGTTCAATGTAGATTTTATATAGCTGTGTGGAAGGTGACAGAGAAGAACCATGCCTGTGGTAGAGGAATTTGTCTCCATCCACTTGCCAGTAAAACATATTAATATGAAATTAGTTGCTACCAACTTCCTGTATTGTCATGACTGAAAATCTGCTGCCTGGGGCAAATGTCTCACTCCTTCTAAGCACAGGGCTTATCCTCTTCTTGTCAAACATAGTTGTACAAATTCAGACAGAAATTTCCAGTAACGCTCTGCTGAAAGGCATTCCCCACGCAAGTCTTTAAAACAATGCCTCCCACAAAGAAAATCGATGCTTTGCGAAGAACATTTAAATAATTTAAATAGACAATTGATTGATTAATTAATTTACTATATCTATGAATAACAAACATTTTAAGCTTAGGTGGTGCATGCCTTTTTTTAACAAGCACCATCTGATAAGAGAAATGCATTACTTATAATCTAGCTGTTAAGACTATGTGCATAATTGGTTAAGATGCTATTAAATTCCAGCAGAGAGGAAAATTCTTCCAGTGTTGCTATAATTGATAATTTTTGTGCCTCTCTATTCAGAAGCCGGTTCTTTCTGGAGTGGCTAATATCTTTAAGGCCCGCCTGTTGAGGCTCTTGGAATCAAGGCACAATGGAAAGATCAGCGTAGGAAAACATTTGGAAAAAAGGTACAACCAGGTTAGAATTTATGCAATTTGAGACCACTTTATGACTATGGAATCCTGAGAGTTCTCCTGATTCTGCAGGGATATTCCCAATTAATCATCAGCCATCCCAGTTTTTCAGTTACTTTGAAAATACAGTCTTGGTATCTGTTGGGGTTTGGTTTCAAGACCCCAAGTGGATACCAAAATCTGTGGATGCTCAAGTCCCATTATGTACAATGGCACCGTTAAATTGTGTCCCTTATGTGAATTAGCAAAATCAAGATTTGCATATATATATATATATATATATATATATATATATATATTCATATTCAATCTGTGGAAAATCTATGGATGTCGGGGTTGGCTGTATCCCTGCTTCTCTCTCTTTCTCCCATTCTTCCTCTTTGTCCTCAAGTTGCTTCACTTGCTGAAAACTGAGCTTGAAGCACAATAGTAGTTGGTCTTCATTCACTCATCAGGGAGGAAAAAAGAGGAAAGGGGGAACATTGTCCTCCATGTTGTTTAACATCTACATGAAGCCACTGAGAGAGAACATCCAGAGTTTTGGAGTCCAATGACATCAGTACGCAGATGACGTCAAACTTTTTTGGGGTTTGATTCAGGACTTGAACAGACTTAGCAGCAGGTGGAAAGGAGTGCCTTTCCACCTGCTGCTAAGTCTGTTCAAGTCCTGAATCAGTGCTTGGCAGCTGTGACAGTCTGGATGAGGGTGAACAAATGGAAATTGAATCCAGACAAGACAGAGGTACCCCTGGTCAATCGTAAGGCTGAACAGGGTATAGGGTTACAGCCTGTGTTGGACGGGGTTACACTCCCCCTGAAGACGCAGGTTCACAGCTTGAGAGTTCTCCTGAATTCATCATTGAGCCTGGAACCCCAGTTAAAGCTTGTGCACCAGTTGCGCCCGTACCTTAGGATGCAAGACCTGGCCACAGTGGTCCACACTCTTGTTACATCTCGAATAGACTACTGCAATGTGCTCTACATGGGCATGCCTTTGAAAAGTATTCAGAAGCTTCAAGTGGTCCAATGGGTGGCAGCCAGATTTCTGTCCAGAGCAGCATACAGGGAACATACAACCTGCCCTTATTACGTCAGCTCCGCTGCCTGCCAGTCTGCTACTACACACAATTCAAAGTGCTGGCTTTAGCCTCTAAAGCCCTAAACAGTTCTGGCCCAGTTTACCTGTTCAAACAATCTCCTTCATTGAACCATCTAGGAGATTAAGATCTTCTGGGGAGGCCCTGCTCTCGATTCCACCTTCTTTGCTGGTGCAGCTGACGGGGGCGAGAGACAGGGCCTTCTCAGTGGTGGCCTCTCGGATTTGGAAGTCTGTCCCTAGTGAAATTAGATCAGTGCCCTTCCTCTTGGCCTTCAGAAAGAAAGCAAATATAGCTGTGGAACCAAGCCTTTGGTTAGTGAGCAGTGCAAGAAATTAATAGGGAATATGTGCAATTGACAATTGGAATGGCTTCGGGTTATGATTCTAGATTATATGATGTTAATGTTTATATTAAAATGTTTTAATTCTGTGTCTTAATGTCTAAATGCTGCCTATGTTTCATGGTTCAATGTTGTTTTAATAGTGTTTTTCATAGTTACATGTTATTGTTTGATTCCCCCGTTTTTTTTCACATGTATGTTTGGCATTGAATTTTGCCATGATTATGTTGGAAACCGCTTTGAATCTCCCCAGGGGTGAGAAAAGTGGTATATAAATACAGCAAATAAATGTTGCTTTTCTCATTACATGTAGGCAAAAGCAACCTGCTATAACCTTTTCTAGTTTGTGTATTCTTCTTTGTTAATCATTGTTTGGCATCTTGACCACATGCTGTTGTTGTTTATCCGCACATGCTTTGTTTTTTATTTGAGAAATGTTAGACAACGTGGAACACAGCTGGTCTTAGTGGGTTAAGATAAATAAACTCCCTCTTCAGTCACTCCAAAGTAACTTTAGAATCACAAACAGAGTGAACTAATGAATGTAAAACCCATTCTAACTCGTGTATATGAAATGCAGCAAAGGATTGCTTTGAATAGCATCTGTTAAGGCAAGCTAACAGTTTTGTTTATTTAGATGAGATCTGAGTGAAAAATGCATATTCTGTTCCCTGTTGGGATGGGGGACCAGCAGTACTTTGATCCAACACTTTGGGCAAGTGAAATGCTTATTTTAGAACAGCAACAAAAGATAAAGTAACAATATCTTGCATGTTAATTTCAGGCATCACATCTTGCTCACACTCTGCTTTGCAAAGACTGCTTTCTGCTGCAGGAAAATCTTAAATTCTATGTTTTTATTAGCTCACAAATCCCTTCTTAACACACACTTTCATCTTGGTTGCTTCAGGTTGACTTGTGATCAAAGCCAAGATTACTCTACCTGGCTATCTTTTAAATCAGGTTGCTGTTGCTAATTTTTTTTCCTGCTGTGTACTTTCAAGTAATTTCTGATTTGTAGTGGCCCTAAGGCAAATCGCTCATGCGGTTTTCTTGACAAGATTTGTTAAGAGAGGAGTTTGCCTTTGTCTTCCTCTAGGCCAATGGTTCTCAACTTATGGGTCCCCAGATGTTTTGGCCTTCAACTCCCAGAAATCCTAACAGCTGATAAACTATCTGGGATTTTTGGGAGTCGTAAGCCAAAACACCTGTTGAGAACCACTGCTCTAAGGCTGAAAGACTGTGGCTAGATCTACACTGCCAAATCATCTAGATCAGGGCTGTCCAACTTATACCGGACCGGGGGCCTGAGTTCCGGTCAGTGATCACCTGGGGGGCCTAAGGGTCTGCCTTCGCTCCTGGCCCCGCCCCTCTCCTGGCTCCACCCCCGGCTCCGCCCCGCCCCTCCCCCGGCTCCGCCCCCTCCCCGGGCTCCAATTCCATATATTTAATATTAACATAAGGGGAGAGGGAGGGAATGGCACACATGGGGGGCATAATTAAACAATTCCATATATTTAATATTAACATAAGGGGGGAGGGAGAGAATGCAACACATGGGGGGCATAATTAAACAATTCCATATATTCAATATTAACATAAGGGGGGAGGGAGGGAATGCCACACATGGGGGGCATAATTAAACAATTCCATATATTTAATATTAACATAAGGGGGGAGTGAGAGAATGCAACACATGAGGGGCATAATTAAACAATTATTATATTATTATATTTCTGCCCCATATATTCCCACCCCACTCTTCCCCTTATTTCCAAATTACATACATTTATTATTATATTATTATATTTCTGCCCCATATATTCCCACCCCCCTCTCCCCCTTATTTCAAAATTAAATACATTTATTATTATTATTATTATATTTCTGCCCCATATATTCCCACCCCCCTCTTCCCCTTATTTCCAAATCATGGAGAGAAGCAAGAAGGGAGGCGCAGAGGCCGGGGCTGGGCGCTTCTCTTCCTGCTATTCTCCCTGATCACGGAGAGAAGCAAGAAGAGAGGCGCAGAGGCCGGGGCTGGGCGCCTCTCTTCCTGCTTTTCTCCCTGATCACGGAGAGAAGCAAGAAGAGAGGTGCAGAGGCTGGGGCTGGGCGCGTCTCTTCCTGCTCTTCTCCTGATCACGGAGAGAAGCAAGAAGAGAGCGCAGAGGCCAGGGCTGGGCGCTTCTCTTCCTGCTCTTCTCCCTGATCACGGAGAGAAGCAAGAAGAGAGGCACAGAGGCCAGGGCTGGGCGCCTCTCTTCCTGCTCTTCTCCTGATCACGGAGAGAAGCAAGAAGAGAGGCGCAGAGGCCAGGGCTGGGCGCCTCTCTTCCTGCTATTCTCCCTGATCACGGAGAGAAGCAAGAAGAGAGGTGCAGAGTCCGGGGCTGGGCGCCTCTCTTCCTGCTGTTCTCCCTGATCCCGGAGAGAAGCAAGAAGAGAGGCGCAGAGGCCGGGGCTGGGCGCCTCTCTTCCTGCTCTTCTCCCTGATCACCGAGAGAAGCAAGAAGAGAGGCGCAGAGGCCAGGGCTGGGCGCTTCTCTTCCTGCTCTTCTCCCTGATCACGGAGAGAAGCAAGAAGAGAGGCGCAGAGGCCGGGGCTGGGCGCCTCTCTTCCTGCTCTTCTCCCTGATCACGGAGAGAAGCAAGAAGAGAGGCGCAGAGGCCAGGGCTGGGCGCCTCTCTTCCTGCTTTTCTCCATGATCACGGAGAGAAGCAAGAAGAGAGGCGCAGAGGCCAGGGCTGGGCGCCTCTCTTCCTGCTTTTCTCCCTGATCACGGAGAGAAGCAAGAAGAGAGGCGCAGAGGCCAGGGCTGGGCGCCTCTTCCTGCTTTCTCCCCTGATCACGGAGAGAAGCAAGAAGAGAGGCGCAGAGGCCAGGGCTGGGCGCCTCTCTTCCTGCTTTCTCCTGATCACGGAGAGAAGCAAGAAGAGAGGCGCCGAGGCCAGGGCTGGGCGCCTCTTCCCTGCTTTTCTCCCTGATCACGGAGAGAAGCAAGAAGAGAGGCACAGAGGCCAGGGCCGGGTGCCTCTCTTCCTGCTTTTCTCCCTGATCACGGAGAGAAGCAAGAAGAGAGGTGCAGAGGCCGGGGCTGGGCGCCTCTCTTCCTGCTTTTCTCCCTGATCACGGAGAGAAGCAAGAAGAGAGGTGCAGAGGCTGGGGCTGGGCGCCTCTCTTCCTGCTTTTCTCCCTGATCACGGAGAGAAGCAAGAAGAGAGGCGCAGAGGCTGGGGCTGGGCGCCTCTCTTCTTGCTTTTCTCCCTGATCACGGAGAGAAGCAAGAAGAGAAGGGCAGAGGCCGGGGCTGGGCGCCTCTCTTCCTGCTTTTCTCCCTGATCACGGAGAGAAGCAAGAAGAGAGGCGCAGAGGCCGGGCTGGGCGCCTCTCTTCCTGCTCTTCTCCTGATCACGGAGAGAAGCAAGAAGAGAGGCACAGAGCCCGGGGCTGGGCGCCTCTTTCCTGCCCATCTACGCAGCGGCTGCGCCATCTCCACCTCACAAAGACGGAGCGCGCCGATTGGCGGGGGGGGAGGCAGGAGGAGGGAGCCTGCTCCTCCTCCCTGCCCTGCCCCTCCCCGCTGCGAAAAAAATATAATAAATAAATAAATAAAAATATATATATTTAATTTTAAACAGCCCATTTCTTTTCTAAAAGTGTAGGGGGCCGTAGGGAAGGGGCTGGGGGCCATATACGCCCCGCGGGCTGCCAGTTGGACAGCCCTGATCTAGATTATCAAAGAAAATAATCCCGATTATCTGCTTTGAACTGGATTATATGAGTCTACACTGCTATATAATCCAGTTCAAACCAGATAATATGGATTTTATATGGCAATGTAGATGGGGCCAGTGCCTTGTCTGAAGTTACCTAGTAGATTTCTGTGGTCAAGCAGGATATCAGTCTTGTTCTCCAGAATCATAGGCCAGTATTTAAACTACTACATCATGCCGACTCAAGACAAGAAATATCTTCTTTTAGAATTAAAAAACCTATATAAATATGAAACATTGTATATGTTCTTAAGTTGACTCCTGAATATATCTTCTGAAGTCAACAGGGATTGTCAGTATCACAATCAATAACAGGTTTCCCATTAATTTGAGGGTATTTAGGGCTGGAGGGAGGGGCACCATATTTTAAAGTCAGAAGATACCAGAGCCCTTAGACTGTATTTGAGCATTTTTAGGACAAAATGGGCCAAGAACAACATGGGTTATCATTCTTTCACTCCTGCACTGGCCCCATTTCAGATCAGAGGCAGAGACTACAACCTCCTCACAACCAAATGGGATACCTATAGCACTCTCCCAGTCTTCTTTATTCAGAAGCAAGGCAGCATTTAGAAATAATTTCTACTGAGTTCTTAGAGTTTACTCTTGGGTAATGAGTCCTATACTGCCGTGGTTCTCAACCTGTTAGGATTTCTTGGAGTTGAAGGCCAAAACATCTGGGGACCCCCAGGTTGAGAAGCACTGCTATACTACTAACTCAGAATGGATCCCGGGAGTGTACATTCATAAATTTGTAGATAGATACAGACAGATGGAATTCATATGGAAAAACATGTAGGCACCATAGTGCCCCAAATCCCTTCCTGACTTTGTTTTATTTTGTGTTGAGTCATCTTTCGTATCCTGTCTTCCCCTTATTTATTTATTTATTTACTTCATTTCTGGGCCGCCTTTTTCAGCTCGAAGGCAACTCAAGGCGGCTTACATTGTACAATACTACAATGAAAATAAATAAAATTAAAACAAAATTAAAAACATTTAACACACATTATAAAAACCCTGTAAAAGCATTAAAAGCATAAAATACCAGTAACTTCCTATTAGCTTATTTTCGAAAGACATTGTCAAGCCATTTCATGTTCATTCTTTCCTGGGTTCCATATTCATCCATTACACTGCGTTTTCAAAAGGCTTTGAAATAGCAAGGTTTTTAATTTTTTCAGAATGTCAGCAGGGAAGGGGTCAATCTAATTTCCCTAGGGAGGGAGTTCCTTAGCCGAGGAGCCACCACTGAGAAGACCCTGTCTGTAATGAAGGCGGGCTCGAGAGCAGGGCCTCCCCAGAAGATCTTAAATTCCTATCCTGTTCATAGGGAGAGATACATTTGGAAAGGTAGGCTGGGCTGGAAACATTTAGGGCTTTATAGGCTAAAGCCAGCACTTTGAATTGTGCCCAGTAGCAAACTGGCACCCAGTGGAGCTGGCACAACAGAGGACTTGTGTGCTCCCTGAGTGCTTCTCCTGTTAGCAGCCTGGCTGCCACCCACAGAAGGAAAGGAAGACTTGGGGGGGAAAGAATAGAAGAAGGAAGGAAGAGGGAGGGAGAATGGAGGAAAGAAGGAAGGAGAGAAGGAGAAGGAAAGGGTGAAAGGGAGAAAGGAAGGAAGGAAGAGGAAGGAAGGAAAGAAGGAAGGAAGAGGGAGAATGGATGAAAGAAGGGGGGAGGGAAAGGAAGGAGAAATGGAGAAAGAAAGAGTGAAGGAGAGAAAGGAAGGAAGGAAACCAAGGCCCGAGCTGCTCTGGAGAGCCAGATGCAATCATGAAAAGAGCCACATCTGGCTCCCGAGCCGTAGGTTCCCTACCCCTGCTATACGGGATGTAACCAGAGCCACTTGCAAAACAAAAATATAAGCCACTTGCAAAATGAAAGCGTCAATCAAGTAACCTAAACATTCTATTCACACCCACAAACTTTAGGAATTCCAGAGTATGCCTATTGTATACAGTTCATAGAGAAGATACAGCAGAATGAGTAACAAGGACAAGGCAATGGGGAATTTTTAAAAACCTTTGCTTCCTCATCCATATTTCAGGCAGATGTTTACTGCTTGTGATCTGCACTGTGCAGAAATTAATGTTGGAAGGTCAAATATGTATTGATCTAGTTCTTTCTGTCTATATCTGCTTGAGCAGCCAATATCCAAATTCACCCATCATCACTGGAATGATTTAATGGGGGTGGATGCATTTTATACATGTATATACAGTTTTTACTCAGATAACATTTTGGGTATTTTTTTTAATTGGTTTTGGATTTTGCACTTTCAAAAAGGTATATCCATTCATGGATAGAAGATTTTTTTAAAAAAAAAAGCTGCTAGAGTTTCCTTAGCAACAAGCACTCTAATTTTGTTCATTTGTGGTTAGACGGTTTAGCATTTGAGATAGTATGTGAGCCTGGTTTATTCACAAATAACTTATGAGAAATGCTGCTTTACATTTCTAGAGGTAACTAGATGACAATTTGAACATGGGGGTGGCCAACAACTAGCTCGCCTACATAAGTCTTATGCATATTATCCCCCACCCCCACCCCAAAAGATGCCCTGACCCTTTGCCATCGCTATAGCTGCTGTGCTTACATCAGCAAAAAGCACTTTGTGCCTTTAATAACTTTTTTCCTTTGACAGTGGGAGAGATGTACCTTTCTGCCTCAGTAACAAGCAAAGTGCCTTTATCAGAAATCTCAAGAGAGTGGAGATATCAGTTTGTGAATGTAGTGGGAAGACTTGGGAACTTGAGGAATAACAGTGGTCAATGTTTACATGCGTGTATGTAAGAGCAATTTTTCTGGTGGCTTAGGATAGCTAAGTCAACTTTTCCCAAGAGGGCTATAATCATTGTGATTGCTTGTTCCTTTATAGAGAAAATGAGACGAGCTGCTGGGTAAGTGATCATAAAAGATCTCTCTGTAAACAAGTATTTTGATTTGGAGATGGCACCTTAAAACCCCAGTGGCACAATGAGTTAAACCCTTGTGCCAGTAGGACTACTGACAGAAAGGTTGGCAGTTCGGAGCTGGGTGAGCTCCTGTCTGTCAGCTCCAGCTTCCCATACAGGGACATGAGAGAAGCCTCCCATAGGATGGTAAGACATCCGGTCATCCCCTGGGCAACATCCTTGCAGCCAGCCAATTCTCTCACACCAGAAGCAGCTTTTGGTTTCTAAAGTCGCTACTGACATTTAAAAAACCAACCAAATGTTCACATGTGGCATACCTTCTGCATCCACAGATTCTGTGTTTGCAGATTCAACCATCTATGGCTTGTGGGAAAAGGGACATAATTTCACTACACCATTGTATATAATAGACAACAACAACAATATTTATTCTGGTCCATAGACCCATCAGTAAAACCAACAGTTATTATAAATTATAAATATAAAGTCCATTGTACATCAACATCTATTGTATATAATTGTATAAGATAAATCTACATCTATTGCATATAATAGGACTTGAGCATCCACAGATTTTGGTATCCATGGGAGAGAAGACACAGGCCCTAGGAAATAGCAAGATCCCACTGTATTCTATTTTTGAGAAAGTCCACAAAATGCTACAGTTATGATTGAAAACTGTTTGGAATTTTTTATATCTCTCCCATTTCTCCAATTATGGAATGCAAGAAGACTCCTAAAATACATTAGAAACAATGGTTAGAAAACAATTTTTAAAACTGTCTTTAAAATGCATTTAAAATACAATGATAATGATACAAATACAACACATTCTCATTAAAAGACCTTCTGCAACAGAGAATTAACACTAAAGGCTTGGATAAATAGGTTTTAACCTGACTATCAATTCCAATGACCAGCCGATGTCCTTCTTTTTAAATTGTACTCAGGGGAAATATCTTGATAGCCGTGCTGGGAAACTGACTGCATCCTGCCCCAGATCTTTCTTGTGCAAAGTCAGTTTCCGCATCCTCATATTATGGCTCATTTTGAGTTAGGCAGTTTCACTGGCGTCTATGTTAGAGAGGTGATAAATCCACCCCATGTTTCAGTCTGGTTTTCAAAGGAATTATCCAAAGTCAGCCTCATCTGCTAAATATGTTCAGCACTTTGGACGATTCCTGTAAAGCTCAGGGTAAGGATTGTATCACACAGTGTTAGCAAACCAGCACAGTAGCGGGCCCATTACATTTGGTGACAGTTCCCATAGCACAATGTTGTATTATACTCATTGTTTGTCTGGTAACTCCTCTCAATGAATTCGGCAAGGACTATTCACAGGTGAAGTCCATAAATAACCCCAGATCTTGCCACTGTCTCGGGACTTATCTATTGTCATGAGGTCTTCTTACCAGTGAGAATGGTAAAGGTCTTCACAGATGCTGGCAGCAGAGATTTAGAAAGAACCTTACATCTGATGACAAAAATGGCAGAGGAAGGAGAAGAAAGCTCATAGTGGACCTCCTCACCTCTTAAAGTTTGCTTCCACAGACTTAGCAGAGATTAAAGGTCCTTGAGATAACTAAGGGTGCTTCCAGACAGCACCAAATCACGGGTTTTAAACAGGGGCAAAAAATCCCAGGACTTCAGAAAAGGTCCACATACAGACCTGTTGGTCCTGGCATTTCTGCCTCCTTTGTTGAGACTGGATGCTTTGCTGGAGATTTAGAGGCTCCCAAGACGACCACCACAGGACTTCTGCAAGAAACCTCAGCGTTTTTCTTTTAACAAACCCCGAGATGATGATATGTGAATACAAAGAGGTCTGGATATGTGGATCATTGCAAACGTTCCACTCTGTCTTGGCCAGAGAATTTGTGCCCTTCAGATGTTTCATAACATTTCTAGCACACAAACAATTTTTTTGCCTACTATTCAACTGTCACCTTATTTTTAGGAACTGATCAATCCGGAACAAACATCTAAACCCCAGGAACAAACCTAGATAAAAATCCCATGATTTCCAATTACAAGGACATACAGACATTCGAAGATGCAGATATTCGGCTCAAAACTGCAATATTCCCACACCTGGAAATCTCACTTTTTTTGCCTTTTGTAGTGATTGCTTCCGTGTTTGCAGGGAACGGTGTCTGCCACTCTCCTGTCTGCTGTGGAAGCTCCTGGGATAAAGTACTGTCAGGATGGGCCCCAAGACATCAAGGGGGTGTGGAGCTCCATTTAAGGAGCTCCATTGGCTGCCGTTCATCTTCCGGTCCCAATTCAAGGTGCAGGTTCTTACCTATAAAGCCCTGAATGGTTTGGGACCAGCCTACCTGAGTGACTGCATTTCCATCTACGAACCCAGGAGATCTCTCTGTTCATCTGGAGAGACCCTACTCTCGCTTCCGCTGCCTTCACAGGCACGATTGGTGGGGATGAGGAAGAAGGCCTTCTCTGTGGTGCCCCCCCCCCAACTTTGGAACTCACTCCCCAAGGATATCAGACAAGGCCCCACATTGGCAGTCTTTAGGAGGAGCCTAAAAATGCAGCTATTCCAATGTGCCTTTCCTGAATAAAGTAAACATCACCCTGCTTTGACCAATTCCCTGCAAAATGCCCTCAGAAGCACTTTACCTGTTGGGTTGATCTCCCCACATTATCCTTTAAAACCATCCTGCTAGATACATCCTACCTCTGTTCACGTCCGGTGTTTATTTATTTCAAATGTTAATATATTACATCTGGCCCGGCGATTATGGTTTTAAACTTTGTGTGTTATTGTTTATATGTGAGTTATATTGGTTGTATTGTCTTATTATTTGCTGCTGTGTTGTTTTACTGATGTGTTATTGGGCTTGGCCTCATGTAAGCCGCCCCGAGTCCCTTCGAGAGATGGTGGCGGGATATAAATAAAGTTTTATTTTTATTATTTTATTATTAGATGGTCCTAATATTTCAGCCTCTTTGGACTTCTGAGAAGTTCAGTTTCAAGGAAGTAGTTTATATGCGACTGGTCATTTCCCACAACTTTTAGATGATTAAAATTTACTGGTATTGTGGTCAATAGGCGCACAGCAAACCAAATGTTCCATCACACAACTCTCCTATATCACACAGTCTCTACTTTTCCAATTTCAGTCAGCTTCCAACTTTTAAATGATCAGGCACTCTGAAGCAGGACGTTTGCTATGGTCAAGGGAAATTTAAAGCCCCATTGACATCTGTCTCAAGATGAAGAGACTTACAGAAAAGCTCACTATAATTGGAGATATGTTTAATTTAGGGAACTGGCAATCATGTAAAAGGACAGCAAAGAGCCACTGACTCATATTGCTGACTGAGCAATTTTGCCAAAAATGCTTAGCTTTCTGTTCCATTGGAATCTTTTAATGTAACTCAAATTTGTGGTGCAGACTATTTTAACCAAAGAATAATGGGATATTTCATTTTCTAGCAATGCAATAAGAGTCAAAACCCCAGTTTGAAGACTTTGATATAAAAATTGTACAGGTTTCTCCAGATAGTTTCGAAAAAGATCACGTAAACTTTAACCTTTTTGAAGTTTTTTTACTTTGTCTCCCAAAATCTACAGCTTGTATTGTTGGAAATAGCAACCTTTCAAATCTTCACTATTTCTTTGTTAATGTATATATCTGCTAACCTGTATTTTACGTATACTATATATTGAATTGCCAGTTTGACTGATCTCTTTGGTGTGGGAGGGGCTACAGACACATGATTGTATTGAGCATGTTCAGACTCAAGACTTCATTTTGTTATCAGTATGATTTTGGGCTTCAGTGTTAACAGTTTGGAGGTGGATGCAGCATGCTTTTGGACTTCATTGGAAGCAGTTTGCATTTTGGACTTATACAGGAACAGTTTATTATATGTTTGTTTTGAGAAGCAATGAATACAATTATACAGTTTGGACTTTCATAAGATATATACTTAAAGGCTTTGGACTATGGACTATTGATGAAGAATGATGACCTGTGTTCTCAACACAGATAAACTACATCCTCTCGCTAACTGAACTTTAATAAGAAATGCGCCTGCATACTAAATTAATACTAGGTGTTTGTGGGTAAACAAGGTACGTTATTTTTTAAAAAAATAAGACTTCATTTAAAACACACACTCAGAGACAAAAACAAAGAGGTTTCAAGAGAGAGTATTTGTTTTGGGCAACTGCAATTTCAACTTCAAATAAACATTTTCAAAACTCGGCTAGTGGCATGTCTTTTTCCCTGGCAGTTCAAAGACATGGTTTATTCGTTTAACAGCTGAGTTTCCTGTGTGCTATTACATGAATGCTTGTGAACATCACTTTTTCAAAGATTTGACTTCTAACAAGGTCATGCCTTTCCTTGACCAGTGGTTTTCAAAAGGTGGTCTCCAGATTTTCATGGAGATTCACGTTTGCTAAAAGGACATGACATCATTTTTCTTTTCAAAAAGTTTATGAATGCAATTTTCTCAAACGGCATGGCCAACATTAAAGGATGATATGATTTGTAGTCTGGCAATTTTAGAAGGGTCAAAGGGGTTCTGGATTAAAATGTGAAGTTCCTTACTTTACCATTGTGACTCTTGGTTTATATGATGCTCTGCCTAACAGAACTAAGTAAAATGTGAGTTCTGAAAGACAGGTTATAGCAACCATCATTATGTATAATGATTTACAATACTTCAGTGAATTGCTGGGAATAATATTTCAGACATGATTTTGTGGGTGGGTAATGTAAAGCACACGTACACACAGTCATAGAATCACAGAATCTTAAAGTTGGAAGAGCCCATCTAGTTCAGCGTTTCATCTTGCAGCATACTCAATTAAAGCCTGAAAGATGGCCATCCAACTACTGTTTTAAAGACCCCAAAGGAGGACAGTGTATGTGGGTGACCTTGGGAAAATCACACACTCTCAGCCTCAGGAGAAGCCAAAGGCAACCCCACTCCGATTCAAATCTTGCTAAAAAACTACTGGAGGTACATTTACACTGGCCAAACAGGGCCGGACAGGGCTGAAACCCCACCCTTTTGGCTGGTGGTGGCCAGATACGCACCCATTCCAATTCATAATTAGCCTATCGGCTGTTAGGAATTGTGGGAATTGAAATCCCAAATACCTGGAGGGCTGAAGTTTGCCCATGCCTGGGTTATCCAGGGTGTTATAGGGCCTCACGAGACTACATTCATAGAATGCTGAAGCCAAGAGATTGTTATTATATATAGGGCAGGAAGGCAGGATTGCAGTTTCTCTTAGCATATGTTTAACTCCCTTCTCAAAATAAACTTGAAGGTATTTAAATGTAGCTGAATGCCATCCTGAATTATCATTTTATTTAACTTTAAAAAAGAGCTAGAGCGCAAACTTAATTAACCTTGCTTATGCATCTGTCATCAAGTAATGAGTACAAACAGTTTTTATCATAATTTATGGTGGCTGCATTTGAATTCAGAAGGCTGTATCGCTTTTAAGGTGTGTTTTAAATCAGAAACACTGTAGAAGAGGGGAAAAGATTTAGCAGAGATGATTTCTCATCACAGCAATCAAAGAAATCAGTGAGATGTGTAATGGAGAGCAAAAAGTGTGTGACTCGTTGCTTTCTTCCTGAAGGTAATCTGTATTTAGGTAGATTTCTTCATATCTAATTGAATGCATCAGTGCATTTATCTCAGGCCCCTTCCACACATCTGAATAAAATCCCACATTATCTGCTTTGAACTGGGATATATGGCAGTGTGGACTCAGATAACCCAGCTCAAAGCAAATATTCTGCCTTGAAATTCTGGGCTGTATGGCTGTGTGGATGGGCCCTCACTCATTTAAAAGTGCTTATCATGCACCTTACAAACAGAGATTGATACAGTCAACGGGACTGAACTAGCCAACAATAAGTGCAGTGTATGTATGTGAGCTAGTCCTTCACAACAGAATGTAGTGTAACAAGGTTATGTCTCTCATTTGGTTTTCCTTGTGGCTTTTACAGACTACAGGTTTGTTTGGGCTAGACAGGGATTAGAGAGGGGTTCATGAGGTACCCATCCCACACAATGTTCCAGACTAGTGTCTGCAGGAGTGTATATTTTCGTGCGTTTGCATATGTTGAAACCACTTTGGGTCTCATATTGGGAGAAAGTCAAGATATAAATAGCTGGAATTCAGCATGGGACGAACATCTGCAAGAAACAGAATGGAGTAGTTTCATATCACCTTTATTCATGTTTTTTTTCCTGAGTCAGGAGCGACTTGAGTAACTGCAAGTCGCTTCTGGTGTGAGAGAATTGGCTGTCTTGCAAGGACCTTGCCCAGGGGACGCCTGGATGTTTTGATGATTTACCATCCTTGTGGGAGGCTTCTCTCATGTCCCTGCATGGGGAGCTGGAGCTAACAGAGTGAGCTCATCCGTGCTCTCCCCGGATTCGAACCTACAATCTGTCAGTCTTCAGTCCTGCCAACACAAGGGTTCAACCCACTGCACCACTGGGGGCTCCATGGGATGCAATGGCATTACTACATAATGGAGTGTGTAGTACTACATACTACATAACAGAGCCAGTAAAGTGGCTATTGCAGAAAAGGACCATTGAACAATGATATTGATGTGCATTGGCTACTCCCAATGTCCATCTGGACAATGGATAGGGACTGATAGGTTCACCTTAGAGTTGTCATAAACTGAAAATAATTTGAAAGCACAACAATAAGCCCAATTCTTTCTGGTATGAATATATGAAAAAATATATATGAAAAATATCAGTGTGCTGGAAGAAGCAAAGACCACTGGCATGGAAGCGATGCTCCTCCACCATCAACTCTGCTAGACTGGCCACGTTGTCCAAATGCCCGATCACCGTCTTCCAAAGCAGTTACTCTACTCCGAACTCAAGAACGGGAAATGGAATGTTGGTGGACAGAAAAAGAGATTTAAAGATGGGCTTAAAGCCAACCTTAAAAACTGTGGCATAGACACCGAGGACTGGGAGGCCCTGGACCTTGAGCGCTCTAACTGGAGGTCAACTGTGATCAGCAGTGCTGCAGAATGTGAAGAGGCGTGAATGGAAGGCGAGAGGGAGAAACGTGCCAAGAGGAAGGTGTGTCAAGCCAACCCTGACCAGGACTGCCTTCCGTCTGGAAACCGATGTCCTCACTGCGGGAGAAGATGCGGATCAAGAAAAGGGCTGCACAGCCACCAACGCACCCACTGCCAAGACACCACATCTGGAAGACCATCATCCTCGAGCTACGAGGGATCGTCTAAGATAAACTGAATATATGAACTAGGGAACTGTTCTACACTGAAGAGCCAGCCCAGTAGTGTCATCTCTGACTGGCAGAATCTTTCTAGGGTTTCAGGAAAAATTGCAGGAACAGTCAAAGCACTCCTGACAGATGACCATCCGGCCTCTACTATAAACCTCCAGAGAAGGAGGCTCCACCATCTTCCATGGTAGCATATTCCACTGCCAAGCAGCTCTTAGCATCACAAGTTATTCCTAATATTTAGATGGAATCTCTTTTTCTGCAATTTGAATTAATTGCTCCATGTCCTAGTCTTCAGAAAACAAGTTTGTCCCCTCTTCAAGACCTGGAAGCCTATCATCAAAAGTACAGCATTAACCAGGTTCTAACTTGCTAAGCTTCCAAAACACAGACAAGGTTGGTGTGGCATGAAGTCCATGCAATTTCGTGAGCAACTTTTGATCCTTTTTCAGGCAGAAAGAAGTAAGATTTCTGCTCCCTGTTTTCAATATGTATCCCTCTCCTGCTTTAAAAAAATTACAGACTAAATATAATTTTCTTGTTTTGCAAATTAGATTTAAAAAATCAAACTATCAGAGAGGGCAGATCTATAAAGAAAGTTCCTATTTCAAATAACACTAGACAGTGAGTTCTGCCAATTTATTGTCTTCCAACATACATGCTAAACGTTGGGCCACAATGTTCCAGAAGAGTTAGATGAAGAGCTGCAGCTTGATTTGCATTAATTTCTTATATAGGAAGAATGGATTAAAAAAATTGTACCTGGTGTGAGTGGGAAAATGAATTGAATACCTTGTGCTTGATTGCCCCCTACTGGTCACAAGTGGAATATACTCATCTCAAAATTAAACCAATGCAAATTGACACCACTTTCAGGATGGATCTACACTGCCATATCATCCAATTTTAGAATGCAGATTAACTGCATTGAGCTGAGTTATATGGCAGTGTAGACTCAATTCAGTTCAAACCAGTTAACCTGCATTCTGAAACTGGATTATATGACAATGTGGACAATAATAATAATAATAATAATGTTTCTTCTCGTGGCTCAAGGAGGGTTACAACATAGTTAAAACACACAATTATTATCAGCATTCTATAAAATACGCATATTTAAATGTATTTCTATGAAGTACATATTAAAATACACAGAACAAAGATTAAAACAGTCTGGACCAGCATTTCCCAAACTTTGGTCCTCCAGCTGTTCCCAGTTGGTTGGAAATCCTGGGTGCTGAAGGCCAAAGGAATAGAATCACAAAGTCATAGAATCATAGAGTTGGAAGAGACCACATGGACCATCTAGTCCAAACTCTTGTGGATATTGCATTTGTATATTGCTTATTGTATTTAGGTTTTATGTATTATACTGTGCTATTGGTTATGTTTTGGTTTCATTTTATTGCAATTTGTTGTTAGGGCTTGGCCTCATGTAAGCCGCCCCGAGTCCCCGCTGGGGAGATAGTGGCGAGGTATAAAGATGATTGTTGTTATCATTATATTTCCTAGCAGGATATTATTATTACTATTATTATTCAGTTTTGGCAGAGTCTGGCATTATTACCATTACTAGCAAGTGTTACTACTATTATTCCTCAATTTTGAGGCAGCTAGTTGTTGTTGCTGTTGTTGTTAATTCTCAATTCTGAAAAGGTCAGGTATTATTATTATTAATATTATCATCATTATTATTCTCAGCAAAGTATTATTCCTCAATTTAGAGAGAGCTCGGTATTGTTTTTATTATTATATTTATTATTATTATTTCTCAATTTGGAAAAAGTCAGTTATTATTATCATTATTGTTATTTCTAGCAAGATATTATTGTTGATGATATTATTTCTCAATTTAAATAGAGATATTGCTGTTATTCTTATTATTTCTCAATTCCCAACCAGGTATTGTTGTTTTGGTTGCTGTTATTATTATTTCTCAATTCTGAAAAGCCAATTATTATTACCATTATTGTTATTCTTACCAAGGTATTAGTATTATTTCTCAATTTAGAGAGAGAGACATGTATTATTATTACTGTGCTGTTGTAGTTGTTTCTCAATTTTGAGAAAGCCCGGTATTATTATCATTGTTATTTTAGAATTATGAAGAAGTCAGGGATTATTATTATTCCTAGCAAGGTATTATTAGTATTATTATTCCTCAAATTTTGAAAAAGTAATATAGTTATTATTAGTATTATTATCCAATTCTCAAAAAGCCAGTTAATATTATTATTCTTAATTCTGAGAAAAAATTATCGATTGGGTCCATGTTTTGGATACCATGTTTTGAAAAGGTAGTCTGCTAAGTCTCCTTCAAGACACAAGAAGGAAGCTGTTCTGAAAGGTTTTCTTTTTTCTCTTCTGTTGTTGTCTCAGTTTTTGCTTTTCCCCTTGTCACATTGCTAGAAAAAGCGAAAGGCACTGTTGGCTGGTCCTCCTGGCTTCCAGGATGGGGTTCAAGTCCCTGCGGTGCCCATGCTGACCTCCCAATGAGACTGGGACTTCCTTTTTCCAGGGGATCTAATATAAAGAGGGTGATGAAACAGCTCCAGCATCTGGTCCAATCTTGGGAGGAGTACTCCTAGGGACTGGAGCTAGTTTTAGATTTGGCTTCAGCACCTCCAGTCTCATTGGTTATTTGAAGGACCATAAAACTATAGGGAGGGTCCACTGCAGAGATGTACTATTTTCTATTCTGATACTGAGTATTACAGGTTCATTTTCTTCTCTATTTGTTGTTACAAAGAGGGAAAAGGGGTGCTAGACTTGTCCAAAATCTCAGGGTGCGTTCCCAGTGTGCCAGGCTCTTATTGAGTCCATTTGAAGACACACAGACATCAAGGACAGATTGCTTTAGGGCTCCATTTGGCCAAAGAAGGATGTCTGGCATGCTCACAGACATTGACATTTTATAGATATTTGAAAAGAACAGAAGTTGTGACTGGTACGACTTATAATTCCATTGGTTCAAAGTACATTCATTGTTGTCATATTTACAGTTTGTGATTGGTGTACAGTGTGATGGGAAACCTAATAAAGCCTTTGATTGGAAGAATTATTGAGTCCGTTTTCTATAACTACGCCACCCCTTTCTGTCTGTGGGAATTCATTAACATAGGAAGTGATTATTCTGGGGAAACAATGTTTGCTGGGGGATTTAAGGACTGTAAAGAGGAATATTTCTCAATGGTGGGCTTGGGACTTCTTTTGGAGTGAATTTGTTATGTCTTCGTGAGATATCTGCATTCCAGTCTCTGTCCTGAACCTGGGGCTTGACTGACGTTCCCTCCTGCTTTGGGGAGAGGAAAGGGGGGCGCTGTCAGTGAGGCTCTTCCTCCTCCCTTTATTCCCACTTGGGATGAGCATGAGCTCCCTACACAGGTGAGCAGTACCTGGGGAGACAAAATGGCATTCAGAACCTCTCACTTGTTGTTGTTAACAGCAACCATGCACAGAGGCAACCATCAACCACTTCCAGAAAGTACATTGGGGAAAATGCATGCTCTGTTAGTTAGTACAATGCAGGAACTCAGCAATGGTGTTGAAAACAATAACTTTTGAGGACTCATCAACTCTGCTTTAGCTAAATGCGAATGAATATACATATATATTTCCTGCCGCTGTGGGATCAGAATCTCCTCTCCAGGCAGAACACACAGTTTCAAACAATTCCAAAGTGAGATCTTTCAGTAGTGTAGTGTAGAAAACAGAATGAAAATCATTGTTTTCTTCTGCTCATTAGTAACATCTTCATCACCTGATATGATCACAGACACAATGTATAATGATCGATTCCAAAATCCAATGTAGAATTATGTAAAGCTGTACATAAATAATATGGTGCAAAGGAAGCTCTGGGAGTTCAAGAAGGTACAAATGCACATACAAGAATGGTTGTTGATATTTATTTATTTATTTCCCAGTTTTCTCCCAAGATGGCTGGATTTCAATACGCGTGACTCCCTGAAAGGTCAGTTGAAAAATAAATATTTACTTCTATCTTGGAGTTCCATACCTGCTGTAACTGTACTATTCAAATATAACACACTTCTAGGATATAGCTAAGGCCTGACATATCTAGGCATATGGCCATATGCTTGAAGGTGATTAGAGATACAGGACCAAATCCAGCCTTTAGCACTCTATATTTTATTTTTATAGTTAAGATGGTATAGTCTGAAGTATAACTCTGTAGCTCAGAAGGCCTACAATAATCCCTTAGGACTGGCTACTGGGGACCTAAAGTCAATCCATGGGACTTGAGTGTAGGAAAGAGGACAAAACTGCTGCCTAGGACACTGCCACAGTTTGCTTTTTCCTGAGACTCCTAGGAAAGGCAATACTGTGCCCCATATAATACTCTGCTGAGTTGTATGGGAACCGCTTTTGCACTTTTAACTCCGTTTGCAGTAATTGGAATTAGATGAGGTCAAAAGGGTAAAGTAAGAGGAACAAAAATTGACATTTGAAAAGCAACTGAATGAATGGGATGACAGAAGATTAATAAGGAATGACTCTGTCAAATCAGGACATGTGGGGAGCACGTATAGTGAGTTCTATGTTATATTCTCATGCTCAGCTGCCACTGAATCCATTCACATAAAAATAAGTACCTCTAATCCAATCTCATTCTCTCTCTGATTTGTTTGATTGTTCACAGCTGTTGATTTTGGTTCCTCCTTATCGCAGAGAAGAGAAAGAATGATAGCCAGGCAACTCATGTTGCTTTGAGCAGGGCTTGTGATACTGTTCAAATACCCTTGGTTGTTTCTACTAAATTAACACATATACTCATCACATGTCACTACTATCTCCTTTCTTTTGAGGAGGAGCTCGGTTTTCCCCAGGCCAACTGCTCCCTTCTGTTAAACTCTATGAGAGTCAAGAGAGGTCGTGGGCACTCCAGAGAGTATGTAGCTGGGCCCAAGTCCCAGCAGCAGAAATTGCAAAGGGCACTATTCAAAAAACATTATCTTGCAGTGAATATTGTCACCCAGAATTCCATTCTCTCCTTTGGAAGTGTGTGCAAGGGGAGCTTACAGGTCCTAAGACTTGAAAAAGTCTAAGAAATCAAACATTATCTCTTAACACACACCTTTCATAACCCATATTGGCTGATGTATTATTTATATTTTATTTATTTACTGTACTTTATTTATATTCTGCCTTTCTTCCCAAGGGGATTCAAGGTAGCTAACTATCCCACACTTTAGTCACAACTTAAAACAAAGCATATACAATAATAAAAATCCAAATAATACAATGTGGATTTAGATTTTTAAAAAACCAATTAAAATAAAATAATTACCATTAAAATACAATTTCTCTTCTTATTGAATTATTTTCTAGTCATCTGACTTAAGATTTTGTGCCAAGACTTTCCCTTTTGTGAGATGCCTGCTTAAACACCATCCATCCAGGGGGGGAAAACATAATTCAAAATTATATTTCATTTATTCATCCACACAATTACCACCACAATCAAAAACTGCTATGCTGGTAAAGTTCACTGATTGTAAAAGATGTGATGATGTAGCAGGCATGCCAATGAGCCCAATTCAGATGACTTTATCTTATTCTTGAGGATTTAAGTCCCTGCATGAAATGACAACCAGCCTACTCTTCAGGCTAGGATTTCCCTGCTTTGTGGTTGCGTGAAGTTGTTCATCCATTCAGTTGCAGGTTGGAGTCATAGCAGGGCAGGCTACATACAACAGCGCCACCTTGAGGTCACTGCAAGCACTTGCATGAAAAGCTTTTGAATAATCTTAAGAAAAGGTGCAAAGGAAGGTTTACAGCTGAACACGAAAGAAACAAAACATAGTGATCACAAGTGATTTATATAAATTTAAAGTAGATAATAAAGACAATGAGATAGTTCAAGATTTCCTATGCCATGGTTCAGTCATTAATCAAAACAAAGACTACAGACAAGGAATCAGAAGAAGACTTGGAAGGGAAGGTCTGGACAAGATCCTGAAGAGTAAAGAAATATAATTGAATACCAAAATCAGGATTGCCCATGCCATTGTATTTCCAATGTCTATGTATGGTTGTGAAAACTGGACAGTGATGAAAACTGACAGGAAGATGGTCAACACATTTTAAATGTGATGCAAGAGGAGTGTTTTACAGATACCCTGCTCTGCCGAAAAAGAAAAAAGGGAATTAAAAAGCCAAACTAGAAACCCAGGTGGGTATAGTGAGACTGTTGTATTTCACCATATTGTAGCAGTTAACCATACCCCCACAAGGCAGGCAGCTCGTGCAGACGCAGTAGAAGGGAAGACAGACAACTGGATTTTCTCAGAAAGCTCAGTTTACTTTGTTTTCACAGCTGTGAGTCCGTCCCTCAGCACAACATGGTGCTTCCAGGGGGCAGCCCCTCCCCTCTTGTAAGGCACATATTTATACAAGCATCAGGGTTCAACTTATGGTTGCTCAAAATCTTATTATTGGTTAAAAGTTATGTTCGCAGCTAGAATTGCAGCCTATCATAATGTAACACGGACTGTCCACGCTTCATTGTTGGAGATACAGTGTTTCTTTATCTCTTGCATTCCTGCACATGCTCAGTTTGACTCCCTTCTCTGTTCTGCTGTCTCTGGGCAGATTATTGCTAACTCTGCCTTCTTCTCTATGCCTATGCCTGAGTAGCATTCTCTCCTGACGCTGTAGCTTTTCAGGCCATCTTCTATCTTTGGTTCAGATTATGAAATTGTATTTAGCAGTTGTCTTTTGATCATTGCACAAATCCTCCTTTGTTGTCAAGAGGTAATCTAAGGCCATTTTCTGCTGTATCTCCATTTGACTTAACTCTTCAGCTTCAGTTTGCAATGCTCTAACCAATTTACCAGTGGCACTGATGGATTTTCTAGGCGACAGATGAGCCTCATAATGCTCTTTTGATTGTCCTGGGCTATTATTCCTGGGTATGACCCTAAAGACAGGATCTCAGTGATGGCTCCGGCTCCTACCCTTTGGGCTTTTGGTGTCAGACCGTTGATCCTCAATGATCACTGTCTCATCACACCCAGCACCCATTTTCGCTGGCTGGAACCTCCCCCCCCCCTCTTTTGCCTCTCTCTGGGTTGGGTTTTGATGATTCACACTGGTAGGGTTAGAAAGCCCACACCAACACACTGATACCTCCCAGGATGATAGCTATTTGCCCATTTGACAAAGAAGAACCCCAAGTTAGGGTTTCTTTATCTGCCAACCTGAACAGATGGTGTCACTAGTGTCAAACATAGGATAGTTAGGATACAGCTCTCTCTATTCCATGTCAGACAGATTCTGAGTCTTGACATGACTGAAGTTGTGGCCTTTTCATAAATAGTGATCTGTGCAATGAGTAAAAATGTAACTTTTGGGTCCCTCAGCATTGCTGAGGACATTTAATTGTTAACTGCAATCCTCCTAATGTTATTTGAGGATCCTTGCCTTTAAAAGGTAGGGATAAGAATGACCCTACTGTTTTTTTGTAAGTGTATGTATCAATGTACTTTCTGAAACATATGTTGTACATGTATCTTGATCCAATTGCCCTGCGGTGGACTACGGTCAGTCCCAATAACACATCTTACTGATCAGCCTTATCACTTCTGCTCTCTGCTGGAGGCCTACAAAGGATCTTCTTACACCCCAGCAGAGCCAAAACAAATAAAACTATACAATACACAGAAAAACCCCAAACTGGCACTCCCAAGTCCCAAGGTCATGTCTTTGGGTGACTCGGAAGTCTATCCTCCTCTTTGGGGGTGGCTTTCGACCAGCCTGTCCCCAGGAGAGTGGCCCCCACGATGCTGACTCTCCTTTCCTCTTCAAGGTCGCCCTTTGACCTCCTTTCGGCGCGCCTGCCGGAACTTGGTCAGGCATATCTTCAGTGGGTCCTTCTGGTCATTGTCCACCTGAATAATAATATATCTGCTATTCAATGGCTTATTTCCAATAGTATCTCTTTGGATTTAAATACAACGGTTCCAAGGCCTTAATCTCCTCATTTGGGGTGGTCAGGAAAACATCACAATGGGCCAAGTCTCCATTTTGTTTTGTTTTGTTTTGTTTTTTTCTTTTCTTTTTAAAACCACACGATATCGCCTGAGGAGACAGAAATACAGAACAGTAACAGGGAAACACAGCACACCATTTTAAACAAATGGAAATCACAAACAACATATCCTGAGCTTGCAATCTTTTTGCAATTGAATTTGTACCAATTGGTAGATGGTATCTCTCTCCCATTCCGTTGTAATGGGGCGTGGCATCAAGCTGTGAAGGACATCATCTTCATTTCCTTTTGAAATCACACTTCTGAACACTTGACTAAAATGACACAAACAAATTAATCTCTTATCACACTAACAATCAAGGCTAAATGGTGGTGGTGATCACTTTAACAATTCAACAACAGAAGTCATTTAACTTGAAAAGGATATAGTCTTTAGTACAATCCCAAGCGAGTCCGGCCTTGGTTATTTTAGGCACACATCCATTCATATGTCCAACTTTTATCTCTTTTGATCTCTGGCATAAGAAAACAATCTCAGTCACCCTTGATTGAAGAAATCAGTCTATTAAATTCCAAGTAAAATGAGGAAAATATCTATATTCTGCAATCTGTAGTCTCTAAGGTCAGTCCTGTGTAAGAAAGTCTGTCATTATTTTCCCACGTCTTCACTCATCCAGCCAGTTCTCTTTTTTTCCCACGTCTTTCACTCATTAGCTCCTGTGATTGTATTCTCATTAAGCTTTTCAGCTGGCTGTGATTGGATATCAATTTATAAGCAGGGTTCCACATAATTTCCAGTCTTGAGACCTAAAAGCAAAGATAGTGAAGAGAGAAGGGGGAGGGGAAGGCTAATTACCCAGCCGTAGAATCCTCCACCGATTTCCATCGATATCACATCGTTTTGCTTTCACAATCTCTCACTTCCAGCCAATTTCCGCCTTTTAGAACAACCTCCATGGTTTTCTCCACATCCATAAAACAATCTCCACGGTTTATCTCCACCAAGGTTCCTCTCCACAATTTATCTCACATGTTTCTGCTGCAACCATCTTTCTGACATCTGTTTCCATCAATGCATGAAATCCTATTCCATTCAATTTCCTCCAATAGCAGCCATCTCATTTTGCTGCTTATACTTCTCCAGGTAATCACTTCATCTGCAACTGGCTTTTTCCACGTAACAAAACAGTCCCTTAAATCTGGCAAAAAAGAAAACCTCTTGGGCTCTATCTGTTTTAATGTCCCATTCAAAAATAATCTCTTTTCAGTCAAAGTATAATTCATTATCCAAAATTGTCTTGTCCTGCGTTTGAATATAATTCACACTAAAATCATGTCTAGGGTTGTCCACATAAGATATTTTCAAAATGTCATTTTCATTTCAAAAGGTTGCTGTAAAATAATTTTTTTACACAGTTCTAGGCTAAATGTCAGGGGAGAATGCTTCAGGAACATTCCAACATTTGGCACAGATAATTATTCTCTTTTTTCCCTTGAAAACAATAGATAACTTCATCCCGGGCTGGCGGCTTATCTCAGTACACACTGTACTCAAGCCCTGGCGCAGTGCCACAGCCCCAATGGGCAAAATCTCACATATTTACAAGCAAGATTCATTTTTCACATAGACACAGAGTGAATTAGGATTTTGCATAAATAAACTGTGTGTGCGCCTTTTCCCCCCGCGGCTGTTAAGCAGACACGCCATGGCTATTTGACCATAAACGTCACAAAATTCAAACAATTGAAAACATCAGCTTTTTATACATTTTTAAAATATATATATATTTCCATTTTGCACACCCCTACCGTTTTAAGGACCACCGAGATATGTATCATTCCTATGAATGCATTTCATTTTATACACATAAACATATAACATTTAACATTTAATATAAGGCATTCAATCCTGAACCTTTTAAACCCAGCACTTCAAAATGCAGTCCCATATCTCCCAGGCTCAAATGAACAAGGTCGAAAAACCCAACTATCTGCCAACTTTCCCTTCTCTGTCTGTTATCAGCATTCTTATGGAACAAAGCATTCTATGTTCTTAGTAATCAGCTTCTAGGCACATTCTACTCTTTTGCACAGAATGAGTTTCTTTCAAACTTTCCTTCTTTAAACTAAATACAGTCATTTTGGTTGCTTTGACTTAATCAGACACAAAAACAGTTCACACTTTTTAAAACATAACAGCACTCTTTTTTTAAAAAAAACATACATAAACCTCTCTCTCTCTCTGGACTTGTTGCAACACAGACATACAGCTGCCCCCCTTCTCCTTGTCTCAAGCCATCTGAATTTCTTAGAGACAAGGGAGTTTTGTTCTTTTTTTTTTTACTAAGGGGCATCGTCCGACTCTTTGGGACAGCCTCAGAGTCGGCTCTTTCGGGGAATTTTGGGATCTTTCCCCCTACCTCTTCTTTTTGGCTCTACCGGTAACCACATCTTTTGTGCACATAACTCAGAGGCTAGACGGGCAATTTTTCCCCCCAGCTCTGTAATTCCAAGTCGGGTCACCCCTTCTTGAACTTCTACGTAGTTAAACTTGGGTCAAAAGGGCAACTCCTCCCCTTTACCCTCCCTGGCCAGTATACTTGCCGGATTTCTGTAGATGCCAGGAACCCCTGCGCCTCTGGACTTTCCTAGTGGCTTACTCGACCACTTACTTGCCGGATTTCTGTAGACTCGGGACACCTCGCCCCGGACTTTCCTTTGCGCAATCCTCCGAACTGGCTTTTCTGGCAACCCAAATCTGTTGCGGCACTCAGGGTCATTCGGCGCTAACAAAGAGGTGAGGACTGCAACCGGTCTTTGTTAGGGCCCTGTCTCGACTCACGGTGTTCACCTCCAGTTCTCGCCGACGAGTTGAGGCCGTCCTGCTAACAGGATCTGTCTCCGCTTCACGGTCTGTCTTATAAATCAGATCACGTCGCCGGGGTCACCAGAAATGTAGCAGATAACCATACTCCCACAAGGCAGGCAGCTCGTGCAGACGCAGTAGAAGGGAAGACAGACAACTGGATTTTCTCAGAAAGCTCAGTTTACTTTGTTTTCACAGCTGTGAGTCTGTCCCTCAGCACAACATGGTGCTTCCAGGGGGCGGCCCCTCCCCTCTTGTAAGGCACATATTTATACAAGCATCAGGGTTCAACTTATGGTTGCCCAAAATCTTATTATTGGTTAAAAGTTATTTCGCAGCTAGAATTGCAGCCTATCATAATGTAACACGGACTGTCCACGCTTCATTGTTGGAGATAGTGTTTCTTTATCTCTTGCATTCCTGCACATGCTCAGTTTGACTCCCTTCTCTGTTCTGCTGTCTCTGGGCAGATTATTGCTAACTCTGCCTTCTTCTCTATGCCTATGCCTGAGTAGCATTCTCTCCTGACGTTTCTTCTGCAACTCAATGAGTCTCCTTCAACATCATGAGAAAATATATCTCATGAGAAATGACAATAATGTTTGGTAAGACATTGAAGCAGGTTTGGTACTTTTCCGAGCATAAAAAGTA
This sequence comes from Anolis apletophallus, assembly GCA_030556195.1. Lineage (NCBI taxonomy): Eukaryota > Metazoa > Chordata > Lepidosauria > Squamata > Anolidae > Anolis > Anolis apletophallus. The sequence goes on along the minus strand of JARBWK010000003.1, from coordinate 109,029,025 downwards.
CAGTCAGAGAGTGATGCTACTTGCGTGTCAACTCTGAAAAAGAGGGTTTTGGTGTCTGGAATCAGACAGGCACATGCTATGGAAGACTAACACCCTGATTAAATGCATTTTAATACACTCTGTGCCCAATTTAAACCATATAGGCTAGATGAGTGGAAAACAGTGCAGCTTGAGCTATGAAAGTTAATGGGATTCTTAATGTAAATGGAAAACACCATTGCCATGGCAAAGAGTTCGACCTTCTCTGCTGCTGGCAGGAAGCCCGGAACTAATGTTGCAAGTAAAAGAACAGAGAGGCTCAGCATTGATAGCTTGCACTGTGAGAAAGGAATACCTTATAGATGGCTATTGTTCTCATTTTTAGTGATGACAGAGAAATGATGCAAATGATTTGTGCAATGTTTATTGGATTAATGAAATGTCATGTAACAACAGTAATCACCAGCCAATTATGATTGTTTTAACCATGAAGAAGGGGTGGGTTTAACTGGATGGACTCCATTGAGGTATAAATGTCTTTGTATGAGATGTAACGGGGTCTTTTGCCCCTATCTGCAGCTGTGTTCTGCTGGCAAAACCCACCAGCTGGTGCCAGAAATAAAACCTTTTGCTTTTCACCCTACTTCACAGTTGTCGCGTGTTCTCCCTCATCCTAGTATCCGCACGTTCGGGCAGCTTTGGTAAGGTTAACTTGGTACTCGGAGTTCCATAACTCCTCAATTCTGCTTCATTTGGTGACCTCGGCCGACGTGATGGCAAATTAGCATTCAGACGGGTCTGTGTTGAGGGAAAACAAACGTGATCTCCGTTGCTGACAGCGCCGCTCCCGGCTAGTAAGGTGAGGCAATTCAGGAGGGCTGGGAAGGGGCGCCCCGCTTGTTTTTGACCGTTTTTGCACTGAGCCGGCCGCCTGACTCGCCCCAAACGAACGCCGGTGACCCGAGAGAGACTGCAACTAACGTTGAGGGTGAAAACAAAGCCCGAAGGGAGGCTGGCTGGGAAGCGGCCTCTGAAGAGCCGGCTAGTATAAGTCCAGGGACACCTTAAGACGGTGCCCAGCCAAAGAGGGCTAGCAAACTGGCATAAGCGCGCAGAGGAGTCGGAGGCGACGTCAGGTCCGATCGCCAAAGAGCCGACGCAACTCGATTGGTGACGAGGGGGAGCGAGACGCGACCCAGGGTCTTCAGGAAGCCGGCAAGTATTAGTTTCTTTCAAGCACTTAACTCTGAGGGAACACACACATTGGGGGCGGGGGGAGAGCACTGCAGCGGGTTTTGAACAGGCTAGAGAGACATGGGGAGTGCAGGATCAAAACAGGAGAAAGAGACCCCTTTGCAATGTGTGTTAGATAACTGGGACAGGTTTTGTTTGTTGGCAGTAGAAGGAAAGCCCCAAGATCTGAAATCTTTGAACTTAGCAATCTGTGCACAGAGGTTTGGCCGATCGTCCATGTGAGTGGTTGGTCAAACACAGGGTCCTGGGATTTGAGAAAATAAACAACTTGAATCCTATTGTTTTAAAAAAAAATCCATCCAAATGAGCTGAGGGCGTTTGGGGAAGGGGGACAGGGCCCAAAGATTATGAAAAGATAGGGTGCTTTGTGACCAAAAGGCAGGGAAAAGCCTCCGGTGTTCGGCGGAGCAAGAAGATCTTCCCCTTAAGGAGGAGAGAGAGACAGATTGCCCCAACCAGGATGGGGAGGGGCAGCCTCCGCTCTATGCAAGTTTGAACATCACAGAGCAAGCTCAACCTTAGCCCCCACCTTTGGAACAAGCCCAGAGCTCTTTCCTGTTCCCGTGGCTCCAATTTCAACTGCAATAAAATTCCCAGAGACTTTCCAATTCGAATTAGGGAACCAGGCAAATGCGGGTTTAGGGCGGGACGTTTTTCGTCTGCCAGAGCAGCGTCCCAGCCCGCGCCGGCCCCTTCATTGCAGTCACCAGCAACAGTGACATTCCCTGTTTCCCCGTCTGAAAGGGACTCAAGTTGTGAAAAGCCGCCTGCTTATCAGGCCCCCCCCCCTCCATGAAGATCATTTACCCCCTGGAGGAAGCCAGGAAGGCAGAGAGCGAAGCAAGAGAGACAGAGAGAGAAGAAATGGCAAACCCCTAATGCTGGCAGGATGATGGTGCGTCCCAAAAGCAGAGAGGGAGAAGAGGAGGAGGGCCCCGAGGCTGCAGGGAGGGTAATTGTGCGATCTCCCACAGTGCAGCGGAGGAGATCCTTTGAATCCACAAGAGCGATAGAGCGCTCGCGGATTCACACCGAGTAACAGTGAAAGAAGGGCCGTTTCACCAATAAGGACCAGAAGTCAAACCAGGGGCAGGAAGCAAGACAGGAAGAAAAGGTGGAGGAGGGGCATTAGCATGCCCTATAAGACAGATACCACTTCTGAATGTACACAACAGAGTCCAACAAGCTTTTCAAATAGTCCGTTCTCAAATTCGGACATTTTTAATTGAAAACAGAATACCCCCATATTTTGAGCAACCTCGTGATATGGGGGGTCCCACCTGGTGGGACTGCAGACAGCTGTTAAAACGCCCTGTTCACTGTGGCAGAGAAGGTGCATTATCAATCAGGCCAGATTGATAGCTCAAGAGGGGCATGGGCAGATGGAAGCTGTTGCATTTGGGAATGCCAGATTCCCATTGGAACATCAAGTGTTAATGGCCAGAGAAGAAGAGAAGAAGGATAGAAAGAAGAGAGAGGGAAAATAAAATCAAATCCTGTGTGTATGCATGAGCTAGTAAATGTTTGGTCAAAGGAATGTTAAAAGTGTGAAATTGTTTTATGTGACTGATTAAGCCAAGGCAAAGGACTGTATATGTTTGTAAAAAAAAAAAGTATGAAATACATTCATAGGAATATATATGTGGTTTAAACCTGTAATAAAGTGTACAAAAGAATGTAATGGGTGGTTGCCATGAGAAATGCATGTGTGGCAGGAAAGCCAGTAATGAAAATCTTTTGGGGCCATTCAAAAGCTGATGTCTGTGTAGTTTAACTCAATCTTTCTCTAAGCATATGCATTTCTTAATTAATACACCAACGTGTGTGAATGAGGCTTCTCTAAATCACTAACAAGCATATCTGTGGAGAATGAATGATTCTGGGAAAATGAATATTTGCTGGTAAAATGTGAGGTTGGGCTGTGGAACTGTGTCCAGAGTTTGAGAACAGTATGTTCCAGAGATAAAAGAAGAGCCAGGATGAGATTAAAGATGTGAGAAAGGCTATCTATTGTTTTCAAGAAAGGAGATGTGGGAAAAGAACACAGAACTGTGGGGGAAGTCGCCCGCCCTTGTTTGGGGGCTTCTTTCCGTCATGAAGAAGTACATGGGACTGCCACAGGGTGGCGGCAGACATTGTTTTGAGCAAAAGGAAAAAGAAGGTCTTTTAAAATGATATGAATGACATTGGCCTGGAACAGTGTGAGAATTATTTTACAGCAACCTTTTGGAAATGAAAATGACATTTTGGAACTACCGTATTTCTGTTTAATAACTGATTTAAAAGGAAGGCCTTTGGATAATGAATTGTGTACTTTGGAAAGGAGATGATCTGTGTTGTTGCGTTGGAAAAAGCAAGTCGTAGATTGGTATTAAACTGAAGGTACATTGGAGAAAATCTGAGAGTGACAATAAACAAGAGATGGAATTGATGAAAGGCGATTACAACAGCGACACCTAGTGTCCTTGGGATGATGTCATGATGGAATTGATAAAAGCAGATGGACAGAGAAATGTGAGATAAACCGTGGAGAGAGATTGTGAAAGCAAAAGATGTGATATCGATGGAAATCAGAGGAGGATCCTGCGACTGGGTAATTAGCCTCCCTCCTCTCTCTCCCCCTTCTCTCTATTCACTATCTTTGCTTTTCAGGTCTCAGGCCTGGAAATTATGTGGAACCATGCTTATAAATTGAGATCCATAAGAATTGGCCGGATGAGTGACTTTATTTACAGGCCTTCTTATACAGAGACTTATTTCAGAGACTACAGATTGCAAAATATAGATATTCTTCTCATTTTACTTGGAATCTAATAGACTTATTTCTTCAATCAAGGATGACTGAGATTGTTTTCTTATGCCAGAGATCAAAAGAGATAAAAGTTGGACATGGGATGGCCATCTGAGCCTAAAAATAACCAGGCTATATCCTTTTCAAGTTAAATGATTTCTCTTGTTGAATTGTTAGAGTGATCATTACCACCATTTAGTTTGGACTGTTAGTTTGATAAAAGATTAATTTGTTTGTGCCCTTTTAGTCAAGTGTTCAGAATCGTGTCCTTAAAAAAAAAAAAGAGATGAAGATGATGTCTTCCACAGCTGGATGTCACGCCCCAATACAATGGAATGGGAGAAAGATACCATCTACCAATTGATAAAAATTTGATTGTCAAAAGATTGCAAGAGATGTTGGTTGCAAATGGTCCAGGTATTGTTCATTGGAGGATTCCATTCCCTAGGGATGACTTGGAATGGGACATTGAAAGGAACGTTAGCGAAAATGTGTCAAGAAACTGATTTGAATGAAATCCAAATTCTTCTTATGATATTGTTCACCTACACTGTTTGAGATTGTTATTTATGAATTGAGGTATGGAAAACCATCACAGAGAGATTCCACAGAGCTGAAAAGAAAGGAAAATGGAAAAAGGTGCAAGTATTGGTTCCAAGGGGTTTCTATTTGTTTGAAATGATGTGCTGTGTTTCCCCGTTACTGTTTTATTTATGTTTCCTCAGGTGATTTATGTGGTATTAAGACAAGCAAGCTAAAAAATAAAATAAATAAAATGGAGACTTTGCCCATGAGATTGGAAGTAAAACGGGCAGTGTGATGTGAGATGATGTTTTCCTGCCCCCCCCCCCCCAAGCGAAGAGATTAAGGCCTTGGACCTATATATCGAAATCCAAAGAGATACAGATGGAAATAAGCCATTGGATGGCGGAGATGTTATTATCCAGGTGGACGATGACCAGAAAGATATGCCTGACCAAAGTTCCGGCAGGCGTGCCAAAAGGAGGTCCTAAGGAAAAGGAGAGTCAGCATCGGGGGGGGCACTCTCCTGGGGACAGGCTGATCGCAAGACCCCCGAAGAGGAGGATAGTCATCTGAGAGTCGCCCAAAGACATGACATTGGGACTTGGGGGTGCCAGTTTTGGGTTTTTCTGTGTATTGTATAATTTTGTGTGTTTTGGCTCTGCTGGTGGTGTAAGACGATCCTTTGTAGGCCTCCACCGGAGAGCAGAAGTGATAAGGCTGATCAGTAAAATGTGTTATTGGGACTGACCATAGTCCAACGCAGGGCAATTAGATCAAGATACAGATAGCTGGATCTGGATAGGATTCAGAGTGTTGCTAGAAAAATACAAAAGACCTATTCAGCTCCGAGTGATTTTTGGAGCACATGGCTGGACTGGCTGCCGAACTGGCAATGGTTACGCACGCTTGTGGTGATAATCACAGTAGTGATATGTTCAGTGTTAGTAACTATGTGCTGCCTGTCCATTTTGCTCAAATGCCTTGCTAGGGCAGTGCAGAGTTCTAGAAATACAGCAAAGACTGTGCATGCTGTACAGGTTGGAAAACCTGGAGTCCCACGGGACTGGAGAGTAAATTGGTCTGCTTAGGGTGTTCCAGATGTTGGTGTAGGAAACCCCTTGTGATGGGTTTCCCACAAAAGAGAAATCCTGGAATGAAGCAGGTTTGGTACTTTTCCGAGCATAAAAGTACAGTCAGAGAGTGATGCTACTTGCGTGTCAACTCTGAAAAAGAGGGTTTTGGTGTCTGGAATCAGACAGGCACATGCTATGGAAGACTAACACCCTGATTAAATGCATTTTAATACACTCTGTGCCCAATTTAAACCATATAGGCTAGATGAGTGGAAAACAGTGCAGCTTGAGCTATGAAAGTTAATGGGATTCTTAATGTAAATGGAAAACACCATTGCCATGGCAAAGAGTTCGACCTTCTCTGCTGCTGGCAGGAAGCCCGGAACTAATGTTGCAAGTAAAAGAACAGAGAGGCTCAGCATTGATAGCTTGCACTGTGAGAAAGGAATACCTTATAGATGGCTATTGTTCTCATTTTTAGTGATGACAGAGAAATGATGCAAATGATTTGTGCAATGTTTATTGGATTAATGAAATGTCATGTAACAACAGTAATCACCAGCCAATTATGATTGTTTTAACCATGAAGAAGGGGTGGGTTTAACTGGATGGACTCCATTGAGGTATAAATGTCTTTGTATGAGATGTAACGGGGTCTTTTTGCCCCTATCTGCAGCTGTGTTCTGCTGGCAAAACCCACCAGCTGGTGCCAGGAATAAAACCTTTTTGCTTTTCACCCTACTTCACAGTTGTCGCGTGTTCTCCCTCATCCTAGTATCCGCACGTTCGGGCAGCTTTGGTAAGGTTAACTTGGTACTCGGAGTTCCATAACTCCTCAATTCTGCTTCAACATAAGGAAGAGAGGTTAACTATATTCCAGAATGGATGGATCCAATCAAGGAAGTCACTGCTCCAAGTTTGCAAGATCTGAGCAGGACTATTTGATGCTGGAGTAATTGAGAGGTCTATCATTCATGGGGTCACCATAAGCCAAAGTCAACTTGATAGCAGTTGACAACATCTGAGCAAGGGATTATCCTTAAAATGTGGCTTTGCATAAATTGGGTACCGTTATCTGTAACTATCAAAAACATTTTAATATCTTTTCTGGGCTAAAATGTATTTGCTAATATTTCCCCTTTACTTTTAAACTTTATTGGAACTGTAAGAAAAAAGTTAAATATATTGTTTCTGAAACCAAATGCTAAGCACATCTGCACAGTATAAATTGAACTTCTATCCACAAAATCTTGTGGTGCAAAACATTTTTCGAGAAGAAAAAGACTATGTATTGTGCCTTCAAGTTGTTTGTGAGGCAGTCCCATGAATTCCCTAGTCTTTTTAAGCAAGGGATGCAGAAAGAGGTGGTTTTGCTAGTTCCTTCCTCTGAAATGTAGTCAACACACAGCAAGTTGGTATGTATTGCCAGGACCATTCTACACTGCCATATAAAATCCTAATTATCTGATTTGAACTGGATTATATGGCAGTGTAGACTCAAATAATCCAGTTCAAAGCAGATAATCTGGATTGTCTAATTTCATAATCTGGATTATGTGGCAGTGTAGAAGGGCCCTCAGTCTTGCATCCAAATACTGTCTAGGGCTGAGCCTGTTTAGCTTCCAAGATCAGACAGGATCTAGTGTTTTTAAGAATATGTAGGTAGAGAGATCACTACGGTCAGAAGATCGAAACCTCCTAATATCCGGATTTACCATTTATCATCAACTAGGTCTGGGCTGTCCAACAGGCGGCCCGTGGGCCGTACACGGCCCGCCAGCCCCTTAGATGCGGCACGCACGTTCCTGCAAGAAATCAGCTTTTTAAAAATTGGAAAAATTTGATCCCCGGGGGGTGGGGCCGCTCGCAGGGGCGGGGCCGCTTGCGCAGCCGCTCGCGGGGAAGCCTTTTCCTCCTCCCTGCCGGCGCCACGCCTGACGTCACCCAGCCCCGCCGAAAAGGGGCGGGCGCGCAGGACGCCGGGCATGCCCGGCAGGGCGGGAACAGCGAGGGGCCCTCCGCTATGTCCCTGGCTGTTGGGAAGAGAAAGGAAGAGAAAGGAAGGTAAGCTTCCGGGCGGCTGCTGCAGCAGCCAGGGACATGGCGGAGGGGCCCTCGCCGCTCCCGCCCTGCCATGCATGCCCGCGAGTGGCCCCGCCCCCACGAGCGGCCCCGCCCCGTGAGCGATCTCACCCCACGAGCGACCCTGCCCGCCGTGAGCGGCCCCCGCCCCACAAGCGGCCCCACCCCGCAAGCGGCCCCACCCCGCTGCGGCCCCCCCAGGTCATCAGTGAGCGGAATTCCGGCCCTTGGGCTGGTAGAAGTTGGACAGCCCTGAACTAGGCAAAGAGCCTTCTCAGTTGTGGCACCGAATCTTTGGAATGCCTTGCCTGAAGAGATGCGAGGAAATAGAGAGGTGCTTTCCTTCCGGAGGGCTTGCAAAACAACTCTTTTTCGGCAAGCTTTCGGTCTCAGCCAGGCATGTAGCCGGGGGGGGGGGGGCTAAGGGGGCTTCAGCCCCCCCTCCCGAAATTCTCAGGGTGGTCCGCTGTTATGTTTATTCATATCATGATCTGATCACCATGCTCATTATATCCCACATTAATGAGGTTATTGGGATAACAATACAAAAGGTTTGCTAGGGTAGACCCTCTTCCACCCAGTCTCAGCCCCCCGAACCAAACTCAGGTCCCCCGAATCAAAATCCTGGCTACGGCCCTGGTCTCAGCTATCCATGATATTCAATTCTATTTTAACTGTCTGAAATGTATTATTTACTGCTGTGTATGGGTTTGGATGTTGTAAACTGTTATGAGCCTTCGGGGAATGGCGGTATAGAAATTGGAATAATAAATAAATAATAAGTAGTTTGTGCCTGTTCCCAACTAGAGAATGAGATTACATCTAGGGTTGCCATATGTCCCTTATTCTAAGGGACGTCCCTTATTTTGGCCCTAAGATTTGTGTCCCTTTTTTTCAGGCCCTGTCCCTTATTTTTGACTAGCAGGACAGGACTGGGTGGGGTTGACCAGAGGAAGGTGCGCGCTGTGGTTTCCACGGCAATGCCTGCCCGGGGATTCCAACTTGCAGAGCAGCCTGCGTCCTCGTTGGAAGGAAGAGGTGATACAGGACTTTTTCAAAGTACAGTAGACTAATTAACCATTACCCAAGGGGAATGTTGGGTCATGTTGGATAAAGATAGTTTCTGGTTGCTTGAGAGTTACTCTTAAAATTGGCCTAGCTGTGCATCCCAATACTATACAATGCTGTGTATCCCATACTATACTATACCATTAACTATTGACATAATAATCATGAAGATGTACTGTCTTATAAAAAATATTTTATTGTAATGTTTAGACAGTGCACTTTTAAAGTCCGCAAAGTCAAGTACTAAATACAGATGGAGAAAATAAGGTAGTTCTAATAATGTTTTTTCTGCATGACAAAACATGCAGAAACATACCATGTACTGTTAAGAGGGTATAAGTCAGCTTCTTTTGAGTTTCGATCATTATCTTATTCTGTTAATAAAACTATTTCTACCTAATGTTTGAGTTTCAAGTTTTTAATGAAGTGTCCCTTATTTTTGTGAAAAATCCCATAAATGTCCCTTATTTCTTATATCAAAAAATGGCAACCCTAATTACATCTAAGGCCCCTTCTACATTGCCATATAATCCAAATTATCAAAGCAGGTAATCCACATTATCTTCTTTGAATTAGATTATATGTCTACACTGCCATATAATCTAGTTCAATTCAGATGTGTATTTTATATGACAAGGGGTCTAGTTTGTTCCCAACTACAGAATGAGATTACATCTAAGGCCTCCTCTACTCTGTCATATAATCGAGATTATCAAAGCAGATAGTCCACATTATCTGCTTTGGAATGGATTATATGAGTCAACACTGCCATGTAATCCAATTCAAAGCAGATAATCTGGACGTTATATTTCAGCAAAGGGACCTAAAACGTCTGGGAGTTTTTCCCAGAAGCACAAGATGGCTTGCGCTCTTTGTAATCTGCCTAGTGCATAGGATGCTCTGCTCGAGAAATCAACTGTGTTTCATATTTCTCAACACACTGGTCCCGTCTATACTGCCATATAAAAACCAGATAATCTGCTTTGATAATCTGGATTAAATGGCAATGAAGAAGGGCACCGGGAATGTGGCGCAGCTGGCTGGGTGTCAGCTGCATAAGATCTCTACTGACCAGAAGGTCATGAGTTCGAGGCCTCCCGGGTCGGGGTGAGCTCTCGACCAATTTGTGTAGCTTGTTGTCAACCTTTGCAATCCGAAAGACAGTTGCATCTGTCAAGTAGGAAATTTAGGTACCACTTTGTGGGGAGGCTAAATTTAACTGATTTCAGGAATGTTAAATTGCCTCTGAGTGTCTGTCTATATATGTTGTATGTCAATGTCATTGAATGTTTGCCTGTATATGGGCATTGTGATCCGCCCTGAGTCCCCTGCGGGGTGAGAAGGGCGGAATATAAATGACGTAAATAAATAAATAATTCAAGCATAACACAACCCTAAGATACACATTCCTAGATTGTGGCTGTTGTATTCACAAGTAGAAATGGTTGGCTGCTTTACTAAGGAAATGTAGGTACTAAGGCATGGCATCTACCTGTGGAATGACATAGGGCCCTTCCACACAGCCATATAACCCTATTTACAATCTTCTTCAGCATGATGCTCCAAAGGGCTACGGCAGACCTCGAAGAAGAAGACGGCATATATATACGCTATCGTACTGATGACAGCTTGTTCAACTTAAGCCATCTGAGGGCTCGCACTAAGACTCGAAACTATCTAGTCCATGAGCTACTTTTTGCAGATGATGCTGCCCTTGTTGCCCATACAGAAGCAGCCCTGCAGCGCCTAACATCCTGCTTTGCAACAGCTGCAGAGCTGTTTGGGCTGGAAGTCAGCCTGAAGAAAACGGAAGTTCTCTACCAGCCCGCACCACAGGAAGAACACCATCATCCCCACGTCAGCATAGGCACATCTGTGCTTAAGTCCATTCAGCAGTTCACTTATCTGGGAAGCATCATCTCTTCAGATGCCAAGGTTGATAAAAAGGTAGATCACAGATTAGCAAAGGCAATCTGTGGAAGGCTTCACAAAAGAGTCTGGAGCAACAAGCACCTGAGGCAAAGCACCAAAATCAGTGTGTACAGAGCTATCATACTGTCTATTCTCCTGTATGGGTCTGAAACATGGGTCACCTATCGCCAACACCAACAACTCCTCGAACGCTTTCATCAGCGCTGTCTTCACACAATCCTAAATATACACTGGACCGACTATGTGACTAATGTTGCTGTCCTTGAGCAAGCAGGGATCAGCAGCGTTGAGGCCATGCTATTGAGAACACAGCTGCGCTGGGCAGGGCGCATCTCTAGGATGGAGGACCACTGCCTCCCAAAGATGCTACTCCACAGTGAATTCGCCACGGGTCAGCGCAAGAGAGGCACCCCCTGAAACAACATCTCAGGCTCGGCCAGATTGATCACCAACAATGGTCTACCCTGGCCTCACATCGGGAGGCATGGAGACGCACTATCCACAATGCTGCGGCCTCTTTTGAGAAGACACGCCGAAGGGGTCTCGAAGAGAAACGACAACGCAGAAAGAACCACAACTTGGAAACAACATCACCCAAGGAGACTTTCTGCTGTGCTTTCTGCAACTGAACTTGCCTATCTCAGATTGGCCTTTTTAGTCATCAACGCGCTTGTAAAAAGCTTGGGACGAGTCCTTCCTGAATCTTCGTTCGCGAAGTAATGCCGAGAGAAATAAATAATTCAAGCATAATACCACCCTAAGACACACATTCCTAGATTGTGGCTGTTGTATTCACAAGTAGAAATTGATGGCTGCTTTACTAAGGACATGTAAGTACTAAGGCATGGCGTGCTACCTGTGGAATGACATAGGGCCCTTCCACACAGCCATATAACCCTATTTACAATCTTCTTCAGCATGATGCTCCAAAAAGCTACGGCAGACCTCAAAGAAGAAGACGGCATATATATATATATATATATATATATATATGGTATCATAATGATGTTAGCTAGTTCAACTTAAGCCGTCTGAGGGCTCGCACTAAGACTCTAAACCAGTGTTTCTCAACCTTCCTAATGCTGCGACCCCTTAATACAGTTCCTCATGTTGTGGTGACCCCTAACCATTATTTGCATTGCTACTTCATAACTTTATTTGGGGGGGGGGGGTTGGTTGGTTTGGTCATTTGGAAATTGTATTTGCTGGGATTTATAGTTCACCCACAATCAAAGAAAAAAAACTCCCATGACCAACAGCAAATACTAGAAGTGTTTGGTGGGCATTGACCTTGAGTTTGGGAGTTGTAGTTCACCTACATCGAAGGAGCACTATAGACTCAACGATGATGGATCTGGGCCACATTTGACACGAATCCTCAATATACTCAAATGTGCACACTGGTGGAGTTTGGGGAAAACAGATCTTGGCATTTGGGAGTTGTAGTTGCTGGGATTTATAGTTCACCTACAATACAAGAGCCCCTTGCACCCCACTGAAGCAGAATTGAGGAGTTATGGAACTCCGAGTACCAATCAAATCTTACCAAGCTGCTTGTACGCGCGGGCTCTAGGATGAGGGAAACACACGACAACTGTGAAATAGGTGAAAATCAAAAAAGAATTTATTTCTGGCACCAGCTGGTGGGCTTTGCCAGCAGAACACAGCTGCAGATAGGGGCAAAAGACCCCGTCACATCTCATACAAAGACATTTATACCCGTAATGGAGTCATTTCAGTCAAGCCCACTCTTCTTCATGGATAAAACAAGCATAATTGGCTGGTGATTACTGTTGTTACATGACATTTCATTAATCCAATAAACACTGCATAAATTATTCGCATCATCTCTCTGTCATACCTAAGATTGAGAACAATAGCCATCTATTTGTTATTTCTTTCTCACAGTGCAAGCTATCAATACCGAGTCTCTCTGTTCTTTGACTTGAAACATTAGTTCCGGGCTCCCTGCCAGCAGCGGAGAAGGTCAGACTCTTTGCCATGCGCAGTGGTGTTTTCCATTTATATTAAGATTCCCATTAACTTTCATAGCTCAAGCTGCACTGTTTCCACCCATCTAGCCTATATGGTTTTAAATTGGGCACAGGGTGTGTTAAAATGCATTTAATCATGGTGTTAGTCTTTCATTGCAAGTGCCTGTCTGATTCCTGGCACCAAAACCCTCTTTTTCAGAGTTGACACGCAAGTAGCATCACTCTCTGACTGTACTTTTTATGCTCGGAAAAGTACCAAACCTGCTTCACCACCAATGATAGAATTGGGTCAAACTTCCTACACAGAACCCTCATGCCTTGAAGGGACTAGCTGGCGTGACCCTCCATCCCACCTCTCACGCTCTCCCTCACCCACACATGCGCATCATATTGCCATGCGCCAAGCACGCCTGCTCTCCCCTCCCACTTGGAGTCTCAGAAACAGCCCCCCCCCCTGGCTGGGATGCCTGCCAATCACAGCAGAGGAGAGCTTTAGGTGGGAGAATTCCAAAAAGAAAGAGAAGGGCAAGCGGAGAGATCTTCAACCTTCTCTTCCAAAGGGCTTCCTACGACCATCATAAATATGTTTACTGATGGTCTTTGGCGACCCCTCTGAAACCCTCTCGTGACCCCCCTGGGGGTCCCGACCCCCAGGTTGAGAAACACTGCTCTAAACTATCTAGTCCGTGAGCTGCTTTTTGCAGACGATGCTGCCCTTGTCGCCCATACAGAAGCAGCCCTGCAGCGCCTAACATCCTGCTTTGCAACAGCTGCAGAGCTGTTTGGGCTGGAAGTCATCCTGAAGAAAACAGAAGTTCTCTACCACCCTGCACCACAGGAAGAACACCATCACCCCCATGTCAGCATAGGCACATCTGCGTGGGATGAGTCCTTCCTGAATCTTCGTTCGTGAAGTAATGCAGAGAGAAATAAATAATTCAAGCATAATACAACCCTAAGACACACATTCCTAGATTGTGGCTGTTGTATTCAGAAGTAGAAATTGATGGCTGCTTTACTAAGGACATGCAAGTACTAAGGCATGGCGTGCTACCTGTGGAATGGCATGGGGCCCTTCCACACAGCCATATAACCCGGAATACCAACTCACAATATTTGCTTTGAGCTGGGTTTTCTGAGTCCACACTGCCATACAATCCAGTAGAATCAGAGTGTTGGAAGGGGGCCTTATCAACTAATAATAACCAGCCAGAGAATCCCATGCTATTCGTTAGAAAGATGTTAAAAGGCTGCTGAAAAGGGAGAAGGTGGTGTGTTTGCTTTGGGAAAGTTGGCTGACAAAATGTATTCAGGAATACGAAGTGCTGATTGGCCAATGGGGAAGCTGAGAGCTGCGCGCGGCCACGTTTTGCCCAGCCCCTTGCAGCTCCGGAAGAGAACAGGCGAAAAGAGGAGATCAGAGCATAGAGTGGCGGGGCAAGAAGGAACGTCTCCAGCAGCGGCGGCGCGGTCTATAACGCATTCGCAGCTCTATGGTCCTGTTTTCCAAATGCTCCCTCCCTCCCCCTCCCACGCGCTCCTCCTCCGCATCCAATGGGAGCCCGGTGGGCGGGGCCAGCCTCGGATGCCTATATAAGGCGCTACTCCGGCGCTTGCTCTTTCTTTCGCTTCGTCGCGTGAGAGGAGGTGGGTAACGGGATGGCTCCGGCGCCATTTTGTGGGCCAGTTTCGCCTCGCCTATTCTTCCTTTTTCCCCTATAGGAATGTTTACTCTGTGTGTGTGTGTGTGGTTAGTCCCTATTAGTACTCTTTTAAATAATTAAATAACCTTTTTTGTCAGGGTGTAGATGGGGGCGACCTGAAGGGTTGGGCCTCCTTGATTGTCCCGCCCAAAGCAAGCTCCTCCCCGTGACCGCATGGGAGTAGGCCTCTGTATCTGCTGGAGTTGGGCGATAGCAGGCCTGGGCCTTCCCTCAGGTATTTTGGACTTCAACTCCCACCAGGAAGAGGCCTGAGGCTGTGAGGAATGGTGGGAGTTGAAGTCCAAAACACTTGGAAGGAGGGCCCAAGTTGGCCCAGGCCTACTTTAGGGTGAAATGGCAGCCAGAGGGAAGCTCTCTCATAGGCAACAGAAAAGCAGTGGCAGGAAAATGGCCTCCCCTTTTGCCCCAGTATGGTGGGTGACTGCCTTTTCTCTCCACCCCTCTGCTTCATTAACATCCAGCCTGATCAGGATGGTAATGAGCCTCATTAAGTGGGACTTCTCAATTGTTAAAAGATTATATGTGGATCCAATTTACTATGATTAATGCTGTAATTAATGGCTATCAAAGATGCAGTCGTGAATATTTTACTCTTGTCCGGCTGACTAGGTACAATTGTAACTCTTCAGTTTTGAAATTGCAAATAACTTCCGTGACATCTCTGCGGTTTGGGCCGGAATATATTGGCCAAATTTCAATAACATATCTGCACCCCCTTCCGAGATAAGGGGTCAAGATATTTTTGCATCCATAACAAGCTGCATAGGTACAAATAGCATTATCTTAAAAAAATATAATTCTTTTTTCCTTGCATAGGTACAAATGTACCCTCATATATTTTGAATGAAGATAATGCAAGGAAAAAAGAATTATATTTTTTTTAAGATAATGCTATTTGTACCTATGCAGCTTGTTATGGATGCAAAAATATCTCGACCCCTTATCTCGGAAGGGGGTGGAGATACGTTATTGACATTTGGCCATTATATTCCGGACCAAAACTGCAGAGATGTCACGAAATTTCAGCCCTCTACGACTTTTTAAAAAAAAGTTATTTGCAATTTCAAAACTGAATAGTTACAATTGTACCTAGTCAGCTGGACAAGGGTTTATCAAGCTCTAAACCAGTGGTTCCCAACCTGTGGGTCCCTAGGTGTTTTGGCCTACAACTCCCAAAAATCCCAGTTTACCAGCTGTTAGGATTTCTGGGAGTTGAAGGCCAAAACATCTGGGGACCCACAGGTTGAGAACCACTGCTCTAAACCAGTGGTTCCCAAACTTTTTTGGCCTACCGCCCCCTTTCCAGAAACAAATTTACTCACCGCCCCCCTAAACATTAATTTTTTAAAAAAATTTAATGGCAATTAAACAAATATATGTATTAATGCAGTGGTTCTCAACCTTTCTAATGCCATGACCCCTGAATAAGGTTCCTCATGTTGTGGTGACCGCCAACCATATTTTCGTTACTACTTCATAAATAATTTTGCTCCTCTTACGAATTCTAATCCAAGTATCTAATATGCAGGTCAAAGCAAAGGGGGCGTGGCCAAAGAAGAGGGCCGCATTACCCCTTCTAAATAGCCAATTGTTCACAGCCCCCTTTAAAGGGGTTCACCACCCCCCAAATTCCCCTGAGCCTCCCACCGCCCACCAGGGGGTGTTACCGCCCACTTTGTGAATCAGTGCTCTAACCGGTTCTGGCCCAGCTTACTTGTCCGAACACATCCACCCCTATGTCCCACCTCAAAAGCTAAGATCATCTGGGGAGGTCCTGCTCTCGCTCCCGTCAACAGCTCATTTGCACCTGGTGGGGACGAGGGACAGGGCCGCGTTTGCGGTGGCTCCCCACTATGGAACACACTCCCAACTGACCTAAGATCAATTTCTTCTCTTAACTTTCTGGAAGAAAGTAAAGGCATGGCTTTGGGACCAGGTGTTTGTAAGCAGTACCTTAAATGGATGAACTGGATTGACATTAAGATTGACGAGGCTGGTTTATGTTTTTAATAGTAGTTTTTATCTGATTCTAATTATGATGTTTTATTATGCTATGTACATGTTTGATTTTATCGCTGAATTAGCCTTTAAAAGGGCTCAATGTAAGCCGTCCTGAGCCCCCCCCCCTGCGGGGGTTGAGAAGGACGGGATTAAAATGCGGTAAATAATAAATACAATAACTAAATAAATCTTCTAGGCTTTGACTCGCCTCTGGCTGTATGTTCACAGCCATATAATGTAATTTGAATTGCATTATATGAGGTTACACTGACCATATAATGCTGTTCAAACTATAAAAGACTAGTGGATTGGATGCACTTTGGCCCTCCAGGGATTTTGGACTTCAACTCCCCCAATTCTGTTTAAGTGGCTGAGGGAGGAAAGAAAAGGGCCTGAGGCTGTTAGGAATTGTGGGAGTTGAAGTCCCAAACTCCCGGAAGGCCAGAGTTTGTCTATGCCTGTCCTACTACATTGGGTAGGATTTTTCATTTATTTGTCAATTATAGAGTGCACATTGTATTTAATAGCATTTTCTATTAAATTGAGTGGAATGGCCTGATGGGAAGGAATCTTCTTGAGATCCCATGCTAGAGTATGGTATAGTGGGGGTCAATAGTTTTTATTAAATTTGCAATAATAAAACACAAAGCAGAAGAAGCAACACATGGAGGGAAGAAAAGATAAGAAAGACAGCAAATAACATAAAACTACAAAAACGAATTGACCACACAATAACTCAATACAATAACAATACTTTCTAACCTCTAACATACAAATCTTAATTCTAAAAAGAGTACTTTGGAAAGAAACAAGTAATAGAGTAGGCAGTGGTAGATTGTGCATATAGAATTGCGGATGATGTGGCATGAATAATTATTTTAATGTTAATTCGGGTTCGCATAGTGATACAATTCCTTTTACCTTATATTTCAGGTTCGCTTTCTAAAATATGAAAGAAAAATAAAGCACATGATAGATTCTTCATTTATATAACGTTTAGATCAACATTAAATTTGTTTTGACAGTATTCTTGTACTTTACACCAATTGCTTTTTAAATTTTCATTTTTCTTTTTATTTGTGTCCCTCTGCCTCTTAACACCGAAAAAGCGAAAATTTATAAAAATACAAGTCCATATTGCTGGAATTGCAGAGGAAAAAATGGAACCTTCTTTCATATTTGGTAGTTTTTTCCAAAGGCCAAAAATTTTTTTTTTTGGAAGATGGTCCATATAGAGACAGAGAAAAAAAATTAAAACTAAAATTGAGAATGGATAGGAAACTGGATTCCTTCCTTTTGGGGATAATGGATCTCAGATTAGATACGGTGGATAAGAAGATTTTTTTATAACAATTACAACAGCAGCATATATTTATTTATCGCATTTATATCCCATCACTTCTCAACCTTAGGACGGCATTACAATTAAGCCCAATTAGAGGCTATTTACAAAATTACAATAGTAAAATCACATTAAAACATCACATCATAAAAACAATGCATAGTTAAAGACCATACAAAAATTGAACAATAAAAACCCAATATATGCAAAATATTGGAAGTCAAAATTAGCCCCAACAAAAGATGAGTGGATTACAAACATTTTAGATGTGATACAAATGGACCGGTTAACAGGCATGTTCACAGCAGGTTTTTGTACACTTTTTGCTGGTTGCCAAGCTATTGCATCAAATTGGTAAAATTGTTATTCCCATTTTGGAAATGCCTTGCTTAGTGATTTCATGGAAGGAGGTGAGGCTTGAATTTTGGAATTGCTGATTCATGATTTAGTCTAAATCACATACATTAAAATAGATTTCTGTTAGTACTGTTTGCGGCATTGTATAATTATGTAGCTTTGGTTCTGAGCGTAGCATTCACTTCCTTGAAAGTAAATGTCCTAGGTATCGGGCTTTCCAACTGAATTCAGTTCTATCCAACTGAATTTTATTTATTTGTTTACCTTATTTAAACCCTGCCTTTCTCTACCCCGAAGGGGCCTCAAGGCAGCTTACATATAGGCAGTTATTCAGTGTCTTCAATAAACATTAAAATTAATACATATTCAACATTTAGTATAGGACTTTATGCCCTGTATATATTTTTTTTGAAGGAGATGCAAATAAAGTGAAGAGACTTGTCAGAATTACATTACTTTATTTTAAATTCTCTAATTTTGTTTTGCAGGAGTTATGAGACTAAACATTATGTTAGTACTGTTGCAGTGTGACATGAACTCTGGTAAGTATCAAATGCATTACTTGAAAATCTTTCTGGTTCTCATATTCCAAAGTATTTTGTAAAAACAAAGACAGTTTGATGATTGCATGACAGGTTTTTGTTAGAATAGCATCACTTGACCTTTTGCAACTTTGTACATGGGCCGAGACAGAAGGTGCTAGTCAATAAGAACTGGATACAGGAAGGGCATAAGACACATAATATTTATTTATTTATTATTCACTTTTGTATTCCGCTCCTCCCAGCAGGCTCGGGGCGGATCACAGCAAAAATACATGGGCGGCATGTAGACTGTGATTTATTATATTTATTTATACTTATATATTCCACTTCTGTCCTGAACGGCTTAACATAAAAGCATCATCATACTATTTAAAATATTCAGATATGCAAACATTAAAACAGGATTTAATATAAACAGTTTTTTTAAAGCCCAGTTAAAAACTATTCAAACATGTTCAAAGTTTTTGTAACAAAACCACAGCACCACCTGACTTGATCTTAAAAACCACCATCTTTAAAAGCCTGCCCGAATAAGGAGGTTTTATCCTGCCACTGGTAGGACAACAGGGAGGGGGCATTCTGGCTTCCCTGGGAAGAAGGGAGTTCCAGAGTCAAAGGGCAGCCACCGAGAAGGGCCTGAAGATGTCAGGGCCTGGGCAGGTTCATACAAGGGAATGCTGTCAGCCAAATAGTCTGGGCCTGAATAATTTTGATGCCCTTTGACAATTTGACCTTGACAATGATTGAATGATGCTCCAAAAAGGTTGGAATCATGCATCGAAATTATAAAAGCAATGTAGTTGTGACTCAGGATCCTTCGTTTTTGGTGGCACCACTGCGGTTCCAGTTCTGTTCTATCCTTTTTTCTAAATAAAACCATGATCAAGAAATGACTATTTTGTCTGCCATGTTCTCTGACTTGTACTTTTAAAAGGTTGGGAGGACACCCTCACAGTGTTCCATATTTACGGTGGAAGCTTATGAATAGTCTTAATGCTGTGATACACCAGTCTTAAAAATATATGCTTCACTTTTCATGTTCTTGACCACTGCACATAGCATCTTGTATGCCCCATTTGTGAATTCTTGTACATAGTGCAGAGTATATATGATTCTGCTAATGGCATGCGTCTTAGCTGGCTACTTATGTGAAGAACCTAATTGCCTTATTCTGAAACACAAGCTGCTGCTTCTGACTTAAACGAAATTATTTTCTGAACTCCTAAATTTTATTTCCAGGTCATAAAACATCCACATATTTAGAAGACGGTTGGATGGAGAAGGATGGCTGATCCTGAGTACAAAAGGTATTCAGCAGAGAGAATACCAATGTTTACTCCATTTTGTATGCAGACCTGAATAGGCGTTCTTAGGTTTTTGCCTTTAAAGCCACAGCAAGCTGTCCTAGTGAGTCATCAGCATTTTTAAAGGAAAGGCTGGATTTCTGGAAGAGCCCAGGTTACTGATTAGGGAGGGTGGCTATGCACAGGAATAAATCCAAAAGGACTGGTATGCTGAGCACTTGACATGACAAAAAAGTGTTGATTTTGAGTTGCCTTGGTAAAACACCACTTCAAATTATCTGTTTATTGGAAAGATTTACGATTCTATCTGGTGACTTGGGATCGGATGTCCTTCGTTGATCGGTTAGGCGTTTTCATATCTTCAGAATGTACCTCAAATGAGATGGATTATTTTCCAGTCGTATCTGTTCTGATGTTGGGCAGATGCATTTAGAAACAACTCTTGCACTAAAAAAATTTACAGTTGGTTTCCTGCTGACCTAAAACTTAACTGGGAGAAATGCAAAGTATTTCACACTTTGTTTTTTCTTTTCAGACTTGAGAAAGATGTATTAGCCATAAAGGTAAGTGTCTTAAATGCTTTTATTCAGTAAATAATAAGCACTGATATAATCATTGATGAGACTATCCCGAACCTGATTCTTTTGATGAAAAAACTGCCAATATGGATCCGGCTTCTGAGGTTATATCATTAGTCAATAGATTTGCTATTTAGTTTAAAGAAAACATTCCTAGTAACTTCTGTTGATGCATATGCTATTTTCTTTGTACTTTTTGTCTAGATTGGCAGCTGAGATTCAGGCAGCAAGAGAGAGGGATTGAATTCAAGACTTCCAGTTTTGGATTGCAAATTTTATCAAGTAAGTGTAAAATCATTGATTAGGAACATGTGTCACATTTCTTGAGAAACCTAGTTTAAGTAAAGTGCTGCTAGTTTTATGGTAATTAACATTGCAGTCCTGACAATTCTTGCCAATAAGAAATATATTAACTATAGTGGAATATTTAAACAATCATGCACTTTGAAGATGTTTGAAATTGTACTTCAGCCTAGATTGGAGTTGCAGAAAAGGCTGCTCAATATGGCTTCCTATCCTTGAAGGCCTGCAGCAATCACCGATTGCCTTAGCTGTATTGGTATTTCCAAAATTTATAAAGCAGGAAAATTTATGGTGACGCCGGTTCAACTGAGCATGAAGCTAGTAATGTGTCCCGTTGTATTTTTTTAACAGTGATGTGAGAGAGATCTTTGAAGACTGGATCACCTTCATGATGTACTGTATATGGGAAGAGGAAAGAGGTAAGGCATTTGAATTGGAAAGTGCAGTATAGAGCAGCTAGTGATCAGTGGGTCTCAACAGGTCTATGGGATCACATTCTGGCTAAATTAAATGTAGTTGAAAGCCTTCCTTCAGGTAATAATACTTAGAGAAAATTGAAGTGACTGAATATTGAAATGCATCCCATAGAAATAGCCAGTATGCTGGCAGCATGCTACATATCTTGCCTCCATTTACCAAATTAATAATCACGGAAATAAAGGACTCCACCAAGTACAAATCATTAAAGTGCACATGTCACACTTTCAATAAAAATACTGCATTTTATTTTAAAACGCACGGTATACTTTTTTTGTTTCTGGTTACCTGTGGCAGATGGGGAAGAGTTTACCCTTCATAGCTGCTAAAGCAGCCTGCCCTGGCCTATTGGTGAAAAGTCAGGTGCAGAAGTGCATGTCTGTTAGTAGAAATTTAGAAGTTTGCTTGAACTTATGAGTGGGATTATCTGTTACTTTGTAGAATACAGTACATTATCTAATTATAATGTCCTTTATTTTTCATTTTTAGCTCTAAGAAGTCAAATTTTGTTTCGCAGAGCCTGCAAGACATACTTTTACAGACAGGCCTTCGAGAGCTCGTGATCTAATCATGTTTTATTTGCTATTTTATAATTATGTTTTACTGTGATGTTTTATCTGTTCTCTCTCTTTGAGCTATGTTTAAACCGCTCTGAGCCATTGGGAGTGGCGGTCTACAAATCTAAATAAATAAATGAATGAATAAATGAAAACATGGTTTGAAGTGTTCCCCAAGGAAATCACATCTACGTGACAAAAATCAGCCTTGAGGATCTGAGCACACTAGTTTGGAAGCTGGCACTACAATTATGGAAAAGCTTCATTGGAACTAAACTTTGTGTGATGAGGGGTCTTAAATGTTTGAATGTAGCATTGAATTCTAATAAAGTACTGAAACTTTATCTTTGACTGGTTTGAGAACTTCCTCTTAATTGTTCTGATTTTTAAAAAGCATGAAGTGAAGGAAGCAATATTTTTAATGGAAGTCTCTTTGGAAACATTCATACAAAATGGATCTAGTTTGGCTTTATTCTCTATAGGATTGTGGTGCCAAATTGCTATAAAGAATCTGTTCAACTGTAGGTACTATGAATCTTATGTCCTCAGGGGGTGATATCCCTATAAATATGTGACAGCAGTTAGGTGCTACAGAGGAATGGTGCCATGCAATCTGGCCTTATGTGTGGTTAATTTAGTGCCACCATTAATTTTTTTGAAGAGAAGCACAGTAACATGCTTTTTGTGCAAGTGGTTCCAAGTTCAACCTGGCATTTTCAAGTCAGATAGGATTTCTCAAACACTTGTATGCTGAGAATTAGATATTGGGTTAGCTGGTTATTCCTAAGACTACTTACGTGGGCATGTGATAACCCTCTCTGATGAAGCTTAGGTGTTTATGTAGGTGAGGTGTTGACATCTGAATAGGTATAAGGAAATATTTTTAGGACAGGTCATACTAGACTTACGGACTAGGACTGCTTTCTCTATGTCATCATAAGTGTTTTACTAGCCCAGACTTTACATATATATGTAAAGTCTGGGCTAGTAAAACACTTATGATGACATAGAGAAAGCAGTCCTAGTCTGTAAGTCTAGTAATGACATTAATTTAAAATAGCATTTTTGAATATTAGAACATTCTTTATTTGAAGCTGGAGATCTCTGTACTTGTCCTATCAAAATCACCCCAAGAATAAGCTGTTCTATCATCCAGTTAGTCGCAAATAAAAACTGGTGGAATGAAAATTGCTGGTTCACAGCGAGCTTCTTTGAAAGAAAATTGCATGAATAGGCAGAGGTGAACCTCGGGGTACGGAGTGGGTTGCAAAGACTTCATTCAGAAAAGATTGCCTTTTCCTTCTGAGGTTGAGAGTGTGGGACTGGAGACCAAGGGATATGACCTCTGGTCTCCAGAGTCTCAGCCCAGGTAACTTAAAAGTCAAATCACTTGAGAACTTGATCTGAAGTGGGCTGTGCAGCACAATGATCCTAAGCATGCAAGCAGATGTACAAGATGTTAATTAAAGGGACCTCAACCAAACTTTGGTTTTCTCAATGTTCAATAAGAGGCTGAGCCTCTTGTATGTTTCTGCAAAGGTGTTTATAGAGTGGCTTGTAGGTCTTCTGAATGTGCACAGACTATCATCACATATTGGAGTTCTATAAAATGTAACCTTGGTATGGCTTCTAGTCTGCTGAGGTTTAATAGCTTGCCATCTGTCCAATAGATGATTTCCACTCTGGTGGGAAGCTTCCAATCAACAACATGAAGTATAGTGATAAAGATGGAAAATAAGGTTGGGGCAATTATTTATTTAATTTACCATATTTCTATACCGCCTTTCTCAGCCCGAAGACTACTCAAGGCGGTTTACAGTTGGCAACAATTTGATGCCCCAAATTAATAAAATACAATTTAAAAACATTTACCAATAAAATGAAAACTATACAGTACCAATAAACATTAACAGTCTTATTAAAATGTCCAGTCACATCATCCAGTCGTTCCATTGTTACACTGCCTGTTACACTGCACTTGTGAAAGCTTGCTCAAAAAGTTAAAGGAGGGGGCTGTTCTGATATCCCTAAGAAGGGTGTTCCATAGCCAAGGGGCCACCACTGAGAAGGCCCTGTCTCTTGTCCCAGCCAAGCTTGCCTGCGACAGAGGCAGTACTGAAAACAGGGCCTCCCCAGATGATCTTAAAAGTCCTAGATGGTTCAAAAAGAAGAGATGTCCGGATGGGTAAGTTGCGCCGGAACCATAGGGCTTTATAGGCTAAAGACAGCACTTTGAATTGTGCCCAGTAGCAAACTGGCAGCCAGTGGAGCTGGCGAAACTGAGGAGATGTATGCTCCCTGAATGATGATGCTGCTAGCGACCTGGCCGCCGTTCGTTGGACCAATTGAAGCTTCTGAACAGTCTTCAAAGGCAACCTCACATAGAGCATGTTGCAGTAATCTATACGGGATGTAACCAGAGCGTGGACAAGTCAATAACACCTGATTCCACTTTAAATGTGTCACTGGGAGCCATTGCTGTCCAATACTACCACCATCATGGAGGAGCCGCACAAATTTGTCAGGGCGTCCTGTTTTTTGGAGGGTGGTCCAGAGAGCACTGCGATTCACTGCCTTTGCAAGGTGAATGAAAGCCATGCACAGAGGTTGATTTTGCTCCTTGCATTTTTCTTGGAGCTGTTGTGCAGTGAGATCCTGTCCACTGTTCCTCTGGAAGGGCAGAAGCCGTCCTGGGATTCTGGGAGGGGGTCTCCTGAAGACACCTTAACATATCACTGAGCTAACGTCAGACTGACTAAATGACAATGCTTTGTTTTTAAGGCACTGCTTGAATACGTACTGAATCTAAAAGTACACATACTTTCAGAACTATCACATGGGTGTTCACTGTTGAATCATTGTAGTTGAATAAATGTTCAAAATGCATTGTGTATGTATAATTTGTTCCTCATCTTGACATTTGCTCCATTCAGTCAAGACCTGGGTGGCAGCTGTCACTCAGGACTTTTTCTTCAGCCACTCCTAAAGTGTGCAGCAACCCATGAAAAGATTTGACAGCTTAAATGTGCTATCTGTATTTGAAATAGCATTACAGACCGGTTCTGCCAGCAAGGGGGGGGGGGGGTCTATCCAGCTGATTTTCAAATTCTAACTCTCAGGACTGGTTGTTTTAATGTGCATTGGTCTTAATATGTCTTTAAACTGATGTTATAGGTTTTTAACATTTTGTTCTGTTGCCTTAATTCATGAGTAAGAAACATTGAGGATAATGATGTCACCCACAACCCAGAGGTTCACAAACTTTTTTCTCATAGTTGTAGACATCTTTGATTTTTTTTAAAAAACACAACAAAACAGGATTATTAAGAGTTCCAAAAGGCCGCCTTCACATTTGGGGAATGAACACTTAAATAGACATTGAGATTTAATGCAACCAAGTATAAATGGCATCATCTTTGCATATATACTAATAGGATTTGAGCTCTTGACTGGTGATGTTGCTACTAGTGTTTGATAGAAAATGGTGATCCAATGTGTGGCAGCAGTTAATTAGAAAACCGGTTAAAAGCAGAAGTGGCAACAGATAGTTCTTTTACAAATTAATACTGGGAAGAGTATACAATTCCTGTCACTATACAAAAAAAAAGATCAGAGGTTTGAATTTGGGGAGCAGGGTCAGCTGTCTGTCAGCTCCAGCTTCTCATGCAGGGACATGAGAGAAGCCTCCCACAGGATGGTAAAACGTCCAGGCATCCCCTGGGCAACGTCCTTGCAGGCG
Source organism: Anolis apletophallus (assembly GCA_030556195.1). Lineage (NCBI taxonomy): Eukaryota > Metazoa > Chordata > Lepidosauria > Squamata > Anolidae > Anolis > Anolis apletophallus. The sequence continues at coordinate 109,003,400 of JARBWK010000003.1, read as the reverse complement.
GCCAATTCTTTCACACCAGAAGCGACTTGCAGTTTCTCAAGTTGTTCCTAACATGGAACAAAAACCCATCTCATAAAATTAGAGCGTGTGCTAGATGAGGTGGGCCTTTAATTTGATGGAAAATGAGCTAATGGGAAGTTACTGGTGTTTTATGCTTTTAATGTTTTTACAGGGTACTCTAATGTGTGTTAAATGTTTTTAATTTTGTTTATATTCATTGTGGCATCAAATCGTGCCAGTGTAAGTCGCCTTCAGGCTGAGGAAGGTGGCATAGAAATGCAGTAAATAAATATTAGGTTCCTTATGCTCCAAATCTTTAACTAGATAATGAGTATTTTGTCAAGGACGGTATTAGAAGATTTTTGAAACCCCGTCCCTTTAACATTTTAATACTTCAGGATGCTGCGTAACTGCTCCCAGCAACAGCCAGAGTTTTCTTCAGCTCAAATGAGCCATCAAGCTAAGCCAAACGCAAAGTTCAAAGCTTGCAAACCTAGAGCCTTGTTATATGCTGAAGCAGATAACACATCCAATTAACTCGTGGCAGCTGTAACAGAAAAGGTTCTGATCCTCCCCGTTACTTAGAAAAAGCCTGTTGTAAACCTCTAGTAGCAACTTTATTTTAACTCTACTAGGCCTAACTTTCTGGTTACATCACGTTTTGCTGCTGTTAGTGGGAAAGGCCAACTGCAGCTTCCTCTTCCATTTGCATCCAGAACCGTACATTGCTTCCCTTCATAACATCTGGGACCTTAGCGGTTCAGGTTTAATGGACTCGCTGTTTTGCGAATTTTAAAAAATAATTTTAAATACATATGGTATTTTCACTGTTTTGTGGGTTTCTGCCGCCGGCGCTCTCCAAGGCGCTTTTCCTCTCCAGTCCTCCCTCCCTCCAGCCTTGAAGGGCCTTTCATTCCGGGAATGTGGTGCAGCTGGCCGGGTGTCAGCTGCATAAGATCTCTACTGACCAGAAGATCATGAGTTTGAGGCCTGCCAGGGTTGGGGTGAGCTCTCTACCAATTTGTGTAGCTTGTTGTTGACCTTTGCAACCCGAAAGACAGTTGTAGCTGGCAAGTAGGAAATTTAGGTACCACTTTGTGGGGAGGCTAAATTTAACTGATTTCTGGAATGTTAAATTGCCTCTATGACTAAATAGGTAGTATGTCAATGGCATTGAATGTTTGCCTGTTTATGTGCATTGTGATCCAACCTGAGTCCCCTGCGGGGTGAGAAGGGTAGAATATAAATGACGTAAATAAATAAATGTTAAGTGCATAAAGACTTAAAATAGTGTATACATACTAAAATAATGTATAATTATTGTATAAAATAATGTATAATTATAATGCACACCGGGACTGTGGCGCAGGTGGCTGGGTGTCAGCTGCATTAAGATCACTACTGACCAAAAGGTTATGAGTTCGAAGCCAGCCCGGGTCGGAGTGAGCTTCCGGCCAATTTTGTGTAGCTTGTTATCGACCTTTGGAATCCGAAAGACAGTTGCATCTGTCAAGTAGGAAATTTAGGTTCCACCTATGTGTGGGGAGGCTAACTCAACAAATTTATGAGGCCGTAAAAAAATCTCCAGCAAAAAGCATGCGGGGAATGCGGAAAGTACATCAATGTCGCAGATGGACGGTGAAGCGACAGCTCCCCTGGTGGCCAGAAATAAGTTAAATAGCCTCTGTCTGTCTGTGTATAAGTGTGTGTCAATAGCATTGAATGTTTGTCATGTATGTGTACAGTGTGACCCGCCCTGAATACTATAAATAAATATTGAAATAGAGTGCCCCTACTATTCAAGTGCTGCCCCATTGCATTCATGCTACTGTCAAAGGCCGGGCTGGGGTGGAGTCAGGCCTTCTCTCAGCAATAACGTGGAATTCCTCCTCTTCCTGAAAACCTACAGCGTGGACTAATGGGCCTTGTCCGCGCATGCGCACCGCCAACGCCTGGAACTAAAGCTCACCCGCCAACGAGGCCGGGCAGTAACCCTTCTGGATTGGCCTTGTCCGCGCATGCGCGCGCTCACTCACATTTCTGCCTTTACTGCTCGCTGGAACTAAACCTCACCGTGCGACCCCGAGGCCCTCCTGGATTGCCAGCGCATGCGCACCACTCGTTGGAGCTAAAACTCAACCGCCAGCAATGTGAGGCGGATTTTTCCGCGCATGCGCACTCTCAACCACGGAGTAAATCTCACCCGGCGGCGAGGCGACAACTCTTTGCGGATTGGTCCTGCTCGCGGCGCATGCGCGTCGGGGGGAGGCGATAACCCTTGTGGCTCTGCTCAGGAGACCCCGGCGTTGGGGCGACGCCAGCGCGCGTGCACGGCCCCGCCCCTTCCCTCCTCCCTCCCTCCCTCCTCCCCTCCCTCCCTTCAGCCGAGTGGAAGGGAAGGGAGGGGGGAAGCGCTGGGGTTGGTTGGTGCCAGCAGCGGCGTGAGCGCTCGAGAGCGGCCGCCATTTTACGCAGGCTCCTCCACATTCTCCGAGCACACGCTGTGAGGGAGCCCGAGAGAAGGACGGGGCAGCCCCGCAGCCGCGCCCCCCGCCCGCCGGAGCCCTTTCGCTCGCCTCTCGTCACCCCCCCCCCCGCACAGGTCAGCTGGAGAAGAAAGGAGGGCGGCGGGTTGGGGGTCTATTGAGGGGTGGTCAGTGAGGGAAGAAAGGAGGGGGGAGGAGGGTGGGGGCAGACTCTTGTGTTGGCAGCACGCTCTCGGCCACGAGGCTTGGCTAAACAATAGAGGCCTAGTACTACTAGCCGCGAGGATTAACTGGGGTGGTGGTGTTGGTGGAGGGCGGCTGACTAGGCCGCAAAGGGGTTGTGACAGGGGGAGAAGGGAAGGAAGGGAAGGGGCTCGCGCCGCCTCACTCGCCCCTCCCTCCCCTTTTTCTCCTCGCGCAAGGGGCTCGCGCCCGCCTCATTGTCCAAACGGCAGCGGCGCCATTCATTGGCCACGAGGCGCCTCGCGGGCTGGGTGGGGTTGGGTGGGGTGGGAGGCCGAGAGCGAGGGAGGGAGGATGGGAAAGGCCCCAGGAAAGGAGGCAGGCAGGCAGGGAGGGACTGTCACCGGCGGGCCTTCTGAGCCGAAGGCGGGGGGGGGGGGGAAGCTCCCAACCTCCACCACGTTAGGAAGAACTTCCCAAGAGTAAGAGATACCCGTGTGGTAAACTGCCTTCAAAATGTGTATGGGGAAGGGGGTGGGGGGTTGTCTTGGGTTGTGTCTTCACTCCGCTCTCGTTCTCCATATTGGGAGTTTGGTGGTGTCCTAGCCTTGCTCCCGATGCATTGTTCCACAGACCATGGGAAAGGTGGCGTGCGCTCATTTTGTTCCCTTTTCATATGCGTGTCTATGTGTGTGTGTGAAACCTGCTTCCCACTCTCTCCCTTCCCGCGTGGTGGCCGGAGAGGGCCCTGGGTGTTGCAATTCTTCTCCAGGAAGGGGGGGGGGAGGAGGCGGGGGGAGGCAAAGGAGGAGGGCGGAAGGGAGGGAGGAAGGGAAGTTGGTCGCCGGAGGAAGTTGTAAGACATTTCAACGCGTCGAGCACGTGTTTTCGTCGGGCTCATGGCGGCCTGGTAGGAAGCGCTTTGTTCCTTTTTTGGCTCGGGGCGCAGCAGCTACACGGTGGAATGAATGCGGCTCGGCACCGCTTCAGCTGCCCTGGCTCCTTGCTATGGAATCTTGGAGGTTGTAGTTTGCTGAGGGCCCAGCGCCCTTTGGCATTTTAGAGGGCCTTCCCTGCCAAAGAGTGCTGGGACCTCTCTGTGGAAAACTCTGCCCCGGAGTGTGGTGGAAGCCTTTAAAGCAGGCCTGGGCAAACTTCGGCCCTCCGGGTGTTTGGACTCCCAACTCTCACAATTCCTAACAGCCGGTAGGCTGTTAGGAATTGTGGCAGTTGGAGTCCAAAACACCTGGAGGGCCGAAGTTTGCCCAGGCCTGCTTTAAACCGGCTTTTGAATGGCCATCTGTCAGGGGTGCTTTGAATGCGATTTTCCTGCTTCTTGGCAGCAGGTTGGACTGGATGGCCAATTCCAACTCTATGATTCGCCAGACTACAACTCCCAGGATTCCATAGCATGGAGCCATGGCATCTAAAGCGGTGTCAAGCTGCCTTCATCCTGCAATGTAGACTCGCCCATGGTGGTTTTTAGGGCCTGTCCAGTGAAAGGATACAGCAGGTGTCGTGTAGACAGGGGCTCAACGATGGCTCGAAATGGTGCGGTTAAGGTCAGCACGGTAGTAGATGGCGGTAGTGCGCGGTTGTGTCTGCACGTTTCTTCTCTGCTTGTGTTATTTCTAACTTTTCCAGAGCTATTTAGGGCGTGCTAGCAAGGTAGGGCCATGAGTCAGAGTTTGGCTAGGCTGTGTGTGAAAGCCTTGCAGTGTAATATTAACGTCTCTGCTAAGCTGTGGCTGTAGGAATATGCCTTTGGTTGGTTCTGGAAAAAAAGATTTCTAAGCCCTTTAATGTCCAAAGTGGTAGGGAAAGCCAGCTAAGCTTTGCAATCGCCTAGGAGGCCGCTGCATGTATTGACACCCAAATTGTGCGGCTTTAAGGACCGTAGCTTAATTATGCCTATTGCGTTTGAACAGATATCTGGAAACATGGCTTCTGAACATGTTAATGGGAATGGTACTGAAGAGCCCATGGATACTTCTGCTGCAGTTACCCATTCTGAGCATTTCCAGACATTGCTTGATGCTGGTTTACCACAGAAAGTTGCTGAAAAACTAGACGAAATTTACGTTGCAGGTAAGAAGTAAAACTTGCAAAGTCACTATTTTCTATTGGACTTTTCCTTGCTTTGGGCCAAAATAGCAACTTTTTGTGGTTTCCAAAAAAAAGTATGGGGACTGCAGTTTTCTTAGTAATATGTAATGTTTATATTACCCGACAGCAGCCTCTGGTACTGAGCAAAGGGGTGGTGGTGAGGGAAGGCATTTGGAACAGAGTTCAGGAATAGTTGATAGTGGATTATAGTTGTGTATACTTGGAGCACTGTGTAGTGTAGCAAGTGAAGCTGTAATTGTGTGCATCTCTGATTTTAATGGTTGGTCTCATGGGTGCTATGGGGCATTCATTTAAGTTCTGGAGAGCCGCTTTGTTGAGTGATTTTGCCTAATAACTTACACTATTTTGAGTCTTTGAAGAAAATATTTTATGTTAATTCATTTCATTCTTCTGTGGAAATTTTTGATTTTCTTTAGAATGTGGCAAAATTACAGTATCATTTATGTGTAAGTACTAAAGTATATGAGAAGATTAACGTACTGTGCAGACTAATGTAATTTCTAAAATTAACAATTCTAACTTAATGGATATGCTGACCAGTGTATCTACTTTTTAAAATACAATAAAATGGCAGTTTGAAAAATGTTACACTCTAAATATTTCTTTTTCCAGGGCTAGTTGCTCACAGTGATTTAGATGAAAGAGCTATTGAAGCTTTAAAGGAATTTAATGAAGAAGGTGCATTAGCAGTGCTTCAGCAGTTTAAAGACAGCGATCTCTCTCATGTTCAGGTAATGTACAACATTGACATTTTCTTATTCATTGATTATCCAATAGTACTACACATGTACTATTGAGAATAGTAGAATAATATATAGTTCAGCTGTGATTAAATCTATCCATATTATTATTTTAGAACAAAAGTGCCTTTTTATGTGGTGTCATGAAGACATATAGGCAGCGAGAAAAACAAGGGACCAAAGTGGCAGACTCCAGCAAAGGACCAGATGAGGCAAAAATCAAGGTATGTTCGTTGATAGAACATTTCATTATTTGTGTTTTATGTACATTTGGCACCAGTACTTTGCCAGCAGTGTGCATGCAAAGTAGTTTGTGCTGAAATATTTAACAGCACATTGGGTTTATTAATTCAGGAATGGGGTGCTGAATGTCTGGGACATAAGAATTTCGTCATTACCTTTGTAAGGACTGCATGGAGGGACAGGATCACTTGCTATCTGTACCATTATGCCTTTGTAGAGATGTGTCACACTCCACTCAACAATGCTTTTGTCTGAAAGGAGTCCTATGTAGCATCTGATAGAGGGAGATGTTAGTTCACTTTCAAGTGTATTTCTGACACCTATGGTTGATTGGTGACATTGGCATTATACCATGGTGTAGTAGTCTTGGTACCCAGTCCAAACACTTGGTCTTAACATTGTTTTGTCTGCTTAATTTTTTTCTTTTCTGAAAGATATTTGATATTTGTTCAGACACAGATGACTCAAGAGCTTTTACTATCACTCCATCATATTGTAATCTGATCTGATTGTGTAAGCTAATAGTTGTAAGTAAGTTAGGTATTGCACAGTCTGATACTTCAGAGACCCGGATAGCTCTTCAGTGCTTAGTTGTGATTAATCCATTAGAGCTCTTGGGGGATTACCCCAGGGTATTTGCATCACTGATCTTTATGCAAGAGACGCAATACAAATATTTCAACGTGTCCTGACAGGAAAAATGACAACTTTCTGGAGGGTAATTTTTTAAAGCTTAGACTTAGAAAGATACATTCAAAGTGAATAGAAATTCCACACAGACTCAAGCAATGAAATAATATTTAATATTGACATCTGTTTATGCATGTTGAGATGCATACAAATGCAGTGTATAGCAGATAGGCATATACAAAATAGTGGATCCAGAGTGAGGTACATATGGCTCAATTTCTTCACAGGGCTTATATAACTTCTCTGTAACCTACAGCTCTGGAGAGCTTTGCTAGTCTTCCAGACTTTGATGTTGGGGTGTATAAGGACTGCATGGAGGAACAGGGTCACTTGCTATCTATACCATTATGCCTTGTTAGTCATAGCCGTGGAGGTCTGTTGTTGGATTCTGCCCACATTCTGAGGTTTCCTTGGAGCCAGTACTCAGACTAAGAATATTTCAAAATTGAGGTCATCGTGCAGTGAAACAAACTCTGCTCAGCCCTCCATATCTAGATTAATTCAGAAAACATGTGTTTACTGTTAAACAAATGAGACTTGGGAAACCCTTTGTAATTGACTACTAATCACTGAAGATCTACCAGATTCTACTCTGCCTCTTCCTGCTTTTGCTCTAAACAGTGGTTCCCCATGTTATGACATATGTAACTATGGGCAGTCTCACCCCTCCCTGTTTTCTAAGAGTATATTCCAAGTAGAACTGGGATCTCATCTGCATATGGACGCAAATAAATGTTGAATGTCCTGATATGATACATAGAGGGATATCCTAGAGTAGGGGTGTCAAATTCATTTTTCACCAATGTCCACATCAGCCTTATGGTTGTCTTCAAAGGGTTATATTCAATTGTAAGACTATAAATGTAACTACTCCTTAACATTATAAAATAACCCAAGACACCATATCACACACCTTCCTGATTCCATTAGTTATTTTCCGAAAATAACAACGAACACAAAACAATGCAAGCACAGCTGTTCAAATCTATTAAAATGCTGTTTTTTTATATATAAAAAAAAGCTTATGCCTTGCAGGCTACGTAAACTCGCAAGGTGGGCTGTATTTTGGTATGTGGGCCTTGAAGTGGGTGGGCACGTGTTGTAGAGGGATAGATTTGCCAATACAGTGCATTTACTTTGGCAGCTATGTAACCAACAGAGATTCACATGATCAAAAAAAGGTTTTAAAGTCTCTGCAAGGGATTCAGGATTGAACTATAAAACTGCTATATTGGGATGGTCTCCTTTTGTTAACAAAAAAATGGCTTGTGAAAAGTGCTCACTATTAACCAATATAGTTGGGGTTATATTCAAATCATGGATAACTGCAAGTTTTTAAAACATAGACGACTGCAGAGCTAAGTAATTTACAATCATGCATTTCCTTATTTCAATTTGGAAAAATTGTAGTGTTGCAAAAATTGTAATTACACTAATTAAAAACTCTGAATCTGAAGGCACTTTTGGAGAGAACGGGATACACACTTGACGTAACGACTGGACAAAGGAAATATGGTGGTCCTCCCCCTGAGTGTGTCTATTCAGGACAACAACCTTCTGTTGGCACTGAAGTAAGCAAAATAATATTTTGGGATGGAAAGTGTTGCATTTCCTTGTTTACGCATGTGTGATGTGTTGAAAAACAAACTTTTATTACAGATATTCGTGGGTAAGATTCCAAGGGATTTGTTTGAGGATGAGCTTGTTCCATTATTTGAGAAAGCTGGACCTATTTGGGATCTGCGTTTAATGATGGACCCACTAACAGGTCTAAACAGAGGATATGCTTTTGTCACTTTCTGTAACAAAGAGGCTGCACAGGAAGCTGTTAAATTGGTAAGTTTCTCCTCATTGTGTTCTGGCACCATTGCTTCAAAGTGTAAGTTAGATTTCTTTCGGTGTAACGTTTGAGAAATTGTGCATTATTTTCTTTCGGGCAAATTAAAATTAAGAGCAATTTTATCTTACATTTCTTTGGAAGATGACTAAATAGAGCATTTCAACATTCTCTTCAGCACAGCATCCTGAAGCCAGTGAACCAGTTTACATGTCGCAGTAAGAATTGTAGAGGGTTCTGGCTTACTTTACCAAACCAATATGTTGGTGCAAGCTGCTAACTTGTCCTCATTTGACTTGTCCTATGCAGCAAAAACTTTAGTGATAGTGTATTTTAAAGGATTGTGTGTAAACAGATCCCCTTCAGGTTTTGTGCTATTAACATGCAAGAGTTGTCAGGAAAATACTACAATATTCTGGTGTGTGGTGAGGTGAATAGCCAGTAATGGCACTGAAGGAATGGAGATTCTCATTTCATTGAGCTGATTTAAAGTTCTATCTTACACATGGTAATCTGAAAATAGTTGGTGGTACTCATTTCCTAAGAGGAAATGTGAAGTGGATAGTGGCATCAATCATCCGCAAGAAAAGGGGATATGTTGCTGCCCAAAGAGTGATGCAACACAGGTTCTAACTTGTTTTGTCTTGATTAGTGTTAACATCAAGTGCCTTTGTACTGCAAACAAAGTGTTGTAGTAATTATACATGGTGTTTCAAAAAGATGGACCTGATTAGAAATCGCTATATCTCTGCAACCATGAATCGTCCATGAATAAAAGTTACAATTTGAAAGGATGGGGCATAGAGTTTCAAATGATTGCTGTAGATGCCTCTCCCAGTACATGAACACCTTAATCATTCACAGAATGGCTGCCCCGCAACATAAGGCCTCATATTCTCCATTTTTGAAGTTATTTTTAGATTTCATTATGGCTCAAAATAGTTGATAAAACTTGATATCTCATTAAACCATTTATAATTGTTTGTAACATGTTACCATTGTGAAATATGCAACCTTGAAATTGGGTCCATTATTTTAAATTATCTTGTAGGAGGGTATATAATTTTGCATATTGGTGGGGTTGAGGAGTTCTCAACTTCCACAATTTCTTGTCTTGTAATGGGAGTTATAGTTGAATAGAATCTGGAGGGCCATATATTTCCACATCAATTGCAAGGAATTTTTTAATGTCACTGCTGGTAATCGATGGAATTTTTCACATTTTCCTCTTTCAAAGAATCTGGTTAAACTTGAAAGCTTTTTTCTTGGCATTAAAAAAGTGAAGTGATGCGTGGTTTCAAAGTTCTGGCACCTTGTGCTGGCCTGCCAACTTTTGATTTCATTGCTATATTTACATCTATAGCAGCGTTTCTCAACCTGGGGGTTGGGACCCCTGAGGGGGTCGCGAGGAGGTTTCAGAGGGGTCGCCAAAGACCATCAGAAAACCTATATTTCTGAGGGGTCTTAGGAACCCCTTTCACAGAGAAGGCTGAAGGTCTCTTCCTTTTTGGAAACGGATGGCAAATCCTCCCACCAAAAGTCTTCCTCCACTGTGATTGGCCAATCTCTCAGCTAAGAGTAGAGCTGTTTCTAAGACTCCAAGCGGGGAGGGGAGTGCAGGAGTGCTTGGAGCATGGCAGCATGATGCACATGTGCAGGCAAGGGGGAGCATGCCAGGCTGGAGATAGGGTCACACCAGTGAGTCCCTTCAAGACATGGGGGTTCCGTGTGGGAAGTTTGGCCCAATTCTATTGCTGGTGGGGTTCAGAATGCTTTTTGATTGTAGGCAAACTATAAAGCCCAGCAACTAAAACTTTCAAATGTCGAGACCTATTTTCCCCAAACTCCACCAGTGTTCACATTTGGTCATATTGAGTATTCATGCCAAGTTTGGTCCAGATACATCATTCTTTGAATCCAAAATGCTCTCTGGATGCAGGTGAACTACAACTCCAAAACTCAGGGTCAATGCCCACCAAACCCTTTCAGTATTTTCTGTTGCATCATGGGAGTTCTGTGTGCCAAGTTTGGCCCAATTCTATCGTTGGTGGAGCTCAAACTGCTCTTTGAATGTAGGTCACCTATAAATCCCAGCAAGTACAACTCCCAAATGACAAAATCAATCCCCCACCCAACCCCACCAATATTCAAATATGGGCGAATTGGGTATTTGTGCCAAATTTGGTCCAGTGAATGAAAATACATCATGTAAAATTATAGTTACGAAGTAACAATGAAAATAAATTTATTTTGGGGGGTCACCACAACATGAGAAACTGTATTAAGGGGTTGTGGCATTAGGAAGGTTGAGAACCACTGATCTATAGTTAATACACACCTAATTTGATTCCTTATAGATATGCCAACTATAGTTCATTACTACAATTAAATTTGTAGTTATTATCTAATTTTCTTTATTTAAAGCAGTGTTTCTCAATCTCTTCTCCTCCAGGTGTTTTGGACTTCAGTTTCCAAAAATCCCAGCCAGTTTACCAGCTGTTACATATTGTGAGAGCTGAAGTCCAAAACATTGGGAGGAACAGAGTTTAAGAAACACTGATTTAAATAATACCAACCTAGCAAATAAACTGATAAATTATTTGCCCACTATAATTTTTATAATCGTCTCTGTTGTATTTTTAAAAAATGAGAGGTGGTGTATATTCTGAAGTGGAAGATAATAGTCTATTATATAAAGGGGTTCCCGTCATGGACCGACCGTCCCAAACAGAGAAACCTTACAACGCAGAAACACCAAACTTGCCAAAAGAAATAGGCCTCAAGCAAGGTATGTTTGTAGCAAAGAAACTTTCCCCCCCAAAACAACGAGTAAAAAAACCTACATTTCCCAGCATCCTCCGGGGCTGCCAACGACTCTCCCAGCCTCTACATTCTGAAAACATGATTGGCTGCCAATAAGGGCGGATTTGCATAACTCCTGTACTGGCCAGCCAACATGAACATTCCGACCCATAATAACCTGTCAGAGGAGGATAAGGCAAAGGGCTGAGGCAAAAACACAAACTCCCAATTCACTTCCCACAGAAAATTTACACCCCTACAAATCACAGACCACGCCCAAAATTGACAGTAAGGCTTCATTAACTTAATTTCCCTGACTAAGCCTCACTTAATGGAATGCTGTTTACGCTCTGAATTGACAGTAAGGCTTCATTAACTTGATTCTCCCGACTACGCCTCAGCTCACTGGACATTGTGTATGGCCTGAATTGACAGTAAGGCATCATTAACTTGCTGTTCCTGACTAGGCCTCAGCTCATGGGACATTGTGTATGGCCTGAATTTACAGTAACCTACCTTGCCACACAGAGCCCCTATGACCCACGCTACATTCTACTACAGTTTGGAGGAGGGTGGACCATGGATTATGGGACCTGAAGTACCTCCATGGATAATGGGATTTGTACTACTTCAAAACCCATCATTCCCCACAGACCACTGTGGCCCAGAACCAAGACCGATAAAGACCAAACTTGGCATACAATGCCCCCCATGACCCACACTCCATCCGACTGCAGTTAAGAGGAGTAACATCAATTCCAACTTTTACATACTCAGACTTTCTCACATCTCCTAAATAGGGCACAGCAACGCGTGCCGGGTACAGCTAGTATTTTATAAAAGCTACCTTGCCTGCTTAGAGTAGATTGTTCTAGTTGGACAGGCCAGTGACTATTTCTAAGACCATAGTAGGGCACTTGCCTTGCTTTTTAGGCTAAGTGTTAATACCCTGATTAATAAACATTAATTGTGAGATTAAGTACGATCTGTAGCATTAATCAAAACATGACACAAAGTTGGTACAGGACAAAATGTCATGTTTTCTTTAATTTTCTCTTTATAAAGTAGTCCCAGTATACCTAGTTTCACTTAAAATAAACGTGACCAAATACTTTTCCCACATCTATTTACTTGAAGATTAAGTCCATGTGTGCTAAGTTGCTGACTTCCCATCTAGAAGAGAGAGAGTACAGAAGAGTAATTACAGCTATCTGCTAGGCTTTAAGAGCCAAGGGATAGCTATATCTCTCTATAACCAATAATTAGTAAATGATGGTCATTGTATTTTGGCCAGTTTGACTCTTTGTAAACTATTATAGTACTTGGGAGTAGTTAAGGGAGCCATTGCCCCGAGTTTGAAACAATTATTAAAAATGTGTCTTTGAAGTCTCCTTTATATTGTCAGAGCTGACTTGACAGCAATTTACAACAGCAATGATACTAATAGATAACTAAGCAGTGCCATAATGCATTTGTCCCATGTAATGAACTTCGGTGCGCTGTATTGAAGGATCAAAAGAAAAGAATGGGGGAACAAACTAATCTTTCATCCAATCATTGACAACTCTGTTAGTCAGTACAGTAGGGCATCATGGATCACAGCCAGCTTTGATTTTATACTGTAATTACATACTTATAAACTTACGTTCCACTGTGTTCCAAGATTGTTCTGAGTATAATTAAGCCTGGATTTAGATCTTACCTTTTTAAAATATACAGTAGTGTGTGTAAGGCAGTTCATGGTCTAGCTCTTCCCCCACGATGTGAGATAAATTGCTCATCTAGTGAATTGTTTTTAAAGCCCTTATTTTTATAATGCACTATGATCTAGATGGAAGCAAATATTGCTATAGTTCAGGGGCCGGGAACCTATGGCTCGCGAGCCAGATGTGGCTTTTTGATGATTGAATATGGCTCATTGCATGCCTGATTGACTGCCTTCCGTCCACCCGGCTGCCTGCGCGCAAGGAAGGGTCCGCGTGCCCGCTCGCACTCCCTCCGGCTTGACTCGCTGGGCGGCTGGTTTGAATGAGCTGCTCTCAGGGGTTGGGCGCCAAGGCAGCGGCAGCCAATCAGGGGGCAGGATTTTTCACGTTGGTTTTGGCCTAAGGAGGAGGTGGAGACCAAAAGGCAGCAAGAAAGTGGAGGGGTCAGCAGCAGGGAGGGTTTGCCATCGAGGCCGGGGGATACGAGAGCCCTCAGGGTGCTGCAGGTCAGTGCAAGGGCTTCTTTCCCGCCTCTGAGGCTCAGTGGAAGCGGGGCAGAGGATGCGGGAGCCTCCATTCTCGGAGGGAGGGAAGGAGCCGGCCTCCCTGACTGTGGTGTGTGGGGGCGCTTCCCCCCCGCTTTCTTCCACCCGTTTCCATTTGAGTCCCTTTTGCTGGCCCCTTTTTTCCTCAGGGAGCCTTGTCAGGCGGGGGGCTCCCTCTCGAGGAGGAGGAGAAAGCTGTTGCTGTTTGAACGGGAGGGAGGATGCCGCTCTGGGAGCGAATGGCAGGGAAGCCTTGTTTGATTCATTTCCTACCATGGAGCTGGTGCTGCAGCGGAGATGCGATTCCCAGCACCTTTCTGTGGGGATGGACGAAGGCAAGGCTTTCCTCGAGCGAGCCCTTTCTGCTCTGGGCCTGGCTTAGGGGGAGAGGAGGGCCTCCCCCTTGGAGCGCAGGAAGGCGGGTAAAGCAGACCCTCTCCCCCAAATTACTCTTGGCAGTTTCAATTCGGCTTTCCTGATTGTCACTTTTTTGAACTCGGAAACGCTAAGTAGGAAACGGGATCCCCACAGGTAGGAATTCCTGCTGCACATGCAAATTTGCATGGAGTGGCGTGCAAAGGTTTGGGATGGGGCTGTGATCTGCTTTGAACTGGGTTATCTGAGTCCACACTGCCATATAATCTTGTTCAAAGCAGATAACATGGGATTTTATTCAGCTGTGTAGAAAAGGTCCCTATTCAAAGCGGATATTGTGGATTATCTGCCTTGCCATTCTGGGGGTCCTTCCATACAGCCCTGTAACCCAGAATATCAAGGCAGAAAATCCCACAAATGGGCTATCTGAGGCCACAATCTGATAGTGTGGGTTTTTCTGCCTTGATATTCTGGGATACAGGGCTGTGTGGAAGGTCCCTGGGTTATCTGAGTTCCTTTCCACACATCTGAATAAAATCCCATGTTATCTGCTTTGAGCCAGATTATATGAGTGTGGACTCAGATAACCCAGTTCAAAGCAGAAGTTGTGGGATTTTCAGCCTTAATATTCAGGGTTATAGGCCTGTGTGGAAGGTCCCTGGGCTATCTGAGCTCCTTTCCACACATCTGAATAAAATCCCATGTTATCTGCTTTGAGCCAGATTATATGAGTGTGGACTCAGATAACCCAGTTCAAAGCAGATGTTGTGGGATTGTCTGCCTTCATATTCAGGGCCCTAGCAGAAGGAGGTTGGACTGGATGGCCCTTGGAGGTCCCCTCCTACTCTAGGAACCTGTTGTTGTTGTTATTAGCAGGGGCTTATACTCACATTTAGTTTAATTCAGTCTTAAAATATATTCTGTGGCTCTCTCTGAAATAAATTTCCAAATATTTTGCTTTTATGCCTCTCTCAGTCAAAAAGGTTCCTGACCCCGGCTCTAGTTCAAACTGTTTTGTGCTTTTATAGTTATGTATCTTGCTTCATGGGAAGTGGGAAGGGTAAAGCCATTTTGCTGTTTTGTGTTCTGTGAATACAGTTTGCTGTTTGCTTCTAGAATACCAATTTGGTTAGGTATGAAAAGTTGGTCCTTCTAGGAACATTGGCTTGTTTCTGTGCACGGCTACCTCAGAACTGTCACAGTGGTTCATAGCTTTCTATAAATCAAAGTTGACTGACCTCAGACTTTGTAGCCATAACTGCAAGGTCCACCAATCGGAGCCAAGTGCAAAATGAAGTAATTTTGAGCCCGCAAATTTGTTCATTAAACTGAACAAAATGTAGCTTGCACTCCTTTCACGCAGAAGTTGCTTGCTTAATTTTAGCAATGGAATTTAGGTCAGTGGGAGTGGGGGGGGGGGTGTCAGTCACTTTATTACTACTACATTAAAAAAATTGACAGTCAGGAATCCTCGCCAGTGTTTTTGCATTCAATTTCGGACATCTTCCAGTAGATGTTAGTCTACCTTCTGCCCATCCCAGTTATAAACTATGCTGAGAAGTTGTTACAATGTGATTCTCTGCACTGCTGCTGCAGAATTCGTTTATTTCAAACAAATCAATTATATGTTAAAATAATTTTTGGAATTCCATTATGAGGAATGTCTGGTGTCTGCACTGTCTATTTGATGCAGTTTGAATCTAGCTTCAACAAACACCCCAAAAAGTGCGAGAAAGAAAGCCCTTTGTGTGCATCAGTGCTGTGTGGGTTGTGTAATCAATATCCGGCCCTCAAAACTGGTTCCAGGATTTCCTATGTAATCATGAGCACAGAAATACCACTTTTTTTCAATAAGTACTTAAAATTGCATTAAATTGTCAGTGTAGATACCACTATGATGCTTCTAAAGAGAGGAAAGTTGCTTAAAATGAACAGAGGTCCTTTTTGCTATTATTAATAGAATAAAAATAAAATTGGTAAGTTTTCACTTTTCTTTGTTCAGTTTGTATTTTAACATAAGAAAACACAAAAATGTATTAGTTTGTTACTAAAACAACATTTCTTGAGGCACTTTAGAAATTTATTCAATAGTGTTACTGTATTCAATAGTGTTACTGATTGTGAGCCGCTCCGAGCCCTCTGGGAGTGGTGGCATACAAGTCCAATTAATTAATTAATTCAATCTGTTTTAAACCCAGCAGTCTTGTATTGTGGCTTAAGCAGTTGGTAATGTATTGGCATATGGGGAGAATAGCTGAACTATAAAAAGTGAAGCCCTAAGTTCAAAATGCCAAGCATTTTGTTAGTGAGGGAAACATTCTGAAACCTTCATTCCTGAACAAACACAACCTGCATTCAGAAATAGGTGCCTATTTGTCTGGAATATCAGTATGCAAGGGTTCTTGTAGCATCTTAGAGACTGAGATAATAAATATGGTAGCAAGCTTTTGTAGACTAAGTCTATTTGTGCAGAATAAGTAGACTTAATCTGTGAAATTTGTGCTACCAACTTAGTTGTCTTTTAGTTTGTAAGTTCCTATAAAGATCTCTGGGCATATTGACAACCTGCATTGGCATTTTTCAGTAAAGCTATCACATGGGATCTGTGAAAGAGTAAACAATTTGGGATAACTTATTTTTGTATAACTTACTTTCTTCTAGTATAATAATCATGAAATTCGTTCTGGAAAACACATTGGTGTGTGTATCTCTGTTGCCAATAATAGGCTCTTTGTTGGCTCTATTCCGAAGAGTAAAACCAAGGAACAGATAGTTGAAGAATTTAGCAAAGTAACAGGTAAGTTACTGGGTATCTTGGGTGTGTGAGGAAAAAAGTCAAACATTCCTTGTCAAGTGATCAGTGATGATTTCTTTCACCATCTTTCGGCTGATGTTGAATGATGATAACATTATAAACTGAGATCATAAGTAATGTTTTGAAGGAGAAAATAAGTGAATCAATACCTAATGCTGTTACTTCTATCTATCATGCTGTCATCAAATGAGCTTGCCTAGCTTTATTTCAGTATTTGTCTTCTTTTTCCCCGAAGAGGGAAGGAACACATTTCCATCAAAGAGGACATTCTGCTGTCTTGCTAAATTGTATCATGCAATTAGAACAGTTTTGAACATTGCATGAGACTATGCCTTCATTGGTCCAGTATTTCAGTTTAGGACAATATAGTATAGAAATACTATATTTGACTTTTGACAGAAAACACTTAGCATTATATATTTGACCCCATGAATGATGAGCACATTGAGTTATAGCTTTTGTCTTCTCAGTTAAGGATTGCTTCTCTGTATAAGCAGATAATCTTAAATAGAGACTGTATGAAGTATCCTTAAAGCTTCGTAATTTTTGTTGGGAAGGCACTTGTAATGGACAGAAATGAATAGAATATGCATAAGAAATGTGAACTTACTGGTACAGGGTAGAAGAAAGAATTCTAGAAAACTTGGTTTGTATTGCTACAAATGTATTAAGTGATGAAATGGGGTTATATCAAAATACTAATGGGCATTTACTGTTTTGATAAATTTAATTATTGCTATATGTTGCTATATTTTATGCGTGAATTAAACCTATTCAATTGGCTTCAATTTCAGAGGGCCTCACAGATGTAATACTGTATCACCAGCCTGATGATAAAAAAAAGAACAGAGGTTTTTGTTTCCTTGAATATGAAGATCACAAAACAGCAGCACAAGCCAGGCGTAGGCTGATGAGTGGAAAAGTGAAGGTCTGGGGTAATGTTGTTACTGTTGAATGGGCTGATCCTATAGAAGATCCAGATCCTGAAGTCATGGCAAAGGTAAGATATTGTGCATTTTCCCCATTTGGGGGGGGGGGGGGTTGCGGGTCCTTTTATTCTGGCCTTCAAAGTCACCTCAGATACCAACCTACAGCAACCTGAAAAGCAAAGTCGTTTTTTTTGGTAAGATATAGTATTGCATATACAAAGTGTTGTATAAGGTTTGATCCTTGCATGTAATTGTTCTTGGTATAATTTAGAAGGCCTTCAAGTGGAAGAATTTTTGCAGAAGTTTGTTCAGATCTTTAACTTAATTATGTAGGCATGATGGCATATTCACACATAGGGTGGGGCTCAGATTTCTGGCTATGAAAGACTTTGATGACATGAAAGTAGCCTACAAATGGAGGGGGAGGCAATACTTTGCCAATACCTTATCCTTCTGCAACTATCAGCAGAATATTTAGAGCAGATTTCTTTAAAATATTAAGGCACCTGATCCTGCCTATTCTTGGATGCTAAGAAGGTGCAAGCTCTGGTTCCTACTTATATGGGATACTGCCAATGAATACCAGATCCTGTGAACTATATTTCAGAGCAGTGGTTCTCAACCTGTGGGTCCCCAGGTGTTTTGGCCTACAAATCCCAGAAATCCCAGCCAGTTTACCAGCGGTTAGGATTTCTGGAAGTTGAAGGCCAAAACATTGGGACCCACAGGTTGAAAACCACCATTTTAGAGGAAAGAATGAGCAAAACCTATTCTTGAGTATTCCTTGCCTAAGAAAATCCTATGAAATTCATGAATTCACCATAAGTTGACAGATGACTTGAAGATGCGTCCACATAAGGAGTTTTTGGGGGGAAAGAATTTGGTAAAATTGACCCCATCCTAAATCCTTGCAGCGGTATAATTGAAGTTACAACTACAAAGAGGTCAACAAAATTAACAAATAATACGTAGGGCTGATGTAACGATATCACTAAATGTAATTCTTTTTTTTAGGACGACTTGGGAATAATTTAAATTTTAAATGTGCTCTCAATCATACTTTGCAAATAAT
Organism: Anolis apletophallus; assembly: GCA_030556195.1. Taxonomy (NCBI): domain Eukaryota; kingdom Metazoa; phylum Chordata; class Lepidosauria; order Squamata; family Anolidae; genus Anolis; species Anolis apletophallus. Next base: position 108,984,850 of record JARBWK010000003.1, on the reverse strand, counting down.
AAGATGTGTTTTCATTGTTCAGTCTGCATTCATCAGGGTGCTCTTGCAAGATTTGATAGTTTACAAGTGTTTTGAATTTCAAGTTTTTAATCCTTTATTTTGTATCAGTAAAACTTTTTTGCTTTCAATTTCATGATGTTCTTAATATATTTATTGAAACACAATAATTTCAAGTCTCACCCCTCCAGTTCTTCTATAAAGAATGTAGTTACTTGCTGGTATAAACCTTCAGGTCCAGTAATGTATGTGTTCAGTTCCTCAAGGTTTAAAAAGTGGTGTCTTTAGGGCAACAGTCTTAACATCAAAACTACTAATGTCCTTTTATCCATTTCCAACTGCTTATCAGAGGTTTCGTTGTTGAGATTCAGGACAGCAAACAGTTTCAACCAAACATACACAGCACTGCAAAAATAAACATGGACCAAAATAGAACTTTCTAGGAGTAAAATTATTTTAAAAATTAATATTTGTAGAGGAAACTTGAAATCAGTCATCAGCAAATAATTGAAGTGAAAACAATAGTGTATCTTTAGAATATACTGAAACAGTAAAAATAGTGACCAGAATCCTACACCAGTCTACATTTTGTAGCTTTACAAATCCATAGCTACATTGAATAAATACAATGAAATCATGTTAGTAGCTTTTGAAGGTGGCTATCTAGCCACTGGCAAAAGTGCTCTAACATATATGAGGCACTTCTTTTGTTCTCTGGTACTTCCCAGGTATGGTTGAATACATATTAGGGAACACCCTGATGTGCATCAGGGCCATTAGGCACCAGGACATTGCACACCAGGCTACCATTGCACAACAAATATATGCTGTTATATCACAGCAAGCCCTACATGAATATAGATGTTGAGAAACTACTCAATTCAATTTTGCCATACATCAGTCCATTTAAAAAGACATATATCCCAAGCACAAGACAAGACCATGTCAATAGAAGCTGTCATTTGAAATCTTTAATGGAAATTTCAGATTTTAAGAGATAGTCTAGAACAGGCATCAGCAGCTTTTAGGAATTGTGGGAGTTGAAGTCCAAAACACTTGGAGGGCTGAAGTTTGCCCATGCCTTGTTTAGTAGCTGAATTTATGTGCTAAGTATATTCTTGACAAATGTAATTGAAAAACTGCATAGCTTTTTCTTAATCAAGTGGATACTTTGTTTCAGGTGAAAGTGTTATTTGTGCGGAACCTTGCAAATTCAGTCACAGAAGAAATATTAGAAAAGGCTTTTAGTCAGTTTGGAAAACTGGAAAGAGTGAAGAAATTAAAAGATTACGCTTTCATACATTTTGATGAACGTGATGGTGCTGTAAAGGTAGGTTTTTAGTGACAGTGACTTTACTGCGATCAATCAAATTCTTTAAAAAAAATTATGATCATTATCTAATTTTTTTAAGTGCTTGTCCTCTACACCATAGCAATGGGTTCTGCTCTGTTCTTCATGGTTTGCTATATAATATCATTTCAAAGCTGAAAGCTAAACTTTTAGCAAAGGAAAAAAATAGAAAGGACCATTAATTGTGTAATAATCTATTACATTTTAAATTGTGTGTTAAAAGTTGAGGTTTTTAGTGTCTTTGTCTTGTACTTTTGTGCAGCATTTTTGTTAAATGTCATGTGTTGCATACACAGCTGGTATAAATATACCCACTGATATTTGAGATTTAGAATGCAGCTACACAGTAGTTTGATATTACTTGAACTGCATTACTAAATGCAGTGGAATAATTGAAGCTGTAGTTTTACACGGCCTTTAGCCTTCTCTGCCAAACAGTGCTTAGTGTCTCACCAAACCCGAAATCCCATAATTTTATAGCATTGAGCCATGGCAGTTAAAATGCTGTCACACTGCATTAATTCTACAATGTAATGCATCATTAGTCATAATAAAAGTTTCACTTTATTTTCCTGCATATCCATTGAACAGACATGCTTATACTTAAAACCATATACTTTCTTACATTTTTTTTCTCCATGGTCCATGCATTTGTCTATTATCTCTTTGTTTTAAAGAAATTCATTTTTAAGTTGAGCCTTTTTACAATATTCTGTGTAACATTATGTAGTTCTCAGAGGATTCCCCCCCCCCCCCCAAGTATTTGATTTTCTGTTCAGAGCTTTGTATAGATTTAGCTTCCTGGTAGCAGATAACACTTCGAAAACCTACACAGTAACTAATCAAGGCATTTCAATCAGGGTGTATAATGGACAGGAGATAGTCCCCAATCTTTTCTTTCCCACTAATTGGAAATATCTACAAAGGTTCCAGAGTGCTTAAAAGAGGCGGTGGTAGCTCCATTACTGAAGAAACCCTCTTTAGATCCGGCAGTTCCCTCCAACTACCGCCCAGTGTCGAACCTTTCGTACCTGGGGAAGGTAGTTGAGAGGGCAGTAATGGAGCAGTTGCAGTCCTTCTTAGATGATGCAACATGGCTAGACCCCTTCCAGTCCGGCTTCCGTTCGGGGCATGAGACGGAGACGGTCCTGGTCTCCATCACAGACCAACTCCGCTGCCAGCTTGACCAAGGCGGGTCTGCGCTGCTCGTGTTATTGGACCTCACGGCAGCGTTTGACACGGTCGACCACAATCTTTTGATCAACCACCTGGCCATGGCTGGAGTGAGGGGGACAGTCCTCAAGTGGCTGACCTCCTTCCTCCACCAGCGGTCTCAGAGTGTGAGGAGGGGCGGAGTGGTCTCCGAGGGCTCCCCATTAGTTTGTGGAGTTCCGCAGGGGGCCTTTCTTTCCCCTCTATTATTCAACATCTACATGCAGCCGCTTGCACAGCTGGTGCGGAGTTATGGGCTTGAGTGCCACCAGTACGCTCATGACACTCAGCTCATTCTGAGGATGGAGGACAGTTCCGGTTCCGTCCCCAATTGTTTCCAACGCTGCCTCGAAGCCGCTACTGGATGGCTGCGAGCCAGTAGGTTGAGGGTGAATCCAGCGAAGACGGAGATCTTGTGGCTGGGTCGCCTGGGTGGTGGGGATGTCCAGCTTCCGACCCTGGACGGTGTGGCGTTATGCCCATCGTCTTCCTTGAAGAGCCTGGGTGTCCATCTGGACTACCAGCTGACCATGGAGACTCAGGTCTCCGTGGTCAGCAAGATCGCCTTCTTTCATCTCCGACAGGCAAGGAGGCTGGCCCCCCTACTTGTCCCGGTCCGGCCTAGCCACGGTGATCCAAGCCACGGTCATCTCGAGGCTTGATTACTGTAACGCTCTTTACGTTGGCCTGCCTCTGTCGGTAACCCGGAAGCTCAGGCTAGTGCAGAACACTGCCGCCCGGCTCCTGTCTGGCACGCTAGCAAGTTGCCACATAACACCTACCTTGCAGGATCTGCACTGGCTGCCAATTGAGCACCGGATTGCCTTCAAAGTGCTGGTTCTCACCTTTAAGGCCTTACACGGCCTGGGGCCAGTGTACCTGAGGGACCGTCTCACCCCATATTGTCCCCCGAGATCACTGCGCTCTGAGGACACCAACCTCCTAGCTGTACCCTCCACTAAAGTGGCCAAAAGAACAACTACCCGGCGAAGGGCCTTCTCGGTCGTTGCGCTGACTCTTTGGAATGCCCTTCCAGCAGCTACTCGGGCCATTCATGACCTGCTCCTGTTCAGGCGGGCGTGTAAAACCCACCTCTTCCGGCTCGCCTTTCAGGTGCAGGTCTAGTGGGTTGCACCCTGGCTGGGAACAACCTATGTCCAGGCCGTGCTAATGGTGTTAAACTGTTTTTAATTGTTTTAAATGCTGCACTCTGTATTTTTAACGATGTTTTTATTCTTTGTGTTCTATGCTGTATCTGTTTTTATATTGTTGCCTTTGGTTGTGAGCCACCCCGAGCCTTTTTGGGAGTGGCGGCATAAAAGCCGAATAAATCAAATCAAATCATAGCGTATTTTGTTCATAAAACTCTTTAAGAATTCATTTTATAGTTCAAATTTTTCCTCCACAGGCAATGGAAGGCATGAATGGAAAAGAATTAGAGGGAGAAAATATTGAAATTGTTTTTGCAAAGCCACCAGATCAAAAAAGGAAAGAAAGGAAAGCACAGAGGCAAGCTGCTAAAAATCAAATGTAAGTGTTGAAGTAATGAATCTGACACAAACATTCCTGTTACATATTTTGGGAATGAAATATTCTCATTTTTAAATGGCCATATACTATGGTAACATTAGTAATTAATACAATGTGCATTTTGTGCCAAAGAACATGGTTCTGTGATCAGTTAATACTGAAGGTATCCACTTCCCTTATGATGGATGCTTTTCTAAAAATAAAAATGCTGTCTATGCATTTGGTCTATTTTTAAAATAGCAAAGAGACAATTACTCTATTTAAAGTGAATAACAGTTGCAAGTGGTTACTAGAGACCTTTTTTACTTGTAGACATGTTATTTCAGTTATATAACCCTGGCAGTGATGGAGCCCATCCTGCTTTTTTTCCTTGGGTGAAAATAACATGAGTGTCTTCCTAATGTTGCCAAAAGCAACTGGAATATGTAGCTGATTTATACAGTGTATTTTTTAATCAGAAATTTTAATTCCCAATATCTAAGCATACTGTTTATCTTCGAGAAATATACTTTCATACTTGTGATACTGTTAATGTGGTAAAATATGCAGGGATAAACAGATAAGGAAGTTGTATCACTTCGATACATTTTAGGTTCTTCCCTGTCATGTGGCAGACCTTACATACCGTATATTCTGGGGTACTAGATGACTTTTTAGGCCTGAAAAATCTTATTAAAAGTTGAGGGTTGTCTAATACACTGGGAATAAAATTAAAATACGTAATAAGTAAAAGAAAATAATAAAATCCAACGACCATACCTTAGGAGGGAAGGAGGAGGAGGGTGGAGGAAGGGCACAGGGAGGAGTAGCGGCAGGCTGTATTGCCATGGAGACTGGTACGGTGTGATGGCCTACTAGGCTGTCCCAGCGGCTCCGCTCGCCTTGGGCCCAAGGAGGCGCCTTGGGATGACGACTCCCTGCAGCCCCGGGCTGCGGCGTGCCCAGTATGGGTTTGCCAAAGCACTCTGGGAGCCGTAGGAGCCAGGAAACTACAGCTCCCAGAGTGCCTCTGCAAACCCATACCGGGTGCGCTGCAGGCGGGGCCACAGCTCGCCTTTTCCTTTGACTACTGGTGCGCGAGGCATTGCCTTAGAAATCCTCTCGGACCCTCTGCTCCAGGGAAACTCCATTCAGACAGAGAGAGGGGAGAAGGGAGGAAAGGGAGCAGAAGGAGCACGTGAGGGAAAGAGCGCGGGAGCGGCGAGGAGCTCTTGTCCTCGGTGCCCTCTGCAGCCTTCTCTCTCTGCTGTGAGAATAAAAACCCCAAAAAGGAGAAAAAGAGGGAGAAAGAGAGGAAGCGGAGTGCGGGCTAGGGAGCAGGCAGGCCGCTGCCAGAGCTGGAGGGAGTAGTCTGAAGGCGCTTCCTTGCATCTTTGGATGATGACTCCCTCGGTTGGACTTGCTGAGGCATTCTAGGAGCTGTAGTTTCCTGACTCCTGCGGCTCCCAGAATCCTGGGTACGATG